>JAJKFI010000003.1:23337673-23542910 GCA_029204185.1 Lerista edwardsae
ACACACACACACACACACACACACACACACACACACACACACACACACAGCAATTGCATTGATATAGAATTTGTCAATTAAAATACGTGTTTTAATAAATTCTTGTTTCCTGGTATAGCTGAAATATTTTCTTGAGACAAACCAGGAATACGGCTATGATGTCCATTAAACTCAGGGGTTTTTTCTTCTTCTTTATATAGCACTGTCCAAATGCCTAGCTCCTTTACAACCAGAGAGAATACAGATCCCTGCCCCGAGGGGCTCACAATCTAAAACAGACACAATGAAGGCAATAGTGGAAGGAGAGTGGTGTGGTGCCAGGTGCCATGAGAGTGTTCAGTGGTGCCAGGGTAAATGGGCTTGGCTGTAATTGGCTAAAGAAACCAGGGGACAGTGCCACAGGCTTCGCAGAGAAGATGGGGTGTTGAAGAGGGATTTGAATGACATAGCAGCAGAGGATGTGTCCCACAAGTGAACAGGGGTGACTTCTGGGCATCAGGAGCAGCAAGGGAAAAGGGGCAGAGCTATTTGAGGGGAGACAGAGGATGGCGAATCCAGACTCGATCCTATGCTCAGATTCTGTACAGCAGTGCTAGAAATGTCCCTGTGTTTGGGGCCATAACTGCTCACACTTAATCCCACAGAATTGAATAAAACTATACTCATGCATGACCCATTCCACAAATAAAAGCTGTGATTTTCCACCAATGTGGGCTGACTTCATTGACCATCTGTTCAGCAGTGGGAGAGGATTTCCATGAATGCAGTAGAGGGTGGATGCCCAAATGGGGACCATGGGCTATGAAAATTTTCCGCATAGCTGAATAAAAGTTACCATTATCCAAAGGATCTTAAGCTTTGCTAAGAAGTATACAACAGGCAAAACCAACCAGTAGTTAATTGATATTGTAACAGCTTTTGCCTCCCCCTTGCTCGTCTTCCTCTTTCCCTCTCCCTTTCTACTGGAGCCCTTTAGGGACAAACTTACGAGACCCAGCTGAGAAGGGAGGGACTGCGCCCATAATAGTACAACCCATACCATGAACTCACAACTGATGAAATGGCAACTGAGAATGTCTGCAAGGGTGTGGTAGACAAGTACCATGGGAACATGAGAAATACCGAGTACTCAACACTGACAGTAGAAATGCCAAGAGTATCTGACATTGAACCAAGAACTAAAATTGTTGCTAATGATACACACACGAAGTATATGCAGTCCCTAACATTCAAGTCAAGCCTAGCACTAATTAATATGAGAGCCCAATTCTAACCTGGAGTTAGACCGTCAGAGTTAGGCCAGCAAAGTTTGGCTGGCACAAAGGCCACCGTAAAGCACATTTGGACCACTCTCAGAGTCAGGGAGGATGGCGCACATCTGTGTGCTGGCCTCTGTGACTCCAAGAGTGGTGCAAACATACTTTTGCTGCTCTAACTGTGCCAGCCTAACTCCAGGTTAGGATTGTGCTCTGAATATTCTAATATTTAACATTGATTGTACTAAGGCAAGAAACATACTTGATTAATAAAGAAGAGAGCGGGCCTCTCTTGTTCTTGCATCACCAAGAGACCCTGAGGAAGGAAACAGCTCTTTCCCAAATGTCTTTAGAAGCTAGAGTAAACCCATAGAGGAGGACTGAATTGAAAGCACCAGCCGGCTTTCTTCTATTGTACAAACAAAGCTGAAATGCAAACCTCTGACCTTGGGTGAGTTCCACACAGAAGCCAGAAAAGAGGAAGGAACAAGTAGCTAAAATAAGCAGATGGGTTGTTGGGGCAGAAATAATAAACAGCAAAAGAAATTTCATAAGTGGTCAAGATACTGGAAAGACTACTCAGAGAGCAAACAGACTGAAACAACATCTGAACAATTAAGATAAAACTAAGCATCAAAACTAAGCTTACATAGTTAGTTTAATCGTCTGGAGAGGAGTTGCTTAGAGATCTTCTGACACTGCAGAGCATACTTATATAATGCCCCAGAGCACTCTGAGAGAAGATGGTACCCAACGGGAAACAGGAACTGAGAAGACAAACAGTGTGCTTACTGCCACCCTCACAGGAGGCCATTTTTTCTATTTTATAGAAACTCAGGCTTCCACTCCATGGTTGTGTGGGCCATCCCATAAGCATTCTGGAACCTGCCTGTTTTCACTGCTTTTCCAGAAGTGACAGCAATGGGTTTGTGTGCTGTGAATCAGCCCTAATTCAAAGGGAAGAAAATAATTCAGCAGAAGGGGAGGAGAAGACGTTCTAGCCCACCACTCTCCTCTTCTCCATACTTCCTCTTCTGTTCTGTTCTTTTTTAATACAGAGGTGGAAAGTGGTGGAGGAGTTGGGTGGGTAGAAATGAACAGCAGATGTCCCTCACCAATCCTCTGCCATGGATGGGCTGGCCCTGACCATCTGCAGCTACACACGTTTCCAAGTACTAGAAACTTGCAGCATAATCCCATCCATACCTACTTAGAAGTAAAATTGCATTCAATTGCCTAATTAGGCTAACTTTCAGGGAAGTGTGTATAGGTTTGTAGACTTAAACTGGAAGAAGAGCAGCCAGGATTCCTTGAATTATCTCCCAGTCTGAGCAAAGACTTCTTTGTCCGCTATAAGGGAAGAACGATGGCGGTCCCAGTCTCAAACCATAGAGTTGGATGTTGGGCAGCCCAGTCTTATGCTGCTCACCTGCCCTATGATACAGCAGTGCTGAAACAGCTGCCTCTTTATCCCGCAGGACCAAGGGAGCAGCTGGAGGTCTCCTTGGGGTAAGAGAAAATGGATTCCCCTACTCCGAGTGAGGACCAGGCAGCCTATGAGTCTACCTGGATCTGCACCAGCTCAATAACTGGCCTTTGTTGATGTCCCTGTCCCCTCCCAGGCCTGGCCATTACACACAGGACACCTTTTCCCTGCCCAATTTTGCCTCCTCCCCCGCTTCCCCCTTCCCCCACCTAGGAATGCCACTCAGCAGGGAACTTACCATTGGCAGGAGCTACGGGTTGTCCAACCCACAGAGGCCCAGACTGACTCTGGCTTCCCCACTGGCCCTTTCCCTCTCCCAGCGGCCATGATGGCACTTTCACAATGGTAATTGCCAGGCACATGCAAGAGCAGCACTGCCCAGCAGTCAGACTGGGCCGCTAGAAAGCTGTACATTAATTGCCTACTTTAAACCTTACAATCTTAAAGACTGCTACGGATAACTGCCTGAAAATTGTAGCATTTCTGGCTACCTCCTTCTGGCTTACTAACAGTAAGGACAAAAAGATATTATTCAAGCTGATGCTAACAGGTCCAGGCTTCCCAGTAGATTATTTCCAGTAAATACTGGCAGCAAAGAGAACACTGGATCAATTTTGGGAAAAAGCCCATCATTCCAACAGTTTAGGAGTGGCTAATCAAAGTTCTGAAATGACCAAATTAACTGTCAAGACTCAGATAAATGGGATCCCGCTCTACCATTGTACTCAATGGAAAACGGACTCCATTGGTGGTATATTAGAACATGCATTGTACAGTAGTTATATAAAAATAAAACAGCAGCTCTTCCTGGTGACTTTCTGAATAAAATAGTTGAGGGAAGGATGACCATTTTCTGGAATGTTCTCTACTACAGCTACTGTGACTTCCAAACACAAGTCATCATGGCCTTAAGCAATTTTGACACATGAGAGTGTCCACAATTTTTCCCTGCGTGGAGGTAAAACACTTTGTATGAACCTGCCCTAAGTGTTGAAGGGCCACGTCTTCTAACCGCGCGCACAGCCCAGCCAAGGGACACTGGCTCAGGAAGGAAGCCAGAGAACTGTAGATAGCAGCTGAAACAGACTCATTTATCAAACTGGAGATTGCAGGCAAACTATTTCCACTCCTTTCTGGACTGATTTTAAGGGTAGCAAGGGAAAGAGGTGTGAGCACTTTGGACCAACTAATTTCTGCAGGAACTATTGATGGCAAATCAGGCACTGCCAATAATATTTGGCCTTCAAGCTTGTCTTCATATGTACCAAAAAATACTTGCCAGCAGAGGGATGAAAGGGCAAAGGCATTGCGGGTAGGAGAAACAGCAGCTACCAGCTCTGCAGTGGGAGAATGTTTCCCTTCCCTATTTATTCCTCTGGTTCTTTTTTGCAACAATTCTGCAAAGTATTGTTTTGCATTGCCAAAGTTGTTCCATAGCAATTGCAAGTAAACTGAGTTGTAATCAGTTGTGTGTCCAAAGAATGCTGCACGTGGCTGCCAAATTAGACAGTATCTAATGTATAATCACATCACATAATATATAATCACATCACATCACTAGGAATGTCTCCTGAACTGATGTGCCCAGCAGCATAACACCGCTGGATGTGCCCCAGGCCTCTGTGACATGGCTGCCAAATTGCCATTGGGCTGGCGTGAGCATTACCAACGTCTCCTATTTTATTTAAGGGACACCCCACATTCTGCACATTTCCAGTTCTGCTCCCTTATCCTTTTTTTTTCCTCCTAACACAGCAGCTTCAAAAAATACAACCTTAGTTCAGAAAACTGCAGCCATTGCAGACAGTTCCAGTGTCCTTTTTTTTCCTTTTGGGGAGGGGGAGGCATCTTACCATTAAGCTTGTTCTGGCAAAGTGATGTATTCAAAGTTATGGCTCCAAAGCTATGTATTCTTAGACCTTCATTAAGAGCAGCCCGGCTTCAAAACAGTATTTTGCCAATTTAGGATTAATTTTAATCCTAAATTAAAATTTGATTGTTCAAATGGGCATTTGATTGTTCAAATGGGCAGAGTAGAGAGGCATTTTTTCTATGCACTTGGAGACCCTCTGTCCATCTTAAAAACAAATGTTGGCTTCCTTTGGAGCAGAAGGACACTCTACATGTCCTCAGATGCACTCTCCTCTTGACAAAAAGAAAAGGTGACAGTCCAAATGAAGGTTTTATATAGACTGTCTCCTACATATCATGAACTGACATGCCAGTTCCTTCCTACTGCATCATGCTAGTCCTGATTCTAGGAAGGATGCTATCAATTTCAGGATGACCCTCCTGTCATCAGATACAATAACACCCAGCAGTATCCATTTTTTTTTTAATTCTAAGCTTCTTTTCTATTTGCTTTCCAAAGAGATGTAAGCATATTTAGCTTAATCAGTAGGATATAGCACAAAACTATGTAGTCCCTAGCAGGATGAACACTGCTATCCTAAGCACTCTCTTTTGGGAGTAAGTCCCGCTGAGCACAGTAGGACGCCTGGGGAATCATTCATAGGATTGCACTGTAAGACTGCAATTCTACGCATATTTCCTTAGAAAGAAGTCCAACCAACAGCCCAATCCTAAACTGCACTGGTGCAGCAGGGCCACTTGGCCTCCACTGTATCCAGTGCAGCTTAGGTGCAGGCTGGAGGTCACCTATGGGGTGACTTTCCCTCTTCCACAGGTAATTCCCCCTGTCCTATGGGGTGACTTGGATCTGTGCCTGTTCAATAGCAGGTGCAAGTTCAAGCGACCCAGTGTAATGTCGACAGGCCTAGAAAAGGGGTAAGGATATGGGGGATCTGTTCTGCCAATCCGGCCCTATCCTGGGTCCGATCTGCTCCCCAATCTGCCCTTCCCTGCCCCTCCGCCACCCTGTGTGGCCTTACCTGCACCATCAGGCATAAGGACTGGATGCAGTGTCAGTGGAGTGGCGTTGGCCTCCCTGCGGGTGCTGCTTCCGCGCTGGGTTTGCCAGTGTGCCTTACAGCATGCTTGCAGCACCCTCCGCCAGTGCAGGGACCACTGTGCCGGCGGATCTTCTGCCTTGAATTATGTCCTCAGTTGAGTGAGCTTCACTTCCAAGTAAGCATGCAGGGGACTGGGCTGTGAATCTGTTATCCTGGAAGGAAGTCAAAGAGAAGATAACATTGACATCGTTGCTAGGCCTGCATTTTCTACATTTTTTTGCTCTTTCTCCAATTAAAAATTGCCTCTGAAATACCTGAGGACTTTATCACTGTCAGGATGTAATGCTTCACATACTTTATGCATCACAAAGTATTGAAGCTGTAGGGGAATGAGAGGATGCCATGCACTACATAACCTGGGTGATGAAAGGTGTTTTGTTTTTTTTAATTGATTTATTGCTTATTTGTGTGGGCATCATATTATGGCATGTTGATTTGGCAATCAAAGTACTTTATACTACGCACTTATTACGCACATAGTCTGCACAGGCTGGTCACAACTGGCCCTGCATAGGCTGATTACACCTTGGCAGAAGGGTGCGCGCACGCACACGCACGCACACACACACACAAACACACACACACACACACACACACACAAAGAGAAAATGGATTGCAGGAACAGAGCATATTGGTACAGGGATGCATGCACATTTTGTGCATGCCCAAAAGCTATGTGCTATCCTCAGAGAAGGAGGGCTAGCATGAGCTGGCAACTTGCTCCTTCTCATATTTCACTATAAAAGTTTTCAAGACTGGCTTGCATGGAAGCCAACCCAAGTATAAAATAAAGGTTTCCCTTTTTCTTCTTTTGGCATTCCTCTTCTGCTTGTAAAAATCAGCATGGCATGCCAAACATTTATACTACCTTATGCTATTTTAGCAAGATTATACTTTCTAAAATTTTACTACATTCTTCCTACCTCTATCCCCTCTTCCTAGTAATTGTGAACATAATCCAGTCTGCGATCTGATGCCATTGGGCTGTGCGTTTTCCTGCCTCACTGTCAAATGGGAATATGAGAACTCAACTTCATAATTCTAGCACAGCATAGGATCCTATTGGATAACAAGTATACACACATGACATCTACCTGGCAGTGTCTCATCTAAAGCATGGCATTAGCCTGCCACCTAGAGGCTGCTTTCCCCCTTAGCAGACTATTCTCCCAAAGGCATGAAATTGGTACCGGCTTTCATCCACATAGCAGGGATGGCCCATAGCAGGGACTCAATCAAAAGCGCACTACAAGCCTGAGCCTATCGCAGAAGTAACACACGCTATTTAGTGGGATGCACTCACAGGTAAGTGTGCTCTTGGCTCAGTAGGGTCAATGAAATTAAAACAACCACCAAAAGAAAGAAAAACATTCACTGCAACTGACCCACAGAATGTTCTACACCATATTGTAGTGATCAATTTATTTGTTTAAAGTTCACAGAAGGCAATGATAGCCATAGTTACACGGTAAGTGATTCATTAACCTTCTTCACAGTATTTCAAGCACCAAAAACTCACATGTGCAGAAGACAGCTAAAGGTCTAATAAGTGAGAGATCTGGTGTGTAGAGTCAATTTGTACTACACAAGTAACTCACTGTTTAACTATGCATGTAGACCTCAAAAGCCTCTTCCAAGTCAAAATGAACTATGGATGTGAAGTGTTTTTTGTTCATTTGTGTATCAAAGAACAATGTTGCATTTGCCCCTCATTACATACATAAAGCCTCGTTCTTCTCCCAATATGTTCCATTATTCAGTATATTACTATAAATTAATCTGTCAGAATTGTTAAAAGTTTCTTAACTCTAAGATTCTGAAGAGCTTATAACTGGCCTATATGATCAACATTGTGGCATTGGGGATCAACAGGATATAGCTTGCAAAGTTGCAAATTAAAGGGGAACTTGGGAGTGGAATGAACTTTTCGTGGAACACAGAGGATAGCTGCTACAAAGCTATCAAAGCTATTAACACATCTCCCTGTGTGCTTCCTTTCTCCATTCAATCTCAGTGGGTTATAAATGTCTGTTGAGCTTATTACATAGTCGGTTCCGGCCATTCTTAACAAGGAAATAAACCAACAGCACAATCCTACATATGTTTACTCAAAGTAAGTCCGCCTATGTTCAGTGGGGTTTCCTCCCATGTAATGGGAGTGTGCAAAGGCTCTACTGCAGCCTTTTACTTGTAGGATTGCCTACAAATAAAAGTGCCAGTTCACAAGTGACAGAAGGGATTGGCCACAAGCTTTTACTGTCCCAAAACGTGATTGGAAAAGGAGGAGCTGCCTCTTGTGATACCTTTGTATACTGTCCTGTATCGCCATCTAGTGGTCAGTGAGCATATCATAAAACAAACATCTTGATGAGGCAAGCGTCTGCTTATCCATATGTTTCAGTAATGTCTTGACTGGTTCAGATTGCAGGTGAGGGCTCACATGATTGGATACTTCTCCACAGAAACAAGTGCCATGCACTAGAAAACTAGCATGTCAAGGAGAAAGCTAAGCTAAAACCTTTCTCCCTGGAATCAAGTTTAGTACATGCAGGAAATAAAGATTCCAGCTTTCAAAAGAGATAATTCTGGGTCTTGGGTGGGGGACTTGGGAAGGGGTCAAGAATGGAACTTGGTCAGTTGGGGTGAACCTTAGCAGTTGAGATGGAGCCTGCATGCCTGGGTTGGAGCCTTGTGGTAATGTTAGTTACTTATTTCCCCAAGGAACTTGGAGTGCTGTACAAGGTTCCCCTGTTCATTGTATCTCTACAAATACTCTAGGTTGAACAATAGTGATACTATTGAGTAAATTGTAATAGTAATAGACTGGACAAGAGAATTCATAGCTGAATGTCACAAGTACAAAACAAGAACCTAGATTACATGCATAGCAATAACTCATGTCAATAACCCAATAAATTAACTCAACTCCGTAACACAGTCACAGGCTGTATGTCACCCGCAAGCATAACTAACAAATATGCACATACTCTATTTGTAAGGAATTAAACCCAGAAATTCTAGAAAACATTTGCTCATTTTAGAGAAGAGCAACATTGGAAGGTGAGAAAGCTCCCCCAAGGGCAATCAATGAATCTGTGGCAGAGAACCCAAAAACACATGCAGATATTTAGTGGTGGGGATATTTAGAGTGGCCTTTTCAGTTGTGGATTTTTATTTTGCTAATGCTAGCTTTAATTCATATTCTTCTTTCCTTGGGTCTTTTACCTGTTTATTATTGTCATTTGTTGCTGTAAATTGCTTCAAGAAAGCATGATAGGAATCCATAGGTTTGAATCCATAGAATCCATGCCAGAGCCTGCTGTTGTCGTGGGAATGCAGCAAGGTTGAGTTATTTCTCAGCCATTTTCCAATAGCAAAGTGAACCAGAAAGGGGGGGGAAGCCTATTTACAAACTTGACACAAGCACAATAACCACACGGCCCTCCCCCCTTCCAGTGCCCCAATGGTGGCTGCTCTAGATGCAATGCAACCCACCTGAAATTGGCTCAGGACCCACCTGGTGTGTCCCAACCCACAGTTTGAGAAACACTGAGTTGGAGTGTCCCCAGATGAAGAGCTTGCCTTCTGTGCCCCCATATCAGTGGACCCCTGAAGTTGTATGAAGGCCAGCCAATGTTCATATAGATGGCTTTTCTTATCATTAATCGCATATATATTGGTGAGAATTGGTGAGTTCTCTTTACACAAAGAGAACACACCAATGGACTCATGGCATGTTTACAGTAGGAGCGTTAGTGGGAGAAATTTCTTTGCAATGCACCTCTCTACCTTCAGTATTTTTTTCCTGATGTAGTATCCTTCCAAAGTGATCTTTTGAAGTTTATATACAGCTACTTAACATTTCACTACATAGGCAGAATTTTGTAACTCTCTTTCATTATAACAACAGGTAGCCAAGTGAATTTGATGCCCTGATGCTTTCATTTGGGGAGACAGTTTGGGCAAGATGATTTTCTTCAACTATAGTTTAAATTGATGGTGTGGCCACTACCTGAAATCTAGCTAAGGAAAATAATTTACTGTTGTGGAAATGCTTGTTTTAATCCAAACAGTGCAATAGTACTCTATATGTGTCCATGGGCATTGGGCATCCAGCAGTCCTCTAAGTGCATTGCAAGTTCAGCATGTACCTGAACTTTTACATCTCCCTTGAACCTTAGAATAAATCAATAAAACATCATGCTGCAAAGTCAGAACATAATTCTACATTTCCGGTTCAACGATCATCCTGAACCATCTCCCCATTTTCACATGGGTGATGGTTGTAGAGAAAATATTTTACTGGCAGGGGTTGTGATTGTATCTATACCCCTTACCCAAAGACTGAAAGGTCTAATTAGTCTTTAATTAGTCTTTAATTAGTCTAATTAGGAAGACAAATGGAAAAGCTATTTTATTCTATGCGAAGCCTCTTCAGCTCGTCAATTTACTAGTCCCTATTGTTCAGTGGAGCATGGAGGGGGGATTCTTCCTTTGTGTCCAGTTAGCTTTCTCTGCCCAGGCAATGGAGGAGAGGCAGGGGAAACAACAACAGAGATTTCTTACCTGTTTTCTGACGGTTTATTTTAGAATGCATGTTAGATGAGACCTATCACCTATTCTAGTGATAAAGGGCATTGTTGTGAATAGCTGATGGGAACTGGCATTTTGGGTCTTCCTCAGAAGGCTTTGTCTTGATCTGCCTCTGATGTAGAATCCTCCTGGCTTGACATTCCAGCAGTGACAGTCCATGCTGGTGGTGTGTAGAACAGAGGCCTGTGTCATCCTCTATGTGAAGGGGAGGAGCTTGGGACATACAACACTGGCAACAACCCTGACTCCTTGGTGCAGTGTTGCAGAAGCGGATGACGGACGCCATCTTGGCTGAAGCCAGCTTTTGACTACAATGAAGCATGGGTCAAATAGCAGTAACTCTATTTCCCCTGGGGTTGATGCACCTATTGGGTGACTTACTCCCTGCCCTAGAGATCCACTATGGTTTGGAACCCTTTTCCTCCTCCTCCTTTCCCTTGAAGTTCTTAACTAGAACCTGAATGGCAGAGTGTCTGTTTTGCCTGTTTTTGCCTTTGTTGTAATTCAAATGTTCAGTAAGATGATTTCCAAATTATTTACTATTTCTAAGTTATTCACAGCTACTCCAGGCCAGCTAAAAAGATCCACATGAGTAAACAGGCTCCTGCATGTGTATCACTTGCCAGATCAGGGATCACAAAAAGTAAATCTGACGATCATCCAAATGTACATCCCCATCTCCAACGCACACCACCACGTAAGTACCTTTTCAAAATGCAACCAGAGTTGGATCTGAGTTAGTGTTCTTTGTTCAGCATCAGACAAATTTGGCAGGACAGAGCTTTAAGGGAGTTATACAGTAATCCATAAACCATTTGAGTTGATATGACCGCAATGGCTTTAGCAGAACTGCTCCAGAGTAAATAGGTTGCAGATGGAACCCTTGTTATTGTTATTAAAGAAGTGCAACACAAAACTATAACCATATCTCATGAATCATTGCTAAAATCTGAAGTTGAAAGATGATGACTTGCTAAATTGTGATTGAATTAGGATTTTAAACCAGCTGGGGTAAGTCCATCTCTCCATCCACTGCGTTACACTGGCCAGGACACAAAGCAGGATTTCAAGTCAATCAAGCACACAGGCTTAAAATTCTTACAAAAAGTATAGGCAACCCCCTGTATCCACAGATCCTATATGTTAAGGATAAATTTCTGGCTCCCCATTTATGGTTCAAAAGAAAGGTTTATTGTCATATTTGCAAATATGGGTGGCAAGCAAATGCCAAACAGAACAAGCTGCGTACCACCCCTTGCACAAAATGGGTGCAACAATTTATACTACTGAGGCGGAGTTCCTTACTGTACCTTCATTGGT
This sequence comes from Lerista edwardsae, assembly GCA_029204185.1. Taxonomy (NCBI): domain Eukaryota; kingdom Metazoa; phylum Chordata; class Lepidosauria; order Squamata; family Scincidae; genus Lerista; species Lerista edwardsae. The sequence continues at coordinate 23,349,301 of JAJKFI010000003.1, forward strand.
TATTGCCCAGCCAACTGCTAGCACTCATGAAGAATAATTAACTTCCCCCCTCCCTTCCTCCTTCATGTGTACACCCCTCCTTTGCACATGCTTTAACCCACGATCATTAGGCTCATCATGCTTGCGCACTGTCACATAGCTTTCTTGCTATGGTCAGCTGCAATTTGTTACACTGTTATCTGCCTTTGAGAAATTGAGGCCTAAAACGAAACTTTTGGGCCCTGTCCTTTGTCTCTTGTTCCCAACTCTCATGCCCCTTATTGGGCTAACCTTGACCTGAGAACACCAGCTAACTTACTTCATCAACTACCTCTTTGCTTTTACCCCTTATGTCAGGCATTATATTTTAGTGTTGGGGGTTCCAAATTATCACGATTATTTTCATATTTCACATATATGTGCTGTTTCAATTATCCATGTCTGGGGGGGGTACCTTCCTTTTTTCATAACTTTGGGTCACTAAAAAATCTTGGTTTTGCAGGTCACTAAATGGGAACGCGATGACCAGGCTGGTAGAAAGCATGATAGAGAGATGACCAAAGCAGAAACAGGCAGATAAGAGAAGAACCCTATAATTACGTGCAGTCCAAAATGCTAATTGTGAAATACAGCGATATAACACGAAATTGGGCTATTTAACCCACAAAACATGATATCCTGTTGAATCAATGAAATAACACAGCAATTTCCATTTTAACTGCTGGCTGATTGTGTTGCAAAGAGCCTTTGGGGCAATTTTGAATGCTTAGCGGCCATTTGCAAGCCACCCCTTGCATTCAGAGCTGTGCTTTTTCTCAGTTTTCTTTGTTTACATTCCTCTGCAGCAGCACAGAGCTCCAGCTGTCTCTTCCCAGGGTCTTTGGAATCTACTGAGCATGCTCCTAAAATCTGGGAAGAGCCTTTTAAAATAGAGCCTTGCATTACAAAGGCTTGTCTGAAGTAAGCTGGTTTGCAGTGCTTCTGCATTACTTTTAGAATGTATTTAAAGTGGCAGTGGTACTGTTTTAGTTGGCAGCATTTTCAAAAGCATGTCTATTGCATTAAGTGACTGTATCTTCAGTTTTTTACCAATTCATCAAGGTGATGGGATGTTTTTTTTCCAGCAGTAAGTAGGTGTATTCTCAATGTTTAAAACATTTCTTGGAACTACTATGTTTTGGTGTTTCCTTTAAGTCTGACAGCATTAGGTTCAGTGTGCACACCGTGGTTTGTGAGGATTAAATGATATGCTTATATTTTGAAATTGGGCACTGTAGGCTGGTTGGTCAACTGCCTCAAACCTTTAGTTTACAAAAGTGACCCATTTTACCTACATGTCTGTATTGTGTCATGGGGGGGGGGCGCTTTCATGCCTTTTATGCCTATCGCAATATCTGCTGGCAGTATGCAGCCTATATTGTGGATGTGGGTGTATGTATATTGTGGATGTGGGCGAACAAGCTGAAATTAAATCTGGATAAGACAGAGGTGCTCCTGGTCCGGAAATCCACAGCTCGGGTATTGGACTACCGCCCTGCTCTGAATGGGGTTGCACTCCCTCTGAAGGAGCAGGTCCGCAGCTTGGGGGTTCTCCTGGATCCACAGCTGCTCCTGGAATCCCAGGGGGCGGCAGTGGCCAGGGGAACCTTTGCTCAGCTTCGGCTGATTCGCCAGCTGCGACCATACCTGAGCTGCGCCGACCTGGCCACGGTGACCCATGCCCCTAGTGACATCCAGATTAGATTACTGCAATGTGCTCTACGTGGGGCTGCCTCTGAAGAAGGTCCAGAAATTGCAACTAGTGTAGAACGTGGCTGCTCATGTGGTTGCTGGGACTCGTTGGTTCGACTGTCAGGCTTCAGCAGCTACACTGGCTGCCAGTTCCTTTCCGGGCCCGATTCAAAGTGCTAGTTTTGACCTTTAAAGCCCTTTACGGCTCAGGTCTGGGGTATTTGAGGGACCGCCTCCTTCCATATAATCCTACCCATACTCTTAGGTCACCTGGGGGGGGGGGCTTCTGACTGTGCCGCCACCAGGATTGGTGAGGGGGATGGTGGCCAGGAATAGGGCTTTCTTGGTGGTGGCCCCACGACTTTGGAGTACCCTACCCTTAGAATTAAGAACTGCTCCCTCTTTGGCAATATTTCGGCAGGGGCTGAATACTTTTTTATTTAAAAAGCCTTTAATTGTTGACAGGCTGGCTGGCATTTTACACTTTATATTTTACATTCTTTACCTTATATTTTAAATTTTATCAAATTGTAATTGTGGGATCCACAGGGCTTGCTTGTTTTAAATTTTTAACTGTTTTTAATATTGTTTAACGTTTTTAATTGTTATCCCTTGTGATTTTTAATGTGTTGGTTTTAATGTTGTAAGCCACCTTGGGTGCCCATGGGGCAGAAAGGCGGCATAAAAATTAAATAAATAAATAATAATAATACATATATTGTAATTTATTAAAATGCTTTCAAATTGATTAAAATATAATTTTTGGAATAAAAACACAAAACACTGCTTTCACCAATTTTTACTTTTGGATAACACGCCATCCCTGGAAAAATAAAACAATCTTAGACTTGTTTTAGACTTTTACAGGTTAATTTACCTATAATTAACTTATGGTTCCCTCTTATCTGTGGTTTCAGGTATCCTCAGGGAGGCCAGGAACCTGTCCCCAGTGGCACGACTGTATAGAATTTTACTTACTCACCAATGCAACCTAGGGGAGGCGGGGCCAGCCAACATGGACGGTCATGCTTCTTCCACTGGGGAAGAAGGGACCACATTCTCACCTTTTATCTGAAGCCCGATGGGGTATTCAGCCTGTGGTTTTCAGGAAAGGAAACCCAGGGTATAGGCATTTCCCAGCTAATTCCTGGGAATGGCAATCTCAGGAGGAACGCTGGGAGCCTGGAGCAGAAGGGTGAGAAACTCTGCACCACCAACGTGGACTGCAGACAAATGTTGTTTGCCTCGTTAGGAAAGATCATGGACGGCGTCAGGAATGTTTTCATCTGGATTCGTAATCAAGCCTCTGTTGCAGAAAAACATTTAATGAAGGGAGGGATGTCTTTATACTAGATATAAAGTTAAGATTTATAACAAAGCGATATTTTAAGACTACCTTTTGATTTAACTGAAGCTGAATGTCCAGATAAAACTGTGTTTATAAGATATTATAATCCAAGGAGAAGATTCTGTATTTTTATCTATTTTTCTTTTTTTCTTTGGAATGTTGAAGTTTAGAACAGGGGTGTTGCACTGATAGAATTTGTTACGTTTGTAAGCATAAGATAGGTAGTAGTTTCTTCTCGGCTGCATTTTATATTTCTTATTATTATAATAGTAAATGTAGTCCTTTCTTTTTTGTCTTTTTTTTTTTTTAGTGGTAACATCTGCTATTTTCTGCCTGTTCAGTGAGAAAGAATGTACTATGATAACACTTAGTCTAAACAAGGGAGACAAAAAAGGGGGGCCAATGAGAATCAGGAATAGCGTAAGATAAGAATTGCCGTCAATGATAATATTTTTTTGCTGAAACGTTTTGGCTCCAAACAATTTTAAAGACTGGATTATACTGACAGACAATGGAACGTTAAGACTACTAATATAGATTAATAAATTAACTTTGATGGATACATTTACTTAACATTATATGAGGCTTGGCTTGGCAGTATCATATTATTAATAATTGCTGAAGAAATGTATTGTAGTTAAAGTAGATCTCAATATATGCATGTAATCTCTCCATGACCTTATGTGTGTACCTTGTGTTACTATCCCCTCCCTTTTTGTATTATCATCTTCCTTTTCCCATTACTGTATAGTAGAAAATAAAAGCATTTTGGGAAAAAACAAAAACCAATGCAACCTAAAGCTCACTATTAAAAATGCCAAAAGATGGGTTAGAGTTTGGGGGAAATTTCAGAGGAAAGAAATTCATTACTGTTGAGAATCTACCAATCAGGTCCTTCCACTCACCCTTGTGGCAGGGACCAGATTTAAAGATGAGGTAGCCATGCAGGTGCTGTGGGTTATTCTTAGAGGCCTCTTCGTTTTTCTGTTCAATGGTGCTCCAGGAAGGAAAGGAAAAAGCTTAGCTGGTGGGGAAGCTACAAAAGACTAGAGCCTGCCAATGAGGAGGAACCTTTGTGAAAAGGAGCTGAGGCAGGCAAGGCCTGGCTTCCTGGGCTCCAGCCACACTCTCCGGGAGATCCCTTGAATCCTCGTGGTGGAGAGAAAGAGAGGGGTGCCTCAGCCCGCTTTCCGTCCCAGCTCTGAGGCAGCACTAAGGGTTCTGCTTGTACCACAGCTGTTTACATCCCCCCACAAAGGTGGCTCAGTCAGTCCTGAACCTCAGTGCCTGGGCCTCTTGCTGCGCTACATCAGAGTGGCAACAACACCCACAAGTGGGAGGCAGCAGAGATGCGCTCTTCCATAGTGGAAGGGGACGTCTTCAGTTAGAATAACAGGGAGACGACAACTGGGAATGGAATCGCATTGGGAAACAAAACCTTGAAGTCCTGGTTTGTCCTGCTCACAGTGTGTTTTAACAAAAAAATGGGGCACTTCCCCATCTCATCTAGTTTGACCCTTAAAGACTGTGACAAGAATAAAGGGAAAGAACAAATTCCTAGATATACAGAGATTGCGCAATTTACTGATATGTGAAATGACCCTTTTATTGTCCAAATTGGTTAATTATTTGATAATTTAAATACTTTTCTTTTTATTGTATAATAGTACAGTGTGCACCTTTTTTCAGTCAATAACTGAACTGAATTCAATTACAACACTGAATTCCTTGCACAATATTGTTTTCTATAATATTGCTCAATTTAGCAATACATTTTTAATTCAGGGTTCTATTTAACATGGAGGTGAGTTTTACGAAGTCCAGCTATTGGTCAGTTTAGCCCAGTGTTGTCTACCCTGACCAATGGTAGCTCTGCAGGGTCACAGGTAGAGGTCTCTCCAGACTGAGAACCTTTAACAGGAGATGCCCAAGACCAAACCTGGAACCAAAGACATGCAAAGTAAATGTTCCACCATTGAGCTTCTGCCCCCAACTTGTGCTGCAGTGATTCTAATAGTGATGCAGTCAAGTGCTTTATAACTTTTAGCATATACATTTAGCAGCAAGCATACACCAAGAAAAACCAAAGAGATTATTTGTGGGACAGTTATGTTTTATCACAGCTACATGAGATATGAATATACACAGGCTCCAAGCTGAACTAGAAATCCATGTGAAAATTCAGCAGGACACAGGTCTGCACCACCATTTGCTACAGAATCTATTGCACAGTCAAACTAGATAGATGCCTGATAGTAATTGCCCTCTATAAACTGCATTACTTGGCTTAGATTCAAATTGGAACGATTTGTATGGTGAAGCACAGTGACTTATGAGCTTTGAAATAATTCTTGTGGCCACTTACCAATTGCCAGTATCTTATTGCAGTAAACACCAGTAATTTCCTCACATGTTGCTTGTGGTCTGTAAAGTTAGCTTCAAGATCGAAGTGTTTTTGCAATGAAAAACTTTTGGGGCTGTGTCACAATGTGATGTGTGCATATACATTTGTGTGTTGGTGCAAGCAAAGGTTTCTAGAAGCAAATTGTTCAAGGAGTGAAATAAGTTTATGATTCCAAAACTGTGGGGTGTTTTGTTTTTTTGATGTCATACATGATTTAAATATTCATTGACATTCAGCTTGGTCACTATTCTCTTTCTATAAGATCTCTCTTTGTGTAGGAGGAGGTTCTTTAGGATTTGAAGCCTAGCCTAATATTTTACTATTGTCTAGCATTTGTTTCTCAAAGGGTGCTTCCTGATGCTATTCTGATCACAATGGTAGCACCAACAAAAACTGTAATAGGAGAACTTTAGTGGAATAGGTGGGCTCATTGCACAGATATTGCACTACTATTGCTCTCTACACAAAATAATAGCTTTGTTCCCCTACAACATAGCATGTTGGTGCTGCTGGTACGTGTAGTCCAGGGGGTTTCAAATTTGGGGTATCGTGATGCTCTAGGCTGACGAGCCCTGCTGCCTTCCCTTAAGGCATGAGAGTGAGGAAATGGCAGTGACGTGATTGCAATGATCGCATTGATTCTGGGGACATAATGGGTCTGCCCAAATGTCCTGGAACCCCTCTGCAGGGCTCCCCATGCGTTAGAAATATATAAAAAAAGATTGCACTTCTGGTCTCGCGATTGCAACCAGGAAGTGGATTGTGATAGTTTTAATTTCCAACACATGGAGAACCTGCAGAGGGGTCGGCAGGACTCCCCAATCCTCTAGGACACTGGGGCAGCCTGTGGTAAGTCCCCCCAGACCCATTATGTCCCCAGAAGCGACACGATTGTTGAGATCGTGTCACTGCCGTTTACCCGCCCCCGCAAGCACTTATAGCGGTTCTCAAACTCCCAGAGAGTTTAAGAACTGCTGGTATAGTCTAACATTGACTGAAATCGTGATTGCTCTCACCTCTTGAGCTGATCACGTGCAACCCATTTGTGTGGAAACGCCCTGAGAATCCCAGGATTACTCCTAGCTGGTGTTCAATTCATATTTCAATTCCATGCACAATGCCTAGGGAGTGAATACCACTCAACTTCGAAGCAAGACTGTTTAGGATAAGAACTTGAGAAGCACCACAGGGCATTCTTTGAAATTCCAGCCCACTTTTCAACATACAATGGGGCCAGGTAGCTTTCAACTGAACATTTTGCTCCTCATGCAAACTAGAATGGAACCTTCTCATGCAACTTAGTACAGACACAAGTAATTACTGACAAACTGGACAGCAGAACACACTGCAAGCACAGAACACCTAGTAAGAAATATTTGCCACTAAGCGATTCTTCTTTATCCATCCAGAACTTTTAATCCGGTCACCACATTGCTGGAGAACATGAGCAGCCAGAACCAGGGAACCAGGGAAGCTGAGGAACCTCTCAGCTTTTACGTAAGAAAAGTGTACGATATTTCCATGTAAGTAGATTAAACCCAAGTACTTCTGATTCTTATTTTACATTGTTCTTCCACAGAGATGTAAACAAACTTTAATTGCAGCAAAGCATTACTTACAACACCAAGATCTCACTGCATACATTTTCAGTGCCATTCTTTTATGAGACATTAGAGGACATCATCTCTTCACTTGCATTGCCAAATGTCTGGGGCAATATCTGCAAGTGGCTGCTAATTACTATAGGTTTTTATGTTTTATAAACGTGCTTAACCTACACATCGAAGATTTGTAAGCAAGACACACAAGTTTGTAGTTGAGTTAGAAGGATGAGACATCCATTCAGATATTCTTCTCCCATGTTGGGTATATACGTAGGATCATGAGCGATGAGATGAAAGTATCTAGCAATTCGTTTTTATGTAGAGCAGATTATTGATTTTTTAAAAAATTACTCAAAAAAACTGAAGTTAAATATTGCGAGCTACACAAAATCTAAAATATAGGGACTTTCCACAGTACATTATACTAAGTCAACACCTAATAGATTGAAAGCTGTCAATTCAGCGCTTCTGCTTAAAAATTCAATGTTTCTGACATCATTTTCCACCACTCCATTAACTCTTCCTTTTCCTCTTCTTTTCTTTCAGACAAGGATTCCAAGTCAAAATCAACCTAGGCAAGAGAAACAACCACAATCAAGACTTTCAGTCACACTGAAAGAAAAGAGTCCTCATTGTACAAACAGAATATATAAAATATGAAAGCTGCCTTCTACAGAATTAGACCACTAGTAAATCTAGCTAACCTAGCAGTTTGAAAGCACGTAAAAAAATGCGAGTAAATAAATAGGTACCACTTTGGTGGGAAGGCAATGCCGTGCGCTACGGTGTGTAGTCATGCTGACCACATGACCACGGCAGTTTCTTCTCGGACAAATGCCGGATCTACAGCTTAGAAACAGATGAGCACCATCCCCTACAGTCGGTCACAACTAGACCATTCGGTCATGGGGAAACTTTTACCTTTAAGTCTAGCTCAGTAGTGTATACACAGTGCCATCTACATCTACCTCTTCAGGGGGGCCTTTTCCAGTCTTGCATATGGATGCCAGTGACCAAATCTAGACCCTTCTGCATGCAAAGCGTGCACCTGTTCACTGAGCAATAACAGCTTCCCTAGATCTGGATCTGAATTAGTAACTTGATGGAAGAATGTTCCAATGGTTACTGAATGAAATTAAGGCTGTTTTCTCAAAACGTTACATGCTACAGTCCTAGCCACACTCACCTGGAGCAAGTCCCATTGACTATAATGGGGCTTACTTTTGAGTAGAAATGCACAGAATTGGGCTCTCGGTGGGCTTTCCTTTGTGGTACAAGCACTCTGTGGGCTTGGCATCCACAAATGAGCAGCCCCGGCTCAGAAGAGCTCCCAGACATGACTAGATGTAGCTTCTGGAGGTGTTCCAAGGCCAGGAAAGGTCCGTGGAATGTGCTGCAGGCTTTCCCCAGCCTCAGAAGGCCCCCCAAATGCAACCAGAAGCCACTTCCAGTTCACATCCGTGACCTTGGTTAGCACCTGGGAGGCCTTCTTGTGGCAGCCCCAAAGAATCCCTGAGGTGCCGTGACCCTGGCCTACTGCAGATTTCACCATGGATGTCAGTATTTGGGATGTGTCAGTATTTGGGTATTGCGGAGACACATCCCATGCACCCAATTACCCAGTTTAAAGGCCTACCAGGTGAAGAAATCTTCCTTAAACTTACAGTGCTTTGCAAGCTGCGTCCCAGAAGCCAGCACACTTGCAAAAAAACAGAAGGAGGTCAACAGGAAGCACTAACTTTGCTTCCTGTTGACTTCCTCCAAGTTTTTTTTTTAAGTGTTCCTGCAACAGGGGAGGGGGAGTTCTCCATATTCATGGTTTCCAATATCCATGGGGGTGAGGACAAGAATGTGTCCCCCACAGATACCGGAGCACACTTGTAATTCATCGAAAACATGTTACTTGCAGCAGGGGACTTGGGGACCTAATTCTATTGGGCTATAGTGCTGGCAATCTGCTTATAGTGTCAGCGCCAGCTGCTGTAAAAGTGCCTTAAGGCACTTTAGCACCAGTGCTGTACCTCAGTGCTGGAGGATGACGACACAGCTATGAGTGTGGCCACCGACCAGAGGTAAGGCTTCCTGGGGTGAGGGGAAGAACTTAAGCGTATGACTGTGTTTAGCGTACATAAAATCAGGCTTAAGGAATCATGCATTAGTTGGGGCTGACTCATGTTATGACTATGTCTACATAGTCATGCAATGTCTTCACTTATGTCATGCAATGTCTTCTACATAGTCATGCAATGTCTACACTTATGCAATGTCCCAGGACGTGGTCTGAAGGCATATGTCTCTGAGACTAAGGGTGCAATCTTAACCAATTTTCCAGCATCGGGGTAAGAGCAATGCAGCTCCGAGGTGAGGAAACAGCTGTTCCCTTACCTTGAGGAGGCCACAGTGACTGCCCCACCATCGGAACACGTCACTGCACATGTCACATTGGTACAGCTCTGTCAGTGCTGGAAATTGGTTAGGATTGCGCCCTAAATTGGTCTGAGTCTGGTCAGCACCTTGATGAGAGATGAGCTGAGAATCCTCTGTATACTGCCTATAAATGAAATAAGGGCTTGCCTCCGAAGAAAGCCATGATGAAGTATCACTCCACCATATTTGGTTTGTGTTCTATATGGATTTAAATCACAGGAGCCTGGTTTTGCCTATAAGAAGTCCCATTCATTTCAATGGGATTTAAGACTAACTTTCTGTGGGTATAGCACAAATAAATAAAACTGGATGCAGCCATTAAGGGAACTATGGTAGATTTGTTGGCTATCCCAGGTGTAGATAAACATTCCAATAGATACACTGTATGTACAACACTTGATTTCTACGTTTCAACTAGGAATATTATTTTAAATTCGACTATCGCTAGTGATAACACAGAGAGCCAGTGGGGTTTGTCTGGAACACACTGTATCACACAAACGCAACTAACCAATAACAAGAACACTGCTGTGCGTTATAGGGTGATGGAAACCGGGCAGTACTTACCCTAATTGCGGGGCTGGATGGAACAGCCACTTTTTTAGTTATTGCTAGATAACCTGGTGCTGAGGCTGTGATTTTATAATTTCCGGGTACAAGCAATCTCCAGTAATCACCATCCTTGGCTGAAGAAAAACCAACATGTTACCATTCTTGAAAACATTTCAGAGCATAACAAATTTGTATGAAGTGTTAGCTGTATTCAAATGCTTCGTACAACTGCAACGAACGGACATTAGAAAGGTGGGGAGGGGAGGTGGGAATTCAAGAATGCACCATTGAGGTAGGGATCACACAGTGCAAATCGCAGAGGTCCTCCAAGCATTCTGCCCACATGTGAACTGCGATCTTACAAGAGTTTGAATCAAGCTTTCTCCCTTGCTGTATGTATGTGTGTGTGCATGCACACGTATGTATGTAAAACATGCACACAGACATCTCTACTGCATTAAGTTTATGTTGTATATGGATATGATCATGCCAATATGATCTTTCCATGTTTCCTTTAGGGTCGGACAACAGATTAGTTTAAGTGCAGAACCCTAACCAACTTTCCAGCACTGACAGAGCTGTGCCAACAAGGCCTGTCCTGCATCCTACAGCGGAGTAGTAGTCACAGGAGCCTCTTCACGGTAAGGGAATGTACATTCCCTTTCCTCAGAGCTGCATTGCCCTTACGCTGGTGCTGGAAAATTGGTTAGGACTGCGCCCTAAGAGTGTCACTGAAGTTGTCTATGTTTGTTTTTTAAATAAAGATAGCCTGTGAAAGGTGTGTGCATCAATTCAGAACCAGGATGGAGTAGGGCTTTAATTCTTTGTCCCTGCCATGGTTCCAATCCAGATCCCCCCTTCATGTTCTATTTACCCCAGGAGAAAGCTCCCATTAGCATCAGTCTTTCCCCCATTTGACTAATAAAACCTGGAAAAATTAATAAATACATAAACAGTAGAAATCTGAAAATATTACTATTGGAAATCTTTTTTTTTTGAAGCCACACCTTTTTTCATTTTCTTAAAGTGCCAAACTTGACTTACCTGATGTAATATCATGGTTTATTCCTTCCACAGAAATAGTAGCATTAGCAATGGGATTGCCCTGAAGATCTCTAATAAATCCTTTTGCCCCTCGGTGGATCTGAAAAGATAATATTACTTCACATCTGTATACTATAGTTTATAATACATTTGCTCAATAACCTTTTCTTTAGCCCTGTAAGGAAGGTTAGTATTATTATTATCCTCCTGCTTAAGGATGGTGGGCTCAAACTGAGATACAATGGCTTTACTAAGGTTCTCAATGATGCAAAAACTAGGGACTTCCCAGCTCAAGGTATAGGTATTTGGACCAATGATAGCATGCTTGGAAATGGGATGAGATGTAGGGAAACCATCCCATAGGAACAAATAAGTGGTTACATAGGAATCAAGATACCAGAGGGCAGTCCAATCCTAACCAGGGACTGGAATAGGCAAGCCAACTGACCTGTGCGGTATCCAGCCCAGGGTAGAAGGCAGCTGTGGCACAACTTGGAGTAAGGGGGCTTATGTTCCCTTATCCCCAGTAAAGGCCCAGCCATCCCTATGGGGCAAAACTACTGGCGCAAATCCAAGTGGCCCATTTAGGGCTGACTGGGCCTGGGATGGGGGTTAAGATATGGCCTACCTGCTGGAGACCAGTCCCACCCCGCTCCCTGGGCCAGTCCTCCACGGGCCTACCTTCTCCCCATCTTCCCCAATGCCTTGCACCAGCCTCACCTGGGTCAGGATGCAAACACGCTTTATGGGCACATTACGTACACACACACAGCACATGTGGGAGTGGGAGGGGGGGAGGATGACCTTGTTTGGTGGTTTCCACCCAAAGTAAACTTCCACATGTGGGACGTACATTGTCTTGAATTGTGCAACTGAATGTGGTTGTGTACTTAAGCAACACATGGAGGATCTGTCTGATATCACTCATATTATTCTTGCCAATTCACATGCTTGCTAGCTCAATGCAAGTTGGAGGGAAGGAAACGGAAAACCAAAGAGCCTGAATCAGACCACTGCTGATTAATCTACCAGCTAGACCAGTTCATGCTTTTAGACCTAATTTATACTTAATGGGATAACCGTTTATCATTCCATCTGAAGCACTGTTTGGGTAAATATTGAAGATGGTGTGCCAATTGCTATAAACTATGAAGATTGCATCTTACAAGAATTTTGTACGATAGTGATTCTTGTCCAGTGATCCTTGTGGATGTAGGTGCTCTACTGCAATGTTCTACAGAAGGTGGATCAGGACCCAGAAGTGGGTCATAAGCCACATTCTGGTGAGATATGGCAATGCAGCCACTACTACTTTGTTCTGAGGCTCAGGCTTGCACAGTTCGAATAGGTGTGGGTCCTAAATGAGCTCAATCCACTGGAGACTTCTTCAGCTGGCCCCCTTGGTCACCCTCACACCCACGTAGAAGACCTCCTAGTCTGCCTTGCCTCCTGTTTCTTGCCTTCTGACTTTCCAACCTATGTTCACTTTCTGGCCATTCTCGCTCCACCCACCCCCATCCTTGCGTCCCTTGTCTGGAGGGAAAGATGGGGCAGGATGACCCAGCAGCAAGTGCAGACTAATTGGCTGCCAGGAAACAAAGAGGAACCCTGGCTGTTCACTTGCCTGCTCCCTTCATCTGCTGGGCTCTTTGAAGGTGGAACCCATGTCGCAGGCTGGTGGGTTGAGATGGGTCCCATCTCATGGCAAGTGGAAGTAGACCACTGTTCTAATGGACACAGAGAGCTTTCCCATCTGGTTTTCTGGTGTAGGCAGCAGGCCCACAGGTGTGTTCCAGTGCACCACGATGGAAATGGAGGGGGCAGCCCATTTGCAAAAAGCACTGTAAGCACACTGGTGCATCCAAGGGCTGTGGGTTAGTGCTAGAAATGTCAAGTCTGTCCAAATGAGATGGGGTGTGTGTGTGGAATTTCCCCACCAGCAGAAAGCTACTATACCTCAGGAACACAGCAAGCAACTTTGCAGTAGCAAAGCTACACATGACTTGGTGAATGCATTTGGCTTCGTCTCTGCAACTAGACTGTATCAGCTGAAAGTTTTTGGAAAGGTAACTATACGCGGAACAGCTTCTGACAGTTAACAAAGCTCTCTTGTATCAAAGGCTGAAAGCCTGCAATGTCCTGCTTTTCCATCATGCATAAACAGGCATTATTGACTGACGTAGTCACTGGAAAGATTTTGTTTGGCACACACTGGCATTTTTTTCTCCTAGAAAAAGTTAATCTTTTTCTGTTTTTATTTTCCCCAGTTTGCCTAGCATCACAGTACCAGGCAATCAGCTGCTACAGCATCTCTCCTCATTCGGGGTTAGACTGCAAGACACATCCCCAACTCTTTCCATATGGAGTCTCTTCAGTAGGAAAGCAGAAAATATCTGCAAAACCCAAACTAGGCCTTTGGTTGCTGATTCCAGGTGTGAGAGTCAGGGGTGCTGTCAGGCACTGATCAAAGACCCATGTCCATCAGAGGGCCCATCTAGCCATGCTGATGCTGAACAACTCCAGTACTGATGGTAGCAGAGGTGCAAGTCAGCTGAGCGATTTGTGTATCATTGTGCTCTACACATTCACCTACACATGGAAGCATCCCTCAGAAGCCCCTGCATCATCATGGGGCTGCTACGAGTTGTTCCCATCAACATGTGGAAGGAACTGAGTAGTGGGGCCCAATGTAAGGTTTGTCCTCGTAGCCTCCAGCAATCTAGTTCCAGCACTAATGAGATTCATATCAATCACACCCAACACAGTCTTGGTCCAGTTTTTGGCTAAAAGGTTATCAACTTGAGAAGTGGCCTGCAGCAGTGGTTCTCAAACCTTTTAGTGCTGTGACCCACTTTTTAGAATGACAATTTGGCACCCACCAGAAGTGATGTCATGGGCAGAAATGCCATCAATGTGATGCCAGGGCCTGCTGCTTTCCTGAGAATGCAGCGATGTTGGGCTACTTCTCAATCATTTTCCAATAGCAAGGTGAATCAGAAAGAAAAAAAGCCCATTTACAACCTTGACACAAGCAAAACAACCACACAGCCCCCCCTTTCCAGCATCCCATATTTTCAATATGGCTGCTTGTCGCCCCCGCCCCAGCCCGGAAGCCCCCACCGGAGGCGCGGACACTTACAGGGCTGGAGGCGCGGGGTTTGGGGTGTTCGCTTCCTGCCCACCTGGGACTGCCGGCAGCGCAGCCAAGGCTGGGGGAATGCTCGCCGCAGCGTGGGGCAACAGAGCGCAGCTCACCCCGGCCGCGCTGAGGGGAAGAGCGGGGCTCCCCCTCGGCGCCCACTGTCTCCCTGGAGAAAGCACGGGTGCTGCGGCGAGGCTGACAAGCCTCTGCCGTGGTCGGATGCTGGGGAAGCCGAGATCTCATGAGATCTCTGCTCCCTGGCGAGAACAGAAGGGGCAAAGCCTGGCTGGCCGGCTGCCAGGCTCATAAGAAGCCTGGGCCAGGCTGGGGGCGGAGGTGCTTTCGCCAAGCTCAGCAGAGCAGGGGGAAGCGAAGCGCCCTCGGAGGTCAAAAGCCCTCATCCCCTTCCCGCGCACCCGGGAGGGCGGACAACTGACCCCCTGGATGCAGGTCCGGCCCCGGGGCACAGAGGGCCATCTGATCTCCCCAGGGGGGGCTGGGAAGGCACCATCCCACCACCACCACCAACTCGAGAACCGAGCCGGGGCCAGAGGCGAGGAGGTACCCCCCTCCGGCCACACCGGAGCACAGCAACCTTCAGAGCCGGAGCAGGCGACTGGCAGAGCTGCCACGTGGGATCAGATGGTCCCTCCTGCGGTCATCCAAAAAACCCCGTGTGGACGTTAGCAAGCGTGATGCTGGGCTGCGCATGAGGGCTGCGGCACTTCAGACAGGTCCACCAAGTGGGCCACGGGGCCTTGAACCCAAGGCTGGCCAACGCCGCCGACAAATGTCTTGTTGAGACTCTGGGTGGGGACAACAAGGAATTGGGTGCCCATGATGGAATGAGGCCCCCATGAGTGTAAAAACCCTCACCCAATTAAATCGTCTGAGACGAAGCTACTTTTCCGCCTCTCGTGCCTCTGTTCTGTGACGCTCCTCTGTAGCGCCGCAATCCTGCTTGACGCCACCCCCGAGGGCAGCCCCCTGGAGAGCGCCACCACACTGCTCTAGGTGCTTCACGACCCACTTGAAATTGGCTTGCGAAACACTGATGGGTCCCGATATCAGTCGGGCAGTTCATCTCTGAAAATCGATCAAGATGCAACTAAAAACAAAGCTGAGCACACAGGGTGTGTCTAAGCACAATGTTCAACTATGACCCAAAGAAAAAGTCAAAGCATTGTGTTGGTGTTTCCTCAAATATTGTTGCATATACTGGTCCACTAAGTGGCTGGTCTTTACCAAGGAAAACATTTCTTTTCCTTTACCTGCTCAATATAGCTGATAAGTGAATTCTTGTTGTTCTCCCAATAGCTCTTCAGAGTTTCCTCAGGAGGGAATTTTTCACAGCTAAGCTCCACAGTTATTTCAAAGCAGTTGCTGCTGAGGTAATTGAAGTCCTGCATACCTGCAAAATTATCAGACACGGAGGGTGACATGCTTCAGAGCCTGTGGAGTGAAAAAAAGGTCTCTATAGGTGTTTCTAAGACAAAAAGGCACCTTTTGTTGGCATGTTGCATATCTTAGAAGCAAAGTTGGGGGGGAGAGTGCGGTAAGTATGGCTGGCACCACAATGCGCCATGCAAGTGGCCCTTCCCCCTCGCTGTCAGAGCACTGTGTTGCCATCGCTGCCCCAATGGCTCTGATGGTGAGGGGGGCCACTTACTTCCTGCGCCGCACCCCCTCTGGTTACACTTCTGGCATATCTAATAAGAATAGATAGGCCTTGAGAGAAGGTCTGTGGCTCAGTGGAAGAGCATCTGCTTGGCTTCCAATCCAACCCCTGGCAACTTCAGAGAGGGCTGGGAAGGCCCCTGACTAGAACATCAAAATGCTGCTGCCAGCCAGTGCAAAAAAGTATATCTAACCTGGGCACATGCTGTAAATTGGGAATAACTGGCAGAATGTCAGTTGAAATAAATAGATGTTTGTTATGGGGGAATCAGGCCAGAGTCCAATGTGAAAGTTGGAATGAATTCTTCATAGAATGAATTTCTTGGCAATTACAGCTCTGTGTAATGATTGTACCACATCTGATATTGCATCTGGCCTGTATATTCTGATGGGATATATAGAGTTGGCTTGGAAAGCCCTATTTTCAGGAGCCAAAAACAGTTTCCAGGTGTAGGTCAATTATTTCCAGATGAAAACGGAAACATGTCATTATGTGCCCAATAAAAAAATGGGAGTGACAGATAATGCCGGAGCCAATGAAGCCTCATGAAATAATTTGAAACAGGCATTTCTCGTTCTGCAACACCAAAGCCAATGGTAATGCTGCGGTGCTAATTATGGGGAAGAGTCTTAAAAATGATGATCGTAAATAAAAGGCATTTGACAATGCAATTATCGACCACACATGTTTAAGACATTATGAATCAATCAAAAGCAGGTGCACACTGATTAAAAAAAAGGTGATGAATGAATGAAAGCAGGCCTCTGTGTGTGCAAGCTTCCCTGGATATAGTGCTGAATACATGACATGTTCTGTGTGTTTAGTTCCCAGGGCTGAATTAGAACACCTCAAATAGTGTTCTGTATTCAATACAGATGGCCTACTTGGTGAGCCAGCAGGACGTAAGTGTCATTGCACTGGAGAGTAGGAGGTAGGAAGGAAGGTGGGCTGAATTCAGGAAACTCCTTCCTGGAACAGATCTGCATGCACCATCTTTAGATGTGCGTGTGCGTGTGTGTGTGTGTGTAAGAGAGAGAGAGAGAGAGAGAGAGAGGCTATTGTTTATTGCTATGTGTGTTTCTTCCAATTAAATAAAATGGACACTAAAAATTTTCATTTCACAAAATCCTGATGCAGGCTGGTTGGTTGCATGTTATGTTGCTCACACAAATCAACCTCTCTAGCACACACAGTAATTTGTGAAACCATCAACCATTTCATATCACTGGAACCAACTGAGTTTAACAGTCATAGGACAAAAAGCTCACCATAGGGGTGTACATCCATGCTATTGTTCCATAGCTACTTGTTCTTACAAATACTGAGTCAAGAGTCTTGTGGCCCAGAAAGACTAGTGCATCAGCCAAAAAGTGGGCCCCATCCCACAAAAACACAAGCCAGTAAACATTTTTTGTCTACAAGGAGGCTGCTGTTAACTGAGCAAAGAGACACCTTTTAAAGTGGTAGTTCTCTATCAAATACGTTAAAAAAATGCTATGTTTTATCATTTAGAGCAAAGCTTGAGAAAAATGTGATGCTCAATATGTAATGCATTGCAAATAAAATAGCTGTTAACAGGACTATGCAATGCAAATTAGTCATCCTATTTTAGCCCTGCTAATCATGCATGGAATGCATGGATTCTGCTCCCTGTTGTGCCTGCTGGCACAGGGCAAACCTCAAATTCTCACGGTGCCCTGATTACTGGTTAGGTGCCCAACAATGTGAAATTTAATTTAACTTAAATTAAAATGACTATCTTAGTCCAATACATTTGGAACAGAATTCCAGTTTATGTAAAAGAAAAGACTGCAACTCTGTGCACTCGTAGCCTGTTACGCAGTAGGATTTCAGTAGCAAGATGCAGGATTGCAGCCTCTGACACTTGAAACGCAACCTAATTGCAGGACAAACATAATCTCATGGCAGTTACTATTTCTGTGCCGATAAGAGAATCAGATTAAAACTTTTTAATCCAGCACTGTTGGAGGGGAGTTTAAAAGTGCAAGAAAGCTCTCTGAGGTTTAGCCTTTATGTAGCTTACTAAAGATTGATTATGAGTCGTGTGCATCCACAGCTAGTGCGACCGTGTGCAAATTGTGTTTTCTTGTTTTTAGCTGTGTTATGTTCATCGTATATGACACCTTTGTGTTTTTTATCATTAAAAACTGGGTTAGAAATTATTAGAAATAAAGGAGGAAAATGCCCTTAATACATGAGCGTCAGAAGGAATATCAATGTGTGTGTGTGTGTGTGTGTGTGTGTGTGTGTGTGGGATGCCTTACATGCAGTGATTAAATAGATGTATAGAGAACAAGAAAGGGATTTTCTGTTGTGGCAAAAATATGTTATCTCTTAACCGACTCTTCTGCTGAAACAACTGAAAGGGTGGAACCTTCCTGTATCAGTTGACTGAGCTGCGCAATCGAGAAGCTGAATTGTTCCATGGCTGATCCAATGTGGTTTTAGACTGTTTGTTATATATGCCAATAAAGAGAGAGAGAGAGAGAGAGAGAGAGAGAGAGAGAGAGAGAGAGAGAATGTGTACACACATGCACGCACGCACACTATCACTTTCATCTCGTTTTTGTTTGCAAATCACTTTTATATAGCAAGAAATATCTTAAATTTATTGGCATCCTTTATATTTGGTTATAATCCTACAAGAGTCTTTAATATATAAACAGCAGACTTACACACACAGTTCAGCAATCAGAGCACCAACGGTTATGCTGTCAAATCTACCGAGAGCCACTTTTCACATCAAATTTGGAAGAAAAAAAAAGAGCTTTCAGAATTCACACTCATCTCTAGGGCCCTGTGAAGCAGTGATGTTAGAACAACACTACATTCTGCCAAATCAGATTTGTGCAAGAGGAGAGCAAGCCTCAGAAACGGTTCAAAAAGTTGTGCACTTTGGCCACATTTAAGAGAACCAGCAGTGGCTGATGAGATTGTTCTTTTCTGAGATTGTTCTTTTCTGAAACACTGGATGCCATGCAAGGCAGTCAAGGAGAGAGGAAAGCTCACTTTGAACAGAACAGCCAGGAAGTGGCAGTGGAGGCAAAGAGCGGCAGGACGTGCCCACAACAGGGGTATCTAGCCAGTTAGTAACCATGCTCGTACAATATGGCAATATGACTGAGGGCACAATCCAAGGCGCCTGCTGGGCTGATATACGTGGCCTGTGTCGGCGAAGTGCCGTAGCGACACACTGGTAAGCTGCCCCTGCATCGGCCAAGTTCAGCCAGCGCAGGGGTTGGGGGGTTGGGCGGGGGGCGGAATAAAGGCCCTTCCCTTGCGTTGGATACAGCGCAGGTTAGGATTGTGCTGCCTGATGGCCTGACTCCACTATAACAAAAAATACTGTTAAGTGCTCCCTTGCCTCAATCGTGCTGCAACAAAGTTTGGCAGCCCCTACTGGTGAACTGCATCACCAGCACCTGGAACTACCTATTTCTGCATATTTTGGTCCCATCCCAACTTTAGCTTGTGCCAGCAGAGTGCATGCTGTGCTGATCCAAGCTATTGCAAAAGTGCTGTAAAGCACTTGGTGACAGTGTACCTTCTAGCACCACTGGTTGAGAGGCTTACTGCTGGCACCAGCATGGGGGTGGGTGAGTTTGCAAACAGGTAAGTCGGGCATAGTGGGAAAGGGAGGGGAGAAATGGATCAGGCTTGGGAAGGGGGCAGAGAATTGACAGTGCCTGTGCATATCCTATACCCCTTCCCAGACCTGATGGGCCAGCACGGACTTACACCGGTGATATCACTGGTGTAAGTGTGAGTTGTCCCATTGAGGATGCTGGTGCTTACCCCAGGGCTATGGGACAAATGTTCCCTTACTCCAATGAGACCTTCAGTGGCTGAATTTCCCTGCAGGATGCAGTGTAGCCTGTGCTGGCACAGATTCATTGGAGTGGGGGAATTTAGTCCACATTGGGCTGTGTGAATCCTCTGGGCAGGGAGTGTGACACTTCTGTGTTCTGTGAAGGCATTTAGCACACTGTTATCACTTTGCAACTGTGTAATGGCAGTGGCAGTATGAGCTGTAGCAGGGCAGAGGTAACTGTCTTTCTAATACATCATGATACGAACCTCCTGGAACACTATACCAAGCACCGCCATTGGTTGTACCATCTATGAAGCTGCTGTCATCATCGTTCTTGTGACATGGGGGCCTCTTTGGATCAGACATGGCTGGATTGAAGGAGGAATAGCTTCGTGCTAAACTTTGGAAAATGGCATCGTCTGGGCAGGAGCTGTATTCATGAGTACTTCCTAGGGAAACAAAACACAGCAATATATAAAATGAGCAAAAAGTACCATAAAAGGCCGTGACTGTCACTTTGCCCACAGTACCTATGAACCTTTTTTGTTGGAAAAGTGGTATACAAACATTCTTATCATGGTCATTGAACATAACAAAACATCCCAACAGAGCCATAGGCATTTTATTTGGTTTAGGCAGATGTGTCTCAGGTGCTTGAACAAGAATTATCTTATTTTAATAAGGATTTTATGCCAATATGAAAAGATTATTTCTTTTCTATTCAAGATCAGCTACTTGATATGGACAAAGAACAAAAACCACCTCTATACATGGCAGTTCTTTCTAAAAATTACTTATTGAATTTTAGTATTGTAATCAAAGCACAAAAGGTAGGAGTCCTTAAATCATAGTGGACCCTTCTGCTGTGGATAACCACTTCAAGTCACAGAAGAAAATGAAAGTGTGCCTATTCACTGCAAGTACAGTTTCTTCCCTGAAAACTTTTCAGACCTTTCATAGTTTTCTCCCATCTTTCCGATAACCACAGTTTAATTACAGAAAACAAAGCGCAGCACTCCCAAGTCTTGGGGAATAGGGGAAAGAAGGAGGACAGCTTTTTTGTTTCATTGGAATGTCACCAATCAAAAATGCAGACTGATGGTGGCAGGAATGGTTTATAACCATGGCAGCCTTTGGTCTGCCAATCAGATCTGCCAGGCACTGCTGCAGGACAAGGTGTGGCAGAGGAGAACTCCTCCTCTGACTTAGTATGCACCAGAAGACAATGCTGGAGGCTCACTGATAGGTTTCCTTGCTGACATCAGAACACTGACCTGGCCAATCAGTAACCACACACTTGTATGGTGCTGAGTGAGGCGTCTCTGTCTCCATCAATACCCCCCCCCGTGCTTACATGGAAGCAGGGCCGGCTTTAAGCCACTGTGACCAATGTTGTCACATTGGGCCCCGTGCTTCAGGGGGCCCCAAACTAGCAGGGTGAGCATATTGCTGCAGCTGGGATCTCTATGGGCTGTAAGTCAGTGGGGCGAGCAGAGTAGCTTTACCTTGGTCTCTCCCACCTGCCTCTGAACAGCCCAAAATGGGCCACCTGGAAGCAGTTGGCGGCGATGTTAGATCACCACCACTACTTCCACATGTCATGCTTTGCACGTGGCATGAACAGAGCTCTTCTTGGTGAGTGGGGGCCCGCACAGGGAGGATTGGGGGCCCCACTGCTGCTAGAGCCGGCCCTGAATGGAAGGGTGAGAATTGTGGCCACTTCACTTGCTCTGTAGTAAGAACCAGAAGTTCAACTGATGAACAGCATCGTAGCTCACCACTGGTTTTTAGGAACAAAGTTCTGAAGCCTTAGCACGCTGGCATAGAATTGTATACGGAGGATATAAATGCATCTAAATGAGAGCACATTTTCCATGCCTGATAGGAATGAATTCATGCACAGTACATACCAGTACGTGTTTCATCATATGGATAATTTGCCACAAGGTCTCCACCATGAAGGTTGGCTGACAGCACGAAGGGGATATCCATAATCCAATGAATCATACCTTTTGTTTCGGGGGCAAGCTGTTAAAAAATGAAATCAGTATTTTTAAAAGGGTATTAAACACAAGTATCCTAAAACCAGTCAGCTAACAGTGCTACAGAACTATTAATTTGAGTCAATAGTTAATAATAATAGTAAGTAATTTACACTATAGAATTGATTTTCGTTTTGATTTAGCCGTATTCTGGAACAGCTGCATCAGTCTCTGACCACATTGGACTGAAAACAGCCACTTTGGGGCAGGGGGACTTTTGGCAGGAAAAAAGGCAAGGGGGAAAGCAAAAGCCCCTTCTCTCCATGCAATGTGGTCCTAAGCCAGATTGCCCTCCCCTGCCATTAGCTTGTTGTTGATTTGGGATGGTGGTGGTTGTTTTTAACTAAAAGGACACTGCCAGTTTACATCCTATTTGAAACCCTGAAACAAAAAAATGCAAAAGAGAATTAAATATCAAGTAAGCGACTACTACACACCTGACTGACACATGCTGAGAAAGGATATTATAGTGGGGAATAAGCTGAAAGATGCAAGTCAGTAAGTTTTATTCCCTCAACAGCCAAATCCTAGCAAACTTTCCAGCGCCAATGCAGCTACCATGCAGTCCTGAAGCAAGGGAAGAGGCCAGCACAGGATGCAGTCCGTGCTGCATCGGTGCTGAAAAGCGAGTTAGGCTAGGTCCACTGACTCATTCAATGTTCAGGTGCCCCGGGATTGATTCAAAAAGCATGCCTCATCGCAGGGGGAATATTCAGAGCTCTGTGAAGATGCACAAGCAACTGCCTTATATGGAGTCAGACCATTGGTCCATCTAGCTCCATATCATCTCTTATTTGGGCTCCTCTTAGAATCTCTCCTCAGGTTCCAGGGCTCACCTGTTAAACAAGGATACAACTCGAACAGATAAACATAAAATCATTTAGTATTTTCAGTTTTCAGTCTGTGGCCTCCTTCAAATGTGCCAGGGCACCCCGGGAAAGGGGGGCTTATGGTTCCCATTAAGAATGGCTGATCTACAGTGACTGGTGATGGCTTTCCAGAATCTCATGTGGGAGCCTTTTCCAGCCCTGTCTCGATATGATGGGGATTGAAACAGGCTGTTCTTTGTGCAAAGCATGTGTTCTATCATGGCACACAAGCCCCTCCCCCCTAGGTGAGAAGAAGATGAGCCGATTTAAAATGCTGACGTAAACAGGGTGGGGGTTTTCTGGTACCTTGGTGTTTTGATCCACGACTTTCTTCAGGTTTTTCAGTAAGTGATTATTTGGGCCACCTTCTCTCTCATTGACATAGACTATTCTATCCAGATCAGGGAAATTGCGGTTTAGGTCTATTCCTTGGGCATTGCTTCGGCCAACAAACCAATCTTTGAGTTCACCAGGCTGAAAAGAAGAAAAAAACAGAAAGGATCATCACAATCTCAGTCAGTGGTTCACAAGCTGCAAGCTGTGGGTCCCTGGGGAGCCACAGTGACCAGCCAGGGGAGTTGTGGAATCCTTGTGAAAAACCCACCGCCTTTGACAATATATTGTAGTCCTAATGGGAGCCATCACCAATGGCCCATTAGGTCAAGGGAGCAGCTGACCTGGAAGTAATTGCTTCCAGCACCTTTGAGTGCTGCCACAGGAGGCAGCAGCAGCTACCCACACTCAGACCCCTCCCCTCCCCTCCCCTCCAAAGCTGGAACACCTCCACAGGCTCCCCCTTTTGTCTCCAGCCTGCCCCCGCCTTGCCATCCCAGCGCATCCGAGTGGTTGCACAGCCCCAGGATGGAGGCAGTTGATGGTGACAGCACCCCTCCAGCTGTGTTGCCCTGGGCACTTGCACCTACTGTTGCCCTCCCCCAGGTATGTTAGTGATGTTTTAAAACAATGTTTAATAGTGAGATGCCTTGAATTTAGCTGGAGAAAGATGGAATGCGGATGTTTTAGACAGAATAATCATCTGGAATGATGAATTCACACATTAAAAGTTATCAATCGATGCTGCAGGAAATATGTGACAAATATATACAAACATACATTGGTATAAATGGGCCCCTGAGATGAAGGATGTGCGTCTAGGTAATAGAGCAAGTAAATATTAACGGACCTTATCAGTATTTCAAAGCTAATGGTAGCTTTAGTATAACTAATACCGAAAATTTCATTGGTCAAAAAAGAAATACATTTAAACATTTATCCTTCCCACTCTACTGTATAAAATTAGAAAATGATTTAACAGAAGCTGGATACACATCTTTTATTTTTTAAGTCAAAGTAGCAGACAGAGAAGAACACACATATTAAAAAAGACTTCCCTTTGGACCAACTGAGGTTGAAATAGAAGATACTTATGAAAAAGACTTCAGAGCAACTAGAGGGCGCCCACTCAGTAGACATTTTTATACTATACTACAGGAAGGAGATTGAACTCTTTTTAAGTAATCCTTGGCATTTCAGCTTAGTAATAAAATGAAGAGAAAATACATGGCTCACATTAAACCAGCTGGTATGGCAGAGTCAGTGGCTAGGACAGTGGTTCTCAAACTCCTCGGGAGAGGGGGAGGGAGGCAGCAACGCATTAGGAAAATCACAGTGCTGCTGGGGATAAAGGGTTTTTTAAGCATTTAATCACCGGCCTTCTGGGCAGTCTGGAAAGCCTGCAGACCCCTCTGCGTGGCTCCCAAGTATCCTTACAGCTTTTTAAAAAACTCAACAATTTCCAATTTTGCAACGAACACCTCAGAATGGCCGGCAGAAGCATCCGGAAACCACTTCCAGTCTTCAGAAGCAAACAGGAAGTAGTTTTCTGAAAACTAGAAGTAGCAGACTTCTGCGGGCCATTCTGAAGCCCAGCATGACCTGGAGTAGGCCTCTGGGGCAGTGATGGGATCAGCTAACGACTCGGGGGAACGCTGGGCGGGCAGCAGGAAGTCTGGGCGGGACTTCCGGGTGATTGACAACCCGTCCATCTGGGTCCGCTGCCTGCCCGCCCACTGCACGGGCTGCCCCCAGGTGGCGCGCCCTGCCACTGCGCGCCCTGGCACCCGGGAGCCCCCACCCATCCCCCCGGCAAGCAGGCTCCCCCTCCAAGGCCAGGGCAGCCCGTGCGGCGGGCGGGCAGGCGGCGGACCCAGACGGATGGGCTGTCAATCACCCGGAAGTCCTGCCCAGCCTTCCTGCTGTCCACCCAGCATTCCCCCGAGTCGTTAGCTGATCCCATCACTACTCTGGGGCCTCCTAAGGACCCTACCAACATGGGTACGGTTTTCAGCTACTGTACAGCTACAGTAAACCAATGATGGACAGTTGTATATGCAGTCCATCATTGGTTGAAACATCACTAAGCAACACACACCTGTATAAATTTAGAGCATGCCAAGAAGCTGTGAGAGCTACTTTGATCTTGACCCAAATTTGACAAAATTATCCAAGTTCTTTCCCCTTCCCAAAACCCAGAAAGACAACAAACCACTTTGCTCCTGTAGCTGCACTGAAAATGGGAAGAAGGGAGAAGAAAAAACCTCATCCCTACACAGACACTAAATTATTCTGCTGCCGATGCTGTCATTGCTGCCAAAAAAGGTAAGAGAAAGGGGTGTGTTGGCAAGGGAGAGAGAATTTCTCTGCTCTCTTGCAGCTCAAATGAATTCTTGGAGCTCAAGAAGCTGTCCTTCTCTTTTGTTGAGAAGCATTCCAAGAATTCTGTTCTGAAAGTGAGCTTTGCAGACTTTCTCAACAGTTCTCATCATGATGTATTGTGTTTTCCCACCCCAACCCCTATCCATGGCTCCTGCGGATGGGGAGATAATGCAACAATGTCACAATATGAGATAAGGTGCACTAGAAGTTACAGGGGCAGTGACACCCATACATTCAGTTCAGTTCTAATAATTTTAAGTACAGTATTCTTTAATTTTTGATACCTTTTAGTTGTGGCCATTTTTTAAAGTAGATTCTCTGTCACAGAATAGAGTTCCACTGTCATAAAATTAATGCTGACAGACTGCATAGCAGCGCTCCTGGGACATCAGCAAATCTCCCTGGACCCAAAGCAGGGAAAGCAGTGCCAGGGAAGGGGTGAGATGGGGCAGGAGGGGAGAAAATGGGGTGAAGAGGCTGCTGTAGGAGGTGCATCTGGTGGTGATGGTGCATGCTGGATCCTATAGTCCCTTTGGACAGCCTTCCCTGCCTCCGCTCTCCTCAGACTTGTGCCAGCTAAAGAGCTGGCACGGCTTCCAAGGAGACCCGTTACAGGAGGCTTTCAGAGGGGTAAGTCCCAATTCTTCCCAATCCCCCCCCAATCCCTCTGGGTATAGCACACACACCTTCAGCAGGGCTGCATCAGCAGGGTGGGGGAGCATAGGGCAGTTTCTTTAATTGAAAGTTAACTGTATCAAAATCAATAGGATTTGCTTCAGAAAAAAATACGCTAAAAATGGCAACGTTAATGCTAAATATCCAGTTATTTCTTTTTCAAAAAATCTAACATGTTGAATACATCTTGTCCCCCAAAATGCATTTTGTACCTTACCTATGTTCTGCCCCACATTATTTCTGATGCCACCTATGTATATTTAACAACCTTTATACTGATAAATTGATAAGTACCTAGGCTGATGAAAATGTGTGATTTTCTAAGCAGAATGTACTAGTGCACAGACATCATCTGCATGTCACTCTGCTGTCAGAAATACATTTGGTGGGAATGCAGGAAGGAACCTCCTAGCTGGTACCCAGACTTGGAAGGCATTGCTTCAGGAGATTTACCTGATCCCCCTTTTCTGGTGGTGTTTCATTAAGATCATTTTGTTCCAGAGGCTCGTGAATTTTCTGGATGTTTGAGCCCTATGCAAATGGTTTCTCTGTTTTTTTTTTAAATTGTGTGTTATTTTTAGTGTGCTGTGATTCTAAAATTATACTGATCATACTCCACCTTGAATGTCCACTACAGGTGACAGAGAAAGGTGGGATATAAATCTTTCCGATGAATAAAAGCAATACATAAAATACGATGCAGGTATTTGTTTGTATGGCTACTGCTTGCGTACCTGTGAAGCTGCCTTCTCAAAGCCGTCAGGATTCAGAGAGGGCATTATGTGGATCCGTGTACTACGGATCAAATTGATGATAGTTTCATTTCCATTCTGATATTCGTTGCACAAGTACTGAGCCAAGAATATGAGAAGTTCTCTCCCAACAGCCTCGTTGCCATGCATGTTCCCGACATATTTGAATTCTGGCTCTCCTAAAGTACAAAGAAATACGTTATGTCAGACACACAGAGATACAAAGAACCCAACCAAAAAAAACCCAAACCCAACTGTGTGAATTAGAACAGTTGTCATTCAGTTTTCAGGCACTAGGAACCGGCTCAACATGGAGCCCACTGGGCAAGACAGAAGGGAAGCCAGATGCTCATGGTTTCTCTTCTGCTTCTGCCCAGCAGTGGTTGCAAATCATGGTTGCTTCTACTGTGCTGTTCTGCCCAATTAAAAGGAGAAGAGGAACTAAGAATGGGACAGCAACAACATGCACTCAGTTTTGAAAAGTGGAAGGAGAGAAAGAGCAAACAGGATAAAGCAGGGAACAGAGTTCCTTGGCAGGGGAGAGCAGATGGATGGGTGTGAGTCTGAGGAGGCCTGCTGAAGATTAAGGGGGCTGACCAAAGGAACCCCTCTAAAGCCAAAGCCTCTAGCAGGGTTTCCATCATCAACTGCTCAAACTGTGCAGGGTTGAGCTTCAAAACAAAATAGTGGCAGCAGTAATGCCATGACCCACTGAAGGTCAGGTTGCAACCCACTTCTGAGTCCCAACCTGCCTATTAAATACCTTTGGATCTGAGCAAAGAAGTCATATAGTCAGGCCATATGACCAGTGATGGTATCTGGTAATCAGGATCCGGAACGATGGGCGGGACGTGCGTGTGCTTGGCAGCCCGTCCGTTCCGTTCCGCCGCCTGCCTGGCTGCCGCGCGGGCTGCCCCCAGTTGGCGCGCCCCACCGCTGCTCGCCCAGGCACCCGGCGTGCCCCCCACCTGTCCCCCCCGGCGAGCAGGCGCCCCCTCTGAGGCCAGGGCAGCCCGCATGGTAGGCGGGCAGGCGGCAGAACAGAAGGACGGGCATCCAATCACACGTAAGTCCAGCCCAGCATTCCAGATTCTGATTACCAGACACCATCACTGCATATGATGCATACCAGATGATGTTGGCCTAGGATAAAGTCTAGCAGAGAACCACAAGAATCCCATTGAAATAATAATGTAAGAACATGCAGTTGTTCTCTACATTCCTTTTTTCCAAAACTGTTTTATTTATTAACCAAAATAATAAATTAGAATACGAAATAGGCTGGAAAAAATAAAACACATATAGACACACATCTGCCAGAGACCTTAAAATAAAGAACCAACAAGAATAAGGAATTCATGATAGCATAAACAAAGAGAAAATACAAAATAGTATTTAGAACTAACGATACAATATCAAACTCGATTACTTTAGTAATCATAATAATAGTGAATAGCACATTATTCATCAAAACACAAAAAGTTCCCTTGGATGCTACAAAAACAAAGTAATTCAGGAATAGATTCCAGTTTTCCTCACAGAACCTGCACTCGTTCTTTCTCTCTCTGCACTTATCAGAATCTGTTATTATGTCTGATTTTCTAACTTCCAATGACCTACATTACTCCTACTCAAATGCAGGAGCACATCTTTTTGCAGTTCTTTGACCCCCCCCCCATGTGTTAGTGCTAAAGTGACAACACTGTTTTAAGCAAAATGCTATTTATAACATGTTAGTGTTCGCTCTCTCGATAATTCCAGCACACCAAAGAAAAAGAAAAATGTTCTGCATGGTAATCTTCCAGAAACACTAACATGAACATTAACGTGAAATCTGCAGTGTTCGGGTTTCCATTAAAACGTTATCTTTTATCAGGCATAAAGGGAGATGGTTCTTACAAGTGTATTAATGTTTACTCCAATAACATTATTTGTCTAGCTTGCTCATTTCAGCATTCACTTAGACATTCTCTTGCCCTCTCCCTCCTTCCCGCCACCCACAAACAGTACTCATTCAGGGCACAATCTTAACCTGGAGTTAGGCTGGCACAGTTAGGCCAGCTAAGTTTGACCAGCACAAGGGACAAGGGCCACCATAAAGTACATTTGGACCACTCTCAGAGAGGAGGGTGCACGTTTGTGTGCTGGCCTCTCTGAGAATCATCCAAACATACTTTACAGTGTCCTTTGTACCAGTCAAACTTTGCTGGCCTAACTGTACCGGCTTAACTCCAGATTAGGACTACATCCTTACTCAGGTTTTTATATAGCCAAAGATCAGAACCCAGTTTGAACCTTAGAGGAGAAAAATAATGGCAATGGTGCCCAAGGTTTGTCAGATTCCTGGATTGTTATGTTGTTTAAAATCATATATGGACTTAAAATAAGGGCAGAAACTGTTGTATTAAGTTTCTGTGTGTATTAAGAAACACACACCATATTGTCTGCATATCAATCTTGAGGGGTGTTAACAAATTCATGCAAAAAAAACAGAATACACGAAATAAGGAATAAACTTTAGAAAGTTTGAGTGTTTCATAAGCAACATTTTCTGGGACTGAAAACAAATGTCTTTTTAAATGGTATTTCCAATGCTCTCACTTTTAGTCAGGAAAATCCAGTGCCACTTCTGTGTTAACAGGCTTTAGTGTGTCTGATGATTTCCATTTGCCTGACCCTTTTAAAACAGGATAAGTTGTAAATAATTGTTTTTATACATACAATTTTCCAAACATGGACATCTGTTGTGCTCCCAGGAATGGAACTCTTGCATTTGGGGAATGAGGTAGAGGAATTTCAGGAGGAAATAGTTTTGTGCAAGTCCTCTTCCACAGACCCTTAAACTTCTATTTCCAAAACCCATAGGTAAGGGTTACCCCTGGAATGAGACTGTGCAACCAGTGATGTCATGCACCCACTACACACTAGAAGTTGAGCTGGCCCCGCCCACTCGAAGCTGGCCCCGTTGGCTGGTTGGCTCAGAAGCTGCGCATGCGTACTGCACGCCCGCAGCCGTTGCCTGCACTTTCTGTGAGGAGGCAGGCAGTGTGATGGTGGCGGCAGCAGCAGCAGCAATGGAGCGAGAGGACTGGAGGCGGTGGCAGCAGCAGCAGCAGCAGCGAGGGAGACCCAGGAATAAGGCAGCAAGCGTGAGAAGGTAGGCTGCCTGGGGCTCCCGCTCCCTCCAGCCGCGCAGATCCAGCGTCCCGGTTCCTCCTGCAGCCTCCCCCAGCCCCAGCCCCCACGTGGTCTTTTTTTTGGTTGCCCGTTCCCCCTCCTGCTCCTTGCCGGCTCCTTGCATTTAACATTAAAGTTAAATGGCTCCCTGTCCCAAAAGGGCTCCCAATCTAGTACAGTCTAGCCTGCTATTTAACCAGGGAACAGTTGAAGCAAAATATGTCTATACACATCTCTAGAAAGCAAAGCAATAGAAGTTAAATCAACACTAACCACAAGCTGAAGTTATTCAAACATGATCACATCCATGGCAACAATCATGATCTCACTTCCGGCTCTGACCTCACTTCCTGCCAAGACATCACTTCCGGCTTATGATGTCACTTCTGGTGGGTGGACCCTGACAAGTACCAATCAAAAGTGAGTACCTGTTCCTAAATCATTTGGGTGGCACCACTGTGTGCAACCCCCCACAGCCAGCTTTACTCTGAAAGTCTGTCTGATGAGCACACAAGAGAACAAGTCTACCAATGCTCCCTATGCTGTTTGAGTCAATGGCTGAAGAACCAGGCAAGGGCCCTTTACACAAGGACAGCTTCTCAGGGCAACAGAATTAGCCACCTTGTACTCCTCAACAGTATTTATATCTTGCTTCACACCTATGCTGGAACAACATCCAAGCCTGCTTGCCTTGCCACCTCTGGTCAAGCCCTGCTGCCTTCTGTGGCCCTGACCTCAAATGTGCCCCATCCTCCTTGTAAGCTGTTGAAGAGCTACACCCAAGACTGATGCTTGTGCTGTGAATCAGAGTCCCTGCGCTGTCAGCATGACTGTGACAGTATTTGGGAAAAGGTGACATCAGAAGCAACAAGCAATTTATTATTCTAAGAGTGCGATCCTGGATTTAGGGTGGCACAGTTAGGCCAACAAAGTTTGCCGGCACAAGGGACACTATAAAGTATGTTTGGACCACTCTCGGAGTCAGGGAGGCCAGCACACAGACGTGCCTGCCAAACTTTGCTGGCCTAACTCCATGTTAGGATTGTGCTCTCAATGTCTTTGAAGTCTGGTTTCTTCAGGTCAATCAAAGATACATTCTCTGGAGATCCCGTACATGCCAGATGTGACATTCTCTGGAGATCCCGTACATTGGATTTGGGACTGTGAAACTGATCAGTCCAGCCCACATGAAAAAGACAGGAAGAGTAGAAAAAACAACAACTGAGAATTTCATTTTCAGTCATCTGGGAAACCATTTCTGAAACAGACACCTGGCATACAGGAAACCTGTGATTTGTACAGTTGTAATTCTGAATGCGTGGGTGAAGGCATTTGGTTGATGCACAGCTCAGTTCACTGAGAGACACAGACTAACTTTCATTTTAAGTGAAATATCCTCAATATCCCGTAAGTTGACAAAAGCAAATAGGAACAAAGAATTGTTCCTTGTTTTCCTGCAATTCCTGCAAAGAATTGTTGCAGGCCAACATGCAAGAACCTACACAGAGAAAGAAAGGAGCTGATCCAGGCATCTTTCTTTCTGGGAAACAGACCAAATTCCCTCACCAACACTTCTAAAATTTCTCCACCATTTTTCTTTCTGGCATGTGCAGAAAGTGTTTGTGTCCTCATAAAGGAACAAAGGCCTAGTCTGATTATAAAAGTGTTCAGGGAATTTGATTCTCTGCATCAGGCACAGGAGAAAAAAACACAGAGAGAGAGAGAGAGAGACAGACAGGCAGGCAGGCAGGCAGGCAGACTCTGCTTGCCTTACTTTCAACTTACCTCGCTTGCCACCATAACCTAGACCAGGGTTTCCCAACCTATGTCTCATGATGCACCACTTCGCACAATTCAATTAACTATCACTGGAAGTAACTGGCGATGATATCACTACCAGTTCCTTCCAGGTTGGGAGGCCAGATGTGACGCGACCGATGGTAAGAAGCTCAGGGCAAGCCGGAGGGCTTTCTCCAGTGTGCTGAAACTGCAGGCTGGAGCTCTGCCCACTGAGTCAAGTCTCCTACCACTGTTTGTGGGTATTGCATGTACATCAGGCATCCCACTGCTGGTACACATAACACTGATTGAAAGCTAGACACATGTTTATAGGCACCATGCAGCAGACTGAATAGTTGAATTTCACACCACACTCCCACAAATTGCTCTTCAAAAGCAGTACATGTGGGGAAATTACCTGATCCACAAGGTCTACAAAGAAGGCACCAACAAAGTCCGTGTCCAAACCAAAGATCTTGGGGACAGTATCTTTGAAACGCTATCCAATTCTTGTTGTTCCTCATTACTGACTGATAATCATTCCTATTTGTGGTTCTCAACCGTTGGATCATTCATTCTATAATTGGATTGAAGTGCAGTTCCCCTTGCTTTCTATCTCCCTATGTGAAGAACCGGAAGCATGATTACAAATCCTTAAAATTCTGAACCTTAGTGCAAAGGTCATCAGAGATCTTAGCCTTCTTTGTTACATTCATTTTTCTCACAGCAGTGTGTTTTGCCATGGATGTTATCACCGGATTGTTGGGACACACTAGTTGTCCCCTCCCTCTTCCACAACGCACACAATCGTACAAATCTCTGGTCTGTCACAATTCTGCCAGTTGGTCCGTACAAATCTCTGGTCTGCCAATTCTTCTTTGGCTTTCCTCAAGGCTGTGCTTCCATCTGTGGGGATACTGGGCTTCCCAAGCATTTAAAGCACATCACTTCATACTTTTCCTAGACAGGAGCCACAATAACAATGACTACAATGCATGAAATTTAATACAATTATCACATAGACCTAATGGATATCTTCTGTAACAACGAGATAATTTCACACACACATACACAAATCAAGCTATTTTGCAAACTTTCTCTAGATCAGTGGTTCTCAAATCTTTTAGCACCAGGACCCACTTTTTAGACTGACAATCTGTCCGGAACTCACCAGAAGTGATGTCATGCCTGAAAATGCCATCATTGTGATGCCAGAGCCTGCTGCTTTCCTGAGAATGCAGCCATCAGTTGGGTTATTTCTCAGTCATTTTCCAATAGCAAAGTGAATCAGAAAGACAAAAAGCCTACTTATATTCTTGACACAAGCTAAATAGCCACACAGCCTTTCCCCTGTTTAGTGTCCCATCTTTTCAATATGGTTTCTCAAGGTGCTTCGTGACCCACCTGAAATTGGCTTGCGACCCTGATAGGAGAAGCTATCAGAGTCTGATTGGATGGCATGGAGGAGGTTAAGGTGTGAATGTAAGAGAATGTAACTTAGCAGTGGTGAAATTCATCCAGTTCTCACCAGTTCTGCAGAACCGGTTGCTAGTTTTAGGTTGGGAGAGGGAAGAAAGGCAGTGGTCGCCCTGAAGGACATAGAACCAGTTGTTAATTTATTTGAATCCCACCACTGAATGTAAGGGAAATCAAAAACAGCATTTTGAGACATGGGAGACAAAGACTGAACGGAGAAGCAAAGAGAGACAACTCTAAAACCATCAAAAGCTCAGCTTGTTTAAATTAACCAAATATTATGAAGACATCATAAGAGTCTGCTCATCCCCTGAGATCATCCGGGGAGGCTGTGCGCCCCCCTGGCTGGTGATGACATGGGAGAGCGCCTTCTCTGCAGAGAGAAAAGAGGCTGATACTCTGCGGAACTCCCTGCCAATGAAGACGTGGCTAGTGCCCTCCGTAGCAAAGTTTTGGCATAGGCTGAAAAAATTCAGCATTCATTTTTTTAAACATCACCAGAGCTGGATCAAGCGCTCAAACTGGGGTTCCCTTTCTGAAAGGCAGCAAACAGACTGGTGAAAGCCTCTTCTGTATGGAGAAAGTCATCACGTTGTTCCTGCTCTTGTCTTCGCAGAGAAGTGGATGCCAATTCAGAAAGGATACACTACACTCCTGCAAGAAGAGTTTGACTGGATTCCTGTGGTTTTTGTTGGCAGCCCAAGCAAAGGTATTTATGTTATCTGTTGACATATCACTGGGATATACCCTTTGATAAAAGAGTATAAAAGATAAAAGCTTTGATAAAAGCTTATATGCATGACAGATTTAAGGTATTTGTGGATAAGAAGGTTCATTGTGCAGTTTATCTGAAAAGCATTGCTATCTTCTGTAGGCTCGAGGGAATGCACAATTTAATTTCTGCCACCTATCCATCAGTTCAATAGGAGCAGGTCTGACAGTTTCATTTCATCCCTTATTCATGGCATTAATAAATGGGAAGTTACAAAACTAGCAAGCAGCACACAGCAGCCAACTGTGCAGCTGCTTCCAATAAGAAATACATTCAAAACTCTGTAGTAAATGCTCCACTGAAAAAGAAATGAAGGCCATCTCCGACCATAAAGAAATTTTCCTTGTTTGGTATACAGAGGGAAACAGTGAAAAAGTCCCGTCTGCTCCGATGCAAGGAAGATTGCAACAGAAAGGAAGGGGTGGGAAAGAGAGGTCTCACAAATAGGATATTGGTCTTGCTTGTGGGGGATACAGGTTCATATAAGAAAACTTGTTTGTATTCTCAATCAAAATAAACAACATC
This sequence comes from Lerista edwardsae, assembly GCA_029204185.1. Classification (NCBI taxonomy): domain Eukaryota; kingdom Metazoa; phylum Chordata; class Lepidosauria; order Squamata; family Scincidae; genus Lerista; species Lerista edwardsae. The sequence goes on from JAJKFI010000003.1 coordinate 23,383,824, forward strand.
TCTGCTGCACCACTAGTTTATGGAATGTTTTTGGCTGCTATCCAATCCATCTACGTAACAGGAAAGTCCTGAGATTATACCTTAAAATGCTGGGCTAATAGCCCCGAGACCCAGTTAGTGCAAACAAGTACATGTGTGCCCCGGTATCCGCTGATTTGGTATCCATGGTTTCATTTATCCATGGATACCATGGATACTGTGACACCTATTAAAAAGATAAAAAAGGTAAAAGTTTCCCCACGACCGAATGGTCTAGTCGTGACCGACTGTAGGGGGCGGTGCTCATCTCCGTTTCAAAGCCTGTAGAGCCGGCGTTTTTGTCCTATCATGTGGCCAGCATGACTCTACGCCGTAGTGCACGGAACGCCGTTACCTTCCCACCGAAGTGGTCCCTATTTATCTACTTGCATTTTTAGGTGCTTTTGAACTGCTAGGTTGGCAGAAGATTAAAAAGATAGAGGCAACATTAAAGAAATCTCCTTTTTTACCTCGTTGCAGCAAAACCACCAATGTTCCCCCATCTTAAAAAGGCACCTCAGTATCCACGGTTTCAGGTATCCACAGTGGGCTCCAGAGCAGAACCCCAGTGGATACTGGGGCATGCCTGTTCACACTTGTGTCAACATTGGGCAGCAGTGGGATCAACCAGGACCCCAGACACCAAGCAAGGGACACTTTACTGCATTCACCCCACCACACACTTAAAACTGTGGCTGGTCTTGTAGTGCTTGGCCATGCATGTAGTCTCAACAGGAATGTGCACCCCATTTAAGGTAGAAGTACTGTCACAGAAAGCTATCTTGTATATTGATAAGATAATATGATAGCATGTTCAGCATGATGGGATGTATTTTTTTAATAATATGATGCTCTAGGTACAGGTGAAAATTACTATTACCTAGGGCTTGTTGACTTTTGTTGTTCCTTATGGTCACTGAACAGGAAGTTTCCAGGAGGCTTTAAAAATAAAATGGGTCCTCATCTGAGTCATGAAAGTGGAAAAATACACAGATAAAGAACACTGAGAACACTGACCTAGAGAACGTTGCTACGTCATTTCATGTCTTTACGCAGTTGTGCAAAAAAAAAGTAAGGTATGAAATATACTTTGAATCAAAAGGCATGCAATTTCTATTGCCACATACAAAAATGTTGAAGCGATATCTTAAGATAGTAGTTTGACTAGAATTTTTTAAAACCTTGGCTGTACAATAGCCAACCACTAGCACACCACTGTGGTATATCCTCTGGATTTCCCTCAGTACAGATGGGGACCCTGGAGGTTCATCCAGTAGAAGAACTGGATACCCCTTCTTGAGACTTCTAGATCCATCATCAACCCACCCATCCCCGAACCTCAGAAGCAGCTGCACCAGTGGGCCATGCGACTGCTGCATGACAAAAAGCTCTAGAAGCTAGTTGGCGATAGTTTTGCCTTTTTCTTTTTACTTCAGGATGCTTTCAGCAGCAAACATTCACACACTTTTACAGGCTGTTTGAAAGATGGGTGAGAGAAAGCTTCTGGCAACGTGAGGCCGGGATTTCAATTAAGGCTCCTCAGAATAGCACTTGCTAAGAACCGACAGCAATAAAGCTGAAGACGACAACATGGCAACCGAAGAGATGGAGCTTTTAAAATTTCTGTTCTGATCCAGGAGCGAATTTCCATGAGAACCATCAGGGCTCGGCCCCAGATCCTTTTCACTGGTTGGAACATGTACAGCAGCCTTGGAGCATGTACATGAAAAAGTATTTTCTCTCACAGTCCAGGCACACTCCACAACCCTTGGATAGGAGACAGAGTTCCTGGGTCAGAGGGTGACAATTTCAAATAAGCATGGGAATACGTTGTTTTACAATTAAAATTGTGTTTATCTCTAGAGAGCGGCACCATTACCAACAATTAGAATCCACCAAAAATATACCACTGTTAATATGACACACTTTCAGACAACACGGAGAAAAAAAGATTTTAAATAGGCCAACTACCTTGGCATCATTCCTATAACTGATTCTGATTTAAGTAGGAGAGTTTCTGTTTGTATCCAACCTTGCAGAGAAATTAAGCACAAAAGTAAACAATCACGGAAGAGCTAAATGAAAGCTGATGAGCTGTGCAGCCATGACGACAACGACATATGAAGGAATCACAAATGAAGGATACCATTTGGAGGCATGAAAGGCTCTATGAATTTAATAGAACACTTTTAAGAATCCCATTGGAAAAAGTGGGGTTTGTGGTTAGGCTGCCTATGTAAACTGCCTTTTGTCTACAAGTCTGGGTGTGTCAAACACAAGACATGACACGGGTGTCAAACATAAGGCCTTGGGGCGGATGCGGCCTGTGGAAGTGCTTTATCTGGCCCTCAAGCTCTCCCAGCACTATTATCAGCTGCTGATTTGCCAAGGTGTCACTGCTGAAAAAGCAGACCACAGAATAATTGGGCTCTCCCATAGCTTGAAAATGTGATTTAAGAGTTGCACATTTTTTCTTGTCATTTGCAGCTGATCAAGTCCTAACTGAGAAACAAGTGTTTATTTTTGGATCATGTCCTGCTTAATGACATCACTTCCTACACAATGGCTTCACTTCCTGCCCTTAGCAGGCACCATGAATGCCATTTGGCCTGCTGTATGAAATGAGTGTGACACCCCCATACCAATCTTTATATAAAGAGAGATGGACTGAGTGACTGACTGAGCAATGGACAGCCCAAACTGCTGGACCTAGGAACACAGAATTCAGGGAGTATATTTTTTCCTACGACGTAAGTACCCACTAAGAAGGGGTATTTAAAAATTTGCCCCAAGGGGTTGAGAAAAGGGGTAAGATGGGCTTTCACCGATTCCTCAATAGGAACCTCAATAGGGTTGAAAGTTCTAAAGTTCAGCAAAGGATTAACTAATGTGATGACCAGACAGCGGCAGTTAACAGCAGTTAATTAACTGGTTTTCTCTTGGGCAACCAGACCAGAGCGCAGCTCTTTGACAAGGGGTCACAGCTGAGCTGCACACGCCAGGCTTCCAGATATGGATGTCCCATTCCTTATCCACTATAGCAGGGAAGGGCACCAGGGGAACGAATGGACCTTCAAGGGGTTAAGCGCCCTAAAACGCTCAATCCAAAATTTCATGTGAGGAACCAAAGGGAATTTCTATTGGAACATGAATGTGTTATAGGTTTCAAATGGAACCTATAAGTAGTTAAAATAGTGAAATGCTACTGCCTGAGAAGCCTGTGGTCTCCAAACCATGTTTCTAATTGGCAGGGGGTCTCTCTCCTTACCAACCCACCCTGTCCAGGCTTCTTCTCTCCCTTACACCCACAGCACACAGAACAGGGCAGGCTCTCTTGAAGAACGAAGGTGTCTCTCTAATTTGGGGAAGGATATCTCCTTGCTGACCCCCCCCCCCACAATCCAGGCCTCCCTCCTGGTCACATGGGGCTTGGGCCTCTCTCCCCAGCAATCATGCAGGGTTTACACCTCTCATGCAAGTTGCAGGACACTGCAGACCTCTTGCAACCACCTGGAGAGCCTGCAGGAGTAGGCCACAGGAGGAAGGGCAGCAAGAGTGGGCTGCACATAAGGAGATCGCTGCATGCCCCCCATTATAACACACTGTAGCGAAGCACAGGTCTCCAACTAGTACTGTAACAAATAAACATGGGGGCTTCACCTTTAGAGTTTCAGGCGAGTTTTGTTGGAATTAACATCTCAATATTGGAGAACAAATCATTTTGCAGACTGCCTAATCTTAAGTGTCTACGTGGAAAGACTGATACCATTACAGAGATGAGACATTCCAAATAAATGTCTGGCAGTATAAATGCTTTTTAAAAACTATGTCTGTTCCCACCCAGTAATTTGTCATGGCTGTGTTACGGTGGTTCTTTTTATCAGCTCGCAGAAGCAGAGGGGATGATGTAGCCTGTTAAATTTAACCATCTTCTATTTCATGCGTTCCTTTAGTTCTAGTTGCCAAGACCAAGGCTGCAAGCATTTCAGCTTCCACAGATGAACAATAGGAACCTGCGGCACAGAGACCTGTCTTCTAACGACCCTTTTCTGATACACTTTTAAATACCCATAAAACTATCTGATTGATAAGCCTTCCATAGAAAGATGAAAGGTAATATAACTTTTTTAAAAGCATGTCACACTTTTAATGGAGGGGTGAATTATAACGGCTTCCTACAGCTGAGCTCCATCTGTCTCAGTGTGAAAAAGTACATCAAAATAAAGGAAGCGATGTGATGGCAAATGAAACATCTCGTCTCAACAATGTTCTTCTGATCATGCTCAAAAGTTCATTCTTTCCTCTGATCATTTCTTTAATGCTTTAGTCATACCTATAAGAACAGCCCTGCTAGATCAGGCCAGAGGCTCAGCTGGTTCAATATTTGACTTCCCACAGTGGCCCACCAGCTGCTTCTGGGAAGTCCACAAGCAGGAGAGAAATGCATATCTTCACATCCACTATTGCACTATTACAGACTGGTATTTCGAGGCATAGGTAAAGGTTTCCCCACGACCGAATGGTCTAGTCATGACCGACTGTAGGGGGCGGTGCTCATCTCTGTCCCAGCTCCTGCCAACCTAGCAGTTCAAAAGCACCTAATTGCAAGTAGATAAATAAGGACCACCTCAGTGGGAAGGCAACAGTGCTTTGTGCGCTACAGCGTAGAGTCATGCTGGCCATATGAACATGGAAGCTTGACCTTGGACAAAACACTGGCTCTACAGGCTTTGAAACGAGCACCGGGAGCTCACTCCGTCGTGCAGTCTTGAACTCCCAACCTTGTGGTCGGAAAGCCCAGCAGCAGCAGTTTAACCCGCTGCGCCACCACGTCCCTACATTTAGAGGCATACTACTACTCAAATGTGAGGTAGAGCACATCTGTCCTAGCAAGAGACCTGTTCTCCATTATTTGTCCAATCACCTTTTAAAGCCATCTAAGCTTAGCAGCCATCACCACATTACCCCAGCTACCTGGGCAAGAGGCATTTTTTCAAGTGGTGTCCCTTTTATATTTAGCAGGGGGAGAGTAATTGTCCCTCTTTACCCCAGCACAATGCCTTTTCTAGTGGCTGTTGCTGGTGGTTTTCTGCATTTTTTTAAGATTGTGAGCCGTTTTGGGACAGGGAGTAATTTAACTTTATTTTTACCTGTAAACCGCTTTGTAAACTTCTTGTTGAAAAGCGGTATATAAATACTCTTTGATTGATTGATTTTGAGGGAACTAATTCCATAGACTAATTATCTGCCATGTGAAGAGCTACCATGTAGATACTCAAGTATAAGTCAATCTCATGGTTAAGTCAAGGGTAAGTTTTAAGCCAAAAATCATGGAATTTGCCATGTCCTGTGGATAAGTCAAGGGGGAAACTTAGGGGTATCTGCAATTCTTTGGATCAGATCATTTTGTCTGATTTTACCCAACACCAGATTCTGATAAATGATCTACCAGTAATTGTTACCTAAGAACTGTACAGTCTACCTATTTATTAAAGTGCAGGGGAAAACAAAATAGCAACATAACAAGCAACTATCAAACCAGTTGTTCCGAAACCTTTTAGCACTGAGACCCACTTTCAAAAATGACAGCCTATGTGGACCAGAAGGGACGTCATTAAACAGAAGAGAGACAAGGGGGAACGCATGCTGGAATAATGGAAAAAAACTGCACACACAAAAACTGTTCAAGGCTAGAACTGATTAAGTATATCTGCCTGGATTAGAGGAATGCATGTCACCCTGTTGAGCTCAGTTTACCTGCTTGCAGAGCCCTTTACAGGCTTGAGCTGGCTTCTGCAGGGATTACTGTTGTGCCAAATTCTCTCTACAATCTTATGTTCACAGTAGGCTAATTAGTTTCCCTTCTATCGCCCAAAACCACCTTAGCTTTACACAAGGCACCACTAATCCCCACCACCCATGAGAGAGCAAAAAGCAGTCAGCTTGCCTGCTTAGCCACAAAGGTTTTCCTTCCTCCTCCAGTTGGTGACTGCAGGGGCATGGTAACCACACAATAATTCCCCACAGTCTCCAAGCGCAACCTTAGTTCCAAGCACAATCCCAACAGCCTCAAATATTCCCCATCCTATCTATCCACAACCCTTTCCCACCTCTCTGTGCCCACATCACTGCTCTTCCCAGGAGCTCCTTTTATTAGTAGGGACCTTGTTATCCCCAACTGGCTGCAGTTGTGAACTAGATGCAGGCAAAGGCTCAGGGTTAACTCTGTAATTCCTGGCTCATAGACAAGCGGCCACTGCTGACAGCATTCCCTATCTCCTGGGGTAGCCTTCTGCAATTTCCATAACAATTACCCCTTCTCCCTAAGTTGGTTTGTTATGTTCTTGCAAGGAAGAGGCAGGGAACAGTGTGTGTGTGTGTTGTCTGCTCTTCCCTCAGATTCTCCTATTATATATGCTTTGAGAGAAGAGCAGCCTACCTGCCCTTCTTGGGTGTAATAAAAGAGCCATTTCTCCCCTCCCCAAATAGTTTGCACAGTACCTCAGCAGCACAGCCATCTGGAATAAAAGAGAGCACATGGTCTGAAAGCTCATCCTGAAAAGGGGCTGTATTCCAAGAAACCTGTTTACCTTTTGCAAGTGAATGCACAATCCTTACAGGTAGAGGTTGAAGAGCCCTGCTGAATTCAGCTCACGTGTTGCAGTAAACACTTGCTTACTGACGAGTAAATGCAACCCTGTCACTCCATTTCACTTTCAATATTTCTCAGCTTAGAGGAAGGGACTTCATTCTCAAGTGTTTTGGGGGCCTACGTTCATCGGATCTGGACCATTCTGGCAGCGTGGCATTCCTCTCAGCCTGCCCTTTCCAATGCACCATGGCATGGCTGCCTACTCATGAGTAATCACACACTGTGGCCCAGTTTCACTTTCCATAGGACTCCATTCATTTTCTTCAGCTGCTTCAGAGCATGCTCAAGGTTGAGCATGCTCAGAAGGCTCTGCAGCTCCCTGGCTTACTCGAAACAGCTCGGCCATCCACCCAGCATGTGACTTTAAGGTATTTACTGTATTCCCCCAAATATAAGTCGCGGCCAGGTTTTTCTAGTCAATTTTTAGACATAAATTTCTCGACTTATACATGATTATATATGGTAACACCTACTATGTGTTCTAAAGTTCCTGCTAACCAGTTTTATTGGATGGCCTCTGGGTCCAGTAATGTGAAAATGGCAGAAAAGCTTCTCTGTCTCCACACTATGCACAGTTTTATAAATGTTAAACCACAGTTCTATTTTCTCATGCCTACTCAGAAGTAAGTCCCATCGTATTCAATGGGACTTTCTCTCTGGAAAATGTGTATAGGACTTTTGGTGTTCTAAGACCCTCCAGTTGTGGGCTCGGTGTCCGTGGATGCTGAAATCCACGGACAATTAACTCGCGGATAAGGAGGGCCCACTCTATACAATAGTCTCACTCAAATTCCTTGATACATACATCACCTTGTTAACAGATATGAAGACACAGTGCTACATCGTCATGATTAAGGAACACTCACAGCAAATTAGTACCATTTCTGCACTGGATTATTTGCTCACTCTCCTCTCCATTGCAGGGCAAAACTAAAGTCCAGCTTGCAGAAGCAAACTGGGACCTTAGTGTCAGGCTGCAGAAAAAGCCTTAAAGGAATTTTTATGGCTTTAAGGAATTGAGTTGTGACTGAATGTAAGTGACAGCCATCAGGTGGACCAATCACCCACCTGAGGGGAATCACTGTTGGATTAGCATTAAAAACCAGTGTGAGGTGAAGCTACCTTCAGCTAGCTAACTACTAGCCCCTAGTCTAGCAAGCCAGCAGTCTAGGTAGTACTGGTTAATACTAGTCAGCTTGAATATGCTAGTCAGTTAAGAATGCCAACCACTATGCTTATTAGTAGAATGTAGTATCTCTGCTAAAGTTATTTTAGTAAGAAGAGAAGTGAGGACTTTATATCAGTGTATCTTGATATGTTACCTTAGTTAAGTACCTTTTGTGAAGATACAAAGAACTGCTTGGGAATATGCTGCAAGTAACCATCTAATCAAGTATTTTTCTAACTCCCGTATGAACTGTACTGGTTTTGCTGCAAACTGCACTCCTTATGATTGATTCTCTCAAGGAATCTTTATTTTTCTATAAAGATAAGCCTTAACACTTCTGCTTTGTGGATTTTATTTGGTCTCAAACATAGTGTTTTTGCTGGTTGAGCAAGCAGGTTTTCTTGAAGTCTGCTATTGTGTACTTGGAGGGCTTATGTCGCTATTGGCTGACTATAGGGACTAGCAGTCCTAATACTTAGCTTCTAGGCCTAGCAACAGATGTCAGGCTGAAGCCTTCCTGATATCTTGCCAAAGCCTTTGAATTGCATTTCAGACAATATATTTTCTGAAGATGTTTGTCAAGCAATACTTCCTCCCCTTTTCTTACTCGATTCAGAGGGACATGTAGAGGGTAAAAAAAAGACTGAACAGGCACTTTATAGATGGGAGGTGTAGGACACATCAAAAGGTCATGTGCTTTAATCAAACTTTTTTTCCCTGAACAGATTTTTGTCAATTACACATTAGCACTGAATAGGAGCAGAAAGCTAATATATATGACTCATCTTGGAACCCATGTGGGTGGAAAACGTCAAACAGGACCAGAAGGCAAACAGTGTCAGGAGATGTGTAAGCTTAAGCATACACAGAAGCAGCATCTTGCCACATATATATGGGAACAAAGCTGTGTATACGATGCGTTTGTTTAAATAAATATTTGCAATGCTATTATGAGGACTAAGCTGAATTTGAGAGGCTATGAGGAAAAATACACAGAATCTGTTCCCCCAACTTCACTTTTTTTTCCATCACCACCTGTTCGATGGTGGCAGGGTTGCTGCTACTTCCAGTAACACCCTGTGTAGTAGCCACCATTGTTAAGCACACAAGTTCCCTCACCACGCCATGTAGAGTTGTGATGAAGGAACTTGGGGATTTAAAAAATGGCAGCTGCCAGAATTTGGCTGGAGGCTATCTTTTTTTTTTTTTTTACCCAGAATTCCCCTCACCATGGCACTGCATTGGCTATCATGATGAAAATTGTATGTTGAAAAACAGCTGAGAAGTACTGGTCAGATAACCAGGTTTTCACCCTCAACCCTTGAAATGCCTAAAATTATCCTCCCTCATAACAAACAAACCTGTGAATGGGGTAGCAAAATTTGAAGAAGTTTTTGCTCACAAGTAAAAACTACATCAGAGGGTTGATTTATATATGGAGTCTTAGCTGTGAGGCATTTTTCCCTGAGGTGAACAAATATAGTTTTAGTGAGCAACATACGAAAAACTTAACAAGAATAAGATAACGTATCAGTACAAAATACAAGATAACAAATTGCCCCAAACAATAAAACATCAGCAACAGTTATAAAGATAAACAGTAACTATTAAGAGGGCAAGACTCTTGCCCAGAGGCTCCAACTGCTGACACAAAAATGTCATGAGCTGAGGCATCATGGAAATAACCTAGTTTGCGAAGAACCAACAATGATGTGTCACCCTACTATGAGAAAATGGAAGGAGGTACGAATTAAAGAGCTGCTTTGATCAAGCAGAGGAGAAGGTCAAATAATGATCAAATTATATGAATAAATAATCATTTCAAAAGAAATGATGCACAGAACAAAGACTTCTCTAACTCCAGCTATTAATATATAGTGCATAAATATAATGACCCCTGTGGAGAACTAGACTCGTCATCAACATTCACCCCCAACAAAAAGAGGATTTGATCCCTCCTAATTGAGCAAAAAGGCACCACTTGAAGTAGCATCCTTCATATTTAGCAGGGGGAGACCAACTGTCCATGTTCTCCCCAGCTATTTTCCTGTGGCTGTTGCTGGTGTCTCTTCTGCATCTTTTTTAAAGATTGTGAGCCCTTGGCGGACAGGGAACTATTTATCTATATAAATTGCTTTGCAAACTACAGATGGCTCCATATCTGGTATCCTTGGATTCAGTATCTGTGGAACCCCTCCACGCCTGCCCCCATGCCTATTAACATGTCTTAAAGTCTTGCTGGGGCAAAACTCTTTTTGCTTATACAGATTGCAGTACGCCTACAAGCTTACAGCGCCTTGCAGGCTGTCTCTGGGTAGTCAGAATGCTTGAAAAAACTTGAATGAGGTCAACAGGAAGCAAAGTTACAGCTTCCTGTTGACTTCGTTTGAGTTTTTTCAAGCATTCTGACTACCCAGAGGCAGCCTGCAAGGCACTATAAGCCTGTAGGTCATAGTGAACAGTATAAAGGAAGATTTTTACTCTGGTAATACTCTAAAACACATTAATGGATGAGTGCGTGTGTGTGCAGGGGGGGGGAGTCCCTGTACTTTTTGTTTAAAAAAGCAGTATACAGTGAGTCTCTGATGTAACAGATTTCAAAAATAACTGACATTTTCTCCATTAAAAACTAGTCATATCCATTTTCTGCCTGAATGTCTCCACTGATTTCAATGCATTCGTATTTAAAAGACTTCCAGCATTAACTGGCACCCTTTCCCCCTATTAGTCCATTCAACTGAGGGTTCATTATATACATAATGGTAAGGCAATTCTAGAAGTTTAGAATTTATCCCAAACTCTTGCATGCTTGCAGGAAATCTTCCCTGGACCACAATGTATTATTGTGGAACCAGAATATTTCAACCCTTTTGCACAAAACCCACAATCCTATGATCTCACCAAATCCCTCAATATCCCCTCCCATTCCAAGTCACATTTACTTTTTCTGCACTAAAAATCTCATGCTGCTTTGAATTACACGCATGAATACCCTCAACAATTGGTTACATATTGTGAATGCTAGAAATTCCACAATTCAATGTACCTTAGCGACAAGTGCTCATGAATATATAGATTCACTGAATTATGATGAGGACTCAATTACTCAGAAGGAGGGAGGTTTTCTGTACGTTTAAGTTTCACAAGCCTGGATAGCCTTCCAGTCCAACAGTAGTTTTATTAACCACACAATTTCTTAAAAAACAAACAAACACAACCTTGCAGCTCAAAATGAAAAATCATGCTATATTTTTGTGATGAATATATTTCACCACTTTAAAAAACCCCAAGAATTATGCTTTATGTGTGGGTTTTATGGCTTTTTCCATTTCCGACATATAGACTACTAAAATGACAATTCACCATTATATTTTACAATCTACAAGAGCAGCCAAAATCATGTTTCAATATGCTTTTCACCCACTACTGCATGCCGGATTATAGAAGAAAAACACATTTGGTTACAAAACATATAAAATTAGGTCAATGGAATGGGGGTAGAGGATACCTACACCATTCATTTTTATTATGAATGTTCCAAAAAAAAATCAATAACTATATCACTTTGATCCAAATGCTAGGTTGGCTCCAAAGGCAATAACAGGAAGGTTCATTTGTCTCTGGTTGAACAAGTAAATTGCTGCTCACTGGTTGTTCCAAGTTGAGTCCAAAGGGAGTTTGGGGGAAAGAGAAACACCTCTGAGATTACTAGCAGTTACTCAAGACTATAGGAAGTTTCAAAAGTTCAAACAAAACTGAGATGTTTATTTTAATACCGCCTGTGTCCTACATAGGCAACACAAAGCTGGTTGACTTTATCCTGGCCTATCAAGAGCTCTTCCCCGAGTAAGATTATTATGGCATCTGTAACATCCCAGCCCATCCACTTAGACTGCCACTCTGTGACAGTGCAAGACAGGGTTAAGAGGGAAAAAAATCTACAACACCTTCCTAGCCATTGACCTGGCACTGCCTACTCCTGGGCTACACAATCAATCCAACTTGCTCCATGCTGGACTGGAAATGATTACAGTTTTTCTCCCCTCTGGTTGTTTTCCATTAGTCGAGGTAGCCCTCCATGTTTGCTGAGGTGAGGTGAGGTGAGTACAGGCTGGGCATGCAGGATTAGGGCTGTCAGCTCAGATACTTTAGCTTCAAGAGATTTCGGAGGGGCTGGTGATCTCAAAACAGTTATGCTGCCAAGTATGTGGTCCCTCTTTTAGATTCGCATGTGCCTACCGGCCACTCCCCCCTCCTCACATCTGTCCAGAAACTAGGTAGCAGATGTAGGAGAATTCTTCTTCAGGCAGCTCCTACACCACCATCAAGAAGGAGAACTAGGCTCCATGGCCCAGTGTCTGAGCAACAGATGGAGGAAAGTTCTCCCTTGTGTCCCCTGTAAGTTATGGAGCAATTAGAAAAGTGGGTTATTTTAACCCTTTGTGCCAGGCTCCATTTGAAAACGCTTGGATGCCCTCCTCCAGCAGTTTCCAAACTGTGTGTTTGTGACCCATGACCCAATTTTTGTTGGGTTACAAAACTGACAGCCTAATCTGTCCTCTGTGTATCAAGGGTTAAACAACCTGCTATTTGGTGGGAGCACTGCTCCCCAATCATCAATCCAATCAAGCCACAGAAGCTTGAATGGCTGGATAAAACCAAGTTTTTGTAGGCGAGTCCCAATGTTAGGCGAGTCCTAAAACGTTTAGGAACCACTGTTCTATTCCATGCCTGCCCCTGGTGTTGGGTCAGGGGATGAGTATCTGAGCATTTTCAAATGAAATCTGGGACAAGCGGGAAGGGCTGTTGCAGCTTCCCCCCCCACCCCCCGCATACCCTGGTAAGCAGCCTGAGTTCCTATAGTTTACCAAGTGATGGGGGAAGCAGCAGCTACAGTAAAGGAAGAATTGCTGCAGGGATTTTTCTTCCTCTATGACTCAATGAGCTGCAGGAGGGCTTACCAAATCATTATTGGGGGAAGTTGCAATCTCTGCAGTGGACACAACAGTGTGAAGGAGACAACTCCATCTCCTGCAGGTGGAAGAGAGTTCTCCATAGTGTTGCTAGAGTCCCAGGCAGATGTGAAGGCTTAGGAACTGCCACAGTGCATCCTCAGGGAGGCCTCGGTCCTGGTCAGTGTCCATCCCAGCCAACTCCTGATGCCAGCCCCATGTCACAAGACCTTATGTCAAGATTTCTTGACAAACAGGAGAAAACATCTGGCACCAGGGTGCAATTCAGTGATCAAAGGCCTGGTAGTGGGCCACAATGACCCCAAATTAACTGTCCACTAAAGAAAAAAGCTGGAGAAATAGAATTATTTTTGGCAAACTAGCAATCCTATTCCAAATGACAAAAATAATGAAAGTTTGTACGTGTACCACTTATGCAGTATTAACCTTCATGTTGCAAGATAACTGAAGGGTGAAAGAAAAAACAGGCTCCTTAAAGCAGCTCTGGCAAAAAGGATCTTTCTTCCCGCCCCCCTCCACTCTGGATAGAAATAGGATTACCATAGGACTGATAGCTACCAGTCACTGGAGGTTGAGGTATTTTCAATGAAGGTGGTTAAATATGGATCCAGCTCAGTTTCCTAAACCCATATTCTGATGGACAAAGGTTCAAAGTGATTTGCTTTCCTGTGTGCAGTATGGGAATCAGTCAAACATAACGTTTTGAAAACACATTGGGTGGGAGCTTTAAAAAAAAAAGGATACAATATATGATAATGCATGTGCTGTTAATTTGAGACAAACAGGGAGCGTGAGCAAGCTGTATAGCAAATATGTACCCGTTATTTCAGGTTGGAAATGAAATAACTCGGGCAGTTCCAACCTGAAATAGTAATGCTTTGCAAGGAAGAACAGGGAAAGGTGTTAGTCTAAGTAAAGCTATTTTAGGATTTCTGATCTGTGATAACACCCACACAACACACGGAGTGGCACTGGCAAGGAAACATTGCAATGCATTGGAAGTAATGTACAGTATTACAATAAAAAGAAATAGACCAGTGATAGCAAACCCTTTGGGCTCAGTGAATCAAAAAGACAGACAATGTCAAACTTGACTCTGCTGGCATCTCACATACACCTGAACAAAAGGGAAACAATTCTTTACATAGTCATTTATTTAAAAAAATACAGTCTAATTATGTGTGGCGTTATATATCATATAAAGAAATGTTAAATTGTTATTGTTTAATTTCATGTGGTATTTGTAAACCACTTTGCACATTTGCTTCACCATGGGAAAGGTGGAATATAAATCTCTTAAATAAATACAAAAATGAAATATAAGTTAAACAATCACAGTTGTTGGGTGTTGGTGACTGCCGGTGTGCCACCCCAAGCATCACAGCGTGTCACCTTGACATGCATGTCATAGGTTTGCCTTCACTGAAATAGATAGAAGGCTGTCTGACATGTTACTTTTTTGCTCATACCAGATGTGTTGCACATATCAACACTTTAACGTTAAATATTTTACATTCCATATTTAAACATTTGTTTGGCACACTTTTAATGCCAACACAAACCGCAGGAAGAGATTTGTTTCCCCAAGGCCTTCTGTAGTGTGCATCTATATTGAAATGTGTTTTCCCATCTCTTGTCATATGTAACCCAATGTCATCTGAAGAAGATTTTCCACCAGGCTAAGCCAAGAAACATGGCTGCTTTGTCCACTAAGATGTGGGCCACAGCCCTTGACATTTTGGTACCCATCTCATTCCTGTTGACGGGCCTGCAAAGCCAAGATGCGTTTTTCGTTAAAATTCCTAATTCATGCTAAGACTATGCATGGAGCAAGCTGCATTGACAAGGACTGCAGGATCACACATTGTAAAGCTGGGCTACTCACATCTGCATTTTAAGACTAGACAAGGTTTCAGGAGCTTTGAAACACAAGACTCCAGATATATGTCCAGGCTGATACATGGGTATACCATTTTAGCAGCATGAACTAAAAGCCAGAGGGGCAATAGATAGCAATTGAGCTTAGCAGCATAATAACATATTGAATTAACACAACACAGATGTCTTCTCCATGAATAATTTATTCAAAAACCAACCTACGCATTTCCAGTTACCTGAATATTTCAAAACTATCGAGATATGCTTTAAACATCAAAGTGAAAGGGCCTTACTACCAGGGTGTAAGCTCAATCTTCTAAATCTAATTCCCCCATTAATAAAAAGTAGATCACATATAGAGACAGGCTAATGGTAAACAGGAAGCTAGGAGTCTGTCGTCGTCCCCCCGCACCCTGGTCCCAAAGATATGTAGAAATTTGTGATTTGTCCCCCCCCAAATTTGATGCGCTTCCCCCTCAAGTTCCCTGCAAACTGACAAGATGCACTGCCCATGTGCTGTGAGGTAACAATGGCAACAGACAGCAGTAAGCAGGACCAGCGAATGGTTGAAAATTAGGAGAGATGGAATCAAAGAGCCTGTTGCATGCTGAATTCAGTCTGGGATCTTAATTGGGGGGGGGAGGTAGGACACACAAAGTGACTTTGTAGGATATGAAATTGAAGGTCTGCATCCTCTTAACTTACTCATCCCTTCCAAGAAAGTAATAAGCAGGGAAACTGGTCTTTACCATTTGTCCTGCAATGTATGTTCTCAGGCCAAAGTTCTTCAGGTCAGATTAGACACTTCTACAGGCAGCAAACATCTGGAAGTCCTCTGATACTCCTTTCAAAGGACATCTATGAGAAGTATTTAGCAAATACCCCCAGTTACTTAAATTGCAACTGTTCTCATAGCGCAACACATTGACGTACCCAGTAGAATTGCTTTATTTCTTTTTATTTGAATCCAAGAAATCTTCACGGAGTTTTAAACTGTTGCATTCTGTAGCAAGACATGTTTAAGATGCACAGTGTGCCTTTCACTTCTCCACACTTAATGCTCCCATGTACAAGGAAGTTTTAGAATTGCACCCATTGGTATTCTGTTCCCCAGGCTATCTGACGACTTCTTATTTTCCATCAATTAGTCACACTTTTCTTTTGGAGATCAACAAGCTGCACACATGCATACAGAAGTATTTAGCTGAACTTGCTTTTTTGTTTCACTGTGACAAATTTAGAGGCCAACCAGAACATTTCGAATTCAGACCACTTCTGTTCTTATTTCCCCTGACCCGTCTGCCTCTACCAGTGACTTTTTAAAAATTCCAAAAAACTTATACTTGTGCAGCTCATCAAGACCTGATCAAAAACATCTGGTGGTTAAAAACAAAGCTCATGAGAATATAATGTATTTTACATGCAGCCTCACCTTCCCCCATTCCCTCCACTAAGATTCAAACTTTTAGGCAGTATCTCTTCAGATATACATACATGCAGGCATGTATGCATCTCTAAGATATTACACAATATGTAATTGTGTATAATTTTTATTTTTTGTTGTTGTTCAGTCGCTAAGTCGTGTCCGACTCTTTGCGACCCCATGGACCACAGCACGCCAGGCCTCCCTGTCCTCCACTAGCTTCCTGAGTTCACCCAATTTCATGTTTATTGCTTCAGTGACACTGTCTAACCATCTCATCCTCTGCCGCCCCCTTCTCCTTTTGCCTTCAATTTTTCCCAGCATGAGGGTCTTTTCTAAAGAGTCCTCTCTTCTCATGAGGTGGCCAAAGGATTTGAGCTTCAGCTTCAGGATTTGTCCTTCCAGGGAGCAATCAGGCTTGACTTCCTGGAGGATTGACCGATTGGATCTCCTTGCAGTCCAGGGGACTCTCAAGTGTCTTCTCCAACACCATAATTCAAAAGCATCTATTCTTCGGCGCTCTGCCTTTCTTATGGCTCTGCCTTTCTTTATTTTTACACAGAAGTAAATCCAATCTGGTTCACTGATTTCACTTTTGCTAATTTCTTAAGATTCTCGTGCTCCTTGATCCATCCCAACTCCTAAACTCTACTGTTTCCTCAATATATCTGATTCACTGCCATATTTTCCCACTTTACTTATAAAGGAGTCTGCATCCATTCCCATCATTCCTGGTCATCTGCATATTCTTCAGATGCTCTTCAAATACAGCCAGACATGCATTCCTTTCATGTTTGACTCTAACTTTAAACTGACTTGCACCATGAGGTTTTGAGTAAGTTCTGAGTAAGTTCTACTTTTGTATCAACAAACTTCAATCATGGTTCTCTAACCCCTTACCCCCAAAGAGGACTGTTTTCCTACTCCTAACCAGCTTTCCGAAATTCAAAGCACCTGAAAATTTTGTAAGTAGAAAATGGAGGTTCAGAAATAGTGTTCTACCACTCAGGGGACAATCCTAACCAACTTTCCAGCACCAATGTAGTTCCGCGGTGAGGGAATAAATGTTATGTTAATTTACCTTGAGGAGGCTATTATTGTGACTACTATTCTACTGCAGAATGCAGAACATGCCCCACTGGCACAGCTATGTCAGTGTTGGAACGTTGGTTAGGACTGTTGGTTAGGACTGTAACATCAATATGACTGTAGTTAATAAAGCAGTGGTTCCAAAACTGTGAGTTGGGACCCACCAGTGGGTCGCGAGCCAATTTCAGGTGGGTCGCAAAGCACCTAGAGCAGCCATATTGATAATATGGGAAGATGGGATGCTAGAAAGGGGGAGGGCTTTGTGGTTATTTTGCTGGTGTCAAGGTTGTAAATGGGCTTTATTCTTTCTGATTCACTTTTGTATTGGAAAAGAACTGAGAAATAACTCACCTTGTTGCTGCAATATCAGGAAAGAAGCAGGTTAGGGAGTCACAATGATGGCACTTCCAGCCATGACATCAATTCTGGTGGGTCCAAGACAAATTCTAAAATGTGGGTCCTAATGCTAAGAAGTGTGAGAATTTTTCTCAACATTTTTCTTCATTTGTCCTAGATTTCCTAGAATTTTTCTTCAACATTTCAAGGGTTCTCTGGCAGACATGCAAGGATCATCTAGTAATCAAGACAACCACTGTGTTCTAAAAGCTAATGAGCTGCAAATTACATGATGTCTAGGGATCAGTCCATGCGTACTATCGTCATGGAGAAGAGGCACAGTCCCTGGCAATTAAAAGATGGAAAATCTTAGGACAAATACAGCACCAGAACAGAAGCATAAGGGCATGCACAGCCAAAGGGAACATGAATTTCTATGCTTGCTTTACTACATTCAACATGTAATACAACTTACCATTTTTAAAGCACTTTTGAGTGTTCAAAGCATTTAATATGTATTTTTTAAAATGTTGCAGTACTTACAATAACATTATAACGGAAGTATTAAAATCCCCAAGTTGCAGGTAGGGGACTAAGGCTAAATGTTTTGATTAAAATATCTACTGAATTCATGACAGAGATGAGAGCCAACAGAGGATGCTCCAATGCACAGCAGAGCCTCTTAGCCCCTTTCCTATATTCACTCCATTCAACAAGTGGCCACACTAGGATGTTTCAGCCCAAATTAGGATGCTGTGGATAGGATGCTGTGGATAGACATTATGACAACAATGACCTGGGTATATTCAGCAGCAGGATGTCTCCAAATATCAGATGCAGGGAAGCAATCAAAGGAGAAGGGTATGCCATTACCAGCTTGCAGCCTTCCCTGATGTGTCCCTTATGGCCACTGTGGGAAACAAGATGCTGAACTACACTAATCCAGCAACTGTTCTTATATTTTTAGAACAAAATATAGTACAGGTTGATTATTGCTTATCTGGAAATCTGAAAGCTGTTCTGAAATCTAGGGCCATTATTATTATGTTTTAAGTTTTCCCATGCCTGGCCAACATAGCACTGCTATTTATCCAGCAGAGGAAGCCAGCAGGACATTTTTGGCTTGCTCGGTGAGACCCAGCAAAAAGCCGGCTGGGATTTGGGGGTTGCCTGGCCATAGTGCGATGCATTATGGAGCAAAGGTCAGCTGGACTTCTGTTTGAATTTTGCACGGGCTCAGCACGATATAGCAAGCCGGCAGGGATTTTTGCATATATGGCCATAGCACAATGCTTCATAGGTGCTACAGCTTTGTGCCAAGGCATGACTCAACGTAAACCAACCAAGGAAGCTGGCTGCATTGTGACTCCTAAGGGTGGAGAAGGAGACACTGAGAGGAGTTGAGCAGGCAGCACACTGCAGAAGGAGCACTTGAGAAGTTAAAACACAAGAAAATGCAGTGTGAACACAAGGAGCTCTTGTGGGCTGTTTTCTGAAGTGAGAAAACAAGGTCTTGTGTTCGCTCAGGGGCAGACCTAACTGGGAGGCACAGCCGCCACCCGACCTCAAGAGCCACCGGCACTGCCTGCTCTCCAGGGCCCTCCTGTGGGCTGGGCAGGCTGTGCGTGGTGTCTGCAGGCCCTCCGAAGCCTTTGGAAGGCCTTTAAGTCTTTTGCCGAAAACCAGAAGTAACACTTAAAGGCTTTCTGAAGGCTTCAGTAAGCCATTGGAGGGGTCTGTGGTGTGGGTGTACATTCCGCGAGGCTCCACTGAGTTGAGGGCCGGCGGGCAGTGCGGGAGGAAAGGCAGTCTGCGATCTGGTCCCAGGTGGCACATGAGCCAGAGCCAAAACGGTGTTCATTCTCATATGCAGTCTCTCTATCCTCTGCTCTGTGGCGTACAGACATTGTTGAAAGATGTCAGAGAGGCCAGCAGATACCCCCATGTGTGTGAACCGTGAAAAGACAGTGCTGACTGACGACCTGGTGAAAACGTGTCATGGGCTTACTGAAGGACCAGAGCAGAATGCATTCACAACAGAACAACCACCCAAAAAGCACACGTCAGTTTATAAACTGTTTATAAGGAGACTTCTGAGACAAAACCCATTTAATTGTAAAGGAGGCAGATTACTCTGGAGGAAACATTTTTAAAAGCCATCTGGCAGAATGCCTCCTCATCCCTAGAGAACCCACTTCTTGCCCCCTCTGCTGATGTTACACGTAAAGTAACAAAATAAAACCACAAACTGTTTGTCATGCACAAAATTATGAAAAATAGGTATTAAGTTATGTTCAGGCTATGTCTATAGGAGAGTAACCTCCAAATCGCGGACCAGATCCAGCATCCTGAAGTTACCTGTCCACGTACTGTGCAGCTTTCCATTCCACACTGCAGCCTCCACGTTCCGCTGATGGTCTTGGAGAATCACTCTGGGCAGCCACGTCTGCCCCCAAACCAGGGCACAGAGCCTGCTGGGCCGATGAGCAGTGGAAGTGGCTGCCCAGCTCGAGTTTCTGAGAAGATCAGCAGTGAAACATGGGTGCTGTCGTGCAGAATGAAAAGTTTCCACCACCCCTGTGCCTGGATGGGTAATTTAAGGATGCAGCGAGCTGCAGTTTGGAAACCACTGGAATAAGGCTTATGAGACATTACATGAATTTCCTATTTAGACTTGGGTCACATCCCCAGGATCTCATATTTATGCAAATATTCCAAAACCTGGACCACTTCCCATCCCAAGCAGTCCAGATAAGCAGTACTCAATCCTAAAACACTTAAAATTAATTTAATAGAAACGACCGCCATAAACTTAACTATATTATAAATTTTCCAAAAATGTTTTCAAATTATTAGCAATGACTGATTTCTCTCTCTCCTTATTTGTAGGTTAATGAAAATGGAATATATGACATGGTGGTTTCTTACTTTTACATGAACAAAATTACCAGGAATATATTCTTGAAAACTTAGCATGGTTAAACCAACATTTGTAAAATGGCTGCCAACAAGCTGCAAATCCTCCCGCCCCGAATCTGGAATAGGATTGTGCAGTAAGAGACCTACTACGCTGCTACCAAGCCAGGTTCCCCCTCCCTCGGTGTTCTGCTTGTGCCTGTTTTCCTCCCACATGGGAGACAAATTTGTCTTTATCGTCTTATTGGTTTGGGCCCACTGGTGGAGCTTGTCAAGATCATTTTGAGAGTGCTGCCACAAAAGGCAGCGGCAGCCCTGCTGCTCCACCATTGGACCCTGACATATGTTGGATGACCACCTGTCAGGGATGCTGTAGCTGCCTACAGAAGATTGCACTGGACCTCTGAGCTTCCTTCCAACTCCTACAGAAGTGGGTGGGTGGGTGGGTGCTATGTCAGCCATATTTAAAGGACTTCATTTTTCTTTGCCCATATCTCCATTCATATTTAATCTAGCTACTGACTCATAAAAGAAAGGTTATGATCCAGCCAAGATAAGCACTTTTAAGCCCTGTTTGTTTCAATGGAAGAATTAAAAACTATAACAAAAATTAAACAGATGGTTAACTCTCTTCCACTGAATTAAAAGTGATTTAACCGTGTTTTAACGCAATGACTGACTGTATCCAGACATTTTTTAAAATAGCTTGAGAGTTAAATTATTTTACTTAAATGTGCATAGCATAGGCTGGTTCTCACAATAATTGCCTTGAGTGTTTAAAATTCCAGTAAAGAGTAATCTCCTAATAGAGTAGCATCACTGAATTTATTTATTTATTTATTTATTTATTTGTGTGTGTGTGTGTGTGTGTGTGTGTGTGAGAGAGAGAGAGAGTGTGTGTGTGTGTGTGTGTGTGTGTGTGTGTGTGTGTGTGTGTGTGAGAGAGAGAGAGAGAGAGAGAAATATGCAGGTCAAACATATGTCAAAGCAGTGTTTGGTAGAATTCAATCTTCTTCAGTATAGACGCATCATGGCCAGACAACCCTTTAATCCGATATTAGCAATTTTGAACAAGCCTGTAAGAAATGAATCATCTAACTGTGTTTCTAATTTGAAAGGGAGCATGAACAACAGGGGATCCAGAAGGAAATGTATCCAGTAGACTCAGCTTTCAAAGAGCCCCAGATTGCACAGCCTTTCTGATATGAACAACAATTACTCACTCCAACAACCCCCCAGAAAACAATGGAAATGCTACTGTGAGCCATGACAAGACTCCTAACGGATTAATTCTGAATGAAAACCATGCAGAAGAAATCTTATGATTTTACCAGGTCACTGAGTCATGCTGCCCTTCAGGAAGATAAAAGGCCACCTTCAGTGATTTGTTCTGTCATGTTCATAAAAACTTCAGAGTTATGGCAAAATGCTAAGTCACCGGCGGATTTAGTCAAAATTAACATGCTGATCTTTATACAGTACATGGAGTGAATTTCACTACTCCTTCTGAATCACAAGCTCCTCTTCTACACTCCCTCTGTTCCATATATTTTGGATGCACCCATTTCTCGTGACTTCCTAAATGTCATCTTTCTACCGAATATTAGCTGTCCTATTTCATAAAGTATAATTTATGGTTTCATCCTCTATATGCACATTGCCTTCTCAGTATAAACTATGCCCTCAATTCCTGATTCAATTCCTACCTACTTATTTCTTTGCCAACACTTTAGTATTGGTTCAGAGCACCCCCTTTTCTTCTCTGGCAGAAATTCATCGATTTCCTTTTGCTGCTTTGTATAAAAAGGCAGGAGAGAGCTCTCTATTACTTTCTGTAAGGATATTCATGAATCCTTACAGAATCCTTTTTGCAAGGATTTTCACAAATTTTCCATGTTATTATTGCTCTTATTTTTTTGCAGGGAGATGCAAAGACCATTCACAGAAACAGCTTGCTGCTTGTTCATTTTTAAGCAAATGCCATGCTACTGAATGCATATGTGAATGGAGAAATAGTGACTTCATGGACAGTTTCTTCATACATACATTTCAAAGCTAAAAATGCTAAAGAATTACTTGATTAATTGAGCTTATAACATTGTTCAGCCTGTAGCAAATGATTGCAAGGAAAATCTCAAAATTCTGCAATGGGTGAACATTAATTTTGATGAATTGAAAGGTTAACTATTTAAAGTGGAAGAAGGACGAAGGATCTAGTCAAGCTTGAGCACATGTAAATCCCATTTATTTCAAGGGAGAATCCGGCATATGGTACAGCCTTTGTGGGACTGTGCCACCTCAGAAGACAATTACATGGCTGAACATTACCCCAGTATAGCCTTCTTCTTAATAGTTTTGCATTGTGCAGGGAATTTTGCAGATGGGAAGTATTGAAATATCATCCTCCATATGCATTTTGAGATGGTGTAGTCCAAAGATAACTGTTCCATATGGTTTTTTTTTTTAATGAATGTATACACTTCCCTGTAGCCTTCAATTCTTCTTCTCCCTCTGCACTTTGCCAACTCTGCTCTAGCCCCAGGAAACTCAGTCTGACTGGGGGCAGAGAAAGAATCTTAAAATCCTGAGATACTGTAATTCTAGAACTCAGGAATGGAAATGTTCGGCACTGAAAGCAGAGGAAGGATAAAAGGGGATGAAGATCAAACAGATCAAAGAGATTCTGCTCCATCTCACTTCACATTCTCTCTGAGACTCATAATAAAAATCAACGTCACTTTATTGACAATGAATAAATTCATCAATAGTAATCAGTGCGTACCTTCTTCTCTAATTGCCACCTTAGAGCCCTCGATTTTATTTTGCACATCTTAGATGCCTCACATAGCCATCATCTTAAAGGTAAGATTTACCCCTGCTAACTGGACAAGAGGCACTTTTTCCAGTGGTGTTCCTCTTATATTTAGCAGGGGGAGAGTAACTGTCCCTCTTCACCCCTGCGCAGTCTTTCTAGTGGCTGTTGCTGGCGGTCTGCCTTTTTTTAGATTGTGAGCCCTTTTGGGACAGGGAGCCATTTAACTTTATTATTACTATTTGCCTGTAAACCGCTTTGTGAACTTCGTGTTGAAAAGCGGTATATAAGTACCTGTTGGTTGATTGATTGATTGATTGATTGATTGAAGTGAGCCCTTGCAGTTTTCGCAGAAAAGCAGCATAACAAATGTGATGATTACATGAACTTTCCACACTCAGTTTGTCACTTTCCTTCCTGGTGAGAAAGTCACGCGATGGCATTCATCGATGAGAGCTATGAATAGTGTCTCATAACATCGCTGAATATTTTAAGCTACTAACAGCCCAATCCTAACTAACTTCCTGCACACTGATGCAGGGCCGCCAGCGCAGCTATTGCCGTATCCTGCACGAGGGTGTGAGTGGCATATTCCTCCTTGGTGTGAGTGTGTGTACTTGGTCTATTATTATTTATTTCCACAATAAAAGGTATGTATTGTGTTGCATTTCTAAACTCATCTCTTTCCCACTTATATGCCATTCTACTGAGGTGTGCTATTGATCACTGGATCCCTGCACACAAAATGCATTTCTCCTGTGTGCGCGCATGTTACACATCTTAAAAAGCACACCCAGTAACATATGGACCCAGTATGAGTACTGCAACTAAAGTACTGGGACTATTTGAGAACATACCACTTAGCAGTTTAATTCAGCCAACATGGCCACAAATCCTGCTTAGTCTACCCATAAGATTCTTATAAGGGCGTAAGTGCAATCAATGTGGCTCACAGACCATGCGCCAGCACACAGCTCAAGAGTCAGTTTTGTTATCAGGAAGGTAAGCCCTAGCTATGACTGAAGATTTGTTGGAAAGACTGATCGGATAGAATGTGGAAAATATGTGAGCTAATGAAAGGGGCAGCAAATTTACATATTTTTACCCTGTGACTTAAAACTAAACTTAAAAGGGAACCACCTCTGCAAAATAAAATGAACTAATTCACAGTAGCACTGAAATTTTTTAAGAATGTTGACTACAGCTCTAGGCCAGCAGCCATTTTTTTCCTCTACTGTATTTTCCAGTTCACTTAGTCCATCATTTTTTGTTGACAAGCTGATGGAATTTATGTGGTATAATTAGATATCATGCCAAATCCTGAATGCATGCCAAATCCCTTCCCAGGCCTGATCAGCCTGCACAGATTGGGACAGCAATATCGCTGGTGTGGGTCCAAGTTGGCCCAAAGAGACCTCCAGCAGTCAAACATTTCCCACAGGATGCAGCATGGCCTGCAGCATACACCACCACACCTGTCCCCATCCTGGGCATGATCCATATCTTCCCGATTCTGCCCTTCCCACTGCCTGTGCGTCCTTACATTCATTTGCTTGCTAAACCTACATTTACAAGCAGTCGTGATTATTTTCACCATGACATCATGAAGGATAAATCTATCAGCGGCTGGTAGTCATGATGACTACATGCTACCTCATGAATTTAGAGGCAGCAAATTTCTGAATATCAGTTGCAGTGAAGCAACTAAGGGTGCAATCCTAACCTGCAGTTTGGTCGGCACAGTTTGGCCAGCACGAGATCCACCGTAAAGCATGTTTGGACCACTCTCGGAGTCAGGGAGGATGGTGCAGGTCTGTGTGCTGGTCTCTCTGACTCTGAGAGTGGTCCAAACATACTTTATGGTGTTCCTTGTGCTAGCCAAACTGTGTTGGCCTAACTCCAGATTAGGATTGAGCTCTAAAGGGCCTGCTGTCTTCTTGCCTTGCTTGTCGGCTTCCCAAAGGCAGGTGGTGGACCACTGTCTGAAACAGGCACCAAAGACTTGCCAGAGTAAAAAGATTGGCAATTCCCCACCAGAATCATGAAGCATCATGGGAAATGTACTATCAATCCAATTTTCCCATATTGTAGACCTATAAGCAACATTTCCAAGGACAGATTGTGGCAGTCAAGAAATATAGAAAACGAAACAAAAACAAAACAATGCACTTGTGGAAAGAAACAAAACATTACTTGAACTACTCCAACAAAACATTTTTATGCTTTTTTAATCACCTCAAATCAACATTCACAATTCTAGAAACTTGCAAGGTGGGGGGGATTGGGAGGGTGAGCTGTGAAAATGGAAGACCAACAGTGGTTCATTTGCAAGAATAATGCAAAACAAACCAAGACTAGAGTCCACCAACTATTTCTCATGTTTCTAAATTAAAAATAAACATCAGCACTCAAACCAAAGCTCTAATAGGACGGCTTAAAAATCTAGTTAGTGAACCAGCTAAGAACCCATCTTCATTATGCAACTGCCCTATTGCACACTCAAGCAAACCATTTCTTCAGTGCGCAAAGAGCCAAAACAACACTGAGAAGTATTTGTTGTATGAGTGCAAAATACAATTTTTAGCAAAATTAGAATAAGAGAAACATTCTGGTGTACTATGCTCATTGGGATTTGAATTTAAATTGGTTGGATTCAGTGCAAAGGATTGCATTTACTCTTGTCTTATATTTACTGTAACTGCTTTAGACTCATGGAAATGAGATATATATCACAATGAGCACATTTCTGAAGTAAAGTCTGAAGGGATCTGCTTTTGTTTACACTGTCATATTGCTGAAACTATTCAGTGATCTCTACATTCTTGGGAATAATGAAATACTATAGCATCAGCCATTGTGAAGCGGGGAAATCAGTGGAAATCCAAAACATATCTTGTAAACCAGAGCTGAATGATAATGTAGTCCATATAAATAAACCCTTAAGTAGATAACTCCCAAACTACAGTGTAAAGGCATCAAGTTAAAGCAAAAACATTCCCCCAATTGCCAATACTCCTTTTTAGACTTCCTACCTGTACAGACATTTTAAATAGAGGATTAAGTAAGTGGCATCATAAGACAAAGATTAAAGAGGTGACATAAGACAAAGATTAAAGACAGCTCAAAATATGCAAGTGCACATGTATGTGCAACTAATACTTTAAAACAGTGGTCAGGGAACAGGGGTAAATTACCCCAAATGGGGTAAAAATGAAATTCCTGGGGGTAATGGACAGATAGGAGTATGCCCCGCCCCCTTTTCCCTCATCCTTCCTTCATGACCAGCGTTCTCTCTTCTGACCAATGGGAAGTTCCTCTCACGCTTGATGGATTTCCCTTGTTTCCAACAGGAGATTAGAAGGGGCAAGGTACTTGGCCCCCCAATAGGCAGCGTTCCCCTCCCTTCCCAGGCGGTGAAGAAGGCCGTGGTTATCAATCCCACTGCTGGTAGAGGGAGAAGGAAGCAACAGCAGAGAAAATGGCGGCCGTGGCTGCAACTGCGGCGGTGCCGGGTGATGGGGGAGCCGGCGAGGCCAAGCCTATTCCGGGCAGTGAGGCAGGCGCAGACCCGCTCCCGCCTGGCACTCAGGCAGCCGTGGAGTCGGTGGTGCTCGACACCAGGGAAGAGCCCGAACCAGCTCCAGGTGGGGAGGCCGAGGAGCTGCTGCAGTCGCCGCCACCCAGGAGCCCAGCAGGGATGCGAGATGTGCAGGTGTGGGGGAGGCTCTGGTGAGCGGCTGAGGTGTGTGTGCATGTGCCTGCAGGCGTGTGTGTGTGTGTGTTGAGAGGACTTCTGTGGAATGCCTCTTTGCTTGTGAGCAGCTAGTTTCTTGCTGTCCCAAGGAGTGGGGCGGGCAGGCGAGCAAGCAGGGGCGGAGGGCTGGGGTGCCTGCGCCTGCGCAGGGAGTCAGGGACACAAAGAGAGGCGGGAGGCACACAAGGCAAGGCAAACAGCAGAAAACAAAAACAAAATCAGAACTGCTGTTGCTGGCCTGTGTGTGTGTGTGTGTGTGTGTGTGTGAGAGAGAGAGAGAGAGAGAGAGAGAGAGAGAGAGAGCGCCAGCCAGCCAGCCAGCCAGCCAGCCAGCCCCAATCTGAATTCATTATAGGGAGAAATCTTAAGTCCAAGCACCTAAACCTGTTGTCAAAAAGGTAAGCTAGTTGTAACCCAGAAGGGTGGAATTCTATTCTCTCAAGGTCTGCAGGTGTACCCAAACTCTTTACAACTTCATATTTACATAGCATTAATTAAGCTCATTAATTAATCAAATAAAAAGCAACGGGTTCCACTATGTAATTTTTTTCTTTTGTTCTGGTGGGGGGGGGGTTAACATCAAGGGGGTAACGTCGGCGTATCTAAATATATTTTGGGGTAAAAGGTAAAAAAGTTCCCTGACCCCTGCTTTAAAACATGCACCAATTAGGATTTTAAACAACTTCAGTGTGTTCTATAGAGCTTGACTCTTAAGACACCCTCACTTCTTTACAAACTTGTTAACCTCATAAGCTTCATTTTCAACAAATAAAAAGCCAACTGCCGGGTTCTCTTCCTACCAGGGCTTGCATCTTTAAATACTGCTTACGCCAGATGGTCCTGGCATATCAAGCAGCAGGAAACAACATATTAATGCTACTCAAACAAGCAACTTGTGCTAGTTGCAGACCAATGAAAGCAGCAGCCTGCCTGCTAATCCTTTCTGTAACCATAGCAACTTATATTTCAGTCAGTTCTTCAATTTTCATGTCAAACAGGGCTGCATGAGCCCAAAACATCTCTGTCAGGGTGCCAATGCAACCAGGCATATTTTCATTATGTACCGGGAAGACACAAGTTAGAAGATCTTCTTTCACTCAGGTTCTAGCATAAAAGACAAAACACGGATTCATCTTTTCAGCCCCAGACTTGGAGAGTTATCAGTTTCCATATGGCAACTGATGCTGGAATGTGTCTATGTGTTGTCTATGTGTCTATGTGACAACTGATACCAGTGGTTCTCAAACATTTTAAACTGGGACCCACTTTTTAGAATGGCACTTGTGTCAGGACCCTCCAGAAGTCATGTCATCACCTGGAAGTGATGTCCTAGCCAGAAGTGAAGTTATCAAGCAGGACGGGCCATCATTGTGATGTAATAAAATGACACCCCTGGAATGCAAACTGGCAGTCTTGGTCAGCAGCAATTGCACAACCAAGAAACATCCCTGACATAAAGTAAGATTAGGACAAAATATTATGTAAAGCACTGAACTAAAAACAATTTAAAAAACACAAACCCCTCACTAGAAAATTCAAACTGTTAATACTCAGAGAAGGAATATAACACTTACAGGAGGAATATAGCAAGATGGCTGCTCCCAGGTTGGCAAGCCATCAAGTGGGTCCAGACCCACAGTTTGAGAAACACTGATCTATAGCATGACATCTTTAGCTAGTACAAGCCAAGCATAACGCTCAAATTCTTATCATCTACAGTACTCTGTATTATGAATTCAGAATATCAGATATAGAATTTAAAATACTACAACAGGGAAGTACAGAACTTAGATTGCTGGAGATAAAGGAACTATTCAAAACTCTATTAGTTACATTTATGAATTGATGAACATTTATTTATGGGGGCTTGATTTATATGCCTCTGTCATTGGTTATAAAATGGAAGAAGTCTACCAATGAGTTGAAAAATGATCACAGAAGGCCCTAAATACACTGGGATTCATTATACCTGTTTGCCTATACCCGTTGTTCCCAACCTGGGGGTCATGAGCTGATTTTCAGGGGGTCACAGAACCCATTTTCTCTCAAGAGTCTTCTCCAACACCATAATTCGAAAGCATCTATTCTTTGGCGCTCTGCCTCTCATATGGTCCAGCTCTCACAGCCATACATTGCTACTGGGAAAACCATAGCTTTGACTATGCGAACCTTTGTTGGCAGGGTGATGTTTCTGCTTTGAGATACTTAGAGGTATGCAAACTCTCTACCAGAGGCATGGTTCCCAAGACCACTCACACTCCAAATCCTGCACACCTGCATCAAGGTCTTCAACTTCTTTTATTCATTTTTCTTTCCTTTTGGCCCTGGGAGCCCTGCTGTTGAAAACGCCCAATAATGTTTTAACACCATGCTACAGTGGGAAATCACAGACAAATATGAACAGCCTATATTAGATCTTTGACTCCAATGCTTCTGCAGGGCATAAACCTCGAGAGAATAGCTCAGATGTTATACTGATATAACAAACCGAGCCTGAGCCAAGTGTTTCATTTAAAAAGGACTATTTCTATACTATTTCCCGCTGGTGCAGCTCTATATAGACACTGTTCAGCACAGAAAGCTATACCAAGGGGAAATTTTTTTAAAATCTGGCTCATATCAGTGAGAGCGTTAACATGTGCTTTCCCCCACTGAAATAAATGACACTAACAGCACAACCCTAC
The DNA here is from genome assembly GCA_029204185.1 of Lerista edwardsae. Taxonomy (NCBI): domain Eukaryota; kingdom Metazoa; phylum Chordata; class Lepidosauria; order Squamata; family Scincidae; genus Lerista; species Lerista edwardsae. Next base: position 23,413,527 of record JAJKFI010000003.1, read on the forward strand.
CCTCTCTTTATTCCAATGAGACTTACTCTCAGGTCAATGTGTAATCCAGCCTTGGCCATTCATTCATCAGCAATAACTCCCACTTCACTTGCACCACCCACTTTTCCCATTGATGTCTGGACTAGAATTGCAGAATTCTAGCAAGGATACAGTGCTATACTGACCAATATATAAAACCAGAGCTGTAAAACCCACAGAAGAAATGGGAGAGGAGCGACTAGGAAGCACTAGTAAGTTCTACTGTAGAACTGACCCTAGTTTGACACAAAAGAATATGGTCCCATTTGGAGTATTGATCAAGTCTTTTACAGCAATTGTCAAAAATATGTTCAGATTGCTTCATGGAAATTTTGCATTAACATCTGAGTGCACGTTGCAGTCTTAGAATATCTATAGATCCAAGTAATTCTGTTTTCCATTAATCTAAAAAAAAATACTCTAAACACTGCAAAGGATGAAACCTTTGGATGAACCCACAAGCACTTCAAATCCTGTTTTAAAACAATGCCTTAGAAGGGTAAATGAGCCACCTTTATTTTCTTTGAACCACCTCTCCGTTAGAGAAACATCTAGATCTTCTGACTTGATAAACTTTCCTTTCCAACAATGGCAGCGCACTTCCAAAACATTCTAAATCTTTTTCTAATTCACATTGCCATTTATTGTTAAACGTAGGAAGGTCACCCACTCCCTTAAGAACATAAGAAGAGCCCTGCTGGATCAGGCCAAAGGCCCATCTAGTCCAGCTTCTTGTATCTCATAGCGGCCCACCAGGTGCCCCAGGGAAGCATGAGACAACAAGATGCTTGCATCCTGTTGCCACTCCCTTGCACCCAGTACTCTGAAGTAGCCTACTACTAATGTAAGGCTACAACCCTTAAAGAAAAAGAAACATATTACTCAGCATATGGAATAACATTTTATGGTCTCAACAGGAAAAAAAAAGAGTTCTCCTGCAGTAAGTGAAAGGTCAATAGTCCTTTGGGGCAGTGTTATTCAAACTATGGGTTGGGCCGCACTTGGTGGGTCACAACCTGATGTCAGGTGGGTCGTGGAAAGCTGGGAGCAGCCATCTTGGAAACTGCAGACCTTACTCTTGTTATATTCCTTTTGTGAATGTTAACAGTTTGAATTTTCAGGTGAGGTTTTTTTAAAGTTTTGTTTTTCGTTCATCGCTTTTACATAATTTTTTGTCCTCATCTTGCTTTCTGTCAGGGATGTTTCATGGTAGTACAATTGCTGCAGTCCAAAAATTCCAATTTGCATTTCAGGAGTGTCATTTTATTATGTTACAATGACAGCACTTCTTGCCTGATTATGTCACTTCCTGCAACAACATCACGTCCAGGTTAATGATGTCACTTCTGGTGGGTCCCGACATGTGCCATTCTAAAAAGTGGGTCCCGGTCTAAAAAGTTTGAATACCACTGTTTTGGGGTATTTAGGGAGCTTGTAAGATTTCCATACTACAAGACACAGACAAGGAGCGTAGGTTCACTGAAGAGTGACTCCTGATTCCGACTGGCCTCAATACCCAAACTGCAATTTGCACCTCCCACATCAAATTTTACAACAGTAATATCTTCAAGTGCTTCTCTTAAAACACCCAGTTGGCCCTCAGAATACAACTTGAATCGTGCTAAATGTTACTCATAACTCTTCACAACTCTTCCAGTCCAAATTGCCAGGTATTCTTTAGTTTAAAATTCAGTGTTAAAATTCTGCAATGCACAGACATAATGCACTCACGCACTCCTTATTTCAGACATCATGGCTCTGGTTACTCTGGTGACCATTTTGATCATGCACAAATCTTCAGGTATGCCTGCAATCTTCTTCCCAAATCCTTACCTTTGCACCACTTACTAGCTGAATTCAGAGATTCCTCCATGGAGAAAGGCAAGCAATAATAATACCCCCTACCATCAATTAGCCATTTAGGAAGAAAAAGGAAACTAAGAACCCAATCCTATCCTTCTCCTTGCTGGTATAGCCACACCAAAAATAAGCACACAGTATCCAGCATGGAGCAGTGGGGGGGGTATTGCATAGGTGCATATGGTAGGTTCCTGGATTCTCAATCAGGAGGCTCTCAATCAGGAGCACAGTTCTATGGTTGGTGCAAATCCAAGGAGAAGAGTGAAGAAGCTGCAGAAAGAAGGAATAGGATCTGGTGTGCGCCATAGTTGATGGATCCCTCCCTTCCTCAGTCTCCCAGCTGCAGGTCTGCTGCCAGCGCTGATGTTCCAGAGCAGCTTGCTGTTGAGGGCACACATGGAGGACCATGATGGTGAGCAAGGTGAAGGTGGGGAACAGGTGATTGGATTTTGCTGCCTGGCTAATGTATGTGCATAGCCAAATGTATCAGCTTGCCTCCTTGGCTTGGGCTGGTGGAAGGAGGACAAGGAGCCTGAGCCCAAATTGAGAGCATAAAGGTCAACCAACGGTACAATGGAGGGCAGGTCAGACAGTGATTGGAATATGTTAAAGTCAGAGTGTGTTGAGTCTCTACTGAGGGGTAAGCTGAACGAGAGATGACAAAGCAAATGGGTTGCAGCATCTTGTAACATCTGAAGCATGTCTTTTGCTGCAGATGTGCCATGGCACTCGGTTAATTGCCTGTTTTTGCTGAAATTGGAAATATCCCATCTTTACAATACTTAATAGGAAAACTGGTCTTGTGCACTGTTGTGCCTTTCAATGGCAGGATAATGCAAAGCAAAATCAGTTCATTTGAAGCAGACACTTGTTCCAAATCTGAGGTCAAAAACCATGTTCCCTGGAAGAATTAATTACACAGGGACTGTGCAGTGCCCTAATGTTGCTGTTCAGGGCAGTTTCAGCGAGCTCCGCAATGACATCGTCATCTTCACCGAGCTCCAGAGCACTATCAAAGAAGCTGCACAGAGCTCGGATGCTGGCTGTGCATCTTAGAGGGATTATAAACTGGCATCAACTTTTATTTTAAATAACTAGATTGCTGACTTATTCAATTTTAAATGGTGACGAAGTTCAAGAGCTTTAATTTAATGTACAGTATATTTGGAATATAGGGACGTGGTGGCGCAGCGGGTTAATCCGCTGTTGCTGGGCTTTCAACCGCAAGGTTGGGAGTTCAAGACTGCGTGACGGAGTGAGCTCCCGTTGCTTGTCCCAGCTCCTGCCAACCTAGCAGTTTGAAAGCACCTAAAAAATGCAAGTAGATAAATAGGGACCACTTTGGTGGGAAGGTAACGGCGTTCCGTGCGCTACGGTGTAGAGTCATGCTGGCCACATGATCGGACAAAAACGCTGGCTCTACAGGCTTTGAAACGGAGATGAGCACCGCCCCCTACAGTCAGTCACGACTAGACCATTTGGTCGTGGGGAAACCTTTACCTTTACCTTTATATTTGGAATGCTTCTGTAAAGGTGGACAAAATGCTATACAGGCCATTGTCACTAGGTGTAAGTGTCAAGAAAACTCTGAGGCGCAGCAGCTGTATTCAAGAGCGGGTGCTACTCCATTCTCCCACTCCTTTTTCATGGAAAGAGGGGGCGAGAAAACGGGCCCATGGGAATGGGGGGAGAAGGAAAAGAGATTGAAATGAAACAAGTAGTAGCCACCAATGGTGACTGGGGGTGAGAAAGGGGAGAGAAGAGGAGTCATAATGAGACTTTCCCATTTTTATGCTTCTTCCAAGCAAAGGTGCTTTGGTAGATCTTCCACGACACTGCTAGAGAGAGAGTCCCAAAGCTCCAGCCAGTAAACACTAAGCTCAGGCACAGAGACTGTAATGCCGACAGACAGCTATGCCTGGACTCCATCCAACCGAGCCTCGAGCCTCGGGAACAACCCCTCCCACGGCCCCTCTGCTCCAGACAGACTCTTCCTGGCTCCAGCAGAAGAACCGCAGAGACCTTTGCCCAGCCCCTGCCACAGCTTTAGGGGCCAAAGGAAAGAGCATCTACTCTCCCCCTCTTTTCTTGAATGTCAAAGGTCTGCTGCAAAGACTTATGCCAGAGGAATGCTAAAGAGTGGGACTGAAAGGTATGTGAGTAGGTGCACTCCCTGCAGGGCCAATTATTCTCATCATCTAAGCAGCAAACAGGTAGTCCCTCTTACAGTTTGAATGATCCTAATGGCGGAAGGGAAATTGGCTTTGGAGATGAGCACTAAAGGGGATGCATTCTCCAGTGTTAACTCCTTCCTCCCTCTGAGCCCCAGCCAGTGGGTGACCAACTAAGGGCTTGCATGCACACCATAACATATTGGGAACAAACAGGTGCAGCCCTTAGGTCCCACTGAGGTGTGCGTGGAGGATTAAAGCCGGGTTTTCTATAATATATTGGGATTTCCTACCACCCCCAGTAAAAACCCACACTCCCTCATCCAATCCAGGAACCTACCATATTCACCCACACAATACCTCCTGCGCTAACAGGGGAATGATCCCATGGAACAGTCAGAGAGAATACATGTAGCAGGCTCTAAACTGGAAAAGCCTTCACTCTCTGCCGTGGCACTTACTGTTCTGTGTGGCAGCTTCTTATCTTTCCAGCTGATCTGCTCATAAATTTGTACCAGGCAGCCTCTACAGCTGCCCATCACCCCAGCAGGCTCTGCAGCCCCATTTTCCAAGAGGAAGCAGCTGGCCGGCAGGAGTTGGTGAGCAGATCAGCTGGAAAGATAAGGGGATGCTGCATGGAATGGTAAGCACCAAGCAGGGAAGTCTTTTCCTTAATGCCAGATCTGGCCCGCCGTTTGGAGCCTATTGCTTTAGAGGAAAGAGTCTCATGCTGCTCAGCATTGCACTGTCCAGGCATCCCAGACAAGTCCATCAAGAGTGAGAGCCCTCCAGATTGCAGCAACATACGGCAAGGGCCATTTTAATAACTGAGGTAGCCTTCCCAAGCATAGTAAAATCACTCACCCACAACCTCTGGCTTTCTGTGCCAACTCAGAAAATGCCCCATTTGATCTACCCAACATGGTATGCTGTAGATAAGTCTCCGGCCACAGCTGCTTGAAACACTGCAATTCATGTCCCCAATGTGAAATGTGCGAGAGAGCCAAATGCAAAAGTAAAAAGAATCAGCAATGATGTTTTGAACCAATTAGCAAAAGCAACAGCAGGGGGCACGCAATTTTGTACAGAGAAACAACGCCCAAGCAGATAATTTGCCTTGTGTGATGCAGGCCAGAAGCTTCTTCTGTTTTATTTATACCTACTGAACTATTTAAAAAAACAACAACTGGCAATGTTCACCACAGCTTGCCCTTCAGCATTATACGTACTAATATTCTAAGACAGTGGTATTCAACCTTTTAGACCGGGACCCACTTTTTAGAATGGCACTCATATTGGGACCCACTGGAAGTGATGTCATTAACCTGGAAGTGATGTTGTAGCAGGAAGTGCTGTCACTGTAACATAATAAAATGACACTCCTGAAATGTAAATTGGCATTCTTGGACTGCAGCAATAGTACAACCATGAAATATCCCAAAAGCAAGATTAGGACATGTAAAAAGCACTGAACTAAAAACAAAATTAAAAAAACCCTCACTTAAAAATTCAAACTGTTAACATTCACAAAAGGAAAATAACAAGAGTAAGGTCTGCAGTTTCCAAGATGGCTGCTCCCAGCTTTCCACGACCCACCTGACATCAGGTCGCAACCCACCAAGTGGGTCCCAACCCACAGTTTGAATAACACTAAGAGCTGCCGTATCAAAAATGTACTTAGTTAACTGCAATGAAGAATCCAATCCATGACCACAGACAATGGCACAGTGCTGGACTAGCTCTGGCCTAGTCTAAGTTCAGCCCAATTCCACCATCCCTCTGTGCCGCCTCCTCTTCCTTGCCAAGTGTGGGGCAAGCAGTGCATGAAACAGGAATCCAGAGCCAGGACCCCTTACCTGGAGCTCTGGTGCCGCCTCCTTTCTCCCCCCTGCTTGAGCTCCCAGCATGCTCTGCGCTTTCTAAACAGCAGTGTCCTTTAACCTGTGGGTTGTGACCCCAATGAGGATGCAATGCCTCATTTGGGGGTGTGTGCGTGTTGTTCTTGTGGCAACCCCTCGAAGCCTGTGCAAGAGAGCGCTTGGCTCCAATCCAATAGTGGTGCTGCCTTATCAAAACCAAGTTCTTGATATAATCCTGCACAGCCTCTTCTTACGGTCTTGCTCGATTGCCCCCAAGGCCAGCCCTGCTCGTGCTGCTACCTCAGTTATTGTGAGTAGGTCAGGGGAAACGGGGTGGGCAGGGTTGAACGGAATAGAAGTCCTGGGAGGGAGGCAGGATTGGCGGTGGATCCCTTGTCTCATACTTTTTTATTTATTGGGGTCGTGGCATGAAAAAGGTTGACAATCACTGCTATGCAGTGCATTGGAAACAGGATGGGTGCAGAGGAAGGAGGTGGCATTGGGCTCCAGGCTTTGGATCACTGTGCCTTCTTCTCCGTGTCCACATCCGGCTGGGTATGGCTGAAGCAGTGGCGGTGATGGCTGTTCCTTTTTTCCTCCTTCCTCAGGGGATGCTGCCACTGGCCCACTGAGAGCAAGCTGGATCAGAGAGCCAAGTGAAATGCACTGGTGGGCAGCAGGCCAAAGGAGGGTATCGGGCAGACACAGGGCACAGGCCATCTTCAGTTTGCCACTCCCCTTCAACTCAGTACAAGCTTTTCAGGCAATGTCATGGGTGAGCCAGTCCTGGATTAGCTCATTTTCCAGCGTCTTTATCTCAGAAGAGACCCAGCAAGGTATGTTTTAATAGCAAGCCTTCATTATTTATACTGTAGGGTTCATTTTTTAAAAAGCCTCGTACACTCTGCTAGCATTTAAAACATACTCCGAGTTGTGTGGCCAAGGAAAAGCTGGCATTCTCCCATCTTTAGCATTTAGCAGAACTATGAGATGAGCCCAGATTTTTTTTAAAAAAAAGCCTCTGAGTTTTTTAAGTGCATAACTGGTTTTTTAAGATGTGCCAAGAAACTTTTGAAATACACAATAAATCAAGTTGGCTACTAAATATTGTCTCTAATGTATATATTATGGGTATTAAAAAACAGTTTTACAAAACCTTTCGAGACAAAAGCTCATTAACTCTTAAAAAGGACATGGTCTTCCTATTCCTATGTTATAGCATAGGGCTGGTCAAACCTGCTAAAAGCAAGAGCCACAAATGATAAACTTCAGATACTTGGCATCCGCAAGAGAGATGTTTGAGAGCTACAGTATTTAAGAAGCAGTTAAATTCTTAAATATATTTACTCACCATAAGCATTAAACTTATGTATTAATCCAGTGGACTCTATATCTGATAAATAATTATAAAAAGGAAAAGGTTTCCCCACGACCAAATGGTCTAGTCGTTACCGACTGTAGGGGGCGGTGTTCACCGCCGTTTCTAAGCCTGTAGAGCCGGCGTTTGTCCGAGGACAAGCTTCCATGTAATGGTCATGTGGCCAGCATGACTATACACTGTAGCGCACAGAACGCCGTTACCTTCTCACCAAAGTGGTACCCATTTATCTACTTGCATTTTTATGTGCTTTTGAACTGCTAGGTTGGCAGGAGCTGGGACAAGCAACGAGAGCTCACTCTGTTGTATGGTGTCGAACTCCCAACCTTCTGCTCAGAAAGCCCAGCAGCAGTGGTTTAACCTGCAGCGCCACCATGGTATAGCGCTTGAAAAATTTGTATTTACCTTTTTGTGTTATATATGCAAAAAAGAGTTCAGCCAACGTATTTCCACGAGCCACACATTATATATCAAAGACATATATATCATGAGCCACAATTTGGCCAACCTTGTTACAGAGCAATGCGACAATACTTAAGGGATGGCATTTTTTATTGTAACATCATGCTGGGATTCATATGGGTGGAAATATTTAGAATTAAGGTACCATTCAGAAAACCAGACCAGTTGCTTATGGAATTTCGTACATCTTTCTTTCCGTTTCTTCCCATTTGTGTTAGCAAAGCTCTATCACTATATGAGAGAGGGAGGGAGGGAGAGAGGGAGGGAGAATACACTGCAAGGAACTTTGGGATATATGAAGACGTATGAAGTTGTCTTCCACTGAATCAGACTGATAGTCCACCTAGGTCAATACACTGTCCTGCCAGGCAACAGTTCTTCTCTGTGTCAGACAGGAGTCTTTCCTAGACTAAATCTGGGACCTTCTGCATGCCTAGCAGGTGCTATGCTACTGAGCTATAGCCCCATCCCTAAGATGTTCACTGTATCAATCTGTGAGATCTCCGCTAGTGTCAGCCAAGCCACCCAGTGTCAAAATTGCAGGGTCAGTTCTGCCCTTCCCGCAAGAGTACACAAGTTTAATGGTTGTCATACATACTTCCATGCAAGAGAAAGGGGGAAACTCCAGGACACCACTGGGCTGGACACTGAAGCTGTCTGCTGCCCTGGTGATTCCAAGCCTGCTGCTATCTGCATATTCCTTCTCACTTCTTTTGCTCCATTCCATTTTTAGGTCACACAAGTACAGAACGGAACACTATGAACCAGCTTGATATACACCAAAGATTATTTTCACACATGGTTTTCGCTTAGCTCAAGTGGATGTATAAGACTTCAAAATGTGTTTGCACACCACTGCTCAAAAAGTGAAACATATATCAACACGACACAGGCTTTCTTTGGTTTGGCAAGCAAGCTGTCCCCCATCCGCCTAAATTTTTCCAAAATCAGTAAAGGACACAATATGTTGCAAGCAACATTTCGGTTCAGGGTCATGCAATACATTGAACAGAAGAATTAGGAATGACTTGATTTGTGCTTACTAAGCTTTCAAGATGTTTAAAAAATACCATACATTCTTTCCCTAGTCTATGTGCATTACAGTTTCTCTATGAAATTTAAGCTGCTTGGAATATGCAGCCAGACAGAAGACATTCATTTGTATTACTTACAACTGCAACAGCTGACTGGATCTCTTTTATCGCTCTAACATACTGATCAGTGCTCTGCAACACACTCACCTATTGACCTGCTGCTAGACATATTTCAAATGACAAGATATTTTTGTTGCAAGAACAAGGTGGGTTTCGACTGGTTAGCCTGGGAAAAAAAACCTATAAACCATCATTTAGCAATGTCACTAGAATATCTCTGGAAACTGACCTCAACACTGAGCGCCCCCACTTTCTTGGCATAGCTGCATGGGGCACATGATGCAAGAAGGCACCACTCCTGGCCATAGTATTTGCAAGGTTTGTCTTCTCTATTAAGGAGCAGAATACTGAGTTCAAACCCGCACTTCAAGCAGGCTAATTTTCTTTAGGCTGAACTTCACAACAAAAAGTTAGACATGCCAATGGTTTCAGAGGAAGCAATGGATTTCTGTAGACTTATGAAGGCTGTCCCAATTCTCAGGGGTCCTCAGTTGGCAAAACCCCTTTGAAATCAGCATAGCTTGTGATGGCAGAGGGACAACTGGCTTCTTAGTAATGCATTGTACTGCACAGTTGTTGTTCAGTCGCTAAGTCGTGTCCGATTCTTCGTGACCCCGTGGACCATAGCATGCCAGGCCTCCCTGTCCTCCACTAGCTTCCGGAGTTCGCCCAATTTCATGTTCATCGCTTCAGTGACACTGTCTAACCATCTCATCCTCTGCCACCCCCTTCTCCTTTTGCCTTCAATCTTTCCAAGCATGAGGGTCTTTTCTAAAGTGTCCTCTCTTCTCATGAGGTGGCCAAAGGATTTGAGCTTCAGCTTCAGGATTTGTCCTTCCAGGAAGCAATCAGGCTTGACTTCCTGGAGGATTGACCGATCAGATCTCCTTGCAGTCCAGGGGACTCTCAAGAGTCTTCTCCAACACCATAATTCAAAAGCATCTATTCTTCGACACTCTGCCTTTCGTATGGTCCACCTCTCACAGCCATACATTGCTACTGGGAAAACCATCGCTTTGACTATGAGAACCTTGGTTGGCAGGGTGATGTCTCGGCTCGCCTGTCTAGGTTCGCCATAGCTTTCCTCCCAAGAAGTAAACGTCTTTTAATTTCATGGCTACAATCACCATCTTGGAGCCCAGGAAGATAAAGTCTGTCACTGCTTCCATTTCTGGCACGTTCCTCTTTCACCCTCATCAGAAGGTTCTTTAGGTCTTCCTCACTTTCTGCCATTAAAGTGGTATCATCTGCATATCTGAGGTTGTTGATATTTCTCCCAGCAATCTTGATTCCAGCTTGTGAGTCATCCAGCCCTGCCTTCCTCATGATGTTCTCTGCATATAAGTTAAATAAGCAGGGTGACAATATACAGCCTTGTCGTACTCCTTTCCCAATTTGAAACCAGTTGGTTGTTCCACGTCCAGTTCTAATTGTTGCTTCCTGATCCGCATACAGGTTTCTCAGAAGACAGATCAGGTGGTCTGGTACTCCCATCTCTTCAAGAACTTGCCACAGTTTGTTTGCCACACAATCAAAGGCTTTAACATAGTCAATGAAGCAGATGTTTTTCTGGAACTCTCTTGGTTTCTCCATGATCCAGCGAATGTTGGCAATTTGATCTCTGGTTCCTCTGCCTCTTCGGAAACCAGCTTGTACATCTGGTAGTTCTCGATTCACATACTGCTGAAGCCTAGCTTGTAGGATTTTGAGCATCACCTTGCTAGCATGTGAGATGAGTGCAATGGTGCGGTAGTTGGAGCAATCTTTGGCATTGCCCTTCTTTGGGATTGGAATGTAAACAGATCTTTTCCAGTCTTGTGGCCACTGTTGGGGTTTCCAAATTTGCTGGCATATGGAGTGCAGCACTTTGATAGCATCATCTTTTAAGATTTTGAGTAACTCAGCTGGAATGCTGTCACATCCACTAGCTTTGTTGTTAGTGATGCTTTCTAAAGCCCACTTGACTTCACACTCCAGGATGTCAGGTTCAAGCTCAGTGACCGCACCATTGTGGTTATCAGGAACATTTAGATCAGCCTTATAGAGTTCCTCTGTGTATTCTTGCCACCTCTTCTTAATCTTATCTGCTTCTGTTAGGTTTGCCATTTTTGTCCTTTATTGTGCCTACCTTTGCACAAAATTATCCTTTGATATCTCCAATTTTCTTGAAAAGATCTCTTTCCCATTCTGTTGTTTCCCTCTATTTATTTGCATTGCTCATTTAGGAAGGCCTTCCTATCTCTCCTTGCTGTTCTCTGGAAATCTGCATTCAGTTGGGTATATCTTTCCCTTTCTCCCTTGCTTTTTGCTTCCCTTCTATCCTCAGCTATTTGTAAAGCTTCATCAGACAGCCACTTTGCCTTCTTGCATTTCTTTCTCTTTGGGATGGTTCTAGTTGCTGCCTCCTGTACAATGTTACTGACCTCCTTCCAAAGTTCTTCAGGCACTCTGTCTACCAAATCTAAGCCCCTAAATCTATTTGTCACCTCCACGGTATATTTGTATGGGATCTGATTTACGTCATACGTGGGGGTTTCCCCCCCCCACGTCAAGCCTAGTGGTTTTCCCTACTTTTTTTCAGTTTAAGCCTGAATTTCGCAATAAGAAGCTCATGTTCTGAGCCACAGTCAGCTCCAGGTCTTGTTTTTATGCCTGCATAGAACTTCTCCACCTTTAGCTGCAAAGACTGTAATCAATCTGATTTCGGTGTAGACCATTTGGTGAAATCCATGTGTACAGTCACCGTTTGTGTTGCTGGAAAAGCGTGTTTGCTATGACTAATGTGTTCTCCTGTCATTGCCCTGCTTCATTTTGTACTCCAAGACCAAACTTGCCTGTTATGCCTATTACCTCTTGACTGCCTACTTTAGCATTCCAATCCCCTATGATGAGAAGGACATCTTTTTGGGGTGTTAATTCTAGAAGGTGTTGTAGGTCTTCATAGAACCGGTCAACTTCTTCCTCTTCAGCATCAGTGGTTGGGGTGTAGACTTGGACTACTGTGATGTTGAAAGGTTTGCCTTGGGTCCAAACTGAAATTCTATCATGTTTGAGGTTATACCCCAGTACCGCTGTTCTCACTCTCTTATTCACTATGAAGGCTACTCCATTTTTTCTAAGGGATTCCTGTCCACAATAGTAGATGTAATGGTTATCTGAATTAAATTCTCCCATTCTTGTCCATTTTAGTTCACTAACTCCCATGATGTCGATGTTCAGTCTTGACATCTCGCATTTGACCACATCTAGCTTACCTTGATTCATAGATCTGATGTTCCAGGTTCCTATGCAGTATTGTTTTTTGCAGCATCGTACTTTCCTTTCACTTCCAGACACATCCACAGCTGAGTTTCCTTCCGGTTTTGGCCCAGCTACTTCACTCTTTCTGGAGCTACTAGTACTCGTGTTCTGCTCTTCCCCAGTAGCATAATGGACACCTTCTGACCTGAGGGGCTCATCTTCCAGTGTCATATTGTTTAGCCTTTTAGTACTGTAATCTGGGTAACTGCACAGTTACCAGGCTCCAAAACATGGTGTAAGCACCCTAGGATACAAAATCACATGGAATGTGACATGTTCAAACGCAGAACATAGTAGAGAACAAGTGTACTCTTCCCCCAATATGTAGTTTGGATTAGTCATTTACAAATGGGAACATTTGATGCTATAGCCATTTGAAACTACATTCAACACAGCTAAGGTTTGGTGAGCCAAACATTATAAATTGTCCTCGACTTTCCGTTTCTGTAACAAAATAAGTGGTTTGCTATTAGAAGTGGGAATAAAATAGCTCCTATGGATTTAATCCTCATAAAGCAACCTTTAAACAAGATTCACAAGTTTTTGTGTCATACAATTCTACCTGGACCAGGCAATGGCAACATGCCTTTATGGCTGCCACAGACTGCCATAAAGCAGTCAGCACCAGTTGTCAAAGGTGTTTTGGCAGTGTGCTCACTAGTGCACTGCTGGGATGCTGGCAGGAAGGCTGGAGCAGATCTGGAGCCTCCCACTGCTGAAGGTAAAGTGGCAAGGGGCGGTGGGGGGATGGCAGAATGGGGACATGCAAGGGTGAAACATCATGGCAATGGGGCAATAGAGGGCATAATAGGGCAGCAAGGGGGCAGATCAGGTCTGGTAAGGGGCGAGCAACCAGAATCTTAACTCCCTTCCCAAACACAATACCACGGCACGCATCCACACAAACCTGCACCAGTTATTTATTTAGCACAGCTTCAAGGAGACACACACACACACACACACACACACACACACACACACCAACCACAGTCTTAAGCATGGGTAAGGGAACAATTGTTCTCTTACCCGGAGGAGGGCTCTGCAGCTCCCACCACCACCACCACCACCCAGGATGCAATTTGTGCCATTTTGACACAGCACTGAGCTCACTGCTGTAATCCTAAACACACTGACCTGGATGTAAGCCCTATTAAACTGAGCAGGACTTAGACAGACAAAAGATTGTACTGCTAAGCAGAAACGGGAATGGCAGAAAACTGAGTCATGCTCCTCTGTTTCTCCTGCTTCACATACCATCAAAACTGGCTATGAATTTTTTTGGCATGCATTTTTTGTAACACTGACAAAGATTCCAGAAGGCATATATTTGCAGACTCCCTTAAGTATCTGGACTCTCTTTTTTTCCTATTTAACCAATCTCCCATACATAGTTCCTAATGTTTCACAAGCATGTTGTCCAAAGCAGATGTTCTCTTCCTAACATTTCCCATGGTAAGATTCACATACTGCATTGGGAACAGCAGTGGCTACAATCTCTTTCCCCCACAATTCCCCAGCTAAGTGTTTCCAGACTCCTATCTTGATCTAGGAAAACCCAAGTTTATCATTGATCTCTTGGTAAAAGCCACTCAATTCCAGGTAAAATTGAAACTTCATAAAATTAAAGAGTCCAATCACTCATCCACTTTGCTCAGAATGGTGCTATTTATGTGTGTAAATAAAAACCCAAACAGGTTAAATACATTCTATTTATCATTTGAGGAAGAAGCAACAGGAACACCAAGAAACGAACTGAGGGATCAATCCCATCCTTGAGATTCACCAGTACAGTGTATATCCATTGATTGAGCCTGCTCAACCACAGCTCTGCCACTGTAGACTCTTGCTCACGAACAAAAGCTCCACAGATGCGGATGCAACACTGGAAAAATATCACACCCATATAGCTCAGGCATCACTCAAATGCTAGCGCAGCTCAGCCTGTGGAGAGGCCAAGACAGGACTGGGATGTGATGTGGGAGGGGCACAGATGTAGAAGGGAGGAGGCAACAGAAACCATATTCTAAGCCATGTTCAGACAAGACATGCCCCTGACATGAGAAAAGTGTCACAGAGTTGGCATAGGTAGGAGCTACCCCATAAAGAACCATTGTCAAGGCATGCCATCACTTTTCTGACAATTGACAAGGTACACTGTGCAGCCAGTGGGGGGGGGGGCTCAAATCCCCAAATGGCCCTACTAATAAATGACCCTCCCCCAAACTTCCATGGCACACCTGTGGACCATTTGCAGCACACCAGTAGAAAAATCACTGTTCTAGCAGAACAATCCTATGCACATCTACTCAAAAGTCCCTTGCGTTCAATGAGACTTACTTCCGGGAAACCTCCTTACAATGGTGGTGGGCTACTTCAGAGTACTGGGTGCAAGGGAGTGGCAACAGGATGCAAGCATCTTGTTGTCTCATGCCTCCCTGGGGCACCTGGTGGGCCGCTGTGAGATACAGGAAGCTGGACTAGATGGGCCTTTGGCCTGATCCAGCATGGCTCTTCTTATGTTCTTATGTAATGTTCTTATGACCAGTCTGAGGGCTCGATCCTATCCAACCTTTCCATGCTGATGCAGTCAAATGTAGCCCCAGTGTCAGGGAACAAACATTCCCTTACCTTGAGGAGACCTCTATGACTGCCCCACACCACAGAATGCAGTATACACCCCATTGGCATGGCTGCATCACTGTTGGAAGGTTCGGTAAGATTGGGCTGCGAGTCTCCTGTATCTCCAATATATTACAAAACATCTGCTGAACCACCCACTTAGTGAGCCACCCGCTTATCTTAAAAACAAGTATTAATTTTATGCTAGTTTTATCCAAAGTGCAAACCACGAACAGACACCTGTAACAATTCATGTTGTCATTTTTATTACAGTCTCGCTAAAAAGGATCCACAAACTCCCTAATGGACTCAGGGAGTTTATTTTTTTCCAAATACATTATTGACATTTTTTTCATTGTATTTTATATGCATAGTAATCAGAACAAGAAATGTATTTCTGTGCATTAGTTTATGTTAATACAAAATAATTGTACTAAGATGCACATATAATGCATAAACATATAATGCACACACTCTCTACATTCATAACATGTTCCTCCAGTTAACAGAGCAGTGATACATTGTATATAGAATGTTCTTCCAGCTCACCTTGCCATATATTTTTATTACCCACACAATCCTATGCATGTTTACTCAGAAGTAAGTCCCAATGTGTTCAGTGGTCCTTACTTCCAGGAAAGAGTGGATATGATGCACTTAAAACTATTTGTATACTGCTTTTAACAACAGTAGTTCACAAAATGGTTTACACAGCAAAATCAATCAATGGTTCCAGGGTCCTCAAAGAGCTCTATCTCTTCCCCCCACCCCCACACAGAGAAGAAAAATCACTAACGGCCCCTGGAAAAGACGCCATGCTGGAGTAGAGAGGGACAGCTATGTTTAGCAGGGGACCCTGCTGAATATAAAAGGACAACTATTTAAAAGATGCCTTTAAGCCCAGTTAGAAGGGGCAAAGATCCAATTTCTCTAATGCATATGGGCTGGGACCCAATTGGTGAGTCACAACCTGATGTCAGGTGGGTTGCAGAATGATGGGAGCAGCCATCCTGGATTCTGCAGACCTTACTCCTGCTTTATTCCTTTTGTTTGAATTTTCAGGTGAGGGTTTTTTAAAAATTGTTTTTAGTTCAGTGCTTTTATATAATATTTTGTCCTGACCTTGCTTTGTATCAGGGATGTTTCATGGTTGTGCAATTGTTGCAGTCTAAGAATGCTGCTTTGCATTTCAGACATGTCATTTTATGTCACAATGATGGCGCTTCCTGCTTGATGATGTCACTTTCAAACCACAACATCACTTCCAGGGTAATGACATCACTTCCAGTGGGTCTGGCACAACTGCCATTTTTAAAAGTAGGTCCTGGTCTAAAGAAGTCTGAGAATCACTGCTCTAATGGACCAATCCTATGGGAGCAGTAGAACCCATGTTCTGTTGCTGGAGAATGTTGCAAAGCACCCATAAAGCATGCTCTGGCAGCACGCCAAGTAACGCACTGCTGGGGCACTTGTAGGAAGGCCAGAGCCTTCCCACCCATGCCAGTGGATCCTAAGCTACTTGCCAATCAAGGTAAGATGGTGGGGAAGGTGGGAGGGTGAAACTGGATAGGAAGGGGGAGGATTGGGGGTGGAAAGGCCATGGGAGGAGGTGGAACCAGCAGCAAGAGCACACAGTGGATCTTATCTCCTGTTTCTGCCGGCTCCTGGCCATCTTTCTCTTCTCAGACCTGCACTAGCAATCATCCGAGGAGACCCACTGTGGAGTGAGAGACTTGTGACGATGTACGGTACATAGATTCAAATCCTCATTCTCCTCCAAAACCTCCCAATCTGCTCCCCGCTCATCTCAGGGCCTCCAAGAATGGGGCTGAAGGGAGTACACTATACATGGGCCAAGGGTCAAAAAGGGGCCTGGGTGCCAAAGGAGGGGAGCTGGAAATTTCTTGGGATCTTAGCTGGCCTTGTGGAGAGTTAATGATGGAGGCTGGACCAACCAAGATGGGTAAACCTGGGCTCTGGAGAATTTTCTAGCTGTTTCCATACTCCCCTACCCTGTTTTGCCCACTCCCTGCTCCATTCCACCTACCTATTTGCTGCCCTCCCCTGTCCTATATCACCCTCCCTTTGGGACAGGCCCTCCCCCCCAAAAAAAACTTTTTACCCCCTGATGAAATGCCTCTCAGAGGCCCTGCCCTCGCCGGATACAACGCACCCATTTTTGGCAAAGGGGAAAGGATACGATTGCGCTGGGAGTGCTCCAATTATACTAGCTTTGGGCTGCAATTCTACATTTACCCAGGAGCAAGTCCCATTAAACTCAATGGGGTCTACTTCTGAGTAGACATAGCTAGGACTGAATTCCTGACCTATTAGCAATGTCTGTGGCCCCCAGTTTCAGAAGCGATTGGAGTACGTATACATACCTCATTGTCCTATAGCCACATTATATACTCTCTGCCTTTCAAATATTATGCTACTGCACTGAAGTCCTATTGTACAGAGGCAGTTTGGAGGCAAAAACTATGTAACATTTGAATTCTGTGCAGAGGCGTTTCTACAGGGATGGCAAAGCTCTAAGTTTTGCAAGAAGCCTTACCCTGTCGTGTAAATCCCTCCTCTCCCTTGCTGTGTAGCCAGTAAGCAACGCCACGATTGGCTAAAACGGTGCAGGAGAGGAGTGATTTCCACTGCAAGGTAAGGCTTCCTGCAAAACTTAGAGCTTTGCCATCCCTGTAGAAACGCCACTGATTCTGTGAGAGAGATGACTATCTGGCAAGCTTTCTCACAATCTTCATTAAAAGCTACTGCCTTTTAGGTCTGAGTGAAGACATGGACTTCCCATGCTGCTGCCAAGTTCGAGGGAACAAGGGTGCATAAGAGACAAACATGCTGATCAGCTTGACACTTGTTTTTCCCACTCCAAGGAGAAGGTGCACAGAGGAATTATCATAAAGCCTCTCAGGTCTGAACTGCATGTCAAAAGCCAATTTGTGCCAATTCAGTGTCTGGCATCTGCTTTTAAATCCCAGCTGTGTATGGTTGAAAAGGGTTGTGCGAATAGAACCTCTTCCCAAAGCCCCACTATCACGGTGCTATACACGGTATAGTGTATCACAGCGCTGAGCCTATAAATGGCCACACAAACAAACCGTGCATGTACACACTTCAGAGCTCTCAGAGCAGTACAATGTATTCTTATCTCTGTCAAAGCAATAGTGTTACGATGAGCCTTAACACTGTCTGCTGTGCCTGTCCCAGCTTTTCCTTTTTCTTTCCATACAGTACGTGATGATCTCAGACGCCCCCACCCCAGACTACTGCCACAAACGTGGTCATTATTCCGGCGCAGTGATGGTTCTGCGGTTGTCCACCGTGTACTCGCAACGAGGAGAATCCCTGTAGTATCGCCACCTGGAAAAAGCTCGCAGAAGGGACCGGGGTGGGGGTAGAGGGGAAATTGGGGGGGGGGGGGGTTCCCGTCGCTGATCCTCAATTCACCATTCCCACCTTAACAGAACTACCGATTCAGACCCCAGCGCCGCCGCCGCCACCTCCTGCCCTGCTGCACGGGTGCTGCTGGGCACGGGCTGCCGCGCAGGGAGGACTGCGGCTCGATGCCCGCCCTCCTTACCGGGCTCGTGCTCGCCGGGGTTCTCGGAGATCTCGATGACCAGCAGCTCCCTGCCCTCGACGCTCGGGCCCACCGTGTAGATCCTGCTGATGGACGGGCACTGCAGCCACACGGACACCAGCGCCTCCCGCAGCTCCGGGTAACGGTGATACTCGAAGGAGATGCCGTCCTCCTGGCTCAGGCGCCGCCGCCGATTCGCGCCGCCGCCCGCTGCCGCCTCAGGGTCGTCCGCCCCGGCCAGCCCCTGCAGGCAGAAGGTGCCCAGCGCGCCGCAGAGCGCCAGCAGCGCCCATCCCCGTCCTCGCCCGGCCATGTCTCAGCTGCTGCAACCTCGGGAAGAAGGGCGAGGGTAGCCGGCTCTTGCTCCTGCTCCTGCTGGCTGCGCTCTCCGCTCTCACCGCCGCCGCAGGAGACTAAACCTGCTCCATCCAGGAAGAGGCGATGCGCTCGCCTTGCAGGCTGCACGATTCGCTACAGCGCCGCGGGGAGACGCAGGATGTACCACTCCGCGCAGGGGACGATGGCGAGGTGACGTTCTCGCTCCACGCAGCGAACCTGGCTGGCAGTCTGGGCGCCGCGCCTGGCGCTTGCCTCCGACAGCGCAGCTCCTAATCCCGCGGGACTACCCCCCCAGTGGCGTTTCTACAGGGATGGCAAAGCTCTAAGTTTTGCAAGAAGCCTTACCTTGCAATGGAAACCACTCCTCTCCTGCACTGTTTTAGCCAATCCTCACAGGGAACAGCAACATCTTGGCGTGGCTTACTGGCTACAGCAGCAAGGGAGAGGAGGGATTTACATGACAGGGTAAGGCTTCTTGCAAAACTTAGAGCTTTGCCATCCCTGTAGAAACGCCTCTGCTCCCCCTCCCCCCGCTTTGCTCCTGCGCGCAGACACGTCCGGCGATAATAGTGCCGTCGAACGCGAGCGAGAGGCCTTTGCCTGGTGCCCAGTAGACACAGCCTTGTGGCTCCGTAAAGACGGGAATGCCTTCCCGCTTTAGCTCAGGTACATGGGCAGGGGCTGGGGCGCTCCGTGGGCTATTCACACGATACGTGCTATGCGTGTCCGGCCTGTAGAGTTCTTCACACATTCACACGTTCAATGCGGCTGTACCCACAATCAGTGCCCTGAGGGATCCAGTTTTCAAATAAGTGCAGTCATCATTTTTTAAAAAGCATGCATACATGTGTACAGTGCAGTGTCAGCAGACTTTCAGCAGTGAGAGGAAAGGCACTCTGCACATGCACAAAACACTCCTCCTGATGAGCTAGCGCTCAAATTGTGCCATGCATAATATGGTAGTTGTTAAGGTTCCAAAACTCTAGTTTTCTGTCATTTTCACATGTTCAAAGACAACTTTTTCTGTTTAAATAAACTCTTTACATTTTTACATGTAAATAAATAAACTCTTACTTTAAATAAACTCTTACTTTACATTTTTACTTTACAAATAAACTCTTACTTTACATTTTTACTTTACAAATAAACTCTTACTTTACATTTTAGACTTGGAGGTCTAAACAAATGAAGAAAAAGAAAAGGCAGAGCCCTAGGGTTCGAAATTGGTTCTGGGGCTAAGCTGTATATAGCCTTGCCCCAAAATGAACTTTGGCTTTCTCTGGCAGTTTCAGACAATTGTTTTATTGCATAAGGCATGCTCATTTGTTATTAAACTGTCTGTGACAAGGCGATTCAGGTATATTACTGAAGAAAGCATTATTCTGACTTTTGTGGGTGGGGATTCCTGTTCATTTCTTCTTCTGCTTAATTTGCATATTCAAAAGACATTCAGGAGAGACCACAAGATAAAGTGATCTTAAAGGCTCAGAGGAAGCTTACTCAGACTGTAGATCATTCTACAGCAACAACTTCCAGGATTTCAAAGAGGAATCTTTCTGGCTGCATACCACTGGGGTTCTGTTCTGGACCACCACCACCACCACCACCACCACCCTGTGGGTACCTGAAACTGTGGATACTGGGGGCACCTTTTTTAAAGATAGGGGAACATCAGTGGTTTTGCTGCAACAAGGTAAAAAAAATAGATTTGTGTAATGTTCCTATCTTTTTAATAGGCATCCCAGGATCCATGGTGTCCGTGGATACTTGAAATCGTGGATACCAAATCAGTGGGGCATGCCTGTACAGTCTTTCTTTCAGTAAGCCCAATTGAACACAGTGGGATTTGCATCTGAGTAGATATGCAGTGGTTTGTCTGTGTCCTGCCTGGGCAGACAATGGAAACTGGGATCATCTGCATATATTCTACTTCTGTTCAATGGTGCCTGGTATTCCTTGGTTCATTTCTCTTATGTCTTGAGTAAAGTTAACAGTAGTAATTGGAGTAAAGTTAACTCTCTGTTACATGGTGTTGACAAAGAAGTGTGAACAGTGTTCCAAGACAGTCCGGAAGAAGCTCTCACTGAGAGCCAAGGTGGATCTGAATCCTTGATGGAAATAGCCATATTTGTTTACTCAAGTGACAGTCCTGCTCATCTATAACTGGGCAAGAGGCACTTTTTCTAGTGGTGTTCCTCTTATATTTAGCAGGGGAGAGTAATTGTCCTTCTTCACCCCTGCGCAGTCTTTCTAGTGGCTGTTGCTGGTGGTCTGCCTTTTTCTTAGATTGTGAGCCCTTTGGGACAGGGAGCCATTTAACTTCATTATTATTTGCATGTAAACCGCTTTGTGAACTTCGTGTTGAAAAGCAGTATATAAGTACCTATTGATCGATTGATTGTTTAAGTAATGAATGCCATCTGATTTTAGTGTTGAAAGGTTTGTGCAGTTTAGGGGAGCTGAACCTGACCACAACTTTCTACAGTCTATCATCCTAAATATGTTTTCTCCAGTCCATCTCGTGTCTATTACTAGAGCAAGTCTGAAGTGAAATAGAGTTCAACCCCCTTTCATGGATCACTGCCTTGTCGTGGCGAAGGGGCTTGAGTAGCTCAATGAAGCTGTGAGCTATGCCATGTAGGGTTACCCAAGATGGACAGGTCATAGTAGAGAGTTCTGACTAAATGTGATCCACTGGAGAAGGAAATGGCAACCCACTCCAATATTCTTGCCAAGAAAACCCCATCGATTATTGTACAAAAAGGCTAAACGATATGACACTGGAAGATGAGCCCCTCAGGTCAGAAGGTGTCCATTATGCTACTGGGGAAGAGTAGAACACAAGTACTAGTAGCTCCAGAAAGAGTGAAGTAGCTGGGCCAAAACCGGAAGGAAACTCAGCTGTGGATGTGTCTGGAAGTGAAAGGAAAGTACGATGCTGCAAAGAATAATACTGCATAGGAACCTGGAACGTCAGATCTATGAATCAAGGTAAGCTAGATGTGGTCAAACGTGAGATGTCAAGACTGAACATCGACATCATGGGAGTTAGTGAACTAAAATGGACAGGAATGGGAGAATTTAATTCAGATGACCATTACATCTACTATTGTGGGCAGGAAACCCTTAGAAGAAATGGAGTAGCCTTCATAGTGAATAAGAGAGTGAGAACGGCAGTACTGGAGTATAACCTCAAAAATGATAGAATGATTTCAATTCGGATCCAAGGCAAACCTTTCAACATCACAGTAATCCAAGTCTACGCCCCAACCACTGATGCTGAAGATGAAGAAATTGACCGTTTCTTTGAAGACCTACAACACCGTCTAGAATTAACACCCAAAAAAGATGTCCTTCTCATCATAGGGGATTGGAATGCTAAAGTAGGCAGTCAAGAGGTAATAGGCATAACAGGCAAGTTTGGTCTTGGAGTACAGAATGAAGCAGGCCAAAGACTGATAGAGTTTTGTCAGGAGAACACATTAGTCATAGCAAACACCCTTTTCCAGCAACACAAACAGCGACTGTACACATGGACTTCACCAAATGGTCTACACCGAAATCAGATTGATTACATTCTTTGTAGCCAAAGGTGGAGAAGTTCTATACAGGCAGTAAAAACAAGACCTGGAGCTGACTGTGGCTCAGACCATGAGCTTCTTATTGCGAAATTCAGGCTTAAACTGAAAAAAGTAGGGAAAACCACTAGGCCCTCCGCGTATGACCTAAATCAGATCCCATACGAATATACCGGGGAGGTGACAGATTTAGGGGCTTAGATTTGGTAGATAGATTGCCTGAAGAACTTTGGATGGAGGTCTGTAACATTGTACAGGAAGCAGCAACTAGAACCATCCCAAAGAGAAAGAAATGCAAGAAGGCAAAGTGGCTATCTGACGAGGCTTTACAAATAGCCGAGGAAAGAAGCAGTCACGGATCTAGGGTGGGCTGGGGGGGGCACGAGCCCTGGGCGCCATCTTGGGAGTGGGTGCCGTAACCATGGTGCACCATGCCCCCAAAATGGCGCCCGCGGCCCGCCCCACCCCCGCCCAGGCCCTGCGCTCTCCTCGCTCTCGCTGGCCTTAAAAAGCCACTGGGAGCGAGGAGAACGCGCTGCCACCCGGCGCCCCTTCCCGCCTCTTAGAGCGGGAGAAGGGGCGCCGCATTTTCCTAGCTCCCACTGGCTCTTTAAGGCCAGCAGGAGCTAGGAGGAGAATGCGCTGCTGCCCGGCGCCCCCTCCTGCCTCTTAGAGTGGGAGATGGGGCGCTGCGCAGTGCTGCATTCTTCTAGCTCCCGATGGCTCTTTAAGGCCAGCAGGAGCTAGGAGGAGAACGCGCTGCTGCCTGGCGCCCACTCCCGACTCTTAGAGCGGGGTTGGGGCGTTGTGTGGCGCACGTCACGACGTCATGACATTGCATGCCCCCATAGTGCGCGTTTTGATTGGGTACCATGGGCGCCATTTCAAGTAGAACCGCCCCTGGAAAGAAGGGAAGCCAAAAGCAAGGGAGAAAGGGAAAGATATACCCAACTGAATGCAGATTTCCAGACAACAGCAAGGAGAGATAGGAAGGCCTTCCTAAATGAGCAATGCAAAGAAATAGAGGAAAACAACAGAATGGGAAAGACTAGAGATCTTTTCAAGAAAATTGGAGATGTCAAAGGACATTTTCATGCTAAGGTAGGCACAATAAAGGACAAGAATGGCAAGGACCTAACAGAAGCAGATGAGATTAAGAAGAGGTGGCAAGAATACACAGAGGAACTATATAAGGCCGATCTCAATGTTCCCGATAACCACAATGGTGCGGTCACTGAGCTTGAACCTGACATCCTGGAGTGTGAAGTCAAGTGGGCTTTAGAAAGCATCACTAACAACAAAGCTAGTGGAGGTGACAACATTCCAGCTGAGTTACTCAAAATCTTAAAAGATGATGCTATCAAAGTGGTGCACTCCATATGCCAGCAAATTTGGAAACCCCAGCAGTGGCCACATGACTGGAAAAGATCAGTTTACATCCAGTGCCAAAGATTGTTCAAACTACCGCACCATTGCACTCATTTCACATGCTAACAAGGTGATGCTCAAAATCCTGCAAGCTAGGCTTCAGCAATATGTGAATTGAGAACTACCAGATGTACAAGCTGGTTTCCGAAGAGGCAGAGGAACTAGAGATCAAATTGCCAAAATTCGCTGGATCATGGAGAAAGCAAGAGAGTTTCAGAAAAACGTCTACTTCTGCTTCATTGACTATGCCAAAGCCTTTGATTGTGTGGATCACAACAAACTGTAGCAAGTTCTTGAAGAGATGGGAGTACCAGACCACCTGATCTGTCTTCTGAGAAACCTGTATGCGGGCCAGGAAGCAACAGTTAGAACTGGACATGGAACAACCGACTGGTTTCAAATTGGGAAAGGAGTACGACAAGGCTGTATACTGTCACCCTGCTTATTTAACTTATATGCAGAGTACATCATGAGAAGGGCTGGGCTGGATGAGTCACAACCTGGAATCAAGATTGCTGGGAGAAATATCAACAACCTCAGATATGCAGACGATACCACTCTAATGGCAGAAAGTGAGGAAGACCTCAAGAACCTTCTGATGAGGGTGAAAGAGGAAAGTGCCAAAATTGGCTTGAAGCTCAACATTAAAAAAACTAAGATCATGGCAACCACTCCCATCACTTCCTGGCAAATAGAAGGGGAAGAAATGGAAGCAGTGACAGACTTTATCTTCCTGGGCTCCAAGATCACCGCAGATGGTGACTGCAGCCATGAAATTAAAAGATGTTTACTTCTTGGGAGGAAAGCTATGGAGAACCTAGACAACTTAATAAAAAGCGGAGATATCACCCTGCCAACCAAGGTTCACATAGTCAAAGCGATGGTTTTCCCAGTAGCAATGTATGGCTGTGAGAGCTGGACCATAAGAAAGGCAGAGCGCCGAAGAATAGATGCTTTTGAATTATGGTGTTGGAGAAGACTCTTGAGAGTCCCCTGGACTGCAAGGAGATCCGATCGGTTAATCCTCCAGGAAGTCAAGCCTGATTGCTCTCTGGAAGGACAAATCCTGAAGCTGAAGCTCAAATCCTTTTGGCCACCTCATGAGAAGAGAGGACTCTTTAGAAAAGACCCTCATGCTGGGAAAGATTGAAGGCAAAAGGAGAAGGGGGCCGCAGAGGATGAGATGGTTAGATAGTGTCACCGAAGCAATGAACATGAAGTTGGGTGAACTCCGGAAGCTAGTGGAGGACAGGGAGGCCTGGTGTGCTGTGGTCCATGGGGTCGCGAAGAGTCGGCTTAGCGACTTAGCAACTGAACAGCAACAACAAGAGTTCAACCAATAAGCACAGTATTTATATACCGCTTTTCAGCAAAAAGTTCACAAAGCGGTTTACAGGCAAATAATAATAAAGTTAAATGGCTCCCTGTCCCAAAAGGGCTCACAATCTAAAAAAATGCAGAACACCAGCAGCAAAAGCAGCCACTAGAAAAGACACTGTGCCGGGGTGAAGAGGGACTGTTACTCTCCCCCTGCTAAATATAAGGGGAACACCACTTGAAAAAGTGCCTCTTGCCCAGTTGGCAGGGGAATAACATGCCAATTTTGATGGCAGGTGCATGATTAAACAAACATAGGTGTATGTTAGTTTGGCCCAGAATCACATCATACATTAAAGCCCCTATTTGGAGTCTGCTAATAATTAGGGTCACCAGATACAAATTAGGACAGAGCTTTAACTGATTATTATTAGTAGCGCTACCAGATACAGTGCCTACACCTTTAACTATTGTATAGAAGAAGGAATTTGGGCAGGTGCAGGTCATCATGGAAGGGTTTCAAAAACTGTACCTGTCCAAATTCCCTTTTCTATACAATAGTTAAAGGTGTAGGCACTGTATCTGGTAGCACTACTACTAATAATTTACAATGGGTTGCATTCCACACAATATAATTTGAAATTGTTTTCCACACACTTAAACTTATATATAGACCCATGTAGCTGCTTTTTACAGAGTCTATGTAATCATAGGTATATCTTAATCATGCCTATTATAGTCAATGGGGCTTACTCCTGGCAACACCCTGATAGCACAATACTGCGCAGTCTATTCAGAAATATCTTTTTGCAAGTATTTTGTTGTCTTGTGTGCTCCCTGAGGCATCTGGTGGGCCACTGTGAGATATAGGTAGCTGGACTAGATGGGACTTTGACCTGATCCACTGGAGCTCTTCTTGTGTTTTTATGTTCTTAAGCCCCATTGTGTTAAGTTGCCTTACTCCCAGGAAAGTGTGCATAGGATTGCAGCCTGAGTCATATTACTAGTCCATCTAGATCAGTATTGTCTTCTACACTGTCTCACCTTAGTTCTCTTCAGGGTTTCAGAGAGGGGCTTTTTTCAAACCCTACTTTGAGATGCTAGGGATTAAACCTGGGATCTTCTGCAAGCAAAGCATGTGCTGTGCAACCAAGCTCCATCTCCATTATCTCCAATAGCACGGAGAGTCTCCCCAAACCCCAGTGGGATGTCTTTCACACATATAGATATCCATGTGGAAAGGTTCCCAAGTGGCCATCCATACAGATGAAATTCCATTTGCTTCCCCCATGGCTTAGAATTTCATTGGGGGTTTATTAATGCATGGTGAATCTTGCTCCTCTAAAGTAGCGATTTTCACCCTGAAGGATTCTCAGGTGTGCCACAGAACTTTGGGAGAGGGTCATTTATTAGTAGGGCCATTGGAGAACATGAGCTCCCCACTTGCAGTGCAGTGTGCCTTGTCTGTTGTCAAAAAACTGATGGTGTGCCTTTACAATTTTAGTGCCTTGCAGGGTGCCGTGAGTAGAAAAAGGTTGAAAATCGCTGCTCTAAAGATTCACAACAGTTTTTCAGACGATTGAATTTAGATGCTTAACATTGTTGGAACTGGAACTGCAGCCTTAGAGCCAGAATAATTTAATGTATATCAATGTTAGCATATTTTTAAACATCTGTAAAGCTCTAATGTAGCCCAGAACTCATATCAGGTTTATGCTAGCTTGTGTTTTGCATGCATGCACATGCATAAATTTATGTTCATGATTAACCCCAATAGGCGTAAAGATAAGTGCCTGCCAGGTTCGAACTGTATGAGTATTTCTGGGATTGCATGCATTATTTGTATTAAAATACTCCCAAATGTCCTTTTTTTGCTGCTTGTGTGCAAAAAGAGAAGAGAAGATTGAGCTTCTCCGGCAAACGTATGCATCAGGCAATTGAATTACTGGCCATTGAAAAGAAGGATATACAAATACCTACATTGTACCTTGCCTTCACTATTGTTTTCATTTTTGAATGCCACTTCAGAATAGCAGTCTGTAAGCTAGGGATGTCAAACATAAGGCACAGAGTCACTTAATGACAACACTGATAATATTTGTATACCGCTTTTTCAACAAAAAAGCCACAAAGCTGTTTACCAGACAAAAATCAAATGGCAATAGAAGAGCCAAGGTGGAACATCTTGAACCAATGTGGTTTTATTTGTTATACAGTAGAGAAACGTCACATAGAATGGATGCTTTTGACAATCACAAGCACAAAATATAGTAATTAGTAGTTTGAAAATAGTTACGCATAATGTAAATATACTATGGAGTATATTTGATACAACAGAATAGAAATTACACCTTCCCATTAGTTTAAGAAAAAAAATCTTATCTTTCAAATCTGAAACATTACTAACACAGGACTGAGAAGGCATTTGGAACGAACAGCTATTAACATGTGCAAAATATTTGCCAAAATTCCTATCAGTATTTCTTTCCAAGGATATTTTAAACCATAAATTACCAACTGTCAAAACCAGTTTTCAGGCTGCACTTTACATTTTAGAACGAGTTTAACCATTGTTATGCCAAAATGTATAATAGTTCTATCCAACTGTAAGGGATATTGTACAAGCTTTCAAATTTAAAATCTCTCACTTTACTTCAACGTGTGTTGTTTTGCTTGTGTGCAAGATAGAAAATATTTTTTTCGTTGACAGGAAAAAAACATTCATTGCTCTATTTCAAAGTCCGGCAGACTGCTTCCATGAAAACAAAACTTTTGTTTCAGGATTGCAATAGGGTGCATCTTCCAGTTTTAACACAAACCAAACGGCAGCTGTTTGCATTTGCTGGATGTTGGCCATTCCTTCCCTAGTGGTGATGGGAGATTTATTTCATCTTCTTCTGCTCCATGCATTCTTGTTTCTTCACTTTCTCAGTATAAGAAATGTATTGAGAGTCTGTACCAAACAGTTTATCCCACCACGTGAAGGTTGAAGAATAGTTGCCAATAAAGTTCATATGGTGGAAATCATGAAAACGAGCTCCAGCATAGAAAGGCACCAAATGCAGAGGATTCAGTGGAATATCATAACCACTAGAGAGACAAGAGAGGCATAAATACAAGGCATTTTTCATGCTTAAGCTGAACTAATCCTACAGGTTTAGTCATTTACTTGTTTCACTAATCAAACCGCATTTTTAAAACCGTGGGAGACCAGTGTCTGCATCGCAAACGCCTGAAGCTATAGCCATGGGCTAAAACCCACCACGCACACCTTAGGAGATACTTAAACGTGCATGGCTTATTTCTGGACTGTTCGTACATATTCCACCTACACAAACACATTTCCTGCAAAAAATATCTTATTATACAATCAGGTTATGTGAAGGGGCGATGCATTCTGGGGCGAGACTGGAAGGAGCAAAGAACCTCCACGCGACCCAGATGTGGGTCTTTCAGTGCTAAGAGCTGTAGAGGCATGGAAGCAGCACCATTTGGCCAAGCAAAGCTAGGAAACCCGATTTTAATGTGCTGTTTTGGTGTTTAAAATGATTTAAAGATCATACTGTGGAATTCACAAATTTTGGTAACTGGAGTGTTCCAGAATGGAATTCCCATGGATGCCAAGGTCCCACTTGTATTCACTTTCAATAGAAAGTTAAGAATCTACTTAATCTCTCCCACCAACTTTGATGGGACACGTATAAAATACTCAGCTTTAGCTAGGAGATCTCGTACACTGAACATTTTGCCTTATCCTGAAAAGGTTCTATTTACAATTGGGGAAGGAACAGTAACAGGCACCTGTCTATAGATTGCTACTCACATGTTACAGTAAAGCAGCAAAACACTAGTTTTTCATATGTGTTTCCAAGAAGATGCACTGTGACAAGTTCTGACCTCAAAGATTTGATAGCCGACTTGTCACAAGAGAATGAAGCCACTCCAAGTTGAAGGTTGCTTATTGAAATATTATGGACAGGGCCATGTTTAAAAGGATTATCACCTTCCACATAGGGATGGATTTAACAGGGCTTGAGGGCAGCCAGTGAGAAGTGTGCGTTTCCAGAACTTCTATCAAAGTCCCCAGATAGAAGGGAGGGGAAAAGAACCGATCACAGGAAAGGGTGTTGGAGGTTGGCACTCTCTTGGTAAAAGGGGGAGTTCAGTTCAGCTGGAGTCAAGGAGGTTTGCTGCTATCAGAGTCTTGCATCCGAGTTGTTATTTAGCTTAGGTGGGAGTTCAAGTTCATGGGAATGACTTTTTGATGAAATATCCAGGCAATAACACTGTGCGGGCAAACTGAGGCCCTGCCAGATCTGTACTCTCAAGGTGATAATACAGCCTAACCATAATCAATAGTTTCAACTGAAACAGAACACTATGCAAAACAAGCAAAGTAAATGTTCATCCTGTGATCAGGAGCAATCTGGTTCATTCAAAGGTCAAATTGCAATCATTTATTCCTAAACTGTCTAAGCCCATTGTGAAGTTGCAATACTGCAACACTGCATAGTAACAATAGTAACAATAGTAATAGCATAGTAACAGTTGAAAGGAATAGTAACAATAAGCCATCTGCTCACTTTTTAGGGAAGAGGATAGAACAGTGTTTCTTGATTCTTGGGCAGGAGAGTCTGGCAGAATGGAAGAGCTGCCGCGCCTGAAGGCCACCTCAGACGGCAATTCGAGGCAACCGTAAGTGACTGTTACATGCCTATAAACGCACCTGACAGAGATAAGTCTCTCCAGCTGGTGAGAGGAGCAGAGATGACGACACTTCAAGTGAGAGCGGAGGAGTGCCTGTCAAGCCATATGTGGGAGTGTGAGCAGCCAGACAGATGCCAGACTGTACTGTACCTGGAGACCACCTGGACTGTAGTGTTCTTGAAAGATAGAACTTGTGATTGTAACAACCCCTACATGGGGTTGAGAAAAGCCTGCCCATGTAAACTGCCTTGATTAAAGTCAGATGAGAAATCCAATGATCAGAAGGGCGGTATATAAATACTGATGGTATTATTATTATAATTAATTAATAATATTTCCAAAGATAAGACTCCCGAGTGCTTTTGAAGGAAGGTTTCTAAAACAGTGCCTAATCAGAGTTCTGAACTCACAGCTTAAGGCCATCACAAGCAATATTTTTATAGTGCACTCTCACAATGCATGCCTTTTGTTAACAAAACTGCAGATAATGTGATAGGCTCAATTATTCTATGTTCTAATGTAAATGTTGCACTACACATTATCATGGAGAAGCCTTCTTAGTCCAACATACAAGGATCTTCAGTTGAGCCTTCTTAATGAAACATCAAAATACTCCATATGTTTATTGGGAATCTGAACTCATTTAAATGACTATGCACAGCACAACCTTGTGCATATTTACTCAGAAGTAAGCTCCACCCAATTTAGTCAGATCTACTCGCAATAAGCCTGCGTAGAATTCCAGTCTTCAAACACTGAAAGAATCCTTTCTTAAGGACCAAGTTTAAAAAAATCCTACTGTTAATTGATGGTTGTATATTTCTAAGTGACAAAAGATTACCTGTGAACATCGATGGTCTCCAACAAACGGCAAATTACCCACGCCCATAGAAGAATCACATGATTACAAAAGATCATTATTCCAATGAAAAATCCAGTTCCAAGGATAATGGTTTCTAGAGGGTGTGCATATTCTGCTTGCATACCAAATGGAGACTAAGGAAGGAAGGAAAAACAATTTCTGTCAACCAAAGAGGATGAACAACAGGGTTGCCAACTGGTCATGGGGAAAAAGGTGGAGCATTGTTCTCCTGTACTTCTCAGAAATAAGTAGGTGACTTGTAGATAGCAAGGTAAGAATTATCACTAGGTAAGAATTATCACTAGGTAACACAGTCAGTTCTCTTTAAATGCGAATTTGCTATCTGCAAGTTCGCTTATCTTCAAGGGGCAGAATTGCTACTTATCTAGTCATCTCCGCCTCTGTCCTCATTATCCAATACGCAGAGACCTTCCAAAGGCTGCATGAACCTTCAAAATGGCACCTGTGACCAGTGCTGACCTCTATAACATGGTTGGAGAAGCATCTGCCAGCCATTGGGGCAAAAAACCAAAACTTCACCTATAGGCTTATGGGTTCTGAGCTGTCTGTGACAGCTCAAGAGAGAGATCTTGGGGTGCTGGTGGACAATTCAATGAAGGTATTGACCCAGTGTGCGGCAGCAATTAAGAAGGCCAATTCCATGCTTGGGGTAATTAAAAAAGGCATTGAGAATAAAACAGCCAATATTATCATGCCATTGTACAAATTGATGGTAAGGCCGCACCTGGAATATTGTGTACAGTTCTGGTTGCCGCACCTCAAAAAGGACATAGTGGAGCTGGAAAAGGTGCAGAAGAGAGCAATAAAAATGATTACGGGGCTGGGGCACCTCCCTTATGAAGAAAGACTGCAGCATTTTGGGCTCTTCAGCCTAGAAAAAAGGTGCCTGAGGGGGGACACGATTGAGACATACAAAATAATGCACGGAAGGGATAGAGTCGATAGAGGGATGTTCTTTTCCCTCTCTAAAAACACCAGAACCAGGGGGCATCCGCTAAAACTGAGGGTTGGGTGAGTTAAAATAGATAAACGGAAGTACTTTTTTACCCAGCGGGTGGTTAATCTGTAGAATTCTTTGCCACAGGAGGTGGTGATGGCATCTGGTCTAGATGCCTTTAAGAAGGGTTTGGATGGATTTCTGGAAGAAAAGTCCATCGTGGGCTATAGGCCATGATGGATTGTGCAACCTCCTTACATTGGTGGTGGGCTACTTCAGAGTACCGGGTGCAAGGGAGTGGCAACAAGATGCAAGCGTCTTGTGTCTCATGCCTCCCTGGGGCACCTGGTGGGCCGCTGTGAGATACAGGAAGCTGGACTAGATGGGCCTTTGGCCTGATCCAGCAGGGCTCTTCTTATGTTCAAAGAGATCCATGCTGGTTGCAGGTGCCATTTGGAAGATCTCCCTGTAGCCTCTGGAAGAGCTCTGCAGCGTTCAGAGATATTTTGGTACTTCCTCTGCATTCTGCTGGCTTCCTAAGGATCTCTGCTGGATTCTTCTGATGGCAGATAAGGTACTCCCTGCACCTAACCCCATTGATCCCATAGGATCAATGGTTTGTTATCTGCAAATTCTCAATCCATGAGGATTTCTAGGAACCTAACCCTAATAGATAATGAAGTCCTCATTAAAAGATAATGAGGACTGACTATATCTATAGACCAATGGCTTGAACCTAATGATGCTTGGGCATACCCAGTGGAATCTTTGAAAAACAATTGTATTATGGCACAGGGATCTATTACTCAGAAAAAAATAAAAATTTGAGGTTTAAAAAGCAATCTACATTATGGCCTGAAAATGTGCCACTCTAAAAGAAAAAAAAAGATTCCACTGGGTGGGCCCATGCCCTTACTACAGCCCCCAAGAGTTGCCATGGCCAGCCACGTCTGCTTGGAAACCCAGGCTCACAGCCTGCTGGGCTGGCAGAACCTGGAAGCGGCTGGCCTCAGTGACTTTTGGGGGCTGTAGTAAGGGCTTCCCAGAGGTTCCCTGGTGGAACAGTAAGTGCCGGTTGCAGGATGAAGCAGTCTCCAGTTTGGAGAGTGCTGGTTTATGCAGGAAGGATTTCATCAACACCTTTTCAGATGATACTGAAAAAGACAATCTGA
This sequence comes from Lerista edwardsae, assembly GCA_029204185.1. NCBI lineage: Eukaryota > Metazoa > Chordata > Lepidosauria > Squamata > Scincidae > Lerista > Lerista edwardsae. Next base: position 23,446,301 of record JAJKFI010000003.1, read on the forward strand.
ATCGCTACTTGTGTCCTTAATTTAAAATGTTGTATTTCCACAGTAAAGGTTAGTTATTCAAGAAATGCAAAAGAGAGTGAGGTGGGAAAGTTGTTACACTATAAATTAAGGAAACTACGCCAATACAAGGGAGAAGCTACATAACCCTCTTCAGAATCAGATTGGAAATACCTTCCAAATGAAAACCGGCTAAGATTTCTGCTGCTACCATGGGCCTGAAAGAAAATACCATCCAGGGGCCAGAACTTATAGATGTTGCATTTTTTTCCTATTTCAGAGATTCGGTCTTTACTTGGCCCCTGAAGTTTCAAGTCTGAGCCACTGCAGTGCATTAAAAGCTTGCCATGAGAACATTAAAAGCTTGCATTAAAGCTTGCCAATCCTGCAGATCTCTTGTTTCCATTTCTAAGTAAAATGACACACACCACATGCATTTAAATGCCTACAGCATTTCTATAGTTACTATATATAAGACTAGGATGCCAATACATACAACAAACTCATGATGCACTTTGTGGATGTACTTGTACAATTTCTTGTGATGAAGGAGTCTATGCAGAAAATAATGCCAGGCATCTTCAATCACAGCGCATCCAAAACACAGGGCAACTAGTGTATACCTTTGAAAGAAAAAAGCATATGTTGAGACAGAAGGCTAGTACTGTAGACCAGGACCCTCATTTTCCCAACACAACCTTTTGTGATGTGATTCTGGTAGGTAGGTTGTAAGGGTTAGAGTTGTTTAAGGTGCAACAGATCTATTGCAGCCTTTGCAAGATTTTCATTTAATCCATGCAAAAGCAAATTTGGATTTCTAAAAATAGGCCTCCCAGTCAATTTCTTGTTTTACAAAGAATCTGAAAGCAAGCATGCAGCTAGACGCAAGGCTAGTCCCACATGGCATAGATGCTAGCTTGCAGTCTGCAATAGGAAATACTGGATCGGGCCAAGAAAATAAGGATTTTACACATATGGGAAGAAAACATTCTAGGCTACTGATGGGATAGCTGGCTGTTCTGTTAAAGAATGTAGGAAACCACTGGCATTCCTGGAGGATGTGCCGCTCAGAGCAGTCATACACTGTCTTGAATGGCTGCCCCCTTTTTTAAAGCAACAAAAGCCATCTACCCAGCTGGCTTCTATTGCTTTCCAAAAAGGGGCAGAGTGCAGTGGATCAGGGTGCCACCCCCAAAGGCTACCTGGGAGCATTTGTTCCCCTGGACCTCCCCCCCCCCCAGAACACCACTGTATCAAACAGCATGCTTTCTGTTTACTGGGGTATATATCAATGTAAGCTGGCACCACCCATCTGGCCACCCAAGGGAGGCATTCCCAGAAGCAACATGGATTGGGACTGACTGGGCCGGAGGTTAGAATCCAGCATAAGTGCCAGATTGTGGCTCCACCCTCTCCCCCGCCCTGTTCTGCCTTCCCCTGCCAAACTCAGCTGGTGCTTCCCCCATGCTTGCACAACTGCTTGCACTGGCCCTGCAGCCTCCCGGAGTGGCGCAGACATGCCTAAAAACACATCTGCTATCTTCCTGGGTCGGCGGCAAGGAACTTGTGCCATCCTATCTGCAGCTCAGGATTGCTCCCTTAACTGCATAAGGCTATTATCATAAATGAATTCAATCTACTCACCATCTTGGCATGCTTTCCCAGTCATAAGGAATATTATAATATTCTGTGAAATAGAAGGTACCAAGGATCATCGGCAGTTGAATACAAAACTGATTGAACATAAGTGTTTTAAAACACCTCCATTGGTTCTCCCATGTTTCTGGCTTGTCCTGCGACAAAAGTAGCCATTAAAACACATCGTTTTATAAATGGAACAAAACAGTATTTCAATGCCAGCCTTTGAGATGCTTCTTGAAACTACAGGGAAAGCAACAGCAGTTCTAGGTCAAGGTAACAGAAACTCAGTCTGGTCCGGTTTGTTTGATCAGCTTTCACTGATACTACCCAGCGAGCACAGTCCTCTTAGAGAATTCCTCTTATTAATTAAGTGCAAGTCAGCTACGAAAAAGTGGGCTCACTCCTACCAAAGACTATGCTTCCCTCAGTTTCAGACCTTCATTTTCATGTTCATTCCCTAGCTAGTTACTATCCTTCTCCTGCTTTGTTTTTTTCTACCATAGGGTATGAGAAGCTGGAGACAATATGCCAGAGAAAGATGCTAGGTTTCTGTACCCTACCAATCTTGCTTTAAATCTGGAACTGGCACTAAACCTGCCCTTACATACTGAGGGCAGAATCCTAACCTTGAGATAGGCCGGCACAGTTAGGCCAGCACAAGGGACACCGTAAAGTATGTTTGGACCACTCTTGGAGTCGGATAGGCCAACACACAGACATGCACCATCCTCTCTGACTCTGAGTGGTCCAAACATGCTTTACATGTTCAGTGGCGTTTCTACAGGGAGGGCAAAGCTCTAAGTCTTGCAAGAAGCCTTACCTTGCAGTGGAAATCACTCCTCTCCTGCACCGTTTTAGCCAATCTTGGCGTTGCTTACTGGCTACAGCAGCAAGGGAGAGGAGGGATTTACATGACCGGGTAAGGCTTCTTGCAACACTTAGAGCTTTGCCCTCCCTGTAGAAACGCCTCTGTACATGTTCCTTGTGTTGGACAAACATTGCTGGCCTAACTCCAGGATAGGATTGCACCCTGAATGTATTGTAATGTGTCAATGCTACAAATGCAGACTTGGTGCATTTCAGTTCCATTTTCATGACAATATGAAACGATTATGATATGCAAGACCTTTATGGTTTCATACATAACCAGCACCTTTGTTCCAAGGGGCTATAGATCATCGGAGCTGATCATGCATTTTACACCATGCAAAATACTATTGGTGGCCAATCTCATGAGGAAGGGAACTACCATATTCACTCAGAGAGTCCTTAGTACATATGATAAGGTAATATTTTTTTTGAGGCCAATACAGGGATGAGACGGGACTCTTCAGGAATACAAAGTTTCCTGATTTAACATTTAGTACAGTGTTATTCACCCATGTGATGGTCACAACATCAGGTTGATGTCAGGTGGATGTCAGAAAGCTGGGAGCAGCTATCTTGGAAGCTGCAGGCCTGACTCTTGCTATATTCCTGTTGTGTTGACTTTTCAAGCGACGGGTTTTTTGTTTTTGTTTTTTTTAAAGATGGTTTTAGTTCAGTGTTTTTTCATAATATTTTGACCTAATTCTGATTCCTCTCAGGGATGTTTCATGGATATGCAATTGCTGCAGTCCAAGAATGCCAGTTTACATTTCAGGAACGTCATGGAATGTCAGAATGACAGCACTTCCTGCTTGATATCACTTCTGGCTATGTCATGTCAGTGCTCAAAAAAGTTCTGGAATTCCAGAAAAGGGGTAAGCAATCTGTATTATTTTATTAACTAATTTACTTGTTTAGCTGTTCCTGTTTTTTTTTAATTTCCATGACAGCATGTTGCTTCCCTCCCTCGAAAAACTCCCCATCAGGTATTTATTATGAAAGCTTCCAAAGTATGGGCAGTTTCCAAGACCTTTTTCATTATTACCTTCAATAGAATCAATTAAAAAAAATCACACTGGAAGTTAGCCATACTCCATGAACTCAATTGCTAGTAACAGAATGCATGATGCAAATTTGCTAAAATGTAAGCAACAAAAACTGCTGAAAGCCACAAAATAATTCCAAGCTTACAAGAGCAGCAGAGGAAAGCATACTGTACAGTTAGTTTCCTTTTCTGTTCTAAGTAGGCAACTCACAGAACACAGGCTATCATTTTAAATGGGGGGGGGGTAGTGGGGAGGGGAGAACTTGCAGGCTAGGGGGTTCCCAGGTTGTGCCATACTGACTGTTAGCTTGATATGAAATTTTCATTGTAGATGAAGTTCCATCTTACCTGTTGTATTTTGTACTTTTTCATGAAAGGTATAAATTGAAATATAAATCCTGGCAAACATAGCAAGAAAAATGACATCTCATGAACAAGAAATGAGCCCCAAGTTGCAATCTGAAACTTGGTATAGTTGTCCAGCATATAGTTCCAGGCATCTTTAAATGGCTGCTGCAGCGGATTCTGTGGCAAGAAAGAATCTAAGAATTCTACAGCTAGGTAAGCAGAATTCAATATGCCAATGCTGTCGTTGGTTGCCATTGTTCAGGTCTGGAACATCACATGTAGCTTCTCTGCAGGATTCAATGGACCTGCAAAATTTCAGACAAAATTGTTTGACAACTCCATACCCAACAGAATACAACAAGATAAAACATAAAACATAGAGAGATCAACTAGAAGTACAATGTACAATTTTAAAGCTACGCAGAAACCCTTCAAACAAAATGATTACACAATACACAAACAAGTAGGGTAAACTTTTGCCCAGCTTGGCATAAACCGAGGGCAGATAAAGCAGTTTAAATATATTCCTTGACTGGAACTGATAGCTATCAAAAGTTGCAAGTCTCTGACAGAGGCATAGTGCTTGTGGGAGTTGTAGGCTTTGTGAGGGCTGCAACAAATACACAGAAGGTGGCTGTGTCGCTCATGTCCTGCATGGCCACTCACAGAGAGTGTACACTTAGTCCCCTGCCTTCTCCTACAGGATCCAATAGTCTCCCAAAGACTATGGAAGGAAGTCCTACTATTTTAAAGCATCTACTTAAGTGAAACATCTACTAAAAAGGCTAGACAGGCACCTGCTGGAGCTGCTCTAGGAGGATTTCCTGCTACAGGCTGGGGGTTGGACTAGACGACGTTGTAGGTCCATTCCAACTCTATGATCCTATGAAGAGGATCCAACTCTATGATCCTCTTCCCCCTTCTCACTCCATAGCATATGAAAAAGTGGTAAGAAACAAGAGGATGGTGGGGGGGGGAGAGAAAGAGGAGCATTTTGATAACAATAGGGAGATAGCTATGCTGAAAATCTAGACATCTCAATTTCAAAAAATGTCAGTGCTAGGTTACTGGTGCATGGGTCAAAACAAAGTCATGCACTATATCCCAATCTGCTGCTTGAGAGTACCGCGAGTGCTACTACTACTGAGGGTGCAAGGGTTAGTCCAGCTAGATGGACACTGTAATGCTGGAAGCTGGACAAGACAGGCCTTTGGCCTGATCCAGTGAGGCTCTTCTTACAGACCTGACTCCTGATGCCACACCCAAGTTCAAATCTCACCAGGTGGCCTTACGCAAGCCACTTCTTCTCAGCCTCAATTCTAGGATGGAGATAAACTATACTTTAGAGTATAGTTTGGGAATTAAGTCACTGCAAGTGTTTAGGAAGCTGATTCAAACAGAGTCAGAACACTGGTCTGCATAGCTTGATACACTGATTGACAGTGGCTCTCCAGGTTTCAGAGAGGGGTCGTTCTCAGTTATTCCTAGAGCCAAGACCTTCTGCATGAAAATTAAGCAGTCTACCACTAAGCCATACAAATATGTATGAGACCACTTTCTACAAATACTGTACATACAACAAGCAGTTCAAAGTGGACTAAATAGAAGAACTAAAAAAACTACATCCTCAAGAATACACAAGTGAAGAACTTTGCACACACCCAAGAAAGTACTGTTATAAACATAACAAATGAGAACCAACAAACAATAAGAACTTTACTTGGGGGGAGGAAGTGAAGAAACCAGAGATCAACAAATCAACTATTTTTGTACAGCCCCTATCAAATGATTTACACAACTCAAGAAGTAGTTACTCAGAAGTATGCAGAAACCAAACTGTATGGCTTACAGCAGGACTCCAAGCATGCTGGCTCAGAAGTGCTACAGGACACTAGTCTAATGCACACACTTGAGCATATACTGTATATGCTTATTTCTCCATATTATAGCACCAGTCATATCATCTTTAAAACTCCACTAAAAACCATCAGCAAACCGTGAAGGGAAGTCCCCTGATAGAGGAAAGGCACTAACAATTCCCAGGGAGAGGGTGGCAAAAGGAATCTAACCTTACCCCCACCCACACCCCAAACACGCCGAAGCTCACAGTCATGTGCTGAGGGTTAGCAGCCCTCCAGGAATTAGCACAATCGATCTCCAGTTAGCAACAAAAACGAACCTTCAAGAATCTGACACAGCCTCCTTTAGAACCATGGCTAATGACGCGGAGGCGGCGATATAAGGAGGAACTGCTTGCAGCCGAGTGAGCAAACCTACTTGACTCCGAGAGAGACGAAAACACCGCGTCAGTTTTTTATAAGGAGAATTCTGAGCACCTTTCACAACCCAGGACCGAAGAAGAAAGACGCGCATACAGAACAGGAGCAAATTACCTGTACGAACCCCCCGTTTTGGAGCTCACTGAGCTTCTGCAAGATCCACCCTGATGGATCTTTTGCACTTGCCAGATCCACCCTGATGCTACTATACTGCAGCCTGACAAAGGGGACAAAAACACCCCGGAGCACCTCCTCCGCGCCCGAACATGAAACCGCTACGATTACCTGCCATACTCACCTCACCACACTGCTCCAGCTCTGCCGATCACCAGTAAACACAGCCACTTTCAAGGCCGGTTCCTGAAATACGCTCTCCTCATTGGCCGCAGAGGGCCGCCTTCGCCGCCCTGATTGGCTGCCGCGCGAGCTCTCGTCACGATCAGGCGTGTGCTAGGACGAGAGCTGACCGCGCTCTCCGGCTGCCATTGGCTGGCGGGATGGAGTGAGGATAGTGAGATGTGGGCGGGGAGCCGCTGGGTTTAGGCAGCGATAGGTTGGTGAAGAGAAGGGGGCGGCAGAGGATGAGGTGGTCCGATAGTGTCACCAAAGCATGAAGGTAGAATTACTGGAGACATGGTATTATTTTCTTGAAGCCATGGGTATACAAATATGGCTGACGCAGATCTTTCCCGCCAAAACGGATTGCCGCGAATTCACTAATAAAACTCTCCCTCCACGTGTGTAAAAGTGAATCGCAACGTCTTTAATAATGCCTGCGTGTTCTGCATATGGGTGCACGAATCGCTGTACGAAAAATGGGATTACTTTGCACAGGTACTTAAAATCATTGTGATTAATTGCTACTGAAAAATATTACTTCCTAAAGTATGCAACCCTTCACAAACTGAAGTAGGTATGAAGAAGTAAAAGGAACTCAATCCACACACAACCTTCAGCAGTGATTTTTCGGATACAAAATGTTTGGTTTGCACGCCAGTAAGACTACACATTTGGCCGCTCATCTGAATACATTACATTACCGAAAGCGAAACTGTTGTTGTGAATTTTACACCAAATGTTATGTGCATGTCAATAAGACTACACATTTGATCATGCTTCCAAATAATATAGGTACATCATTCCAATGCACATCCAAATAATCACTGCCCACAACCTACTAAGCAGCGCATTTCCCTATACTTCTACTGTAATATTTTCAAAATTCTGAACATTAACAGAATTTGTTTTATGGGGGGGGGTGAGTGTAGAAGTTTAAAAAAATACTCTTAATAGCCTAGAAGTAAAAAAGAATTCCTCTCATATTGACAACTGCTTGTGTTATACATTGAGAGATTTTAATGTAATTTTCCTACATATTTATCTAATTTTTGCCCACCCTCCCCTTTTTTTATTTCCTTCCCGTTCACACTTTATTCCTGCTTGTGTAGATTTCAAAAAATAAGTCTGTCAAAGCAGTGCAACCCGAGTTTAAATAGACAGCAAGCGGCATTTCGTCCGGTATGTTCAGTAATATAATTACGCAGAATTAAACCTTGGAATTGCATATTAACTCATAATATGGTTACCACTGATGTTTCTACATGATCACACGTTGTTATTTTGGTAAGTTTTTATTTCAGGAGTAAATTATTCAGTCCTAAACACTACCAGAAAAGCAATCTGAAATGCTTGGAATAAGGATTGTTTTGAGTACACCAACATGGCTGCTAAGCCCGCCCCCTGGCCTCAATTTTCTCCTATATCTTCTTAAGGGATGTCTTCTCCTGTCCATCTAACCTACTTGCACCAAAGCGATGAACATGAAATTGGGCGAACTCCGGAAGCTAGTGGAGGACAGGGAGGCCTGGCGTGCTGTGGCCAAGAGGCGGCCATCCCTTTAGAAAGAATAGGAAAGAATTGTAACCAGGGGGCGGGCTTAGTGGCCATGTCAGTTGACTCAAAACAATCAGTATTCCAAGCATTTCAGATTGGTTTTCTGGTACTGTTTGGGACTGAATCGTTTACTCCTGAAGTAAAAACTCACGAAAATAACAACGTGTGATCATGGAGAAACATCATTGGTAACCTAATTATGAGTTAATATGCAATTCCAAGGTTTAATTCCACATAATTATATTACTGAACATACCGGACGAAATGCCACTTGCTGTCTATTTAAACTCGGATTGCACTGTTTTGACAGACTTATTTTTTGAAATCTACACAAGCAAAAATAAAACAGCCATGCCCCATAAAAAAATGTCTGTTAATGTTCAGAATTTTGAAAATATTACCGTAGGAAAATTACATTAAAATCTCTTCATGACACAAGTAGTTGTCAATATGAGAGGATTTTTTTTTTTACTTCTAGACTATGAAGAGTATTTTTGAAAACTTCTACACTCACCCCCCCCCCCACACACAAAAACAAATTCTGTTAATGTCCAGAAGTTCGAAAATATTACCGTAGAAAATGGAAGGCGGTAAAAAAAGTGTAAATGGGAAGGGGGGAAAGGAGGGGGGGAAATATATATATATTTTCCTTCTAGACCATTAACAGTGGGTGTCAGAAAATGGTGAATAAGACTGCTAGGAACAACAGGAAATTACACAGCTTCAAAAAATAAGGCACTCACTGTTAACGGTTAACGGTAGCTTTATTGAGCCGATGTAATGTGAATACATGAATCTTTCTGTGGAAATTAAATCCCATTTTTCGTTCAGCGATTCGCACACCCGTATGCAGAACACGCAGGCATGCTTAAAGAGGTTGAAATTAACTTTTACACGCGTGCAGGGAGATTTTTATTCGTGAATTCGCGGCAATCTTCTTTCGCGTCGAATATCTGCGTCAGCCATATTTGTTGACCTGGAAGCTTCAAGAATGTGACGTCATTTCATCTCCAGTGTATTATTCCTCCAAGGCTGTGGCCCATAGCGCAGGGCCCAGCCCTTCTTGTTATCTGAATGAGCAGACAGTGAAGCTAGTGGGCGGGGTTAGCGGTGACGTAAATATACCCAAAACAATGCTCATTCCAATTATTTCAAATGGGTTTTCGCATGATGTTTCGGACTTAATAGTTTACTCCTGAGGTAAAAACTCACGAAAATAACAATGTGTGATCGTGGACAAACATCAGTGGTAACGATATTATGAGTTAATATGCAATGCCAAGGTTTAATTCCGCAGAATTATATTACTGAACACACCAGACGAAATGCCGCTTGCTGCCTATGAAAACTCGGATTGCACTGCTTTGACAGTGTGAACGGGAAGGAAAGAAAAAAAGGGGGAGGGTGGGCAAAAATCAGATAAATATGTAGGAAAATTACATTAAAATCTCTCAATGTATAACACAAGCAGTTGTCAATAGGAGAGTAGTTCTTTCTCACTTCTAGGCTATTAAGTGTATTTTTTAAAACTTCTACACTCACCCCCCCCCCAAAACAAATTCTGTTAATGTTCGGAATTTCAAAAATATTACCGTAGAAAATGGAAGGCGGGGGGGGAGTGTAAATGGGAAGGCGGGGAAAGGAGGGGGGAATTTTTTTTATTTTTATTTTATTTCTTCATATCTACTTCAGTTTGTGAAGGGCTGCATACTTTATGAAGTGATATTTTTCTGTAGCAACGAATCACAATGATTTTAATTACCTGTGCAAAGTAATCCCATTTTTCATACAGCGATTCGTGCACCGATATGCAGAACACGCAGGCATGCTTAAAGACGTTGAGATTAACTTTACCACACGGGCAGGGAGATTTTTATTCGTGACGCCGCGGCGGCAATCCTCCTTCGCGGCAATGATCTGAGATATACCCATGGCTTCAAGTCTGTGACGACATGGCCTATCCAGTTATCTAACATTCTTGCCATAGCGGACGAACAACAAGAAGAAGGTTGGCGAAGAGGAAGGGCCGGGAAGCGGACGGTTACCGTGGCAACCATGGAGGCCCATTCGCTTCCTCCTTTGCGCACGCTTGCTTGGCTTTTTGTGCCCCCCGCCCAACTCACCTGGAAAAGTTGGCCATCCAGCTCCGTCCCACAAAGCCAGCACAGGTGGGATCCTTCAGGGCAGGAGCTGATGGGGGGAGCGCCCTGCCCGCAAGCTTACCACGCGCTTCCCGCCCGCTGAAGTCAAGGGGAGAAAAGGATGATGCTCTGGCAGCCCGGCTCGCCTTCCAGCCAGGTGGGCCACGGGAGGGAGGCAGAGCAAGATGGGCGCTAGCAGCCGTCCTCGCCCCTCCAGCGAAGACTTGCATCCTCACCCCTACCAGGTGAGGCTGCCCCTCCTTCGCGCCCTGGTCGCCTCCGCCTCCTCGCCCACTGGCTGAGTGGGGAAAGCCGCGGGCAGGGCGAGGACTAGAGAGAGAGGATGGAATGCACTTTACCTTCAACCCAGTGCACCTACCAGCCCTCCATAAGAAGATCACGGCTGGATCAAGCCAAAGGACTGTAAGAACATAAGAAGAGCCCCACTAGATCAGGCCAAAGCTGGATCAGATCCAGCTTCCTGTATCTCACAGCGGCCCACCAGGTGCCCCAGGAGGCATGAGACAACAAGATGCTTGCACCACCCATCATGGCCTGTAGCCTACCATGCATTTTTCCTCTGTGTGGATTTGTTTCAGCCAGTCCTTGCATGCTTTGCTTTGGCTTGTTGAAAATAAACACAGCAAGAGCGAGGTAGCTTCACCAGTGCTAAAGGGAAGGCTAGTGCTCGTGCCTCTGTCCTTGTCCAGCTAGTTTGGGTGGTGGTGGCATACAAGGTGTATAGTGACAGGGATGCTACCCCTATTCCGATTGCTTACCACAATTCACCTACCACAAAAGGCTTCTCTTGCAAGTACAGTAAGTATCTTACTACAAGCTAATGCATGTAGACACTCCATTGAATTCAAGGGTGCTTAGCAGAGGCATTTCTACAGGGATGGCAAAGCTCTAAGTTTTGCAAGAAGCCTTACCCTGTCATGTAAATCCCTCCTCTCCCTTGCTGCTGTAGCCAGTAAGCAACGCCAAGATTGGCTAAAACGGTGCAGGAGAGGAGTGATTTCCACTTTAAAAGGCATTCTGCAGTCCAGAGAAGGCTTCCCTCACCTCAGGAGGGTCCTGGTTGACTTGTTCCACAGGTTCGGAAGGACCTGCGGATGCTGGAATCCATAGGTTCTGACTCGGTACGTGATGCAGGCAGGCTGGCTAGAGAACTACAATCTCTCTTAATTGGGACCATAAGGGCCCCTCACACCTGAGATGGCCTACCAAATATTGATCTACCTTATCTGGAAATGTACCAACCTGAGCTTTTCCCACTCGCTGGAAGAGGGAGACAGAAGAGCCATAGAAGAGAGGAAAGTGGTAGGCTAGTAATATCCAGTGGTACCATCTCAAGCCCGCACCCATCTTTGTATATCCCCCATCTACCTCTTCTGATCCAGGAAGCAGGTGAACAGGCAGGTAGAGCTACACAGGCCCAAGCCATCTGCTGCCAGGCACCAGCTTTAGTCAGTCTCATAGATGGGGCAGCCCTGTTGACACGGGTGACTGACTGAAGGCTTATCCCAAAGCAACTCTAGGAAAAACAAATATGCAAAGTTTTATTAAAAGAACATAAGTCAAAAGGACAATAATTTTGGTCATATCTAAAGCATCCAGGAATTAACCAAAATGCCATTTGTTTACAAACATGTTCACAGACAGCATGTTGTCTTTAATAGCAGCTAGTTACACAGGAATAGTTTTAAATGCCATGCAAGTAAAACAGAACCCCATACATTCATTAGAAACCTGCAATATGCCCATGCCAAGTAGTAATTATGGACCAAGGTACATCAAAACATAAAAGGATAAGGACAATTGGTACATAAATTAAAAACATTTTGGTATTACTCACTTGCTTCAGGAGCACTGTATTTTTTGTTTTGTGGCATTTGGTAATGCTGAAGCACAGGTAAATATCAAAATATACACCTCTGTTTTACAACATAGTACTGGCAAACTTTAAAGTACAGTGCCAATTATAAATAGTATCATCAAAGTCCAAACAGGTATAAAGAAAAGCTACTTACGCACACTTAATATGCACACAATTATGTAACCAAAGATGATTTAGAAAAACAAGGTTCCCCTATCAGCTTATGAGTCAGGATTCAACACTCTTTCTGAAAACCTGCTGTTCATGGATATTTCTTTTTTCCTTTGGAAAAAAGTCAAGTTTACTTTCACCAGGACACACCATTTTATCTTCCACTAAAAACAGTAAACATATCCAGTCAACCATGACAGACTTGATTGGTCCCTTAAGGGAAGGAATTTTGTCCAGAGATCCATCAAATAAGGACTGTGGTCCATACATCTTTGCTACATCTCAGATGCAGCTTAATGTCAATGAATGCTACACATTGCTTCAATCTAGAATAATCTTCATTTTATCATTAATTGTTGTAGATCACAGCTTCCAACATGTTTCAATGTGCAGCTACAAGTTGAGAAGTGCTTTGATGCCCAGCCACTTCAATAACACTTGTTGAAGCTTGGTTCTAGTGCATAATCAAGGCAAGACACACATTGCCAGTTCACAATGGTTTGTCAATAACAGTAACACCTGAGAGAGAGAGAGAGAGAGAGAGAGAAACTTGAAACATCAGTGGAACATTCCTGACTAATTGCCCTGTTACAGCATGTGAAAGTGAGGTTAAAAAATTATCAGACTGAAGTTTTAACATACGTAGCAGAGTGGCTCTCACTGGTTATATTTCTCCAGGGATGTAGTGACGTCTAGGACTTATAGGAATGGCAATATCACTGGCAGTAGCAGGTTCATGGCAGGCATAGGCAGCAAAACTGGTTTTGCTTCTTTGTACAGTCACAAAATTGCACTCCAATATACCTTTTATGTTTGCCATATTTCTATCCCATGTTTCAGTGTTTGCATATTTAAGCAACTGTCACCCTCTCCAACACTCTGAGATGAAATGAGCCACATCTTTAAATGAAGTGTAGCAACTTTCAAAAGTAGACGCAAGTGGCAGTATTTCCTTAAATGAAGAATTTAAAGTCAATTGCATTGATTTGTCTTAGTGAAACATGCCTAACAGAGATGACATGATAAGCTCATAGATTTCAACATTTACCACTACATTGCATTTCTCCCCAGTGTTAGACCAGACTCACTAAAGCAATAAGTGATTTTGCCTGTGCTTTTGCAGTTGTGAAGTAGAGCTTCAGGCTCAGATAGAATTTGCTAACAAGTATTTAACTGGGCTCCATACTTTAAATTAGTAGAGGATCAAATCAAATTTCAGTGTCCTAGTACTTATCCCAATAAATTCCACTAATGTTGAATGACAAGCACCTAATCCACCAAAGAGGTATTCCAAAGGGGAGAGGGGGAAGCCAAATGCAATTTAGGATCCTGTCCTAAAGCAATGTCTTGATTTTTCTCATCAGTTTTTCAGATAAGCTCCCCTATACAAAGTACAGATACAATCAGTGCATATTTCTACTTTTTACTCTACCATCCCTAATGTTCAAGTGTTATAGTCTTAATTGAAAAGATATTAAACATGACAAGACTTGATATCACCCTACAGAACAAACCAGATGCGTCCCTTAGCATGTCATTCCCCATTACCTGCATAGCTCCTTCCGGTACTCATGCATGATGATACAACTGCCCACTTATCTGTTGTTGGGTTATAATATTCCACTGTTGCCAAATTACAGGAACCATCGTCACCTCCAACTACATACAAGAGTCCATTCATAGCACAAACCCCTAGTTCAAAACCAAAAAGGAAAAGCGCATGTCAGCTTACACTCTTTAACTAGCCAAAACACATTTGCTACTACTAGGCCAGCCGTTTTCAAACTCTCAGAGTTTGACCTGATGTAAGAAGTGGTTCGCAATAGCGTTTTTTCCTTTATTATGTTTGCAAAGCCCTGTGGAGGTTATGTAATGGTTAATTTGCGTGGATAAGAAGTTTTATATAATTTTCATCAGCGCACCAAGTAGCAACCTGTAGTTGATAAATGCAACATACTGGGCATTTTGAGAGTAGCATTTGCTGATAAGTATTAAGTGACAAAACTGTATCAAGATTATAGTGCCAAGGTATAAATTACCTTGGCATTATATATGCCAAGGTATAATTATGTATTAAGTGACAAAACTGTATCAAGATTATAGTGCCAAGGTATAAATTACCTTGACATTATATATGCCAAGGTATAAATTATATATTAAGTGACAAAACTGTATCAAGATTATAGTGCCAAGGTATAAATTACCTTGGCATTATATATGCCAAGGTATAAATTATGGCACTGTATGGGATGTAAACCCAGCTGAGTGCAAGTTGGCATAACTTGAAAGAGTGACAACACCAGTCACACCCTCTAAATAGAAGAACTACAGCCCTGTCCCCAGAAGAAAAGAGATCACCATATATATTCATGCATAAGTCTATCTCATGGATATGTGTAGGGCATGTTTTAAGCCAAAAATCATGGAATTTGCTATTGCCCATGGATAAATTGAGGGTAAAATTTAGGGGTATATGCAATTCTTTTAATTAGTTAATTTTGTATGATTTTACCCAGTGCCAGATCCTGAGAAATGACCTACCTGCATTTTAATGTAACATTTTAATTTAACACAGAATAGTAAAACAAGTCTGTGGGCCAGAAAGTGCCTTTCTTGTTGCTAACCTAAGAGATGTTTAAAGCGGCTCTAAGTGTCTTCTGGAAATTCTTCAGAGTCTGACTCCAAATAAATGGTGGGTAGAAGATTAGTTGATATACAAGACTAGCTACCCCTCCCCCCGCTTTGCCTGCTGGAAAGGTTTTTCAAAGTACTCCCAGGAGTGGACAGGACAGGAGAATATGAGGTGTTGGGATAGGTGGTTAGCCCTTCCCTCCCTGCTTTGTCTACTGTGCCTGCTGCCTGCACTATGCCAGCTTTTCTCACTAGCAAGTAAACCAGTTCCCCACCTTGCAGGCAGCATCCTGTTACCCCCCACCTGCTTCTGAGCCCAATCTCCCCATCCAAGCAGCTCGTGTTTGAAGCTGAGGAGGCTTTACTAGCTCTGGCAATGGAGATCCTTTTGGATGTGTTCAGCAACCCCCATTTGTAGCCTCCCCTGAAGACCTGTTTGCAGTAGTCCTTGGCAGTATAGAGCAAAGTAGCACTCTAAAAGCAACATGGCGGGGGGTACAGGCTTGTTCTGCAGTCTGCTTTGCTCCACTGGAAGTCTAGGGCCTCGCTCTGCCCACCATGTAACTCAACACATTTACCTTATTAACCCAGGTATAAGTCAACTTCAGATTTTCTGGGCAATTTTAAGGCATAACATTTTTCAATTTATACACTAGTATATACAGTTATTTAACAGAAAGCCAACACCCAACCTTAATTTTGCAGCATTCAAAACCAGATCCCATCAACTCCACAATAATTTTGTTAAAGAAAAAAATACCCGTTTCTCTGTATGTCTGTATTTTGCACTGTGTCACAATGTATCTTTTCCTCACTCAAAAATTAAAAGCTCCACAAATCTGCCTTAGACGGCTGCGTATTTGTACTCGGCCTCCGCCTAGCTAGTGTATTTCTCTTTAAAGTTATTTTCAACTGTTCTGGTTACCTGCATTTCTTCTACACATGTTCATATCGGCAACCTGCTTCCATGTATTGATGGCAGGATCATACACTTCAACACTTTTTCTAACTAAGGGGCCATCATGCCCTCCTACTGCATACAACAAGTTGTTTAAGACACCAACACCTGCAACAAGAATATATACAATTCTTCAACTTTGGAGTGCCATCAAGTTTTACAAGCTTTGCAAAATTGTATCAGGAACTGTTTCAATTGAAACAAGTTCCGCCTATTTCCAATACATAACACTAAGCCTGTAACACATGTACTACTCCATTCTAGAGGTCTGTCTGGAAGATGGAATGTATGTAAGCAGAAATAAGTGGCTCTTGTTAGCCCAGAACTATTGCACCTGCACAAAAGTAATGCAATGGGTAGATTGGACCTGCATGAAAGTGCTGGCACAGCAGCCCATAACTCAGACCCAATGTAATATGTACATAGTGCTTTGCAAATCTTCATGTGCTTCCCGGTATCCTTACTATCTTCAGGGTATCCTTACTATCTTCAGGGTTTACTCCCATGTTGCAGATGAGTTGATGAGGATGAGAGCACAAAGCAGGCTCAAGGCTACATTTGCAGTACATTTGTGGGAGAGAGGTGCTCTGAACTAATCATTTCCTGGTACACAGGTGGGGTCTTAGCTAGTTCTTGAGCTTCTTGTATAAACTAGGCACCACTTGCAAGATACAAACACTATGGGGCCCTGTAGCAAAATTATACAATACATGGCATACAAAGGTAAATGGCAATGGAATAAAAGAATCATCAGGAACAATATAAAATAAAGCATAAACACTCTTGACTAACAGGGACAAGAGAGAAAAGTTTCCAAGTTCAACAGGATAAAACAAGAATAGTAGAGAGTAGATAAAGCTTCTTTAACACTGAATAACTCTATTTGAATCATGCTGAATCTAATCCATGGAAACGTTGGTGCAAAAGGGAAATACCAATTTTTGCTCATCTCGTCCAAAGGGTTGGGGGGCTCCAAGGAGCAGATCTTGATTGATGTAGAAAGTTGCAAAGAGATGGTGAGGTCACATGCACACACAAAAAATCAGCACCTCCCTCTTGCACTAGTACAGTTTCTCCTTAATGAATCTGTCTGGGTTGTATTCCAGAACTCCAAGGATTTCACAACTACTGGTTTTGTCTCTGGCACTTCTTGAATTTATTGATGCACTGCTCTGGAAAATTAATCATCTGTGCTAGGCACTAGAAAGTTGCATGGACGCAATTCAGAAGTCTATATGCAAAACAGCTATTCACAATTCTCATGCCAAACCCTCAAAAGGCTTTTTGGACATTGATGTTGATGAAGCAGTTTGAGGGCTTGTGGTTGGGGGTTTCAGACAGGGAAATGCTTCATTACAGATTTTTGTTTTGTTTAAATCTGGTACTTCACCAGCAGCAGCAAGTTCTCATGTCCACTGCTCTTATGTTCATGAACTGCTTTGCTCAAAGAAATAAGTTTCATAATTACCTACAAAAAGCAAATGTTTCTTTACTGACAATTAACATCCAACTTGGGTATATTTCTTAAGCGCATCTCATATGTAGTATTTATACATGCACAAACCACCAAGAATGTACTTACATGCTTCACTCTGAATTCTATCCACAGACTACAAAAGATGTTAAGAAGCTGGAGACATAGCATAGTTGTTAGGTACAGTGCACTAAAATGTGTTTACACATACATGCGCGCACACACTCTACTCCAAACAATGCTCCCCTTTGTAGCAACAGTAGATCTTCATTGTCTTATCTCTCTACCACCACCCTGTCTCTACATCCCCTTATGTAGAACAGCAACACTTGAGCTGTAAGATACCATGACATATAGCTCTTGTGACCAAAATCTTGAATTCAAGTTGGGTCTGGATCAAGGACACTTCATCAAGGACATCCCAATTCAAGTATTAAAATGTTGTACATAAAGTGAGATTGGGGAGCTCTTCATTGCATAAAGAAATTCCAAGAGACAGCAGCATAACTGTAAGCACAGTTGTCAGAATACAAAAAGACAAAAGTAATAGCTGTTAAAATAAAACTGGATATGATCCTCGAGACCACTAAGATGGCATAAGAATACTTGCATTTTTCCCATTCAACACATTTCTCAAAAGTAGTGCTCTTTGCTTGCTCACCTGCTCCACTACGCCTAGTGCCCATTTCTGCAACATAGGTCCATTCATTTGAACTACAATTATAGCACTCCACTGTGCTAAGGCACTGACGTGATGCACCATCATAACCACCTATTGCATACAGCATACCTGGAAGAAGAATTAGCAAATATTATACAATATTGAATATAATGAATATTAAATAATCCTGGTCATTATATAATGACCACGATTTAAAAGACTGATTTTAATCAGAAAATATATGTTCTCATGTTAAATTAGATATAAACAAAAAGTGATGCTTTTGGATTTATGCTCAACGTAACTAAAACTCTGTAAAACTTTATATACAGCATTCAATTTTGTTTTGTGTTAATCTGTATTCACTATTGTAGAATACACTATTGTAGAATATTTTACACTTCAGTTTAAGAATTTTCAGTGACCAAATTAAGTTAATTTAGTCTTTTTTAAAATAAGGAATGGTAACAGAATCAAACAGGTATCTAAAACAGCTTATAATGGAAAAATGGGTTGTTTAAGGCAAGGATAAGGTGATATGGCCGATGAATGATTTCAAAAGTCTTTCTGAATGATCCTTAGTTTTTTAGCACCGGGTCCCACTTTTTAGAAAGACAGTCTGTCTGGGACTCACCAGAAATGATGTCATGGCAAGAAATGCTGTTATTGTGACACAACAGCCTGCTGCTTAACTGAGAATGCAGCAATAAATTGGTTTATTTCTCAGTCATTTTCCAATTGCAAAGTGAATCAGAAAGGAGAAAAAAGCCTATTTACAACCTTGACACAAGCAAATCATTCTCATCATTCTCAATATGGCAGCTCTAGGTGCTTCACGACCCACCTGGAATTGGCTCGTGACCCACAGTTTGGGAGCCACAGGGTTAGACTCACACAAGTTATGGAACAACTTATTACAAACCTTATACGACAAACAGCTTTTTCCCCCCTTCTGGATTGCAAAAATGACTTGTGTAGTAAGAATTATAGCAAAATGTTTGCTGATACAATTAGACAAATATCAATCTCTTTTTTTAAAAAAAACTAGAAATCACAAATCTACTCGGCCGTGAAATGCGAGCTGTAACCTCGCAGGTTAAGGGAAATGGGTCGTTTTATTTTTGTACCAAAATTTATTGTATGATGTCTCGTGGTGCTATACCAAATAAAATATCAATTGATGCAGTGGGACACAAGTGTGAGAATCATAACATCACTGTGTGTGTGCGTGCACGCGTGTGCGCGCAAGCATAATAGCACCAGTCTGGTCAGAGCTGGGATGCTAATTACAGAAAGCAGCTAAAACCAGCAAAACTGGTTCAGCCAGTTTCAAGGGGCGACACACAGTGAACAGATAGTTGACATTCTTCCTCTAAGAGAGATGAGTAACCGCATTCCAGCCAAGGAAGAAAAATGGCTTCCCAGCCAGAAGCTCACTCTCTTCCTCCTGGTTGGAGAGCCCACCTGCCTTCACTGGCTGCGAGTGTAAAAAGTTGGTGCTTTCATCACCTCAGTAAGATCTTGTTAAGAACTGTGTAGGTAGAACATCATTTGCATTTTGTGTTTGGGGGGGTTGTCTCCTTTGAGCTAGGGACATGGTGGCACTGCAGGTTAAACCGCTGAGGTGTTGACTGGAAGGTTGGCCATTCGAGACCACACAACCGAGTGAGCTTCTGTTGCTTGTCCCAGCTCCTGCCAACCTAGCAGTTCAAAAGCATGTAAAAATGCGGGTAGATAAATAGGTACCACTTCGGTGGGAGGGTAACCGTGTTACGTGCGCCTTGGCGTATAGTCATGCCGGCCACATGACTATGGAAGCTCGTCCTCAGGACAAACGCCAACTCTTTGGCTTAGAAACGGAGATGAGCACTGCCCCCTACAGTCGGTCACAACTAGACCATTCAGTCATGGGGAAACCTTTACCTCCTTTGAGCATTTCCAAAGGTTGTTCCAAAACTCCCCATTAGCCACAGAGCTAAAGCACATGCTTCAGATCCTGAAGTGCCTCATCATCATCTGCTGGCAGTTGGAATGATTGCATGAACCCCTTTTCTGCTAAATTCCATTCTCCATTTTTCTTGTTGATTTGATTCTGTTATCCCTTTCTTTCATTAGACTTAATAAACTTTTTAGTTGTCTCCCTACTCCCCTGGTACAAGGCATACAGAGGATTGTCACCTCTCCTTGTTCTGTATGTGTCATGAAACTGTAGTTTCATGGGAACCTTGTAAGTTTTAAGAGAACTACTCGAGTGTAGATGGTTCAGGTGGGGATAATTAGTCTATTGAGATAGAGATAAAAGCCTCAAGAAACAGAATCTTCTCTCGGCTCTCATGGAAGGTTAACCCCACTGGTTGTTGTGGAGGCTAGTAGT
This sequence comes from Lerista edwardsae, assembly GCA_029204185.1. NCBI lineage: Eukaryota > Metazoa > Chordata > Lepidosauria > Squamata > Scincidae > Lerista > Lerista edwardsae. The sequence continues at coordinate 23,466,660 of JAJKFI010000003.1, forward strand.
AGTTAGTGAGGTAAAGCTGTTGTAGGTATTCTCTTTCCTTTCTGTCCTTCCTGGGTTCTTCTCAGCCAAGTTAAGTAAAGGAGCTGATTATTGTTATTTTAAATATTCAGGTTTTATTACAGAGTCTCTGTAGTTTTATTTGTAAATTTTAATGTGTATGAATAAAATTAGATTTTTTACTTTTATTTGGCTTTTTTAAAGGGGTTTTTGCCCAGGAGCTCCCCCCCCCTTTTTTTTTTACTGAGTCTGGGCTGGTGGCAGCGGTAGCTACACCAGGGGAGAGGAGTTGCACCCCCCCATCATAACATCCTCAGCATCCTCAGATGGTTGGGAGGGCAGCAGATTTGGTGTGCCCTTCTGCTGTTGCTCACTGGAGATGCAAGCCACATCAATTCACTCCTGTTAGAAAGTGTCTCCTGTTAGAGAATTCACACCATCTGTGAGAAGTGAGAATCAGATTATACATTTCTCTCCCTATATTTTCTTCAAACTTCATGTGAGGGCGGGGGGGGGGGAGTGCAGTGAGATGGTAATGAGGTTTTGTTGTTCTTGGAGGGGATGTGTGCACATTTACCTTGCAGTGGAAATCACTCCTCTCCTGTACCATTTTAGCCAATTCTCACAGGGAACAGCAACATCTTGGCGTAGCTTACTGGCTACAGCAGCAAGGGAGAGGAGGGATTTACATGACAGGGTAAGGCTTCTTGCAAAACTTAGAGCTTTGCCATCCCTGTAGAAACGCCTCTGGCAGAGGCAACACCCCAACAGAGAGGTGTTGTTAGATAGTGGACAGAGTTGGGCCAGACCTGGTTGGGAAACAGAAAGTCAAACATGAAAATTAGGTACTGCATTCTCTAATCCATACAGGGATTTCAATAAATTCTGGTAGATTCACGTTTGAAAAGAATGCCAAAGCAGGAAGATCTTAACTAAGCTGCTCAATTGTTAAAAAGGCTTTATCAGTGGGTCCGCATTATCCGCAGGTTTGACATCCGTGGATTTAAAAAAATCTGTGGATGCTGAACCAATACCATCTGGGGAAGCCCACCTGGACCCTCCAAACCTGATCAGTCCTGTGCTCAATGAAACAAGAAATGATGTTTTTTGGGGAACCCAACAGCCATCCTGAGACCCACAGAGGCTACAAGCAGTTCTGTGCAACCTTTGCAAGCTTCAGAAAATCCCCTGGACCCAATCAGAGCACAGCTCTGGTGGGGTTTGGAGGATGACCCAAATCAGCAGGTTTGAATACATGTGGATTCTAGTATCCACAGGGCTTCTAGGAATGTTGTAGATCTTGCTTTTCTAAAGTTCAAAGCGATAAATCAAAGTGTCCACCAGTAAACCGTTTCAAAACAGAAATCTAAGATGTGTTTTTCTTAGAAATAAAAATGCAAAACAACCCAATCCTAACAACCTTCCAGCACTGGGGCAGCCAACAGGGCATGTGCTGCATTCTGTGGTGGAGCAGTCACTGAAGCCTCCTCAAGGTAAAAGAATGTTTGCCCGCTTATCTCAGGGCTGCATCTTTGCTGGAAAATTGTTTAGGCTTCGACTGATAAATAGCTACTCAATAAAAAGATGCTATGTAAAGCTTCCCAGTTGAAGCCAATAACACTTGACTACCACAGCCATTTGGTTCCATAGCAGGTAACAGGATGTCACAGCAGGAAGGACCAATTTTCTCCCATGTCTCAACACCTAGGCAAAGCAATTCTCACAGAAGACAGCTGAGGGCACTCCTGTGCTTAATATTGCATGCAAGGATGAGCTCCTACCCTAGTTTCAAAGTAGCTGGTTTGCTTTGGAAAAAAATGCCTTCTAGGAATGTACTGCGCACCCATGTAGAATTTGGATGAGACCTTACCTCCAACAACACCTACACCAACACTACTTCTCCTTGTGTTCATTGGAGCCACACGAAACCATTCATTAGCCTTCATGTTGTAGGCTTCTACCGATGATAAACCTGTAATAGAGTACAAAAAGCTATGTGGCACGACGGTATTGCTCAGCTACTAATTGCTCCTTGAATTACCATAGATATTATTAATCATTTTTAAGAATTCTCTTATGCCCAGCAACAAACACATCATTAACTAAACAGATGATAGGAACATTAAATTGCCATTTGACTCCGCTGCAATACTATACATGCACATGTATGGAGGAACTCACCAAGATTTTAATCTTATACATAACTGGTATAACATTTCTAGTACTGTATGACATTTACATTGAAAATTCCAGAGGTGGTAGTGGAAAGATAAGAGCATTTCAAATATAAAATCTGAACTTAAAACAAGGGATTCCAGTGTTATCCAAAGTTGTGTTTTGGAACAAAATACACTGAACTGCCGGATGTGTTCCAAGCTTAAGGGTCAGGGGTCAATATTGTATGGGAAGGGGAAAAGGCTAGCACGATTTACGATTATACACCTGTGCTTCCATCAAATCCTCCCACAGCATACAAAAGTCCATTTAATACAGCCGCTCCTAAAGTGCTTCTTCTGTCTTGCATATTTGCAACACTTATCCATTGGTCCTTAACTGGATCATACGAATCCACTGTTCGAACTCTCAAAGATCCGTTGAAACCACCAACAGCAAAAACGAGACCGCCCATGAATACCACTCCTGAAAGAAGAACAGAATAATTCAACATTTTCATTTTGTAAGGCCCAGCAATAGGTACCGTTTCAAGCATGCATTATGAATTTCAGCCCACCCATCTTGATTGAAAGCTGTCAGCATGGACTTTTACAAGTAGAGGTATCTACCTGCTCTGCATCTTCTAGTAGGGAGCTCTGCAACTTGGTGCCACCGTTCTTCTTTAAAATCGTAACACTCCACGCTGCGGATAGCCTTTGGGGCTTGTCCTCCAACCACCACCATCAGCTTCAAGAGGAAGCAACAACCAGTAAGTAAAAGGTGTTTAGTCACATTAATGAAAAATGGAGAAGTCATCATTTCTGAGTGGTGTTAAGTCACCCATAGACAATCAAGGTATAGGTATGGATATGCTGCAGTCATTCCTATAGACCTGTCACTTCACCCAAGGGCAAAGGTTCACATACCGACTATCTTTTCTTTCCAGACTGACTCTCCCAAGGAGATTATGTCCCATTGCTACAGCCCTCAGTGAGGCCCTCTCACTTCAATCCACAGTTTCCTGCTACTACCAGATATAGAGAAGCCCTGCCCTTTCCGTAAAATTTCTTATTAAGCCAACCATCCATATCTGCAACTTGGGTGGCACCAAACATCTCCACACTGGTTCTATTCACTAAAAAGCCTCATTACCTTGCTGACTGTTACCACAATCTAATCAGTTACATCAGTGTTCTTCAACCTTGGAGTCAGGACCCCAATGCGGTCACAAAGCCTCAGTTTTGGGGTCATGGCAACATGGGAATGAAAAAAGTTGAAGACAACTGGACTAGAGCAATACAGGTAAGGGGGCATCTTACAATCTTCAGGTACCAGGAGATTGTGTCCCAGTCCTGTTCAGAGTCTTAGCAATTGTGCTAAAATAGCTTTCACTAGTGACAGGCTTCATGGTGGCTTTCTCTGTTCTAATAGGAATATTTCGTTACAGTGCTCGGAGGGTATACGGAGGGGAGAGGGTAGACTGGATTCCAGGAGGGTGGCAGGATCAACAGTGGGTCCCCAGTCTCATACTTATTCGTTGGGATTGTGACACAAAAAAGGTTGAAGACCACTACGTTGCATAATCACTGCGACATTTTCAGACTAAAGAACTTTAAGAGAAGCAGAATATATGTCTACTCAGAATAAAGTGAATTTCATGGAGTTTACTCCCAGAAACTGTAGATTGTCGATCAAGGTCTAGAGGACTGCCTTCCAAGTTCATTTTTTAAAAATGAATAGAACTGATTGGTATATTTGGATAATGGCCTCTCTCTCTTCCCAGTTTAATAACTTCATGGCACTGTTTTAAGTTCTGAAGCAACACAGGCAAAACAATTTATCAGACAGACCATATGACAGCTGAATTAAACACTTCTTCTCAATTCAATATAATTCAATTCAATATATTCAATATAAAAAGGAAGCAGGCAAATCTACAGTGATGGACCTTACTTTTGGAAGACAGGCTGACGTTCTCAGCCTGGTTCGGGTACTTTTCATCAGAGCTCTTTGCTCAAGTGGCAACAAGTGGTATTTCATTGCTTCAATGAGGTAATCCTTACACGCACTGCTGTTTTTAACCAGCACCTCCTCTTCAACTCTCTGCACATGAAACATAATGACACAGTTTTAGCAAGCTGTATTATACAATAAGTACATGCTGACTAATTTAACTCTTGGGAGCCTACAGTCCCCATTTCCAGGTTAGCATCCATACCTTCTGGATTTACTCAGTGAGAAATGGTAAAGGCAGAGGGCTGGTTCACACCCCAGCTGCTCCTCTCACTCCCTGAGAAGTTTAATTGTGGAGGGGCACAATTTATCCAAACTGCCCCTCTACATGTTGTTGTTCAGTCGCTAAGTCGTGTCCGACTCTTCGTGACCCCATGGACCACAGCACACCAGGCCTCCCTGTCCTCCACTAGCTTCCGTAGTTCGCCCAATTTCATGTTCATTGCTTCGGTGACACTATCTAACCATCTAATCCTCTGCCACCACCTTCTCCTTTTGCCTTCAATCTTTCCCTCTACATGTGCTTTAAACCAAAGTTTAGAAGTCATGCAGACAACTTTTTGGATATTTACTTTTTGCAGCAGTTTTCCAATGCCATCTGTAATACACTTTATATAGGGGAGAAAAGGCCTAGCCTTTGGTTCTTGTGATTCCCTTTCTTTTTGAGCTTTGATTGTCCATTTCTGCTGGGAGGCTGTTTTGATGCTTTGCTTCAAGTACTTCCCTATATAAAATGTGTTAAAGAACAATCTGAAGTGTTGTCTACTCCTGTTCATTACCATGCACAGAGAGGCAATAGAAATACACAAGCATTGAAAAGAATATGAATAAAAAAGACAATGAGAATAAGTTGTGCATGGTTGCCAGCACTGAGGACTGCCCCTGCACAGAGAGTAAGGAATCCTTAGAGTGGACAGCTGAGAGTGATGTTCCTGATTTAATGGTCAATCATTGTCAATCTACATAAGAATAGGCAATCACCAAGTTCTAACCTTAAGGCCATTACTGAAGAACTGTATCCCCTGAGGAAGCCCACCAAAGAAATGGGTGAAATAGTGGTTCAGTTTTTAACTTCTTAGCTGTTTAGTTCTTAACTCATTTTTAGCTCATGAGTTTTTAGTTCTGTTTTAGCCACTTTTAATTTTAGCCTTTTCTTCTGGATTTTCTGCCTTCAGCTTTTTAGTTTTTGGTTTTAATTTCAACTTTTAGTTCTTTGAAGTTTTTAGTTTGTCTTTTCCTGTCTTTGATTTTTGGTTTTCATGTTTTATATTTTTAGCTTCAGATTTTATGGTTTAATTCAGTGTGGCACAAATTTAGATGATGGCACATCAAACAGCTTTCTACGTTTCCAGCATGTCCAGCCATGAAAGCCTTAGTGTGTATACAGCAATATTCCTTAAACTGTGAGTTGGGACCCACCTTGTGGGTCCCAAGTAAATTTCTGGTAGCAGAGCACCTAGCTCAGCCACCATTAAAATACAGGGTATAGAGCTGCTGGGCAGGATGGTGGGAGAGAGGCACGGTGCTTTATCCTCAATAGGTGGAAAGATGAGACACTGGAAAGGCTGGGCGGGAGGGCTGTGTGGTTGGAGAAGGATCCAAGTCTGCAATCTGCCTTGACATCTGTACTGGAATGCTTGAATTTTGAGCTATGCAAAATAACAGCACAAGTACATTGTGTAATGAGATCTTTGGCTGATCGCAACTTGGGTTTAAAGCCTGAATGGATTATATCACTTCCAACCACTTCCAGATTAATGGCATCACTTCCAGTGGGTCCCAACAGACTGTCATTCCAAAAAGTGGGTCACAGTGCTAAAATATCTGAAAACCCCACTGGTATACAGAAAGAGCAGATAAGCCATTTTCTGGAAAAAAGAAAGGATGAACTTCACGTATTTGCCTGGAAATTCTGTCTGCCGAGAACAGATTTTGTCCCACCGGACATTTTTCAGAGCCTTTTTGGAAAATATTTAACCAAAATCTTCAAGGAAATTAACTCAGAGATCAAATGAAAAGAATGCTTATTGCCAAGTTCTTTAAATGAGGTGCTATCAATCAATCGTATTTATAAAACACTTTCAACACAAAGTTCACAAAGCGATTTACAGGCAAATAGTAACATTAAAGTTAAATGGCTCCCTGTCCCAAAAGGGCTCACAATCTTAAAAAAAAAACTGCCAACTCTATACTGTAAAATATGTGCACCACTCAAGAAACCACAGCAAATATTCATCTCCCCAACAAAGAGACGAATACACATCAATGTGCAATAAGCCAAGCTATTTTATTCTAGTATAACTCGGTAATACTCTTAGCAAGTATCATTCAAGATTGATCACCTCCCAATTAGAAAAATACAGTACTCATTGATGAGGTTATTCTGCCAACAGAGTCCTATTAAACTATTCCCAAGCTTTAAAAAGTGCCAAGAGTAGCGTGGCAGGAATGAAAACAAAACACAGATAGCACAACAAATATCACATTCTTAAATCACAGAAGTATATTGGAAAGCCATTGATGCAAGGACACATGACTTACAACTAAACAATTCTGTGTCTTTAATGGTACAGCTTTAATTCTCATGGTTATCCACCTACTGATTTCCAATTTCCTATCTATCTTACAGAATCACACAAAAGAGAGCATGGATCAAATGCTTACTTTTCACTTACCTGAACCAAATACTCTCGGGAGAGCAATGGCAGACGTACATGTTCCATCAGACGTGCCATGAGCTCTTGTCTCACATCTTTGTCATGGTTAACCCAAGCGATCACTGCCTCAAATACCTTCCAGAATATAAGAGACATTATGAGTAAGATACATTGTCTAGCCTTTCAAATGATATTGTACATGCATTTGAGTCCTACTCTGTCAATTCTGAAATCTAGACTGGAGACGACACACATTCCTAATTCAGAGGTGGCGCAGCGTAGCAGCAAGACAGAGCTGTAAATCAGCATCTCCCCCGTTCAAGTGTTGCCCATGCCATGAACTCCCTAGGCATGGTGACCAAATACAATGGAGCACTGTTTCTCAAACTGTGGGTCAGGACCTAATAGGTGGGCCACAAGCCAATTCAGGTGTGTCGCATAGCACCTAGGGCAATCATATTGAAAATATGTGAAGATGAGCACTGGAAAGGGGGGGTTGTGTGGTTATTTTGCTTGTGTCTTTTGCTCGTGTCAAGGTTGTAAGTAGGGTTTTTTTTCCCTCTTTTTGCTTTTGGAAAATGGCTGAGAAAACACCCAACTTATTGCTGCATTCTTAGAAAAGCAGCAGGTTCTGACATCACAATGACGGCACTTCTGGCCATGACATCACTGTCAGTGGGTCCCAGACAAGTTGTTGTTCTAAAGAGTGGGTCCTGAGAACCACTGCAATGAGGACAGCATGCCTCTACCTTTAACCACTGTATAGAAGAGGAATTTTGGTGAGTGCAACTTCTTAAACCCTTCTCTGCTGAGCTGCAGCTGTCAAAATTCCCTCTGCTATACAATGCTTAAAATGTAGAGGCACTGTTCCTCCATTTCGTCTGGTCACCCTGTCACTAGATGGCCTCAGGCTCCCTCTCAGCTTCAACTCTCCAGTTGCCATATGGAGATGCAACTACCCCTATAAGTATTAGTATTAGCAAGTATAAGTTTAATGTTATCTCGGCAGGTCAAGGGCTCAGCAGACTCAGAAAGCACTACATAGAACAGTGGTTCTCAAACTTTTTAGCACTGGGATTCACTTTTTAGAATGACAGTCTGGGACTCACTGGAAATGATGTCATGGCAGGAAGTGCCATCATGACAACAGAGCCTACTGCTTTCCTGAGAATGCAGCAATATTGGAATATTTCTCAGTCCTTTTCCAATAGCAAATCAAAAAGAAAGAAGCCTATTGTATTTACAACCTTGACACAAGCAAAACGATCACACAGCCCTCCCCCTTACAGCATCCTATCTTCCCATATTTTTAATAGGACTGCACCAAGTGCTTTGCAACCCACCTGAAATTGGCTTGCAACCCACTGGCAGGTCCCGACTCAGGTTGGGAACCACTGATATAGAAGCTTGAAGCAGCATTACAGCTAAGGCTAGAATGGCTAATGGCTAATGGAACTGTCCTGCCTTGAAGCAGCAAAGAGGGTGGTGAACCACAATTGCTTCCACATGTTGCAGCAGCATCTAGCCTATCAAGGGTTAACAGTGGCCTCCTCACTCAGAAAACAAGTTGAGAGGATCCCACACTCAAGCTGGCTTTTTCATGAGCATCTTGCTCATTCTGGCAGCATCTGCTCTTCTCTGTGCAAATGGGTGGATTCCCTTTTCCTGCCACCTCTAACTTCTCATAACAGAAGCTATCAGGAAGTGAGGAGCCAGGGTAAAGCAACCACAACCAGAGCAAGACACTGATGGAGGAGACAACTTGGTATGGGGAGAGATGAGCAGCATTGAGCAATTACTGCAGGTACTGATGGACGAAGTGTGGGAAACACGTCCAAGAATTTGACTTATCACCTGCAGATGCTGGGGGAAAGGAGCTTGCTCTTCTTTTCTGAAAGCTAGTCATTGTAAATAGTACTTAAGGGTTCCCTTCATTAAGACCCACCAGATGCAAGCTGCAATCCTAGCTACACTTTCCGGGAAGCAAGCTCCATTAACTATAGTGGGACTTACTTCTAAGTAGACAGGTATAGGATTGGGCTCGCAATCTGGTCCATACTCTCAAATAGGCAGCAACCTGTGCAAATATTCCACTCACTGTAGTTTTACCAGTTTTCCCTCTAGCAGTCACTGAAAAGCAGAGGGCTATATTTGGAAGGTACTTACACCAAAAAGTTTTACACGTTTTAGAGGCCTTAAAGGCTGCTGCCCAATTTATAAGTGCCAAGCGATGTGGCTATAATGGTGATTGGGCAGCAGTGGATCATGGCCATTCTGGTGGCATTATGTTTATATCCTCTCTTTGTTCTAAGTGATAGCGTTTGCTTCAGCCGCTGGAAATCTTTATGCTTCAAAATCCCCCTTATCCTGGAAAGGTACATATACTAAGCTTTTGGTAAGATGCAAAGACATGCAAAATGAATCAACTGGTAAAGTATTAGATCAATATTTAAGGAACCAAAGCTTCTTTATGTGTATGACAGAGCATGGCTACCAATTTAAAGTCTCAAATGATGAATGATTTTCTAGCATTAAATGTAATATAGTTCATCGGTTTCCCCCACAGGGGATGGATGTAGAGCCAATGGTTTTTTCAATGCTGAAGCTCACTGTGTTGCCAGGTTGTCCATAGGCTCATGAATAGAAATGTGGTGCACCAAGCTGCAGTAAACAAACACCACCTCTTTGCCTGCTTAAGGCAGAGAGACGAGTGGTTATGCTTTGAACTCATTTGCTCCAAAGCCTTGATTACCTTTGCTCAGCAGTGTTCTTATACACACAGCAAAGCCACTGAACAGCCTGGCCAGCTGGCTCAAGATTTATTGTATGAATTCTCACACTAAATATATCTGTAGCCTATGTGAATGCTGACTGGAGATTAGGCTCAATTTTTCAGGTACCTAAAGAGTTATCAAGGACTGATTTATAAGAGTCACACGACTCTGAAAGCAGGCAGAGACGTGGGCTGGCAGTACCACACCACTGCCAAAAGTTCTGATACTGCAGTAAGTGTCAGCCCTTATTGAGGGGGAAGCCCACACAGGCCCTGGGCTTTTGACAAAATAGTCACAACAGTTTCTCCATGTGCCCACATGCTTGCTTAACCTACATTTTAGCCCACATTCAGCATTACATGATCTTACTTGCAGCGAGGCTGCAAGTAGTTATGCCATTTCTGGATAAAGCTCAAAAGGTGCGCAGTTATCTTTCTCAACACATCTTGGGGCACATGTGCCCATGCACACTGCACTGCTTTGATTAGCATACGATTAATTTCTACAGCAGTGATTAGCAATGCTAGTTAGCATTTATAGGACCCTGCATCCCAGCTAGCATGTCCACTGGTTGGCCTTTCTTCTATGAACTGAATGCACGTTAAGCTAGTGGATTGCCCCTTTGCTCATGGAGAAAGCCTCTGTTTGCAGAGGGAGCTCCCAATGGCTAAGGCACTAGTCAGAATGCCACCTATGATGCTTAAGAATTATTATTTTAAAAATTCTACCTTGCTTTTCTTCTTTAGGGACTCAAGATGGTTTGTAAACATGATCAACAAGCTGGATCAAAACCTACTAAACCAGCAGCTGCTAAACTTGAGGGCATAAGCCAAAAACACCAGAGACCATAAAAACTCACAAGAGCCAGATCCTGTAATGTTTGACATGTTCATCTGGCAGGAGTGAAGAGCAACTATGAAAACATGTACATGAGAGGAGAGGAAACAGCCCACTGCCTTCAGCTTAGCTTAAGGCCCTCTAAGAATGCCAAGTTCACAAGAAAGTTGCCTCACCTTCTCCTCCGATGCTATTGAGAGCTTGTCACTGGATATTAAGCTGCACACCTGTTCTATACCGAGATTCAGAAATTCTTCACCAAGTACAACTTCAGTAAAGTGCTGTTCTGTTTGGAGGAAAAAGAGTTGTTCAACACAACAGGAATTTAATCTTTATATAGATTCAGTAAAGCAAATATGTTGATTTGCATAAATGGACTATGAGACACAGATGCATTTTTCCATTTTTAAACCCAATTAATGAAGTCTATTTTGATTAGGACGGACATAGCTTTGATTTTTTTTTTTTGCATGAAATGCCCCCCAGTTCAGAAAGTGCAATTGTCAATAAGATCAATGCAAAAAAGAGAACATATAGAAAAATATTTTAGAAAACAGATTGTATTTCCTGATGCCACAAAACCTCAATCTAAAAGAATATTAATAAGTTAAAATTCACACTGAAGAAACAAAAGAAAAGTTAATTAGTACAAACTCAACAGTTAAGGGGATCCACTATCAGAAATGCTGGTTAAGATGCTATTCAAATGACAACAGAGTTCTCATTAGCCAATGCGGAAATGCCCTGGAAGTTACTCCTTTCATACTTCCTCCCCACACCACCGCACAGCTCGTGTATTACTTCAGGTTCAAAACACAACAGGAAAATATATTAGGGTGCCTGAGGAAATTATGCCATGATCAGCTGCCCATTTAGAATTTAGCAGTTGCCTAGGAGATCTTGTTAACTGTTTGATAAGTATCCTGTTGTCAGGAAAGAGACACAGCTAAATGAATTATTCTGAATAATAAGCCAGAAGTGACTTCATAGCACCCTGCGTCTCGTTCCTAAGTTCTAGAGCAGTGGTTCCTAACCTTTTTGCAACGGGACTCCCTTTTTAGGTATGACAACCTGTGGAAACCGCCCCCCCCAAAGACCTAGGGCTAGAAGTCATGTAATTAATCTGAAAGCCAAATCCTTTTTAGAATGTGGTGAATGATTTGCCTCTAAATGATGTTTGAGTTCTTCTAAGCTTCCAAGATGGTGGTACCCAGGTTTTCAAGATGGTGGTGCTGAACTCTCCACGACCCCCTGAAAATTGAAAAATCCCAACTCCCTTCAGGTTGGGAACCAGTGCTCTAGAGAGTGCAGACAGGCTCGTTCCTCACAGGGTGTAGAAGTCCTCACAGGGTGCAGAACAGGAGATATCACTGTTGGAGAGGAAGAAGGCAGCAGGGCACCCAACTTCCCATAGGGCTTTCGAAGTACGTAGGTATGTCTTGAACTGTAAAGATTGTCTAGTTTTTAATCATTGTGATCAATCCTGATTTGGTATCCTGGCTTTGTGGCACAAATCCTAACATTTTGCATTTAGCCCACAATGAAAAGGGGGAAAGGGGTCTGTGTGGAGACTTGCTTGTTCATGTCAGATGTGAACAGAGGCAGGTTTTGCCCAAAGAAGTAGGACCCAGGAGATCTAGCTCAGACTCTCAATCCCAGAATGGTACAATACAAGGGCAGAACAGAGCCTCTTGGCCCTTCCTTCAAAGCTCTTGCTAAAGGTATAGCCCCACAGGTGCTTCACAGACATAACAGCAGATCAACAAGCTAAAGAAATATGAAGGAATTGATAAAGATGGAAGCAAATTTTAGCTCTAGAGTCAAGAGATGGTCAATTCTACTCCTTTGCTTTTTAAGTATTAAATTCCCAAGGATGAGCATTTCCCAGGGCTGACTGTATCCGGAGATTTCTGCTGCGCAATATAGCAGACAAAGTATTCTACCAATGCCAGAATAAAATGGTCTGAACTGTAAAACCATGATTAAAATGGGAGAGGAGACAAAGGCAAAATAAAAATTGAGTGCCTTTTTAAAGAGATACACCATAATGTAACAAGGTCAGATTTATAGTCTCCCTATCAGATTGTTAATTCTACCGCACCATCAATGTACATGACATATTACATATATGGGAAACATGAATGGGTCCTATTCCAAAGGCTCACAATCTACAATTGGGTGTACCCAATATCATACACATCCCAATATTGTCCCATTAGAGATCTGTTCTATAACACACTTAGTCCAAGTCTCCCAACTCTGTTTAGCTGATACCTAGAAGGTCAAACACAATGTAAGGAAAAGAGACATCTAATCTGCTTGGCTTTGTATTTACCTAAGTAACACTTCTGAGAACAAAAACCCATAGTAACAAGGCTAACAGCATAGCAACAGAAGCTGCTACGCAAAAAAAAAAAAATCAAAATCACACAAAACACTTCAGTATTAGTGAAGTGCTTAGACTTAAAAGACTTCTTTGTGGAACCAAGAACACTTCAAAAAAATGTTACATTGGTATAAGGCATCAAGCGGCAACTGAAGTTGTTTGGTAAATATCAAGAGTGATGTTTGTGCAGACTACATGCTTCTCACTTTGGTACCAATTCTGAATATGCAAACCGAGAGACTTCAGAGTAACCTCTATACATAAGTTTAGATGTTTGGCAGATGTGCTGCAAGAGAAGATATCCTGGAGCACACTGGCTGGCTGCTGCCACTGGAGATGGCAGATGCCCACTGGTCCCAGTAAGTTTATGTAGGTGGTGGGGGGAAGGCAGGGGATGCATGGAACAGAGGGGCAATGGGGCAGTATTGGATAAGGAAGGGGGCAGATTCAGTTGCAGAAGTGCCCAATAAATCCAACCCCCTTCCAAGGCTTGATCCACCTTCATGAGTCTACAAAAACTTGTACCAGTGATATTGCTGGCACAGGTCTGAGTTGGTCAGGCCAGCAGGTACCTGGCCTGTCCTCTTTTGTGGGAGTCAGAAGGTGCTGCTTTGGTGCCACTGCATCGCCACATGGAGAGTTAGGATTGGGCTGTCAGATTCATGGTACGGTATATGCAGATATGGGATATTTTCAGTTCGGGGGGAAAAGGTACACGCCTGTTTTTTTCTACTTCAAGCTTAGAATTTTCCGTTTCCATTCATTTAAAATTTTTTATCAAAACAATTAGAAAAATTAAAGCTACAACTCATTCTTCCTGGGACTCGCACACCCCAAGAATGAGGATCTGACGAGACATACAGTCTTATCAGCTCAAGTCAGCCAGTCCAGAAACAAGCTGTAGATTCACACACATCTTCCTGATCACACCTACTTCCCGAGTCACAGGAACCCATGTTCACAAGGATATCCAAATCCCACAAACCATTTTTGCAACTGTTTGACAGGCATTTCCATTCCTGGTTCGAGACAAAATACAATCATCATGAACTAGGAAGAGGGAATTGGTGCACAAAAGGGGGAGGGAGCACCTGCAGTATGTTCCCAATGGCCAAACCATAGTTGAATTGAGCCATCATGACACCTACCTTCATGTAACTAGAGCCTTTGCCCAAAAGGTTCTTTTCATGCCTTTGTGCACCAAATACAAACATCCAGCTTAAGAAAAACTGATAGAGGCTACAATCCCAAGTGCCCGTTCAGCCACCACATGTCAGCTGCCACCAGCCGACGAGTGTTACAAACATGCCGCAAGGCATATCTGCACTACTCCAGGAGGGAGAAGAGCCAACATGGGCAGTCATGCCAGCCGACAGAGGCTGAACTTAGCCTTCGTGACAACCAGGGAAGCCAGGGCTATGTTGGATGAGTTTGGACAGCACAGGACCCCGGAGCGGGTGGGTAGGCTAGCCACGGAAGGGGTGAAGGGCGGATCCGGCAGTTCCGATCAACCTTGCACAAGCCTCTTGGATTAGCGCCAGCAATTTTGCTGGTGCAAATCCAAGAAGCCCTATTGGAGCTGCTGGAGCTTACCCCAGAGTAAAATACCCCTTACCCCTAGGCGGCCTCCAACTGCTTCCTACACCGTGCTGGATACAGCGCAGGCTTGCTGGTCTAGTATTGGGCTGCGCGTTCCATGATTAGCCATGTGGCCCAAAGTGAAAAAGGTTAAATGGTTACATCATATACTCTCAAAGCATGGAAACTCTCAGTAATATTGCTGCCGACAACATGAGGTCCTTAAGTTAAAAGATTATGAACTTTCTAGTCATTTTAACAGTAGAAACATGTTTATGTAGCTCAACACATCATATGAGTGTAACCAGAAAACATGCAGAGAGCTTTTTGTTTTATTACAGTAAGTTTGACAGAATAATACATTTACTGTAACTACTGGTTTCTTAGAATGGGCCATATTGGAACTGATCAACATAATTAAGTAGATCCATAATTTTTTTAAAAAAGTGTATGAAAGAAACTTGTTTCAGTTTATACAAGTCTTCAGAACCACAAGCACAAAAGTCAAAATAAGTGAATGTGCATTCTCCCAGAGAAATGTTGACTTGACCATGTTAGAGTTATTTTCACCTTCCGATAGGCTATTATACCAGCTATTTTACACTAGCAAGTTTTGTCTCATTATTGCATTGGATTCTGATATCCACCATGGTTTATCAGGCTAGCAAGTCCTAAATTCTTAGTTACCTAAACTTTAGTACTTGATGCTAGTTGAAATTAAGTTTAATGTGTTCCTCAGTCTTGGCTTTGAAACTATACATAGTTTTCCAGTTGCTTTGTCAGTTTTTCTTGCACCTGCAAAACAAAGCCATCAGTGCTAGTGTTTGCATTTTCCAGCATCTAGTAAATTTGCACACTTGCAATGGCTATCCATTAGAGTTAGAACCACTTTTCAGAAAGGTGCTGCACTTGCCTGCATATGTGTTGGCCTTGTTCAGGAGTTCTGTGCACGCATGCATGTCAGCAAAAGCACGAATGCCCAAACAATTGACAGGATGAAGCTGGGTTTCCAGAAAATCACAGCAACTCTTCTTAACATCCTGCAACTGCAACAAACTAGCTGCCGGGAGAAGTACCTACAACCACAAAAACAGGATTAGTACACAGAGGCAGTGCCACTAACAACCCCACCACCATCAAGTGCAAACACATTAGACATATTGGAGCTGGAAGGCAAGACATATTAGAGCTGGGGGAGCTATACATTTCAATGTCAACTCCTTACATTGGCTCGCATCTGTTGAAGCTGGCTATTAGAGGGTGCTAAACGCTATTCCAGGCTAGTCTTACAACCAATACTTCATCCTATATTTCCTGATTATTTGACCTCTTTATTCTAAGAATTCAGTTTAGATTTAGGGTCCCTACACAAAGTTTTGGCCTCTTACAGAATCATAGAGTTGGAAGGGAGCCACAAGGTCATCTAGTCCAACCCTCTGCCTATAGCAGGAAATCCTCCTAGAGCATCTCTAGCTGGTGCCTGTTGGTGTTTCCCATGCATGCCAGCTGATATTGGGACAAGATTATGTTATATCAGTCTCGGTCAAATACCATTAATTGCAACAAATACATTTCAGGTAAGCCTTGAGTTAGAAAAGGACAACAAGACATTTGGAGACGTTTTAAGCTTCTTTAAATAGAATGATAGGAAAATAATTTGACAGGGGAAAAAAAAAGAATCCCTCATTAAATCTTGATAGCCATTTTTTTTTAAAAGGACTGCAATTCATTTTTATTTCTCCACAAATATTCCAATCCTCTGCTTATATATTCATTTTAATTTGGGAGGATGTATTAAGCATCTTCATCATAACAGTGATGTGCAAACACAGTAAATATTTAACATTTGTGTCGTGCTTTGAGTGTGCAAACGGCTTCACAGGCAAGGCCTACAGCAAGACAGAACTACAAACCCTCCCTGTAAGGTCAGTACTATCCCCATATTGCAGCTGAGGCTTTAAGGGAGTAGCTTGTCTAAGGCCACCTAGTGAGTTCATGGCTCACATTTGAACCCAGAAAGTCCCAATTTCTTACTCAGGGCCCAATCCGATGGGCCATAATGCTGGCAGTATGTGCATACCATCAGCTCTGGGTGTCAAGTGTGCCATAAAGCATGTTAAGGTGCCCAGAAAGAAGGCACTGCCCATCCTGGGGCTGCACCAGTGTGTCCCTATGCGGGTGGTATGGATGGACAGTGCTCCAGCAACTCCAGCTAGTAGTAAGGCCTGTTGGAGCAGGGGGAACAGGTTGGGGAGGAGTGGGCCTGGCCAAGGCTTCCTCAACCAGATCCTCAACCCCTGCTTCAGGCTGGGCAGCCCAATATGGACTGCTTAATAGTTTCAAGGAGCCCCATTCTGGGGCCTGCAGCTTTCCTTGGGTGAAGGAGGAAACGGTCCCTTTTCCACCACCACCACCCCAAGGATCCCATTGGATGCAGCAGTAGCCATTTTGCTACCACTGTTTCTATGGGACCAGGGCAGCTTTGGACTGGACTTTCAGTCTCTTAGCATGCTCTACCACCTATACAGCACTGATTTTTCATGATATCTGCGTTAATATATGCAAAACCTGACTGCAAAATAACACTGTTTCTGCACTCAAAATTCTCCTTCTGATCATGTCTTTACATGGTTGTGTTTGATACTATTTCTGGAGGCCTTTAAACACAAATCTGCACAATTTTTAACATGCAAATTTGACCTACATTCTTCCTTTTAAAATTACACCCCCCGATAAATGGCATTATAGATGTTTCGAACGGCTTATGTTACAGTCTCTCGTTACCACCATGTTTGAATTAATCTGTTAGAGAAAAAAATAAGTTAGATCATGCACTTGTCAAGTTGTAGAATACACATCTGCATAGTCACTTGTAATAGCCGCTTCACCCCGGGTTAATGTGGAGCCGATTCACACATTAGGTATCCAGGATGGAGTGTTTGTGCATGCCAACTCCAATTCTAAGAAGTTCACATGGAAAACATACTGTAGATTGCTATTTCTTGAATGAGAGCAAGGTTGTGCAGTCATTGCTGAGACAGAGTAGGAACTGGAATCCAGTATTAACCCGGTATGTATCCACCTTCCCTGGAGATGCACTCCATTTGGTAAAACATGGCTCCAGAGTGTGGGAAAGAGCTGAAACTACATGCCTATCTCCTTTGTGTTTGCAAAAGATGTGAGGTCATAGCTGGGGTCAGGAATGCAAATCTAATCCAGAAGGTTCCAAACCGACCTTTATCCTGATAGGATAATTAATTGTAACAGAGAGGTATAAAAATACCCAGGTTTGGGTATAAAGAGGGAGAGAGAGAAGTGGGTGATGTATGTGTGTTTCAGTGCATTAATAAAGTAGGATGTAAAGAAAGAGAATCAATGTTAGAACCAGGTGGATACATACTGGAGTAGACGAGTGTGTCTCTAGCGAAGGTGGATACATACCGGGTTAATACCCTGGAATCCAATCCCAGTCTTGCGACTTCCAATTTGAGGAAGCATGACCTTCCTTGTGAACACTCTGGTACTATGTATTTGCCACTAGCATTTATATATTAGCGTGTTGAACACAGGGATGTGCTGTGACGTTCTGTGCTGGTGAGGCACAGAACGTCACAATACCCAGTGACCTGGAAGTGACACACTTCCAAGTCATAGGGCCTCCAACCTTGTCTGGAGCCTAATTCTGAAGCCCACCCCCTGGGGAGGTATTTTGAAAGCACTTCTGGTTTTTGGCAAAAACCATAAGTGCTTGTTAAAACACCTCTAGGGGCAGGGTTCTGAAGCCTGTAGAGATGGCATGCAGCCCCTGTGGGCTTCAGAAAGGCTCCCGGATGTGACCAGAGAACATCTCCAGTTGAGTCTGGCAGGTCTGGTGAGGTTCAGGCTCCTCTGCCCACACATCCTGGTTGAACATGCACACTCAAATACAAGACTGAAGGTGGTTGATTTTAACAGACACACACTTAGCAAGTTCCCTCTACAAACACAAGAGAGCGCCAGTTGCACAGCATCCTGGTGGCAAAGCATCAGCGTAAAGGAAAGCAAACAGGCAAGTTAAGCATCTACATGAGTTGAGCTGCGGGGCATTAGGATGGCAACACCCTCTTCTAAACCATACAATCAAATGCAAATCAGACACAAAAGGTAGACTTGACAGAAGCAAATTATTTAAAAAAAACCCAAAGACAAACCAACCACCAATACTCAATTGTGAAGATAGAAAGCCAGTGCATCTCTGTGCATATGTCCTTTGCAATGTATTGCAGTTCCATATGTATTGGGCAGATATTGTCAGTGCAATCAGTGCCTGACTCTCAGGGAAGACGTCCTTTCTTTCAAAATCAGCATCATCAACTTGGAAAGCTTAGAGAGTCAGAGGTGTATGCGGATGAGACCTCCAGCGATAAGACCAGAAGGGTCCCATTCCTGGGCAGGCAACTCTGTTCTAGGGACAAAGGACTTCATAATGAGGGAGAGGAGAATGATCTTCAATAGGAGAAATTACTGGAAGCTGCACCATTAACCAGGATGGACACATCCAGGTTCAGATCCAAGGGTAAGTCACATCTATGGTACACAACATTAGCCGCCCCCCACCACTGAGGCAGGCTGAAGGAAGGGCTTTTATGTTCTTGCCAAGTAAATACTAGCAGTTGGATCTCCTTGCACACGGTGACGGATTAAAGCTGTTTTCAGGTTACCGTGAGTTCAGAGAACCAAGACAGAACTGCAGAAACGCCTGAAGCTGAAAAACTGTTGTGTTCACACTGCTTGTCTTTCAAGAAAGCATGAGTCAAGATAAACATCTGTAGTGGTGGGTGGGTGGCATTTGAGGAGGCTAAAAATACATTTTGACATCTGTAGCCCAAAGCGAAAAGCTAACACTTTACATTTCACCCAAGGAAATTAGCACTCACTCATTTCAGATGTTGCACATCGTTCCTCAAATCATTTACAAGTATCCCCTGTAGCATCTCTGAAAAATAACACTTTTTTCATTATCAACACTCAGCTCTGTTTGGACCAGGTATCATCTGTATACTGAACAGATCACTTTAATATTTTGAGGCTTGCAGCAACACTCTTGTCCTGCCATTAAATACCGTATTTCCCCAAGTATAAGACGCACCTTTCCCCCCAAAAACCAGGGGCTAAAAATTGGGTGCGTCTTATTCAAGGGGTGGGCCGGGCAGAAATTTTTCAAATTTCTGGCCCCAAGATTAAGGTGCGTCTTATACTTTGGTGCGCCTTATACTTGGGGAAATACGGTATGTACCTGCATTTATTCCATGTACATTTGGTTTGAGGTAGCCAATTTCTAAAGGGCAAAATATATGCAAACAGATTCCATGCTTTAAGGATCTTGCTGACCAACCATGTGGGACTCTTGTACACAGGCTGTCTGGCATGGCATATAATGTGTGGCACTTCTATAGTGGCCTGGTTCAAGGTGTAGCAATAAACCACAAAGGAGTCTCTCTGAGTTGATGGGCTTGTGTACTCAGAGCCCAATCCTATGCATGTCTACTCAGAAGTAAGTCTCATTATAGTAGACTCCCAGGTAAGTATGGATAGGAAGAGCTTTGTTTTGCTAAGACCCATTGCCGCCCCAATTCTCACACCCGCCAAGTCACCAGGGGCAAGCTACAACCCCCATATATAACAGCCACTGAGCCCCATGCCAAGGTCACCTAGACAACCGAGGGTTGTCACAGCAACCCAGCCAGTTGCTATCACTCCAGCTAGCACTGCAGCCAGTAAGTGGACCCCAGGAAGGTGCTGTAACTACTTGTGCCTCTCCCAAGGCAGGTTCCCTGGTTGCTGGGGCAATGGGGACACCAGGAAGGCAGGTTCCAGGCTGGAAAAAGAGATAGGCCCCCATGAGTTTTTCAGTCAGTATCAGTGATGAAATAATATTAGCAGGAAGCAAGACTGAGGGCTCTGTCTCCACAGCCATGGAAGGAGACAGTTGCCTGAGGAAGAGGAAGCTGAATAGTCCCTCCCTTAACTGAGATAGCAGAGGAATGCTCTCCAAGCAAAGCAAGAGCATTCTCAAGAGCCACCCACCCACCCACCCAGGCTAGGGAGCCCCACACACTATTGCTTAGCATGACATCTGACCTGGGCTATCATCTATAACTGCCATTTGAAGAAAAATCTATTTTTCACACCACAAACTCGTAGTCAGCTATGTTGGTCAATTAAGACAGCTAAAATATTACAGTGGTCAGCAGGCTTCCTTTCTGACCTCCTGCGATATTTGAGTTTTTCCAGGCCTCGCTATGGATTGTGTCAGCCACTGGTCGTTATACTGGGTTTTAAGCAGCCATAATTAAACACATCAACTTTCACACCGTAAGTCATTTTGCAAGGGACATTTCCACTGTAATTGTTTGTCTTAAAATTTTACGTACGCTGAGGGAACATTGGAGCACAGACACACTGAGAATCTAAATGTATAACCCAATATTGGCCAGGGTATCTGAGAGACCACCTACTTCTGTATAATCTGGCTAGTCCTCTCCAGTCATTAGAGAAGGCCTTCTTACAGGTGCCATCGGCAGGAGGAGCAGCAACAAGGAACTGGGCCTTCTTCATAGTGGCACCAACTTTGTGGAATTCCCTCCATTGCAAATCTATGAATTGTTCCCTCCTTGGAGGCTTTCTGGCAGGGCCCAAGGACATTGTTATTTAGATTTGTCTTCTACGTCCAGACCAGTTTTTGTGAGTTTGATTGCTGCTGTTTTTTTTATGATTCCTCCACTGTGGTCTCTTAACATGATTTTTAATGCTTTTTTGGTAGATTTTAGATGTTTTTTACTATGCTTTTATAGTCTAAGCCGCTCCAAATGCCCTGTGGGGAGATGGATCAGGGTAGAAATCCAGTAAATATTGAGTTTTCTTATCAAAGATCCAATAAGATGGAACAATATGTGAGGAGGTAAAAGCTCTCTGCTATCATTTAAACTGCCAATCTGCGCAAGCTTGGAGACTGGCAGTTTGTAAATCTCCTGGGCTGTTCTAGTTAGTTAAGACACCATTCAAGTTATTGCACAATGGGTAGCTATGGCGTGTTCTTAAATGAGAACAGAACTCCTCGTTCTCATTATATTATGTTAGAGGGAGAAGTGCATGAAGCTCCTTTAGGTAGAGCTAAACCACAATTTAAAGTTGTCCAAACTAGCACACCATAAGTAAGTGGTAAGGATGAATAGTACATGCAACACCTTTAAGGTCCACAGAGTTATGTAGCTCATAAACCAATTGGTATATGAGCTTCATATGGTATTCATATTCAAGCCAATAACCTCTTGACTTAACTGTATTCACTTCAACTCCTGATGATAACCAATTAGGTTATTAATTTGATTTACAGTGTGTCAGACCATTGTTTTTTCTTGCTCAGCCTACACAGATTTGACAGCAGCTCTCTAAAGTTTCAGGCAGGACCTTCTATGCCTTACCTGGAGATACTTGGTATTGACTCTAGGATCTTGTGACAATGCTCTCCTACTGTGCTGTAGTCTCTTCCCATCCTTAAAGACAAGCTACTCTACCTCAAGAGAAGCCAAACATCTATTTTCCTCTCTTCCCTGTCTTGACTCAATTAAGGCTACATTGCCACCTATAATTCTGCAACCAATTAAGGCAGCCACTGATCAAACTGTATGAGACCCCAGGCAATTTCAAATGATGTAAAAAGCCACTTCCAAATGAGTCACGAAAGTGGTCTTGGTGAGGAGGCAATTGTGGTGCTACTTCCGATTGTTCCCTCTGTGCCAAATTGATCAGATCCACCCCAGGGAGTTAAGAGATTTAAAGGAAACAAGATATTAGAAATCCTTACTGATGCAGTTAAGTGTGACTATGCAACAGCTTGAGACATTTTGCAGTGTTTAAGTGAACATTTGGCCAAACAGTTTGTTAGAAATGCTACATGCTGTACTTAATAATGAGCTGAGAGATATTGGCAAGTCAAACCTAATGACAGGAAGCAGGACTTGGGCAGCAGTGCAAGAGATCATTAGATCACTGTTATTACACATGCCTTTTACATAACCCACTAATGCAAAGCAGCAAGCTATAGAGAACTGTATGTACCGTTTCCTGGACTGCCATCCTGCTCTTCATTATGGAACATTTTCTGGATAGCTCACATTTTGAAAACACATAAACATCTTAATTGAATGTTACACAAAACAAAATATAAAAGCAACACACACACACACCCCATCCGGAGCAGCAACAGTTTTAGACATCTCAGTCTGAAGACACAGATCATTTATGTCACTATTTTACTGAGAAAAGAATATAAATGGCATGTTTCTGCCAACAAGACTAGCAGACCAATCTATGGGATGCAAACTTAAGATGCAGACCACTTCCTTCCCAGATCTATAGCAACATTCTTGCTTCCTGAACTACAGCTGTACTTTTCCTTCCCCAAAATAAAGCCTAGTGCCTACTGTCAAGCTATACCTCTGTATCGTATCCAACCTGTGGCCTTGCATTAAAATTCCACTAACTTCCACGTACTTCCAAATGCCTGCTGAACATTTATGCCAAGGCCAGTGGGAGAGTGGCGATTGCCTCCTTCCCAGATTTTGTATTGAGACCAGCTGCCTCCACAGGAAAGAGACAGGGGACATCTGTTGGGATAATACTCCTGGCAAGAACTTCTTCATGGCTGATGAATCCTGCTTGCTAAAATGCTCTGTCCAAGTACAAGCAACTTGAGAATTTGTTTTGTAGGCAGGCGTGTTTGGCGCTAAACACATTCAACTGAAGAAACCTTTTCATTTATTCCAACTTAAATCAAAATTCTAGTTTCCAGAAATGGGAAGTCAAGACAAAAAGCAAAGCCCCCATCAATTCAGGAAGAATTCAGAATAAAATCTATACCTCCTCAATCCTGATCACAGTAACAATAATCAGCATTTAAGAATCTGATGCAGTTTAGTCGCCACAACAGCTGCATTAAATTTTCACCCATAACTTTGATCGGCTGAAAGCAGGAGTTTGGATAAACTCCCCCTTGGTTAGCTTTGTGTGTGCGCCATTCACTATCTATTCACATTTGCTTCTTTCCCTGCTCAGTAGTCTGAGCACTAGGGGAATAAAGAGGAATTCTTACTAAGGGCGCAATCCTAAACCGAGTTAGACCGGCATAAGCTAAACCAGCAAAGTTTGGCCAGCACAAGGCACACCGTAAAGTATGTTTGGACCACTCTTGGAATCAGAGAGGCCAGCACAGAAACGTGAGCCATCCTCCCTGACTTTTGGAGTAGTCCAAAAACGCTTTATGGTGGCCCTTGTGCTGTCCAAACTTTGCTGGTTTAGCTTATGCCAGCCTAACTCCAGTTTAGGATCGTGTTCTAAAGCTAGTCTAGCCAATCAGGGATCACAAAGGTATAATGATGTCCTCAAAGGATCAATTAGCCAAGTCAGAGCAAAGAAAGGAAGCAATTTCAGATGCCAAAATTGGAAGGAAGGCAATTCTTCCCTCTCTTACTCTGAATGGGTGAGCTTTTCATCTTGTTGTCATCATTGACTTCTGCCCCAGACAATAGCTGGAGGGGGATAAAGTTTTTCATGCACACATCCTCAATCCCAAATATGACTGCTGCATGTTTATTAACACCAGCAACTAAACTGTTTTCTGCTGTGGAGTCCAGCAGCCAAACATAGCCATACATTAGTCAAGTATTTTAGCAAGTATTTCATTCCAACAGGTTTTGTAAGTAAGTTGTGGGAGAGAACAATTTTACTCCAATTTAAGATCATAAGGCATTTTCTAAGCTGACCACACAAGGCTGGTCCATCCATGAGGACAACTTAAACCATCAAGGGGGCATAGAGTAGCCTTGGGGAGCAGATTGGTTGTGGGTGCCCATTTTCTTCTTCTCCTTCAATGGGAAAAGGAAGATGAAATGTGAATGCCAAGCTCAAACACTGAAGAGTGGGAGAAGTAAAAGCTGGCACATTATCAGGTAAGGGGAGGCAGGACTTTGCATGCTGCATCAGGATGTCTTGGGCAAGCTCCATCTTGATGGAATAACTTGGCATTTTAGAGGGGCAAACCCTCTAAACCAGTGTTTCCCAATCTGGAGGTCATGATTCCCAAGGCAACAGGAAACATTGAATTCCCCCTTAAGGAAATGGCAACCAGTGGCGGCAGCAGGATGGCGGTGACAACACTTCCAGATTCATGTCACCACTGGGTGTGGAAAAAAAAAGTTTTTACTTAGGCAGTGGCAGCAAGAACACAGAAGAACTGCCATCGCCATTGAATCACCACACCCTGTATGGCCCCACAAGCACTTAGTGGTTACTTTACCTTGGAGTAAAAGTTGGGAACCACAGCACTAAAGGGAATTTAATCACATTTATGAAAGTTAAAGTCTCCATACCACTGAAGTTCAATCCAAAAAATCGACAGGGTCAACTTAAATTTAGCTAAATACAAGATTGTGTTGGACAAATCTCTCTCCAACCCTGTGTTCCATTTCTGCAGCTACCAGGCTTTCCCCCGTGAAGACATGATACAAAGAAACCTAGGAAAAACTAGACTGATGGAACCTTAACAGCATAAGCATCCATTAAACAAACCATAAGCTACATAACAATTGCTCCTTAGGACATCATGCTAGAAGACTCTCTCCATCATATAATAAGTAAAAACAGCTCTCTACACTCAACTCAACATTAGTTTCTCTTCTAAGAATACATTGCTGGGCTCCCTGTTGTAAATACATCCAGAGTTCTCCTCTCCAATTTAACCATTTTTACTGCTGTATACTGGTATGACCCTGTGCCTCCCCATCAGTGTTAGAAATACATCTTGGTCTCCATAGCTGTTCTTTCAAATTACATCAGCCCTTCAGAGTGAATGTCAGGCACGCAGTTGTGCTTTTAGGTTTAACATTTCCAAAAGGGGAATAATCTCTACACGCAAAACCAGATTTGCACAGATTAAGATTTGACTTGGCCATCGCATCCTAAGAGACACGTTTAGCACATTTTAGCACATTGTTTCAGTTGTGCAAACAACTGGGCCTGGGCAAGTGCTTTGAGCCTGATGTCACTTTCCTAATATCTTTAGAGCAGTGTAGAACACTTAACCAGTGTTACGGGAAGTGGTGTTTAGTGGTACATGCAGTACCTCTGGACACCTACCAGCAACACTGGGACACGATACACCACACAATGGTAGGCGGCTTGGCGGGTAGAGCTCCAGCATGCTGTTTTGGCACACTTGAAAAAGCCCTCCCAGTTGCTCCGAGCCTCTTACCACTGTTTGGTGCATCATGTCCCATTCTTGCAAGCCTCCCAACCATTGCCAATTACTTCTGGTGGCACATGCAATGGGTTGGCATGCACAAAGTGGTACAAGGTAAATGGAACATTGAGGAACGTTGCTTTAGAGGGAACTGGATTTAGAGAATGTGTTAGTACGTGAACATTAGACTGCATGCAATGAATAGAAGTGGCTTCTCTACTGATGCTAGAGCAGACAATACGAGCTGAATGGAATTTCCATATGAACGGAAAGGACTGTCAACATCCTATCTTTACTTGTGATGAATCCCTCGTAAATGGCCAAGATGCTTGTATGATCATAGTAAGATTTAAACAGAGATGCCTTTATAAGGAAACAAAAAGCAATCTGTGCACCTTCTTTGTCATTAAACACTGACCCAGAAAGCCAGAACTGTTGGCTACCTGGTCTAATGTGTCATAAATCTCACTAAGACATGCAGGGCAGTCTGTTAGGTAGAAAATACCTTTGAAAGCAAACAAGTCTGGCTATTAGCAAAAGACCAACCACTCCATTTGGTGTCATTAATAAAATAGTAGCAAGGGGATATTGATATTATAAGGTGATATAGCAAGGCGATACTGATTAATTCCAGTGTAATTAATCTGTGGCACTCCTTGCCATAGGAGGTAGTAATGGTCTCTGGCCCAGGTGGCTTTAAAAGGGGATTGGTCAGATTTCTGGAGGAAAAGTCTATCACAAGTTACAAGTTGGGATGGGTATGTGCAATCTCCGGGTTTTAGAAGCAGGCTACCTCAGAATGCCAGATGCAAGGGAGTTGCAACAGGATGCAGGCATCTTGTTGTCTTGTGTGCTCCCTGAGGCATTTGGTGGGCCACTGTGAGATGCAGGAAACTGGACTAGATGTGCCTTTGGCCTGATCCAGCGGGGCTCTTCTTATGTTCATATGATATCTAGATGATAAAAGAGGTATTTAAAGCATTCAAAGATGGAAAGTTTCAACAGCAGCATACAAGCAAAATGTTGTATTTTGAAAGTAATGTGCAATGTATGTGAAGGCCTCTACCATGACTAGATCTAAGGGAAACAGCAGTATCAGGACCTGACATTTAACACTTTGGTCGAGCTCAAGTTCTGAACAGTGTCAGAGAACAGTTAGCAAGGTGAGAAACCCATGTTTACAGACTGAAACATAACCTGTCCTAAATTGCATGAACAACTGACATTGAGCAAACGAACAATCAGGTTTCTTCTTTTTAGGCAAATGAACAGCTAGAGTAGAAGTCATGTTTTGTAGCAATTTTTCAACTGGAAAAGATGTGGTAACATCAGCCCAACTGAATTACGCATTATTATGCTAGTGCTGCTGCAAGAATATGTGGTCACTGAAATGATGCCATTTTCATGCATCACCTTGAACACAACATGGCAAAGGCCCAAAGCTCAGTGGGAAAGGATATGCGCTGCATGCAGAAAGACCCCTGAATTCTTAGTAGCAGGTGCTGGGAAATCTCTATCTGACTACCTTTGAGAACCATAGGCATTCTATGGAATGACATGATCACCACAAGGAATGACATGAACCACAAAATAGCCAGAGGGAGGGCAGAAGAGAAGAAACAAGCCAAAAAATGAATGGTTGCCAGGAGAACAGGGACAGGTACAAAGTGAGCTTTCACATGCAGATCTCTTTTACTGCTCCCTCATTCCTGTCATCCCAGCTTCCTGTCATCCTGCACAATCCTCAGCACTGTCACCTAACCTTCTCTCAGCTCAATGCACGCTCACTTTGCAAGCAGAGAGGAACCAGGCGAGAAAGATGCTCCACCTCATGCTCTCTTTTCACAATATAAGCCAGCCGAGCAGGCAAGGTGGACATCAGGCAGCAAGAGCAAGTGGGTACTACCAGGCATTGCTATGGAGCCATATGAAACCCCAGAGTAGACAATATGGGCTAAGCAGTCCGTCCTGGTACAAGGTAGCTCCTTATTAAGGGTGCATCCTAACCAAAGTTCCAGCACTGACTTAGCTGTGCCAATGAGGCATGTGCTGCATCCTGCAGTTGGAGGGCAGTCACAGAGGCCTCCTCAAGGAAGGGAAATGTTTGTTCCCTCACCTCGGTGCTGCATTGCCCTTACCTCGGTGCTGGAAGTTGGTTACGACCGCGCCCTAAATAAGATAGACAAAACTGAATAGCTTGGTATAGCCCCCACTCTCAAATTATACATTTGAAGTAGTATAATGTGATTCCATGTATCAGAATCACAGTACCCAACAAATGGCGAGTTCCAAAGAGTCAAGCAGTTCCAACTAGAGATGAAGAGTATTAACTGCTATTCATTGACAGAGTAGATTCTCAATTTTGATACTCTATTGCTTCCACTCTGATTTTTGGCATCTACCCTCGCTAAAGCCAGTTGACTGTCTCCAAATGACTATGATTAGTTTTTAATGCTGCTTATTGACTAAGAACCAATTTAGACCACTGCACCGCCTGCATGCCACAGCACCAAGAAGCCAGTACGCGGCATGGCACTACTCCACAGGGTTGCATAATGTTTGTTAGATTCCTGCCTTGTGTGCTGGGTCCAAAAAAAAAAAAAAAATCACGCAATGATTATGCCAGCACAGCAGCTGCTGAACACTGCTTGGCATGCAGTATCTACATAATGTGCATTTTACATAAGTATGCAGTATCTACATAAGTATGAAGCATAAGAACCTTATAAAGGTTACGATGACCGTGGCCCCTTTATCGTCACTGTACACAGGAGGTACCACGTCGACACCAACTCATAGTACGACTACCCCATCAAAGGCTCTCTCAGAAGCATGAGGGTGGGCCCCCACTGAGCAGACATGAATGATGGCCTTGAGAATACTTAAGACACCTGCTAGCAATCCTACAAAGTTCAATAAGACCTCATAAAATCCAACTTCACATTTTAAGAGCCAAGTCATAATAGTCAAGGAGGAAGCAACACAGCCTGGAGCTAGTTCAAGCCCACGATATTAAAAAAAAGAGATACCCATTTAAACCATGCATAGTTGTGTTAAGTGCAAAGACTAACATCTTAGAGATTTTATTTCTTTACACTAATCCATTGCCAAACACTGTTTCAATTGTTTGATCAAAGTGCTTGTCATTGAGAAACCACAAGTGCTATTGACTGTGAAAAGTTTTTATAGTTTGTATAGAGGCAAGCATCCAAATACAAACACTCTCAACTGCATTTGACTTCAATTAATCCTTGGTCTGCCCCCCTCCCCCCCCCCAAAAGCAAGGCAAAACAGAGGCATGGCCCGAGTATAGGCATCTAAGGGCATGCATCCTTCAAGACCAATCCCACTCAAACTTACACTGTCAGGGTTGGAGGGTTGGTGCCATTTTGGGGCCTCTGTGCCACAACCACCACCCCCCATGCATCCCCTCATGCTTATTGGGTAGGCAGATGGTTCCACCTACCCCAGCAAGCTCTAAGCAATGACTGAGGTCTCCCATTGCTTAGGGCAGTGGTTCCCAAATCTTTTAACACCAGGATCCACTTTATAAAATGACATTCTATCAGGACCCACCTAGAATAACTTTTTTTTAAAAAGATTCAAATGATGCTCACCAGGTGACCGTGAGCCAGGATGTTTGCAATATACCTCACAGGCTTGTTATGAAGAAAAAATGCAGAGTGGTAGAATAGTTAGACCAGCACAGTTAGGCCAGCAAAGTTTGGCTGGCACAAGGGCCACAGTAAAGGGCATTTGAACTGCTCTCGGAATCGGGGGGGGGGGGAGAGGATAGCGCACATCTATGTGCTGGGCTCTGAGAGTGATCCAAACATACTTTATGGTGTCCCTTGTTCCAGCCAAACTCCGCTAGCCTAATTGTGCCAGCCTGTTTCCCCACCCCACACTCCAGTTTAGGACTGCACCTTAAGTGGCATCCCAGCTAGCACATCTGCTGCCAGAAGCTCACTCTACAAGCAGGAGGAGGAGCATTCTACTTGTGGAAGGCATCCAAGCACAAGCACCTCTTTCATAAGTGGAGGACGTTTGCTGAGTGAGCCCCCAATGACAGAAGTACTAACTGGAATACTACCTGTTACATACCCCATCCTGAACAACATGGAGGAAGCAAGGGTTTAAAGTGCAATCAAATGTTACACAACAGCCTCTCAAGGGCTAAAAAAAAAAAAAGACTAGGTGAACAGGCTTTCACTTTAAAGTTGAGATCTGTTTCAAGTATTTTGAACTGGAGAAACGTGCTAAGATAAAATAAATGCTATTAAAATGCACATATCTGTCTGATGACTAAGATGCTAAAAATAAGTGTCATTACCCCCACAAGAAAAAAGCCTCCTTGCTTTTTGTGTCATCATGCATACCATTATAGGATGAGTTGACAGAATCCTCCCACTCACCTGCACATTTTCCTCTGTAACCTGAACTTCAGCAGTGTAAACATAGTCAATGAGCATCTTAAGGGTCCAGCCATCAACTTCCTTTATTCGAACTCTCTTTGCTTGACTCTCACTCATTTCACCTACAATACGGGGTTGCATAGTTCTGTTAATTTAATCAGACACAGACGACTGGCATCAACAATTTCAGACAGCGCAAACTTAGCTCCCTGTTCCACCGCTAAGAAAGGATTATTCTCCAGCATGACACTATGTGGTTTGTGTACCTTTTAGCTCATAAGAACCAGGCAAGGCTGGAAAAATACTCTGAATACAAAGAGTAAACATCATCAGGTTTAGCTACACTGCCTGCTCAGGACTGTATCAACCTTGGATACCAAAGTAATTTCTTTGCATTCAGGAAGTTTCTAGTCCTGGATTTATGAGTGATACAATATCAGCACACAATACAGGACTCGCATATGGAAAAAACACACAAAGCTGAGCTATTCATAAGGAGTGCGTCAACTTTAATGTGTTACGTGATGCCAGCAGAAACTGTTCTAGAAAATTCCAGCACCACATAAGAGGATTAATATTAGCAATGTTTGACTCATCATCCCTCCAACAATGTCACCTCTACCCAGAAGAGGGGAAGCAGGATACCAGCTTGTGGAGGCTGAACGATGATTGTGGATACCATCTGCAGTGCCAGCATAAAGTGTTTACTAAAGAGAATTTAGAACCAGTCTCCAAGACCAAAAAACCCCAGTGCCTCACAGTGCAGACATTTTATCTTATACAATTCATTTCATTGTTGCTACTCAGAGAAAGCCAAGAAAGATCACACTGTCCTTTTCAGTCCTTAGCAGGGCTGTGCGATTGTACAGAATATAGTTACAAGACAGAGAATGCAAAGTTGTTCCTGCCTTCCTTAGGTCTAAGACCAGTCTAAGGAAGCAGAGCAACAGAGAGCTGGTATCTTGCTCCAACAGTTCACTCCTTTTAAGGCAGCCCTTATGAGTTGGGGTACAGTTCTTACATGCCACATCCACCCAAGAACCAACTATACTTTCATAAGCTGCAACAGCTCTGCCTGCAAAGCCTGTTGTGACATCAGAGCAATCACCCAATATCAATTGAGAGACTGCACACCCAGAGGAAGAGGATAACAGAGCCATCAGGAAAGCATTTGCTTCATTTGCAGCCCATCATAACAGTGAGCCCTCCATGAGTATTTGGCAAAACGCAACAGACTTAAGTCCTAGCTTGTATGAGAATCCCGTACTTTTACATCTATTATAAAATAACTTGAAACAGAAATACACATACCATATTGAATGACATGGTCCAATACCCAAACGTAAAGAGATGGGAGACTTAAGACTGCAATCACATGCAGGCCGCTATGGAGTAACTCATGGAAATGAGTGTGCCTTACTTTAGAATAAGTAAGATTTCTTTGAAAGATACTTTGAGATTTAATTGTCACTTCAGAGCTTTTATGTTAATGCTTTGCTCTTAAGGAGCAACTAAAAATCCATACTGAAACACACTGACATTCTCTAAAGTTAGCTGACTTAGGTTCAAATCCTATCCAACGTCCTGGTGCAGCTATACTAATGGGGTGTGCGCTGCATCCTGTGGTAGGGAGGCAGTGACCAAAGTCTCTTCCAGGTAAGGGAATGTTTGTTCCCTCTCTTCAGAGCTGCAGTGCAGCTGCACCAGCACTGGAAAGTTGGATAGGATTGGGCCCTTAGAAGATAAACAGAAACCCTCACTGGGATCTGGCAAATCCAGCCAGCAAGGCTGCTGCCTGCTGGTACCTTGGACTGTACCCTCCCCTTACACCCCCCCCCCCAACTGTCATAGAAATATCAGATCCCCTGTGAGGAGGAGGAAGAAAAGAGATGATCAGTGGCAGACCTAGGGGGGCAAAGGGAACAAATGTGCAGGGTGCTGGTCTGGGTGCTGGGGTGGCAGAGAAGTGATGCCCACCGCCCCTACCCGTGTGTCAGGGCACCCCTTAGAGCACCACAAAACTGGCGGGCTTTGCAGCATTCCGGATACTGCCAGGCTCCTCCGATTATCAGATGAGATGATGGGCGCTTCCCGGCTTCTCTGATGGTCGGAGGAGCCAGTGGCACCACACTACCAGGCACCTGGTTCCTCCGACAGTCAGAGGAACAGATTGCCCCTGGCCTACTTCACACCACTGTAAGGGACGGGAAGTTCCTGCAAGTGTCGGGGGAGCCGGGCGCCTTGTAGTGCAGCTCCGCCAGCTTTCCTCTGACTATTGGAAGAGCTGCCAGCACCGTGCTACAAGGCGCTCAGTTCCTCCAAAAGTTAGAAGAACCAATTTCCCCTAGCAGGGGTGTGAGGCAGCTCCCAAGGAGCAGCCTCACACCACTGCAAGCTGCCCAAAGCAGCCCTTTGCGCTGCTAAAAGCTTCACAGGGGCAGTGCTTTCAGGAGGTAATTGTGATGATGCAATGATGTCACTGCAATTACTTCCAGGGATGGCAAAATGGGGGGGGGGTTGCCCTGGCAGGAAAACCCCCAGGACCTCCTTTGGAGAGGATGTTTGATTACTATATTTTTTACATGCATGCACTTCAATATCTGCTGTAAGCTGCTCTGGTGCCTTTACAGGGGTGGAAGGGGAGAGTAAAACTCTCTTAAACGAACAAATAAACCCACTGGCATACCTGCCTTAAATGCACAGCATGGTCAGGAGAAAGCAAGCACAGGAAGAAAAAAAGGCAGCGGGCATAGATAACTTAATGGCAAGAGACACAGTCTAGAAGTCATTCCAAGTTATGTAATACATATGAAAACATGGACTCTAGCACTGTGATGCCAGGGTCATAAAGTCCACTCTGCCTGATAATGTTTAAAGTGTTCAGTCTCCATATATTTTAAACTGCAATTTCAATGAACTGCAATTTCTTCTCACATGTACATTTTTCCACTGCAGCTGTTTGACTTTGCATACCAGGGATTCACACAGCCACATTTTATTCAGAGGCTGTAGTGTCGCACAACAACTTGCACATGTGAATGAAGACACCCATTATCCCGGGTCAGCTCCAAAGTCCTAGCGAGCTCACACACTCACAAATGAGTTATTCAAAATGGACATGCAAACCAATCCTCTTAAGAATGTCCTACCACTCCCTATAGCTTGCTTGTCTTTCCGAATGGACTGCTGGCATTTCATACAGCAACAAGCAATTAAAAAATGTAGTACCTGTAAACATGGCATGGAAGTACGGACTGCAAGCTGCCAACACAACTCTATGGGCTGCAATTTCTATGTCTTCAGCTACGATAGTCACATCACACAGCAAGTTTTGACTATGCAGAGAAAAAACAGCAGATGAACAGGAGTTGTAAACAAGACATTCCATCTCTCCAAGACAATAAACAAGCTAATTATCCTCCTCAAGCAGGCTTTCATACAGGCAGTTTTAATACTTGGACTCCTACCATTTCAAAGTGTTACAATTACCCAGCTTGAACAGGGGGTATTGAACAGTCTGAAAATAGGGAGCTCTACTAATATGTGCTTGTAAGATGCATTTTCCTACACGTCTTGAAAAATAAGCAGAAGACAGTCAAATAATATTTGTGTATTAACAATTCAGTTCCAATGCCTACATGTCCCTTAATGTTATTTACTGTGCCAACCTTGGCCCATTTTCTTTTTATCCTATCCAAAGCTCACAGCTAAGCTCAGTCTTATTAAGTGCCTGCTGTTTGAAGCTGCTTTTGCCCCTCACTTTAAAGGTACACAGCCATGTCCCAGTAGCTGCTGGAGTTCCATTCCGGACCCCACTGTGGATTCCTGAAACCGTGGATATCGGGGACACCTTTTTAAAGATAGGGGAACACCAGTGGCTCTGCTGCAACAAGGTTAAAAAAAAAGAGTTTAATTTCCCCCTATCTTTTTAATACGTGTCCCAGTATCCATGGAAAATTGAAACTGTGGATACTGAATTGGTGGATAACGGGGCACACTTTTATTTTATGGCAAAATTGTCCTTTGAAGACATGGGTATGGTGCCATGTAGAAGCGATTCTCTAGCTTGAGCTTCAAGTTGCACCATGCAACTTCCTTCAGTTAACTTCTTTGGAGAAGACAACCACTGTGTGGAACACCTCAGAGAATTTCCCAATCTGAGCTCCTCTTTTTAAGCAAGAAAGGTCTTACTTCAATCTTGCTTCAAAATGGGTGAGGATCATAGTCCAAATTCCAGTCTACGTCTGTCAACATTCTATCCATAAGGCAAACTTCGGAAAGCCAGTGAACAAAACCACCCGAATTTTTTATACAGAAAAAATACCTTCTTAATTCATTCATAACTTTGAATGCGTTCTTCATATGCCAAGGATTCACTGTAACAGGACAGTGTTTTTCAGTATTATCATCTTTCAGATCCAGAGGCTTCTGATGGCACAGTTTGGTACATCTGCAAGTAAGAAAAGGTTGGTGAAACAAATGCTCAAGCAGGCAACTGCTGAACAAACACAGAATGAAGGTTTACATTGTATAATCCTGTAATGTCTGTATTGCCAACCAGGTGACATGTACTTTCGGAAATGTGTTTTGCGACAAAAATACACAGATGATTTTAAGTCATATGGTACCCAGACAAAGTACAGGTGACAGATCAAAATAATAGTATCATTTGAGAGAGCATACTTGAACTTGCCATTTCTTATTATATACCAAAACAGAATACGGTGTTCTTTAACCAAACCTGGGGGTGAGACTTCTGTCAACACTTACCAGCAAACAACTCACATTTGTAGTTGAATCCATGGCATATGCATTTCATTTATTCAAAGAAGTGAGAACAATTACTAAAAACATCCTGATTTGTTATTGAGCTGTTTGAGCAAGACCATTGTGCTTCAGCAATTCATCAAATAAAATGCAAAACATGATACTGAGTGGAGAGGTGAGCACAAGTAGTAGTCCACAAATTCAGGCTACCAACTACTTTGAGATGCATCAGTATTGCTGTCATTTGAGTCATTCATTTTGTCTGATATGTTTTGAGGTGTTGGTTCAATCTAGTAATAGAGAGCTAATGAAAAGGGTAAAGTCTGTGTCAAAGCAGCCCATGAGCTAGATATGTAGAGGGAAAAGAAACACCTGGCCCGCCTAAGAACATAAATCTACTCTAGCGATTGTTCTTGACAGCTTTATTAGGTATCACGTATCCAGTCTCTCCTACCGGAACTTTCAGAAAACAGCCTCTACATCCAATTTTGTTAACATGTGAGAACACCTCAATTTTCAGCATATCCTCTTAGACGTTTGTGTCAGAGGCTTATCGGAGACCAGTGGACTCCAGACTAGACTGTTGCAGCACCTAAAAGGCTCCCAGGCGTGACCAGTGCTTTTTGTTCCACCAGGGAACATTGGGACAGCAGTGACTACAGCCCCCAAGTGTCACTGCAGCCAGCCACGCCTTCCCAGAATGCTGCATGCATGGCCCGCTGGGGTGGCAGGACCCGGACGTGGCTGGCCACGGTGACACTGAGGGGCTGAAGTTACAGCCGTTCCAACTGTAAGAGCCAGTCACCCAGTGGCTGGAAACAGTGGTCTCTGGATCTGGCCCACAGGCTGGACTTTGGAGACTGCTGACTTAGACTGCAATCCTAACCTGCAGTTAGGCTGGCACAAGGGACATTGTAAAGTATGTTTGGACCACTTTCAGAGTCAGAGGGGCCAACACATAGACATATGCCATCCGCCCTGGCTCCAAAAGTGGTCCAAACCCGCTTTACAGTGGCCCTGGTGCCAGCCTAACTCCAGGATAGGATTGCACTCTTAAACTAAAAGAGCCTAGCAAAGACCCCATTCACTTAAATAGCAGTCACCAAAAGTTCCCAGTGTGCATGCCTACTGCTGACAGTTTCTGCACGTCTTTCTCAATTTCCAGGTACAACTGCAGATTTCCCAATCTTTTGGCAGCAGCTCTTCAGCCAAGTGCAAGGAAAAAGACAATAGAACTCCCAACACATGGTGTCCTTCATATCCCATTAAATAATTTTAGCTAGCAACTTTTTAAGTCAAGGCACAATCCAAATCAATCCAACCACCACCAGTTAGTTGTGTCTGTTTCCAGTCTTTTTTTTCCCCCAAAATGGAGAAACTAGGACAGTCAGAAGATATTTGTTATTATATGTAAAAGTAGCACAAAGCCTGAATTAAGGCACACTCACCTTGAATTCCTATGCCCCCCCCCACACACAAAGGCACTGCTCTGTTGAGAAACAATGTAAAGTAACAAAAACACATTGCTTTTCCCTTTGCAACTCTGTGGCCTTGTATCATGAGAAACAGTTGGGAGTCGAACTGTACCCATAAATAGAGATCATTGCCTGTGAATTAATTATCTTTTCCAATGATTTTTCCTTCTAATGCGGATGTCCCCAAAATTTCAGCTGCCAGGGTCTTATATCACTCAGACTTACTCTTACAGTGAGCCAATTATAGAATAGAGGCATAAACCTAAGAATTTTTCACAATAGGGGAAATATTTGCAAATACTGTATGTTATTAATTCAAATTATTAGTGCATGTACAGAATGCTGCACATAAGTATAATGGCACTGTGGGGGACCATGTCTTGATGGGTCAGATGTAGCCCAAGGACCCCTATTCTAATCATAGTCTACCTGCTAACACCTCCACAGACATACGCCTTGTCCATATTGTTCTGCATCCTTCCCCCTCCCCAACCATCTGCATGTATGCAAGGATTGCATAATACACAGATAGACTGTCAACATAATCAATAACTATGGTTACTGAGAGCCAGGATGGTGTAGTAGTTCTGGAGTTAGACCTGAAGACCCAGGTTCAAATCCCCACTAAACTATGAAGCTCCCGAGATTATCTTGGGCCAATCCCTCTCAGCCTCAACAATCTCACAGGGTTGTTGTGAAGACAAAAATGGGAAGAAACCATGTTCACTCCACTCTGAGCTCCTTGGAGAAAGGAAGGTGTAAAAATTTTAATAAATAAAGTTATTTATTCACTAGTGCAACGATGTTGCCTTAATCCCCGTCTCAAATTGTCTGGTAATGTATTACAAAACAAGGTGGTTACAAAATTGGCACCCATTTCATATCTCCTTACACCCACTACTCCAGGAATTTAGTCTGATAAACAAGTTAACATTTACCAGTGTTTTTTGGAAGGCTAATTTTTTGATGCGGATATGGAACTAGCCGTGCCCAAGAAATTTCAAAACCCATCTACATATGTTGGTGTATAAACTTTTTCTGTGGCTGCTTCACATTCAGTAACTTCAGAAGTCTACTTTAGGTGTGGTGTACATACATACAGAAGCCTTAATATGCCTATCATCTCACATACACATTTTCACTGCAGGGCCACTGCCCCTACAGAAAACAATACTCAGCAGAAAGACAAAGCCAGAAGGAAACAGCTCCCATCCTGGTGAATTAAGCATAACCATCTTTATAAAGTATTTTCAAGCGTGCAAAGCACTTCCCATGCATAAGGACTCCTTCAAAGGTTAGAGCAACCCTGTAAGGTAACTATAGGTTGGACCTCAGTCTCTGCAGGGGAGCCATTCCCAGACCCCCACAGATACCAATCCTGTGGATAGTGACATCCAGGGGGCACAGAGGAACTCCAGGCACAACCAGAAGTGCCAGCTGCACCCCCACCAGAACCTCCCTGTGCCCCATATTCAACCTCCGATTGCGTCTGCAAGCCTCCATTGCAGACTTGCAATCCAAAAGCACAAGCCATAAAGCACAAGCCAAATCCATAAAGCACAAGCCTGTGGATGATGCAAGACTGACTGTACTATCTCCCAATTTCAGTTGGGATGTTGGATGTGAGAAAATGGCTTGCATAAGGCAACCTAGTGCGTTCATGGCAGAAGTGAGATTTGAACTGGGAGGAGGGGTCCGAGTTACCTTACCCACTACAATCCAATTACTGAAAGGTAGCATGAGCCAATCTTAACCATCTTTCCAGCACCGATTCAGCTGTGCCAACAGGGCACGTGCAGCTTCCTATGGTAGTGGGGCAGTCACACAGGTCTCCTCGAGGTACAGAAACATTTGTTAACAAAAGTTTGTTCTAGCATGTTCCTAAATCATAGAAGATGTGCATTCCGTTCCCTGCCTCATAAGAAGCTGTTTTTACAGACCATAGTTCTAGCTCAGAACACCAGGTGCCAAGGGAGTTGCAAAAACATACAGGTATCTTGTTTTCCGGTGTGTTCCCCGAGGCATCTCACTGGCCACTGAGAGACAGGAAGCTGGACTAGATGGGCTTTTGGCCTCATCCAGCAGGGCTCCTCTTAGAATTATCTACCCAGACTGGCAGCGCCTTTCAAATGGGATATTTCCCCCAACTGTACCTGGTGATACCAGGATTGAACCTGCAACCAGCAGTACCAGCTTTACTCTTCTCCCCACACATTGTTGATACCACCATGAACAATCCCAGTAACCTAACTTTTCTGTAGTAGTGACTGGGCTAAACTATTAGAAAACATATAGCTGACAATCTCCAATCACAATTATGACCACATAATACAGCAACAGTACAGTCCTATGCATGTTTAATCAGAATTCCATTTCACTATATTCAATGGGCCTTACTTCCAGGTAAGTACGTCTATCACTGCAGCCTCAGCTCTATTCATAAATTCTCCCTACACATCCACAGAATTCATGGAAAACAGGCCTGTGTTCACCAGCACAGTCACACACAGTTTCCAAACACAAGCTTTTAGCATATATACTTAATACCAAGTCAAAAGTCTTGTATAAAAATGAGGCAGATAGAATGTGTATTTAGTATTCTTATTTTAAAAAGCAGCTATTCTGATCCTCCTCTTCCAATGCTACATCCATTTACAGATTGATCTCTTATTGATCACTTATATTTATGCCTTTTTTACAGCATGATGGAAGGTAAGGCATTTGGTACATGCTTCCAAGGCAGTCTCCCATCCAGAAACAGACCTGATCTCCTTGCCTCCAACCAGACTGCTGTATCATGTGCGTTCACAGGCCATAGCCCCAATCATGACAAGCATGAGAAGCAAAGGGAAATGTTTATAATCCCTGTAGGCAGGTTTATTTTTAAATACATCACATCCCAACTAAAATAAAAATATTCAAGGCAGCTTATAAAAATCTACACAACACAGAGACAAAAATACCATTAAACTACAAAAACTGCAGCTGAAACAGTATGGGTAATAAGTGTAATCTTAAACTGCAGCATCAAACTTCCTAATCATGGCAAGATGAGACAAATAAAGATGTCTTGCCCTGGCACATAAGATGCATCTAGCTAGGTGTTAGGCAGCCAGTCAAAGAGAACATTCTCCAGCCAGGGTGCCACCACAGAGAAAGCCCTTTTTCCCCATCATCTGTTTAACCTCTGGGGTGGCAGACACTTGGAGGTAGCGCTCAAAGGGTGACAGAAACTCACACACAGGTTCATGTTGGAATGTAGTATCTTACAGAATAATCTGCTGTGTGTCTACTGAGAAGCAGGTTTCATTACATTTAGTGGCACTTACTCCCTGGAAGATCTATATAGGCTTGCAAGCCTGAGCAGAACTTATTTCCACCGCTATTGCCTCAGTCTGAAAGACAACTCTACGAACTCTAATCAAGTCAACACAGATTGTTACTGCACATTACAAGGTATCCAGTCTATAGTTCGTATAAAAGGGTACTTGAAGACTACAAAAGATGGACATTGGTGAAAGAGGGACAAAACCGGGGCAGTTGTTCCAGATTAAGTAATAAGACATTCAGCATTAGGCTGTAACCTTAACCAATGCCAATCAGCCACATATACATAATACAGAATTTAACAGCAGGCTCTATCATTCAAATGCTATGGCATAGACCAGAGGTTTCCAAACAGTGGGTTGGGACTGATTTTGGTGGGCCATGAAATTGACAAACTGTCAGCTAACAAGGAAAATGAACTGAGCCCTATGGAAGCTGAAACAAAGCACGTGCACATTTACCCATCAGTAGGTGAATGTGTCTCCGTTCATTTCAAAGGGCAGGCCAAAGGGAATGCAATGCCAGAAGAATGGTCCTGATCTGATGAATGTGGAGCAGAACAAACACTATAGAAGGCAGCATCCCCCGCACCATAGTAAAAAAAAAAAGAAGAAGATAAAAACAGAGGTTTGAGTGGTTGATAAAGTGAAACTTTTTTTAGTCTCAATGCGGGATGGGTGCTAATTGACTTTCATTTTTAAAAGTGGGTCCCAGGGCTAAAACGTTTGGGAACCACTAGTGTATGCTTTGTTTCTGAGAAGGTGCTTGACAAAGACTGCAGAAGGGCAGTACAATAATACATATTTATGTTATTCAAACTATGCCCAGAAGGGGCAAGTTAAGTAATCAAAGCCAAAGGAGTAGAGTGAAAGAACCAGGCGAAATGTGCAGTCTTTGGGAAGCTCACACTTTGTCAGCTTGCCGACAAAGGTGACCTCCTAACATAGACCCACTTTGGGATGCAAGCACAAGGAAGGGGAGACATAAAGGATCCACAGGGGCCAGGCCTGTTGGATGAAAGCTGCTCGCTCGCTCGCTCGCTCGCTCGCTCGCTCTCTCTCTCTCTCTCTCTCTCTCTCTCTCTCTCTCTCTCCCCTAAAACGAAATATTTAAGCAATCCAAGGCTTACATTAGAGCCAGGCTCAACCCTACACAATATTTTCAAAACGCCAGATCGCTACCTCACAATTTGAATATTACAGGACAGCATCTCTGAACACAGACAGGGTAAGCTTCTCTCGACAGTTCTCGGAGAAGAACCTTCCAGGCCCCAGAAGACAACTTCCAAGCAAAACCTCAACAGCAGCAGCACCACTCCTTTTACAGAGCTCTCTGCCCTCTAACATCAGACACGTCTAGTGTTGACAGGCCGAGACGCGCACTCTGCACATGCTCGAAAGACCTATTTCAGTCCCAATCCCCTATATTCGCAGACGGAGCCTTTGGTATTTCATAACCGGTTGTGGGACCGAGGCCCGGCATCAGCTTACACCCTGTGGAAAAGGAAGAGAACACGATCCGCCCACCCATTTCAAGCCCTATTATTTGCCGCGGAACAGCAGCGCCTGCCGTTAATCCTTCGCCGGCGACGTGCGCCTGACACTCACCCCAACGGCTGCAGCAGCAGCATCTCCATCGCGGCTCCTCCGCTCGGACGGCTCCCTCCTTAGAACGCAGGCACCGAACACCGGCGCCAGCACCATTCCAGCCGCGAACGCTGGGGCACCCCCGGCAGAACGCCCAGAGGGGGGCAAGGCTTGCCTGGGCTAGACTCGCCTGGCCTCTCCCGCGAGCGAGCGAGCGCCACTACAAACACCGCCGCTGCCGCTGCCGCCGCCTCTCGCTGCTGCTGCCCCCGCCCAGCTTCAGACGAGCTGCTGCTACTGCTGCTGCTGCTGCTGCTCTCCACGCGCTGCCGCCAGCCTCAGCCAGCCAACCCAGTGACTTCCGGGATCCAGACAGACCTACCCCTATTATCCCCAACAAGAGGAAGGTGACGTCAGCACGCAACTTCTGGAGAGGGGAAGAAGCACTCTTCCGTGCGCCCCCTCGGCTGCGTGGTGCGCTGCGCGGGCGCGCCTTGCAAAGGGGATTGCAGGCGTTGGGGGCGGCTGCGGGACGATGCCATCGGGAGGGGAGGCCACGACAGCGTCTTCCTCTGCCGGGGAGAACGAGCTGCATTTGAGGAGCATGGGTGGGAGGGCTGCGGATCCCCGGCCTTCCCCCGTCTAGCGGCTGCGTGAATGGCTTTCCAATTTGGAATGAGGTCAGTGGACCACGGAGTCCAGCAAGCGCATCCCTGGTTAAAGAGCTGCCTCGGAAACATTCACCAGCAGAGCGACCAGCTAGTGGGGCCCCCAAGCTGCCTCTGAAGAGGGCACGCTCTGCTACCAGAGCTCATCCTTTATTGACCACAGCAGTTGTTATCAGGGATGTCTTACCTCCCACACAACCTTGTGAAGTAGGGAATAGATTCATAGTGACTTGCTGAAAGTCACCCACTCGCTTTCATGGCAGAGTGGCCATCTGACCCTCAGTCTAAGTACACATGCAGTGTAACACTCTGCATGCCCACTAAATTCGATGGGACTCACTCCTAGGTAACTGTACAAGATTGTAGCCTAAGGCTGCAATCCTATACACACTTTCCTGAGTGTGAGGCTCATCAGTGAATACAGTGGGACTTGCTTCTGAGTAGTCATGCATACGATTGTGCTGTAAATTACAAAGGAAGGGGCTTGGCCCCCAGGAATTATTTTCAGAATGTTCCAAAGGAGGCATGATTTGATTAAATTGGGGGTAGGGTGGAGTCAGGGAATGGGGTTGTGGGTTTCATTAACTTCTGTATCCCACAGTTCAAGCAATGTGCATCAATTCCTACTTCAAATCAGTAGCATCCCTATGGGGGGGGGGCAGAGAGCTCCAAGGAGCCTCCCCTTGCTGTGTAAATCTCCTTCGTCACCGCAGCCAGTAGGCATTGCTTTCCCCTTGAGGATTGGCTACAACGGTGAGGGAGAGATTTACATGTAGGTAAGATGAGGCTCTTTGATTAACTTAGCAACACACACACATACACCCTTGTAGAGACAAAACCGCTTCAAGTCCAAGCTTTTATCCACCACGTCACTGGGGATCTTTTGTCAAAAATTAAGGTGTAATATTCTGAAAGAAAGATCGTCTTTGTTCGCTTGGTTGGAATCACAGCCATGGCCCTGCAATTGAATAAGAACATAAGAAAAGCCTTGCTGGATCAGGCCAAGGGCCCATCTAGACTGGCTTCCTTCCAGTGGCCCACCAAATGCCTCACCACTGAAGAACAACCACTGGTGAGTGCAGCAAGGAGCACAGAATCTCCTGGATAGTTTTAAATTTACCTATAAATTCTCTGTACAGAAAGAAGCTGGGCAACACAGCCTTTGTTCTTTCCCAAGTACTTTTCATAGGAGAAATTTCTAATGGATTTTGCCTGACATCTAGGACATCCCTGACAGACAAGGATACTAGGGAGGTATGTTTGTACCCAGCAGCTGAATAAAAGACAGCAGGTTCAGTAGAACTAACCTAGTTTAAAAGCAAATTTATCTACTGTCCAGGAAACAATGGGCTTGATGAATGTTCCAACCCCATGTGCAGTGGCAGTAAAGAAAGCTAATTCCATGCTCAGGATAATTAAAAAGGGGATTGAGACTAAACAGCCAATATTATTAGGCCATTGTACAAATCAATGGTAAGGCCACATCTGGAGTCCTGCATACAGTTCTGGTCAAAACATCTCAAAAGAGACAGAGTGGAACTGGCAAAGTTACAGAAGCATGTGACCAAAATGATTACTGGGCTGGAGCACCTCCCTTATAAGGGAGGGTTACAGCATTTGGGGCTCTTTAGATTTTAAA
Source organism: Lerista edwardsae (assembly GCA_029204185.1). NCBI lineage: Eukaryota > Metazoa > Chordata > Lepidosauria > Squamata > Scincidae > Lerista > Lerista edwardsae. The sequence goes on from JAJKFI010000003.1 coordinate 23,510,211, forward strand.
AAATGCACCTGAGAGGGGACATAATTGAGAAATACAAGATTATGTAGGGGATGGGGAGAGTGGACAGAGATGTTCTTTTCCCTCTCACACAACACTAGAACCAGGGGAAATCTATTAAAAGTGAGTGTTGGAGAGTTGGGAGAGTTAAAATAGAGAAAAAAATATTTACCCAGCGTGTAATTAGTCTGTGGAACTCGTTGCCACAGAATGTGGTGATGGTGACTGGCCTAGATGCCTTTAAAAGGGGATTGTACAAATTTCTAGAAGAAAACTCCATCACAGATTATAAGACATGATGGTTATGTGCAACCACAGGACTCAGGTATCTTGTTGTGTGCTCCCTGAGGCATCTTGTGGGCCACTGTGAAAAACAGCTGGACTACATGGACCCTTGGCCTGATCCAGCAGGGCTCTTCTTATGTTCTTATCCTGTACTCAGTGAAAATGATGTTGCTCTGAAAGGAGACAATTTCCATATGAATGCAGGCACATGGAGAGATTTGTATTAATGGCTAATATAAGGTATTTAGGATTAATTGGATGCAATATAGCACCACCTCTTGGTCGCAAATGTATTACGTTCCATAAACATCCATACTTTAGAAGTAAGCAACCGCAGAAGTATTCCCCTGCCAGATGCAGGGGAATGGCAATGAGATGCAAGTATCTAGTTGTCTTGTGTGCTCAGTCACAGTTACTACCAACTGTGCATCACCATCCCCAAACTTTCTAGTCTCTCCCCAAGCATGTACCATCATGCTATGAAGACACAAGCAGATCTACAGCAGTAATAGTGACCAGAGAGAATAAAATGTTCCTATGCATGGTTGCCACTTTTTTGTTATTACAAAACTTCTGAAGGAGCTGTAGCTTAGGAACAGAGAACATGATTTGCATGCAAAGGGTCCCAGGTCCCTGACATCTCCAGGTGGGAAGACCCCTGTCTTTCCACCATTCAGCATAGATAATACTGGCCTAGATGGATCAATGGTCTCTAACTTAGTAGAGACCCATTCAGCAAGTCCAGACACAGCACAATAACTGCTTGAATTGGGATGCAAATTTCACTATCCCATTACTGTCACCCCTCTGTAAACAAATTGCACAGAAGGCAGAAATCCAACCCCTAAAGCTCACCTTGCTCCATCTTTCATGTGGTAGACTCCCAGCATCTCCTGCACTTCCTGCTTAGTTTAAAGGGACCACACAATAAGGATGAGGGGGCACACTGCTGTCTTCCAATCCACTTTCAGGCAGGCTGGAGAGATGCTACAGCAGATTTGGGGTAAAGACCAAGTCTGTTTGCTACTCCCTGCAACTTGCAACTTGATGCAAGCCATACTGTCCACTTCACTTATGGGCCGGCTGTGAGTTTATAAGGCAACTTCATATAGGTACTTGAATGCTGCTTGACAGAAAGGGAACTGATGCAAACTGATGCAAATTGGTTTGGTCTCCGGGTGTCAGTGAATTTCGTTGTGTAACACAATGACAATAAATAATAATAAATAATAATAAATAAATAAATTAACTCATCTTCAGGAAAAAGTGATGGGAAAAGCTGCACCTATTACCCATTCTTCTATAGACCCATTCCTCAGAGCTCACTCTAAAACTACAGTTGTTCAATAAAAATGTAACTGTTTCAGCTGTGTCATTGTTTTTCTGACAACATTGCTCACCTCAGGCATGTTTGTGATGGGAATACAAAACAGGAAGTGGCCAGTAGGTTCTCCCCCAGAGCAGAAGCACACCATCTTTTCCATGGCACTGCCACTCAGGCAATATTTTTAAACAATTACAGTTCAACTTGTGGTACTTCACAGTATTTGAGGCAGTACTTGGCCCTAGTGTCATGGTGATCATGTATGCTAGTGTGGCTGAGATGTGGTTGTGCAACTACCTGACCCTTCAGAAGAGATATGGTTTGCAGGAAGGAAAGCTAAGGAGAGATCAGGAAGTCCCCCCACCAAAGGCTGCTAAAGAAACTTCACAGTCAGGGAATAAGAGGGCAGGTCCTCTTATGGATTCAGAATTGGTTGAGGGCCAGGACACAGAGAGTGGGGGGTCAGTGGGAAATTTTCACAATGGAGAGAGGTGAAAAGTGGAGTGTCCCAGGGATCGGTCTTGGGGCCAGTGCTTTTCAACTTGTTCATAAATGACCTGGAGACAGGGATAAGCAGCGAGGTGGCCAAGTTTGCGGATGACACAAAACTTTTCCTGGAGGTGAAGACCAGAAGGGATTGTGAAGAGCTCCAGAAGGATCTCTCCAAGTTGGGGGAATGGGCAGCAAAATAGCAGATGCGTTTCAACGTAGACAAGTGTAAAGTGATGCACATTGGGGCAAAAAACCAAAACTTCACCTATAGGCTTATGGGTTCTGAGCTGTCTGTGACAGCTCAAGAGAGAGATCTTGGGGTGCTGGTGGACAATTCAATGAAGGTATCGACCCAGTGTGCGGCAGCAATTAAGAAGGCCAATTCCATGCTTGTGGTAATTAAAAAAGGGGTTGAGAATAAAACAGCCAATATTATCATGCCATTGTACAAATCAATGGTAAGGCCGCACCTGGAATATTGTGTACAGTTCTGGTGGCCGCACCTCAAAAAGGACACAGTGGAGCTGGAAAAGGTGCAGAAGAGAGCAACGAAAATGATTACGGGGCTGGGGCACCTCCCTTATGAAGAAAGACTGCAGTGTTTCAGGCTCTTCAGCCTAGAAAAAGCGCCTGAGGGGAGACACGATTGAGACAACAAAATTATGCAGGGAAGGGATAGAGTCGATAAAGGGATGTTCTTTTCCTTCTCTCAAAACACCAGAACCAGGGGGCATCCGCTAAAACTGAGGGTTGGGAGAGTTAAAACAGATAAAAGGAAGTACTTTTTTTACCCAGCAGGGAGTTAATCTGTGGAACTCTTTGCCACAGGAAGTGGTGATGGCATCTGCTCTAGATGCCTTTAAGAGGGGATTGGACAGATTTCTGGAGGAAATAGGCAATGCTGGATTGTGCAACCTCCTTATATTGGTGGTGGGCTACTTCAGAGTACTGGGTGCAAGGGAGTGGCAACAAGATCCAAGCATCTTGTTGTCTCATGCCTCCCTGGGGCACCTGGTGGGCCACTGTGAGATACAGGAAGCTGGACTAGATGGGCTTTTGGCCTGATCCAGCAGGGCTCTTCTTATGTTCTTAAGCAACAACTGACGCTATCCCTTTGTTGCACAGGAGAAACCGTGCAGTGAGGGGAAAGCTGCCCTATTCTGTGCACAGTTGCTGTCTCTAGTGGCATATATGGAAGATATGTATACAGAAGAAAAGTGGTACAGTACTCTGGAAAAACAGAATGTTGAAAGCACTGCATAGAACCCCAGCAAAGGTGAAAGAAGAGACCATAACCACTCATACTTCTGTTATTGCTAGGAGGGAAAACGGTGTTTTGCAGCAGTCTGAGCTCCTGTGTAAAGCGCTCTCCTCCGCCTCCATAGCCATTTGCGGCTTGGAGGTCTGGATCGGAGACTTTGCTCTCCGAGCCGCGAATGGCTCTGAAGACGAGGAGGTGGGGCTGCGTTACAGAGGTGCTCAGGCTCTTGCGAAACTTAGCGCTTTGCCACACACATCCAAACACGTCACTGTTACGCCTCCTGGTGTGCAGGGAAAGATCAGCACTAAACTATGCAAAACCAAAAACGGGGTACGCGAATGGATAAGCGAGCACAAGAATATGTTGGGGGCGGGGGCCCAGAGACAAGTTGAAACGGAGCATGGTCTCTTGCCTTAATGTCAGCAAGGCGACGCCAAACCCTCAGAACTGAAAAGCCCCCTTTGCTTTCTCCGGTGTACCGTCCTAGACCCGAGTGGACTCCCTCCCTCCCAATTCCAAGGGCAAGTGGAGCCACCACCCACCCGCTTGAAGTTTGCAGTCGCAAACTTGTGATTGGGTCCCAATCAACTCTATGGGATTTGCGCCTCACTGAACCGCGCCGTGCGAGTCTTCGCTGCATGCGATACGTCCCTGCACCAATTTCCCAAAACAACCAACGACTCCTCTGAATCCGAGGCGCACTCTCGACTCGCCTCCCTCAATCTGCGCGAAGCCCTACCTTGGCGAAGCCTGACTCGGCCGAGAGGCGGCTGTTTTGAGAGCAAGATTTGTCCAATCGTAGCGCCGGTGGGTGGAGATTTGGGCGGAAACGAAGCCTTCAGGAGAGCAGGCGGTGGGCATCCGAGGCGTCGGAGGCGGGGCGTTTGCTATAAACAGCCGGGGTGGGTGCGGGGAAGCGTGTTGTTGGACCGGAAGTAGCTACTCTAGTGAACTGCTATGGCGGGAGCGTCGTCTGTGAGAGGGCGGCAGCAGCAGCCGCCACAACTGGATAATGTGAGTTGTCAAGGGAGCCCTAAAGCTGGCGCTTGCAGCGAGTGCGTGCGTGCGTGCAGTCCCCGCTCTGCAAGAGCAGTTTGCAAGAGGTAGCGACTCCACGGTTGCATCCGGTTGCAATTTGGTGGCTCAGGAAGGGACCGAAGAAGGGTTGTACGCGGTTCTCGGCTTGACGGAAGCCAACAGGGGCAGAAGGTTGCTCCCGTCCTGTTTTGCATAGTGCGCTGCCTTCACCTCCGCCCTCGAATTGCAGCCTGTTCCAGCTTAACTGGAAAGCGACGCTGGGGTCGCCTTGAGTGAAGTTTCGAGAAGCACTTGAGCCCCATCACTTTGACATGGTGTAATGCACTAGCATCTGGGTGGGTGGGTGGAAACACGTGCGCGTTAAATTCTGAAGGACCCCCGGTTCCGTTTCTTGCATTCGAGAAAGAGCTCTGGCTAAAACCATGAAGAGTCCCTGCTCGTGAGCAAAATAGATGAGTGGGCTGATTCGGTATGGGATAGCTTCCGGAGATGCTGAGCATAGATGTAACAAGCAGCGTTTAATTTTCCAAGCTAAAGATGTTGGGGCTCAGCTCGTCTTTCCTTTTGACCTCAATGCCTCATTGCCTACTCCTTGCTGTGTGAAAGTTAGTAGCGGTTTTTTTAATGGGAAGAAGGAACTGAGTGTAGCACGTGATGACGCTGGTCTGTGTGTCTTAAGACTATTAAAGAGGTTGAGCTTATTGCTATAACCTAAATTATGGCCGACTTGATAGAAGTGAAGCCAGCTTCTAAAGAAATCTTGAAAGAGTGGGTGTGACGGGACTCACCACCAGGACAAGCCTGTAAAACGCATTATCTGACCATGTTTTATGTTTAACCTAAATAAGGATGTCTGAGAAATAATCCTGGGTGACGGAAAAGCTCAATTCCCATGTTGTAAAGAGAGGGGTCCAACAAAAGCATTAATTTGCTCTGTGCTCCACAACTTGAAATGCTGAGTGTGGCTACTAAAATGCAGTTTATTGTGAGTTTTGTAGGAACTGGTAACGATTCATTTGAGTAGCGATGTTTGTCAGCTACTTTTTGTTGATTTGAAAAGCAGATTATTAAGCTGCATTGAATTCAAAGGCTGTTGACTGCTTTTGGAACTATGTGGTATGTGTACTTTTTGGCCCTAGGCATGTTGAGGCACTACTGGAATTCCAGTTGAAAATATTTCCTGTTCTGCTGTCCATATTTCCATATTATTTCTGCTGTCTCTCTGGGAAACTTAGTTTTTGCAACTCACTTGGGAATACAGAATCCTTGGGGATTTGCTTGAACTTGTTTCCCTGAATGTCTTGTCAGATAAGAGCTGTGGGTGGGGTTCCTCTTCGGAAATCTAGTAAAGGTGCATAGCTTGCATGTGTTTCCTCAAGCGTCCAAGTAAATATTTAGGATTTTATTCTAAACAATGAAGGAGGTAAAGCTGTGCTTAAGTTCTAATTCTGGTGTCCTGATGCAAAACATAACTGGTGTACAGAACCAAAATAGAAACTAGATACAGTAGTGGTAGTTGAGATGAAAAGAAGAAGTCCTCACAAATGTTTTGAAATGGCAAAATCTGGGTCGCTGGTTGCAAAACTTAATGGCTAAAATGCTTCCCTTCTTTTGAGAGTCAACTCTAAGGTCTAATGCAGCAATTCTCAACTTTTTCATCTCACTGAGCAAGATGCTAACATTGTCAAAGCACACCATTTTTGACAATTGACAAGGCGCACCACACTGTTGGTGGGCAACTCACATTGTTCCAATGGCTCTACTCATAAATAAAATGACAATCCCCCAAACTTCTGCAGAACAACAGTGTGCCCAGATACAGTGGTTGAAAGTCACTGGTCTGATAACGCGTAGTTGTGTAGCATCTCTGTTTTTCATAGGGCTACTGACTTCTTATTTTTTGGGATTCTCAATTGTTTCTAATCAAGTTGCTTTTTCTAATCAAACTAGGTGAGTTGGGCAAGAAAATATAATGAACAGATGCAAAGGATGTTGGTGCTCTGGGTCCTAGAGGGCAGGTCTTATTGTTCAACTAACGTTCAAAATACTAGTCAGAACTCTCTATGCACAAACCTTCCTTTTAAAGTTTAATGTGTAAAATTACATGACCAGGCTTAATGGAATGCTGTATCATTTACATTTACTGGTGGTAGCTGACAGCCTTCATGGTAATTGCTATTACTTCTACTAATTTTAAGATTTAAATTAGTGAGTACGCATTTTTTTAGTTTGAATGGTGGGCCTCTTCTAAAATAAAGTAATTGGAAAATATAAAACGGCATCGGTGGGCACATATCTAAACTGCAATGGGTGTTGTCTGCCACCACGACTTTATCTTTGATAACATTGCTCATCACTTAAAATATTGGGCATATTACACAATCTGTGGTCCTTGATTAGAAGCCAATTTACAACACAGTAGGTGAGCAGTGCTCTGTAGGACTTTCCTGCCTTTCCTTTCATCCTGTAGCTCAGTGGTTCCAAACTGTGAGCTGTGGCTCCCTGGGAAGTAGAGAAACCAGCTGGGGAGCCACAGAATCCTTGCAAAAATCCCATTACCCTATACAATGTATAAGATTGTAGCCCTCATGGGGAGCAGACCAAGGAAGATGCCACTCAAAAAACTCCTTTAGCCCTAGCACTTTCCCTCCCTCCCCATCTAATGGGGAGAGACACTGAAGGATTCCATGAAGCACAGGTCTGCTGAAAGTGGTGAAAATTGTGTGTCTGCATGTGTGATGCGCAAGCAAAAGTTCTGGTCCATTTGTGTAAACCCTTATTGAAATTCTGCTGAACTTGCTTTTTCACCTGTCCTGTTTAAGCCAAAACAGTGTGAACATGCAAACAAAGGCAGTTCAAACTGGTGTGCTTTCTAAATGAAAAAGCTATCTTGGTTATCTGACTTGCTGCTCAATTTATTTCAGGGCTCCCTGGAGATAACACAAAGTATGGAAGATGACCCTCTCCTTGATACACAGCTCCTACCCCCTCATACCTTGCATTCCAGCCTGGATCCAAAGTCCCACACCATACCTACTGTTTGTACTGCCACTTTGTTTCTACTCATACATGTAAGTTTTAGGGGATCACTTTAATATTTAGTGATGTATCTCTATTTTGTATCTTTATCAGGGCCTGGAGGCAATGGGTACCTGTAGTTGAGCAAGCAAGTAGCAACTGAGCTCTTTCTGCACTACTACTTTGCAGTGCCAGCAGAGCAGCTCTTTCCCCAGTCGAAATGTCATAGCTCAGCTCTGCCTCCTGTGCATCTCTCCCAGATTTAGGAGGCCAAAACTGAACAGCAGATGACTAATGTTGGTCACATGTGCCTGCTCTTCAGAGCATTTGCACCCAGCCTTGATTGTTCAAAGGGAGTTGATTGGTTTTGGAAACTGGGTTTATCAAAGCAAAGACCAATGACCTTGCAGGATACTAGATTTCCTCACACCTTGGATAACTGTAATAATTTGTCTGAGGAAGCACTTGGCCACTAGTGTGTCATGCTATGTTTTTGGGTGGGGGGTGGACAGGCAGAAAAACCCTTAACAGGGCAGAACTTTTCTAATAGCAAAGAATCTGTGCATCCCATTTTTCCTCCTGTTTTTCCTAATGGACTAAATTGAATGGAGATTAAGCCTGCTCCTGGTGCCCCTAGCCAATCAGAATCGAGCCTGCTCATCTGCATAGTTTGTCCCGCTAATAGCGAACTAGATGGTCCTGCGCTGACTACAAGGCAGTGCAATGGAGCATGTGCACCTCCACTCTTAAGACCGATTAGGTGTTCTTTATAGCTGAAGTACTAATATCTGCAGAAACATCTACTCTTCAAAATGAAGACCTGCATGTTGTCTTCCCACAAGAGCAGTGAAAAGCAGTAAAGGAAGGGAAAACTGGTCCTAAGAAGACAATGTTGTCCTCCCACTCTTGAATAAAGGGAATTCTACCAGATGGTATGGGGATTAATAGGATAGTTCATATCCTTGTTAACGCCACCAGTTGTTCACCCTCCCATTGCACTGTATTTGTTTCAAGAGCTTAAACCTCCCTCTCCCTTGCTGCATCAGTCATACAGGGGGAGGAAGCCAACCCATGAGCACTTCCTGCCTCCAGTGAAGTCCTCACAGGTATTTCACTCATCAATATTCTTGAACATTCGGCATAATCTGTACTGTGTTTGCTATTGTGGAAAGTGACAGTGGGTTGTATCCCAACTCCCTTTTCACCAATGGAAAGCACTTTGGTTCACAAAGGGCTTGTGAGTCTTTCTTGGCTACTCGCCCCTTAACTCTGTTGCCCTCTGTACAGTCCTGTTCCAGAGGGTCTCCAGAGCAGATTTTCAGGCTGGTGTTGTGCTGAGGAAAAGGCAGGAACATTTGCCATAGCTTTTGCTAACACTCATTGGGGTTACAAACCAACATTGGTAGAGCAGAATGCGAAAGTTGGCTTATTACCGCAAAACTGTCTCAAATTTAAGAAATATGTGTTGATAGTGTTAGTATTCAGATTACAATGAATGAGAAATTTGATTCAAATTCAAGTGTTGATCTTACCAATGTTATGACTTTGATGCTTCAGTTCTTTTGAGTACTAAAATTCCAATTCTTTCTCAGGTTGCTTTTGTTGTTCTGGCTGTCCTGGCCGGCGTGTTTTGTCATTCTGAGGCAGACACAGATGTGTGTAGTAGAGACTATACCAGTCCACTGCATGTACAAACTGCAATAATCATTGCTAAAGTCATTTTCTGGATCCTGCATGTCTTCCTTGAGCGGTTTATTCATTACCACCATAGCAAAGTCAGAAGCAAAGGCTACCTCCTGATCTACAGAACCACAAGGCATCTTAAACGGCTTCCTCTGCTAGTTCAATCTACTGGTGAGCCTGAGCTTGCTTATCTTTTTGTCAATTGTCTGTAAATATATCCATCTGCAGGTATTAAGCATCTAATTTGGTCATCCTAGCAGTGTACCTTGCTAGCAAAGGCTTCCTTGAGTATTGTCTGCCTTTGATCAGCTGAAACTTTCAAAATGACTTGAGGGCTGTTGGTCACTATTAATTTTGTCTCCAACTCCCAGATGACCTCATTCAGTTAAGTAGAGTTTCTAGATATTTAAAAGCTGTTGTGAAGCTTAATTTCTTACAGTCCAAAAAAAAAATCATCACAAACACCTAAGGCTATTATGTGTTAATAAGCATTTTATACAACACATTTTGTTTTTCACATACAGTCAATCCTCATTATCTGTTAGAGTTAGGTTCCTTCAAATCCTTGCTGAAAGCGAACTTGCAGATAATTAATCATTGAGCCTATGGGAGCAATGAGGTTTGGTGCCAGGGGTGCATTATCTGCCACCAGAGGAATCCAGCAGAGACCCTCAGGAAGCCAGCAGAGTGCATCAGGAAGTGCCAAAAAGTATCTGATGCTGCAGAGATTTTCAGAAAGGCACCTGCAACCAGCATGGACCCCTTAAATATGGCCAGTGGAAGCTTCTGCCAGCCATTTTAACGGGGTCAGTGCTGCTCACAGGTACCATTCTGAAGGTCCCTGCAGCCTTCGGAAGGCGTAGTGGATAATGAGGACAGAGGCACCTGATAATGTAGAAAGCAGCAATTCTACCCCTCACAGATAAGCAATATTGCAGATAGTAAGGTTGCATATAAAGAGGATTGACTGTATTACCCCAACTGTACACTGTATCATGGGTTTTGATCTGGCCATCCTGTGTCAGGACTTTTTCATCGCGACAAGTTATGTCAACTGTCCTAATGGGGACAGGGTGATCTTTTCTGCCATTAGCTCTTGGGGAGGGAGAGATCCATATGATGGGCATTTTAGTTTGCATGAGTATTCCATCAAGGGTGGATTCTTCCCACTATTCTTGCTTTTGCAAAAGTGGAAGGAAGGCACTTTGGAATCCTGAAGGAAGGAGAGGCTCAATTGATGTTTTGGAAAATTGAAATTGATAGTTATTTTCAATTTTTCAAAGTTTTGATGGAATATTTTGGACTGTTTTGAATGACAGCGTTGTGCTTTAATTGCTGTAATAAGTGTGGGAAAATAAGACTAATATTTTCTTGTCCCTTAAAATGATGATTAAATAAATGCATTTATTATTTTCAGTGGCAATAATATATTAGTTGTATTCCCCAATTCTTATTGCAGCAATCAACTTAATAAAATGTAACACTTTTGAACAAAGTAAGAACAGTCTAAAATGATGGTCTAGATGTGTAGGAATAGCCTTTTTAATCAAACACTGAAAATCAACACAGAGCAATCTTCTACAACATTCAATTGTACATTAAGTACATGGGAATGGACAACATTCTGTTGCATTTTGACAGGGCTTAAGCGAAAGTGATCAGTACAGTTATGGAATTTGCTTACAAACAGTAACAAGTGAAAACAGTAGTAGTACCTCTCTTTAAGGTAGAAGAATAGTCATATCCCTTTAACAGAGTATAATCCTAGGCACAAATCATGAAATGAGAATTTGCCTCACTAATGCCACAGATGATGACTGGGGTATATACCATATCTGCCATCAAACAAAGCAAAAAGCCTAAATGGACTAGAATCTTAAGGAAAGCATTTTTTATTTCTCAGTGTTCTAAATACCAGCTTGAGTATTTAAATGTTGTGTGCCCTGATGTTAAACTAGTCATAGACCAAAGAGCTTAGTTGCATTAAGCACACCATACTCTGGATTTTGGGTATGTGATTTGGTCACAGATGACTTGATGCAGTTGAATTTTGTAGTTATAGCTATAGACATTTTTCCTTTGGCTTATCAAGACAGAGTGGACATTCTATATTGCGTGTATCATATGCAGTGTAAAGGCTTGGAAGCAAAAACTGCTGTGCACTATGTTGATCCTTAAAATGTCCGTCTATATACCATGCCACAAAACTAATATAAAGGAATATCCTTGTCTGACAGGACAGGTTGCTGATTAGGGAAGTGAATCTGTTTCATGTTTTCGGAACACACTGTAGTTCCTCCGACTAATTTAGTTGTGGTTTGGGCTGTGCTGCTGAATGCTATGTGACTTTGTTAGACCTAAGTAAGGTCGATCTTAGTCAAATTGAAATGTTAGATGCATCTCATTTTTCTCATGCTTGCTGTTGGAGACATTAATGGAGGCTGGATGCAGTTTCACCAGCTGATTTGGAAATTGCTCAAAAACATTGCTAAAAACCTGTGGCTGTACTCTGAAACACAGTTGCAGTGTTCATGGAAGTTGCTTCATATTTCATGTTTGCTACTTTATAGGAGCATTGCTGAGATGCAGCCACTAGGTAGAGCTCTGGAGACAAAGAATAAAGATATTGGTATTCAAGTAGTGCTCAACTGGATGCATTTGACTACAGAAAATAGCTCATCCTGCAGACCAAGGCAAACCAGTACTTTGGCCCTTCAAGGTTGCAAAAGCAACTGATCAGCATGGGTGCTGGAGAGCTAGATCTGCATTGGCTTTTTATTTGCTTGATAAGGCAAGATCCAACTTATCTAAATGAGTAGAGAAGGGCTTCAAGCAAATTTTTATGTAGCTTCAGACTTGAGCCTTTTACCAATACAACACTAGTTAACTACGGTAATTCTTTTCTAAAATAAGTAATGTGTAAGCTTGGTATTGTGGACCTAAATCTTCTTGGAAGATTCTGAAGTTCTTATGATAAATGAAGGCAACAGTGAAGTCAGGGTTATCAACAACTTGAAGTCAGGGTTATCACTTCTAGAAATCATTGTGGTCACTTGGCCTTTGACATGATGCACCTTCTTCTGTGTATTTTTTAAATAGGTAATACAGCTTTATTACTGATCCTGTCGGCACAACTTTCCTTTCCTGATCATTATAAACTGTATCTCTACGTCATTGTGGGAATCTTGTGTGTAGAACTCATTTGTTCAATAATATGCCTGCTTGTCTATACAGGTGAGATCAAAATTATCTAATCATTTCATAATGGCTATTAGACCATACTATTCTCTTTTTTTTGTCTTACTGATGCTATTGAGCTGGATCAGGTGTGCTGTAGAGAGTTGGAAAGTAGACAGTGGAACGTTTGATGATATGGTGTTGTAATACTAGTCCATGTATTCAGTATTGCTGTACATTAACAAAGCATGTCTAATAACAAAGCGTGCTTGAGCAGCTAAGCTGCTGTCCAAAGAAACCAAAGATACCTACATTTGCTGAAGAATTATCCCTTTGTATGATGACAAGAACCCTTGGGAGGTGCTCAGGTAGGGAACTTCAAGCATCTTGGTTTGTATGGCAGCTGAAAAAAGAATGTTAACTATGCTGCCTGTTCCCAAGGGCTTAGGGCACTCTATAGCTTAGAAACAGAAGCCACACAAAATGCAGCTATTGATATAGAAATTAATCACTTGGCACTGAGAGTCATCTTTGTGGAGGAGCAGCTGTGTAGGGTTCCTTGCCTGGCACTGAGATGCAGCTGCATCTCTGCCCACGTAGTGCAAGCCTCTTCGTTTCTTGTGTTCATGGTAGTGGGAGAAGCAGCTATGCCTCTGGCCAGGTGCGTATACACAATTTATGGAACCTGATCAAACGGAGTGCAATACAATGCAGCCTGCAGAGTAACAAAGTTCTCTAATCTAAGAAGGGAAACAAAACTGCCAAATGACCTGGCATTTGCAGTGAGCCATGAGAGTTGTCAGGCAGTGCAGGGAAAATTCATGTTGCCTTGGCCAGAGATGCACTATTAGCTCTATGTTTATTGGTAGTGTAGCCCATGTATGTGGTGGTAATTGGTCTGTAAAGTTCTGTGTTCAATGAGCTCCGTCATATATTTAAGAGTCCTATTATCTTCTGCACCTTCCAAAATGAATCAGAGTTCCTCAGAACACCTGTTGGTTTGTGATAGCCTTAAACATGTTTGGATATATGCACCAGTAACCTGAGCTAGCCTTTGACAGCTGAATTTTGAGTTAGGTGATGACATGCCTCCCCCATCTCATGTGATTGTTTCACAGCTTGTTGACGCACCTGCACTAGCTATTCATCTGATCAGTCAAGCAATCTCCATGTGCACTGTATAGTAGGCAGTCTAAGAGTGTAGTTCTAGGAGAGATGATAAGCAACTTCTATTTATAAGGGGCAGGTTTGGATGATACTTTATCAGCCAAACAGCCCCCTTCATTGACTCCTTGCATCTGTAGGCATTCACAGCTTTTCTTGTAACTATAGAATGGGTGGTAGTTTGTTAACGTGCACAGGGAAAGCTGGGACCTCCCCAAATGTGCAGAGAGGAGATCTTCCCCCCCCCATACACAGAAAAGCTCAAAAGTACACATGAATTAAAACATGGGGCCAAACTGACCTAGAGAGATACTGATTGAGGAGATTTGTGAAGCATTGTGTTGACAGTGTAGCTTTTTCAAACTTGCTAAATACATTACATTGAATTTATACCTATGTTCTGTAGTTTTAATTTACCTTCTGAATTCTTTTTCCAATTACAGTGAAGGTAAGCAACTTCAATCGGGCAAAACCAAGACCTGATATATTAGAAGAAGAGAGAATGTATACCTATCCTAGTCATATTACCTCAGAAATTGGATTCAGGTAATTTCTGCTCTACTCGCTGCTTTTATGCAAGCAGCGTTTATTGGAACAATAATGCCTACGGCAGCTAAAACTGAACTTCTCAGATGTCAAAAGTGTGTTGTGGTATGAGATCTTATTGTTACCTGTGTATTTTGATACTGCCACCATTAAGTGTTCCACTATGCATGTTTGGACTAGAGTTGACCATGTTCTGGGATTTATCCATGTAAAGCTCTCCAGGCTTGGCTGCACTCTTATCCTGGTGCACCATGGACCATCATTCAGAGGCCTCTGCTTTAGGAGCCTAAATACAGCCTAAATTTAGTAGTTACTAGTAGCTTACTAGTAGACTAACAAAGTAGCTTTGGGAACTCACTACTTTCTTTATATAGAAAGATAATTGATTTCCTCTGAATCTTCAACAGTTACCCTTGGGTATTGTTACTCAGTTGAGTTTCTTTTAAGAGTCAAAAGAAGTGCTCTTTACAGAACGCATACTATTGACTAAACTTACCACAAGTACACAGAGTTGAGCCAACTGTATGTAAATTACTGAAGGCTCCTCTAAACAAGGGGTTGAAAACTCTGCCCCATGGGCCAGATCCAGCATCCACCCTGCCCTTCCCCCCCCCCTTGAACAGCCTCTTCAGGGATGCATGCGAAGCAGCTGATTACAGTCTCCAGTTAATCACGCAGCGAGACACGCAGCAAGCTGTGTCTGCACAGAATTCTGCTCACAAGGCATGCTGAGATGGCAGACCCCAAAAGCAGTTCTTTGCAAAGACCCCTGGCGGCTGGAGTCAGAGTCTTGGCATGCATCCTGGGTGGAATAGAAGAAGCCATTTACGCCAAAGACGCTTTTTGCAGATGCAGTGGTCTCCAGTTTGGAGACCACTGCTCTAAACTAATACCTAACCTTGTATTGTAGAAGGAAGGACAAATGGTTTTGACAACACCAGACCTAGAACAGAAGCAATTTTTGTGCCTTTAGCAATAAAGCCTCTTAAGCATTAATAATGAAAGCGCTAATAAAGTGCCTCTAAGGGCTGCCACCCAATTTTTTTCTCTTGATCTGTCTTAACACGTGTAATGGATCTGATGCAAAGAAGGCTCATCCCATACCTGACAACATGGGCTAGAATAGATTCATATGTTAACATTTTTGTAGGAAATTGTAAAAATGTGGAGTGCTAGAAAAGCTTGACGGTGTAATGGCCTAAAGTTGGAAGCAATAATACCTAAATGTTGGAAGCAAAAGTAGGATTCAAAATGCATGTTTCAAATATCCCATTCCATGATTTTTTGAATTCACCAGGAGTTTGGTTATCTCTAATCTGATGTGAAAAATGTATGTTAGAGGCCCTGCAGCTAAAGACTCAGTTCAACCTGCTAGCAGTTCAGTCTTGTGGGTTTTGTTCCTCATTGTTTAAAAATGGTAATAATGGTATATTTCATAGGCTGGTTGTAACGATACACAAGCACTGTAAAGTACTTGGAATATTCAGAAATGCCATAGATTCCACCACTGTCTGTATGAGCCTTTGCTAACTGTTCAAAATATTTTTGTGATGCGTAAAATTGTCCCAAGAGCAATCCACATTTCTTATTCTATCCTTACTCTTGTGTGTGCTGAAAGGTAGATTCTGTCCCCTCTCCAATAGTTTCTTGTTTGATTTCACTCATAATTGCTTCCACTAAAGCAGTGGTATTCAAACTTTTTAAACCTGGACCCACTTTTTAGAATGGCATTCATGTTGGAACCAAGGAGCACATGTGTAAAAGTTAATCTCTACGTCTTTAATAATGACTGCGTGTTCTGCATATGGGTGCACGAATCGCTGTACGAAAAATGGGATCACTTTTCACAGGTACTTAAAATCATTGTGATTAATTGATACTGAAAAATATTACCTCATAAAGTATGCAACCCTTCACAAACTGAAGTAGGTATGAAGAAGTAAAAGGAACTCAATCCACACACAACCTTCAGCAGTGATTTTTCGGATACAAAATGTTTGGTTTATTACATTAAAGAACTCTGTCAGAGACTGGCATTTTTGAATATTAAATTTCAACGGAAAGATTCATGTATTCACATTACATCGGTTCAATAAAATTACAGTTCACTGAAACACTGTTGTATTCACCATTTTCTGACACCCACTGTTAATGGTCTAGAAGGTAAAAAATATATATTTCCCCCCTCCTTTTTCCCCCCTTCCCATTTATACTTTTCTTCCCACCTTCCATTTTTTTTCTTTCCTTCACGTTCACACTTTATTTTTCCGCCTTTCATTTTCTACTGTAATATCTATGAAATTCTGAACATTATCAAAAAAAATTTTTAATGGGGCCTGGCCGTTTTATTTTTGCTTGTGTAGATTTCAAAAAATAAGTCTGTCAAAATAGTGCAATCTGAGTTTAAATAGACAGCATTTCTATTGCTGAACGTCAGGTATGTTCAGTAATATAATTACGAGGAATTTAACCTTGTAATTGCATATTAACTCATAATAAGGTTACCAATAATGTTTCTACACGATCACACGTTTTTATTTTCGTAAGTTTTTACTTCAGGAGTAAACTATTCAGTCCTAAACAGCACGCACAAAGCAATCTGAAATGCTTGGAATGAGGATTGTTTTGAGCGTAACAACATGGCTGCTGAGCCCGCCCCCTGGCTTCAGTCGGCGGCTATTAATTGTACAGGGATGCCGCCTCCAGTCATTATTCCTCCAAGGTTGGAACCCACCAGAAGAGATGTCATTAACCTGGAAGTGATGTTGTGGCAGGAAGTGACATCATCAAGCAGGAAGTGCTGTCATTGTAATATAATAAAATGACACTCCTGAAATGCAAATTGGCGTTTTTGGACTGCAACAATTGTACAACCATGAAAGGTCCTTGAAAGCAAGAGACAGCAAGATTAGGACAAAATATTATGTAAAAACACTGAAGTAAAAACAATTTTTTAAAAACCCTCACTTGAAAATTCAAATTATTCACACTCACAAAAGGAACATACAAGAATAAGGTCTGCAGTTTCCAAGATGGGTGCCCCAACTTCCTGCAACCCACTTGACATCAGGTCGCGACCCACCAGGTGGGTTCCAACCCACAGTTTGAATAACACTGCACTAAAGAATGTGGGTTTGGGAGTCAGAAGGCCCCCCTAAAAGCAGCCATCATCTCCCTTCAGTTGAGTAATGCAACAGTAGATAGGTGTAATGATAACATGTTATGAAATTTTTGTCTTTCAGGGAAAACTCAAGCTTGGAAGAAATAGTTGAAAAACAAGGAGATGTGATTGAATATCTTCAACGGCACAATGCCCTGCTAAGCAAGAGACTGCTGGCATTAACATCCCAACACGGCAAAGACTAGTGGTGGTCTGCAAGTTGGCTGAACAGTATGAAAAATGCAGGACCAACTCAAAATATTGAATCCTGTTCTGAAAGCAGCAAATGCATCTTTCGCAGATTGAACTGCAGACTTCACCTGTCAGACTTCTTCTGGCTTGGTGCTAAAGCTCCTGGTTTTTAAGAGACATTAAGAGTTTTCTAAAATTCTGCTGTAGAAAACAAGCAAATATCTCTTCTTCGGTTGTTGGGCCTTGCACTCTTAAATGATGCGACTTGCCAAAGATCTTTCTGGTGGTTTGGCATTCAAACTAGACTATGAAGTGAAAATCCTCCCCAGCTGGATGTTAAATGATATTAATTTTTCTTTGTATTTGTATAGTAATTGGTAGGGCTATCTGTTTAAAAACTATTCAAGTCTTTGTATTATAGCGTAGGTGGATGAAACTGTGGTGACAGTGGTAAGGTTCCATAGAGGCTGCTGGAAAGTGCCTGATATCCTCAAAGCACTGTTGTCATGGAAAGTGGCTTAATTAGTGAGATTCTACCAGGAAGTGCATTAGCAACATATCCTGTAACGTCATGGTTCCTTTAAAGGGAGTGTCTTGCATATCCTATGCAAGTAGAAATGCGGGGGTGGGGGGAGAGGGTTCAGGGAAGATTAAGTGTTGAGTCCAAAATTGACAGACATATAGATGAGAGATCCAGTTTCAGTTAAGTGTGTCGGACAGAAAAACCAAGATGATACTAAATCTGAAAAGGAATAGAATTAAAAGAGCCTGTGTGCATTTAAGAATGTACATGTTAATAAGCTAAGTGCAGAACATTTGCATCTAAGTGTATGTGCTTTGGTTAAGATGTTTCAAAGAGGTATTAATTATAATGTGAATAAGCTGTTGGTGTGTCAAAGTAACTAAATTCTTCAGGAAAACTTTGATATGATTATCCTGCATGTGGGATTGTGCACAAACATAGAAGGAACAAACTATTCAGGAGGCCTCACATTCTTGATTGTGCTGGACTTCAGAAATAGACTAAACAACCTTAACAAAAAAGCATTTTTCATGAGCTGTTACAGTTAAAATTTTATATGAAAGCCTGCCACCATTGCTGCTGCAGATATTTTAGCTTACATAATAATTCCCAGTGACTGTTGCCTTTGAAGTTATCTTCATTCCCCATATCAAAGTGGCTCGTAAACCTCATAAGGAATCCATAGCTTCAAGGCAGCTTTGAATGTCTAATCCATTGATTTGAATGAACTTATGTAGAAGCATCCCTGACTCATCTTGTTCTTAAGTTCCTCATCAAAGATGGTAAACAGCTGTTAATAATCAGCTATACTTTTAGGATCCAACCAAGGCACTTATCTTAGTATTTGTGAGGGAAGGTGCATTTACATAACCAAGGAGATTCTCTGAATATGTGTTGTGATCCTGCTTAGAAAGCTCATAATCATGCCACCTTGTTGTACTTGATGTGAAATTGGTGGTTACTCCCCTGCTCAGTAAGAATTGTACACTATTGTCTATGGGACAGTACAAACTGGAATGGCTTCTAACACTAAAATGTTTTTTTTTGTTAGCTGTATCCCAAACAGCTGAAATTTGTATGTGTGAAGAATATGGATACCTTTTCTTTTAAAGGACACTCAGGCTTTGATGTGATTTGTGTGTATCTTGTTCTGTTTGTGGTTTTATATTCAATATGATGGAGAAATAAAAATAAAAGATATTAAACCCCACTCATGGCATTCATATCCTGTTAAAGTAGAAGATTCTTGTGTCTAGCAGTACTGCAAGAGCATTACTGTTAAAGGTAAGGGATATTTTTATCTATTGTAAATACCTATCAGGACCAACCTAGCTTTAAAACTTTTTTTAAAAAGTTTCACTTTACCAGCCACTTAAACCTCTGTTTTCATCCTTTTCACTATTTCACTTTTCACTATTTTAGGGGTGGGGAGAAAACCACCTTTTGTAGCATTTGCTGAGCTCAAATTTATTGGGTTGGGACCATGCTAGTGGCCTTCAGTAGGCCTTCAATAAGAGCCAAGGCATAGCTGCCTACTCATGAGTATACACACCTATGGCGCTTTCAGTTTTCATAAGGCTCAATACATTTTCTTGTCAACTTAGGAGAGGAGTTTCTCCTTGCATTTGTTGGGGCCTGCATTCATCAGATTGGGACAATCCTCTTGGCCTCCCCTTCAAAGTGATTAAAGGCAAGTTTGCCTACCCATGAGCAAATATGCATGCTGTTCTTTTTGGTTTTCATAAGGCTCAATAAATTTTCATTTTCGATCATCAGCTTCTCAGTTTCATGACCCACCAAAAATCAGGCTGCAACCCACTGGTTGGGTTCCAGCCTACAGTTTGAGAACCACTGGTTTAAAGCTTTTCATTACAGAATGCTGGCTGCCTGTGTAAGAATTTAGATAGGCATCTTAACTGCACTTTCTGTTTATGCAGAGCTACTTTCATAGAACTTAATCTGTCAGAAATGTTCCTCAATACCTTTAGAGTTACCTTTCCGTGTTTATGCTAACCTGTCCCACATGTTGGGGGGCATCTTCTGTGCAGCCTGTTGCTGCATGTCAACAGTTGAAGTGTTTTTGGATACTAAAGCAACACTGGTGTTAGATGTTCCCTCCCCATACAAACGCCCAGCAAGTTGAGAAATTTCATAGTGATTTGAACCCTCTGGATTCTCTTTTCTCTGAATTTCCTCCTGAGTGTGCCACAACCAACCATCAAAGGTCCTTCAATACCCTTGTATTGGTACACACGTAAGTCCAGATGATTTCCTAAGCAGATGCAGTAATGCACAAATGACTCCATATAAGACTGAAATGAAACTTCCAAAATGGAAACAGTTACCTTTATAGAAAAGAGCTTGTGTAAAGTCTTGATTTTTTGTTTTAACTATGATTTTAATTGTTTCAGAAAGCAACGGATGGGGGAATGGAAACATACAAAGGTGGTGTCGAAAAATGATGTGCCTTTTGAAGTTTGCCCCATGCATTTCATGTTCTTTATTGAAGAATCCCCTATCACTGTATCAAACAAAAGATAGATACAAGAAGCTGAAGCCTCAAAACACATTAGGAAAACTTCAAAAATTGTTTTTCTGTAACACCTAATGTGTGTGTGCCTGTGAATCTGTGCAGTCCTTAAATTGTTTCATACCCTTAAATATGAATGAAATCTGTTAAAATTAGTCTATACAGAGTCAGACCAACTAACTCTCCACCTCCTTGGGAGGTGTATTTAAAGGGAAAAGCGATCTGGCAAAATAAGATGATCAATAGTCTAATCTTGGGATAAGCAGTTCCCACAGTGACACTGCTTTAATGCCTCTTGGGTTACAGGTCTGGGAAGCATTACAGTGTGCTTGGAGACAGAGCTGGCCTACGAACTGACTGCTTTCCCTGTGTGTAAATATTAGAGGAGGGGAAACACTTGATCCATATGCAAATGGCAGCCAATATCAGTTGGTGTTTTGTTTGCTTGAGAAAAATCTTTTGAGGTTTTCCATCCCAAGTCTGTTTGTACTGTGATTGGGGCTGCATTGCAATGGAAATTGTCCCTTTGACCCCAGTTCTTCAAACATCTATACATTAGTCCCATTCAAAGAAGTCATTAGGTTACACATTGAATACTGCTAGATTAGCTGCAGTGGAAATGGCAAAAACGGGTTCTCTGTATGAAGTCATTTTTTTAAGACTTTAAAAGCAGATGGTTGCATTGAAAAGTGGCTTCCAACATGTGGAAGATAACTCCTTCTCACAGAATGGATCTTAGATACCATCTCCTAAAACAGTGGTTTTCAACGTTTTAACATTGGGACCTACCTAAAAAAGTTTCATTTTAGCAGATGCTCAGTTATAATGATTAGGCAGCAGTGTGTGTCTCCCCCCCCCCCCGCCCTGGGCAGCTTGTTCAACCCTTGATGCATAAATCCTAAACCACCCTATCTGTTTTGTGAATCACCAAAGATTGAGTTGCGATTCACTGGTGGGTAACGGGTCCACAGTTTGCAAACTGATGTCCTAGAAAATCAATCAATATAATGTGAGAAAAAGGAATTGTGATCAGGGGATGCATTTGTGCAGCATGAGATCTACTGTGAACCTCTTATGGCAATGCTTTTGTACAAATGTTTGTGTACCAGAGCTCAACCTGTGAGTTGGGACCCACTTGGTGGGTCGTGGAAAGCTGGGAGCAACCATCTTGGCAACTGTAGGCCTTACTATTGTTATATTCTTTTTGTGAGTGTTAACAATTTGAATTTTTAAGTGAGGGTTTTTTTTTAAATTTTTGCTTTTAGTCCAATGCTTTTACGTAATGTTGTCCTAATGTTTCATGTCAGGAATGTTTCATGGTTGTACAATTGCTTCAGTCCAAGAATGCCAATTTGCATTTCAGGAGTGTCATTTTATTATGTTACAATGATAGCACTTCCTGCTTGATGATGTCACTTCCTGCCACAACATCACTTCCAGGTTAATGACATCACTTCCGGTGGGTCCTGCCATGAGTGCCATTCTAAAAAGTGGGTCCCGGTATTAAAAAGTTTGAATACCACTATACTAGAAAATACCAGCAGCTATTTTTCTTCTTGTATTTCTTTGGATTCAACCTCAAGAACCCAGTGGCAACTCATCGGCTGTTCCATTTATTATTGTAGCATGCTTTTGTGACCTGGTAAGGTCCACATCATTAGATGCACCAAATGCTATCCGATGAAGCATCCATGCATCTGACAAGATGTGATCCCACATTTATCTCCACTTCTTCCAAGTAACTCAGAGCAGCATACAAGGTTATTCCTCTGCCTTTACTTTCTCTACATCCCAGCCATGTTAGTAGAGAGTACCTGGCCCATAGTCACCCAGGCTTCATGACTAAATGTGAAGACCTTTTCTATCCAGTCCTAGCAAGACATTCAACCTGCAACACTATGCTGGCCCTCTAATCCACAGGAGTGTAATCCATGCTGTATTTGTTAATCTTCAAATTGCAACAAAACGGTTGCTTTTGCTGTAACATACTAACACATGACCACCTTTCTCCTCCCAGTTTTGTCTCCTTATTTAATCTTTGCACAATAGCTTCTTTGTGGCTACAGATGCTTTACCCAACTTTATATTCTGTGCCATGTTTTCCAGGCCCCAACACATCCTGTGCTTGGATAGCATACTCTAGTTCTATCTGCTTATTCTGGAGTAGTTGGATGAATACAGCTGGATTTTACTGAATTCTATGAATGGAGGGAAACTTGCTTGCCTCCCTATAGTCCTAATCTCAAACTGTTCCCTTTCTGATACAGGCATCAATTGGGGTGCTCCCAAGTATGCAGCTTTCCCATTTACTTCAGCAGTAAGAATGGTTCCATGAGATCACACACACTAGAAGCTAATGGGGTAGATCTTGTCAGTAAGAGCTTCTGTGGCTGAAAAGGGAGCCTCTTAATTGGGCAATGATTTCTTATCACACTAGAATATCTTCTTCTGACATTGAATTATTTGCACATATGGTTGTTGTTTTTTTTAAAATCTTTTCCTGCTTCCAGTCTCTTTAAAATTAAAGAAATTAAATTCCTCATACTGGTTGACATAGCCACTAATGTGGAGGCATGTCAGTATTCTGGAATGGCTTGCAAACAAATGTCATTTTACAATCGCGGAGTTTGCAATGTATTAAGCTTTGTACAAAAATACAATTCAGTCAGTCTTTGTGCTCTGCTGGCGTGCAATATCCACATTGATTTTTAATTTCAGTGCTGGTCTCCAAGGACAGAAAAAAAAATATCCTTGACTTGTTCATTTGGATGATGGCCATAATGTCTTTAAGAGTGAAAATAGAACAAACTCTACTTTTTGCTTCTTTCAGAGTAAGGAAGCTGTGGATGCTAACCTTGTAGCCTAGAGGGACCCTTGCAAGAGTAGGGAAGGGATTGTGACTGAATGGCACAGCATACAAAGGGTCCTGGGTTAAGTTCTGGCATCTCCACACTGGGAATGACCTTTGGCCTTGGAGATCTTCTGCGAGTCCAGGTAGACAAAATTGAGCTAGATGGACCAATTGACTCTAAGGCAGCTTTCTATGTTCATATATACCCCTCTCTTTTTTCCAGATTCCCAACTGCAGACTGTGTGCAATGTTCCATCCCACTCCAGAGGGTCTTCCAAACCCCAGGAGCAGATTTTCAGCAGGCTACAACCCCTTTCAGGGGCTACAGTGGGAAAGACTATCCTATTTTTACAAAAAAGAAAAAAGAAAAACATGACTTGAACTATATTTTATTTAGCTACATATGTTGTTAGAGTTTACATTGATCTCTTATGAAATTTACAAACACATTAGGCAAATATTTCAGTTGTCTTTGGATGTGGGTCATTTCCATGTACAGAATACAATTTTTTAGAAAAGAAATTGTACAAATATTATTAAAATGACAATGGTATTTGAGGTACATTTTTTTTACAACATATACAGTTACAAACATGCTTTAAAAGAAATAGACTCTCAACAGAGATGCTACTTTAATTACCATATACATGTTAACATTAGTACAAATACATCCAGGAATATTTTGTAAGGAAGATGAGGCTGATCTATGTGATAAGATCCTGACCCTGCAAATTCTAAGCAGAATCACTTTACTTGGTACGTTGGTATTAGTGGAACTTAAAAATCAGGCTTGTAAGACTTTACAGCTCATGTTAAAATCATTGTTTAAGAACTTTCCAGTTCTTAAAGTAGGCATATATCAATAGATACCATCCTAGTTTGGAACAAAATGGCTAGGGTGATAATCACCCTATAATCATGGTTTTAAACATCCAATATGCATTTATAAACTGCTTTATTTATGAATATTTGATTGGATATTAAAAGATATACAAATGTGTGATAGTTAAGTTGTTGCACCGTTACTGGAGGTGTTTGAAAATGGAGTTTTATTCATAATGAAGCCCATTGTCTTCAGTAAGGCTGTAAGGCTGGTTACTCACCAGAAACAAACACCTTTGACTATTAATGTACCAAAAGTTCTTTAAATGATATACACATTTCTAATATTGTAAAGCTTGCTTTCTGGTTGCGTTGATCATGGCTATCATATTGCACTGATGATTTTCCAAAGCCTCCAGAGAGGATCACTTCATTCATTGTTTGTTTCCTGCTTAGAGAAACCCCAAACTCCTGCGAAGCTTGTTCAAACAGCCTTCTGATAAGATTTTTGAATGCTTCCTGATGATGGCTAATAGGACACCTGCACAGATTACAAAAGTGCTGCTATCAAACATTTTTATTTGGACGTCTCCAGGTCATTCCTCTTCCCAAATTATACTTGGAGAAACAGTAAACCAAACTGGATTTGAAACCATTGCACTGAGATAATCAGTGTGATTGAAATACGGTATATACCATCACTGCTTATATTATTTTTAAAATGGGGAGACATGCTTGGCAACAATTGCACTTCATACAAAGAAGGATTTGATTAGCCATTGTTGACATTCTAGTGGTCAGGAAAAAGCCCAAATTAAGCTTTTGAACTATCATTACTATTATTAGGCTAATTGTATTGTTTGAGTGCAAGGAATTGTAAAGTAGAAATGCACAAATAATCCACACTGGTAATCTAAGAGAAATAGACGAGTTTATCCTTTTTGTTGTTCTCTTTACTATAGCCTTGCATTTTGGACCATGCACTGTTTTTTTTTAACAGAACGGTTACAGAAAATTGTAGTCATTCCATTATACTCTCATCTGGTAGGCCGTTTGCAATGGAAATCCAGACTTTTTATACTGCAATAACCATAGGGATGCTTCTTCCAGTCGATCTGGATCAGGAAAACAGGATGCCCAGTTTACCTGCATCTGGTTTAGAATCAGTTGAAGAAGTACATTATTCAAACATCACTTGATGCTTAGTGGAGCCTAAATGTCTGACTGTGCTCCGTTTGGATCTTTGGAAAGCTAATACTTGAGCAAACAGGCAGGTTACAGGATATCTAAGAGATTTTGCTTGCATCACAGATGAAAATCTTGTGCTAAACCTACAGTCTTTTGTCAAGCTTTCTGTGAACCTAAAATCATGTCCAACTGGCCTGTGCCTCAGTTTCCTATCTGTAAGAAGGAATATTCTATCCTTAATTAGTAACTTATTTGCTTTTTTTATAGCCACATATATTAAACATAAAAGCTTAAAATAAAGGAAATATGGGTCCATGAGTTTAGGAAAAAAAACCACACAAACACACACACACCCTAATCATTAAATATAATTGCATTTAGACTTTAAATCTTTTCAAAAGATGAAATCTTTTCATTGTTCTGATGAGTGGATCTTAATTTCTGTTCCTGAATGCTTCAGGTGTCAGCCACATATAATTACTCTGGATCAAACCAGAATGGAGTTCATGATGCGATAAGTGCCTTGTTTAAAAATATGACAAATATGAGGGAATACCTGTGAAATGCTCCAATGACATGACACTCACCAACAATGAAAAGAATGAGGATTTTAGATAAACAACTCCCTGATTACAAAGTACTTACGTTGCTCACATACTACTCTGTAAAGCACCAAGTTGCAATTACCACAGAGTACTGGACTAAATCATATCAAGATAGTTTCTGCTCCCTCTTAAATCAGTAAGGCTTGCTTGCAAATTAATGGCATCACTTTGACCTTTTACTGCCATGAACTGGCCAGCTGGCCATTCATCCTCACCTTCCCAAGCAGCCCAATGTTTAAAAACACAATTATGAATCTGCTGCTGTTGCTGGGAAGTGTCTGGTGGGGAAAAAAATCATTCACTCCTTTCATTATCTAATCTCAAAATTAGGCCAATGCACAGGCTGAATACATTAGAGAGCACATCAGAATTTCTATTAAAAGTTTAAATAGTTCTCCTAGGTAGAATTTTGCATTTCCATGGAAGTGCCCAGAATATTTATGCTTGGCCTTTGTGTGAGAATAAACACAACTCTCATTTCCAAGGAGCTGATGTGTTGGGGACTACTGTGCTGTCAACGGAACTGGGATAATGTGCACATGCCTCAGCCACAGAGCATCCTCCTATAGGAAATGTGAAGGAGAGGGGCTTAATGAGTAGGAATTGTTGCATCTTGTCCAAAGGAGCATTCACCCGAGAAACCACCAAGGAAACTGAGATCAGTGATCACTAGGGGGCAGCAGCATTATCCTATTGGCCAAGTGGGGAAACAAACATTAGCAGAGGTCCACTGGGCTTCAGCATCCAGATTCCCACAGGAGCCAATCAGATGCCTCCAGGAAGCCCAAAAGCAGGGCAGCCTGAACAATGGGCATAGCCTACAGTTTGCAAGGAGTTAACATTCAAAGAACAAAACCATTCCTGTGTGCAATCAGCCTGAAAACATCTTCATATTACCTATATGTGGCTTGCTTCCCCAGGAATCCATGCACTGCAAGTTGTCTGATTCGTACCACTACATGAAATATACCAGAATATCTGTATAGATAAGTTAGCAATTTGACTCCCGTTTTTGATGCACAAATGATTTCAGCCGTGTTCAGATAAATATCTGTCAAAGAGGGTAAGTCCATTAAGAGCATGTTTAAGGTTCAGAGCATGTATTTGTGCTCACTGGAGGGATTTTCTGTTCCTTCTGTTCCCAGCAAGTAGCTCCCTAAACAGAACTAGCTACCAAATAGCTTTTAGTCTTGCAAATGGATGCTCCTGCAAGGGGAGGGGGCAGAATCTACCTAAGTGCATATTTATCACCCTAGCTCCATAATATTAACTCAAATGCATTACACTTCAAGGCACATTAGAGAGAGACGGTTGTGGAACAGGAACACTGGGAGGGTTGGAGGAGGAACGGATCAAATCCACACTTTGAATCAATGCCTAACAGTGGCTCAACAAGTCCTCCTCCTCCATGTTCTGAATTCCACAGTGCTCCTAAAATTCCTATGCGCTGAGTGAGCCGATGCAATTGCTTTGGCTAGATGTCCTCATGCTGACACTATGGAGCTTTCAGTCAACCACCTGTTGACATCAACACACAGGTTGGCCTTCACACTGAAGGCTTCTTTGATCATCTGTCTCTAAGAATGTGTGTAATGCACTTCTCAAGAACCTCATAGTGGTATAATTGGTTGAAAAAGTCATAGTCTTTGGCATACACACACCACAGATGAACTGTACATGGAAGACATGTTTCCCAAGGTTTAATGTGATTTACAGTACAATCCTACGTTATGTGCAGTAGTGTCATCCGGCAACGAGCTGCCGGAACGCTAGACAGGACTTACTGCTTGATTGACAGGCTCTCTGTGACGCGTTGCTGCCTGCCCGCCCGCCGCGGGGGCTCCCTCCAGTTGGCGCGCCCCTCCGCTGCTTGCCTAGGCACCCAGCACGCCCCCCCCAGGCAAGCGGGCACCCCCTCCGAAGCCAGGGGTGCCCGCGTGGCGGGCGGGCAGGCGGCGACACGTCACGGACGGGCAGCCAATCAGGCGGTAAGTCCCGCCTAGCGTTCCGGCAGCTCGTTGCCGGATAACACCGCTGGTTATGTGTACTCAGAAGGAAGTCTCATTGCGTTCAATGGGCCTTACTTTCAGGTAAGTGTGTACAGGATTGCAGCCTTAAAACTTCAAATATGTTTCTAATATGTGCAGTTCCCAGAAGTAACACATTTAAGAAGATTTTAGAAAACAAGGATGCTGTACTTGCCTCACTTTTTCTTTTCAAAAAATGTTCCAGTCAATGCCACTTACAGCACAACCCTAAGCTGTGCTGCAACAGGCAGGCTGGCAGGCCTGCGCTGCATCCAGCCCAGCTTCTGAGGCGATTGGAGCCTGCCAGTGCAAGGCCACATTTGTGCCTTTGCAGCAGGGGAGGCGCTAGCCTTCCCAACGTACTCCTTGGATCTGCACCCGTGAAATCACGGGTGCAGAACCAAGGAAGCTGCACGGCCCAAATTGGGGCCGCACAACATGGGATCGAGGCCTTGGATGTGACCGACAGCTAGAGCCAGCCTAGGAGCCTTAGTGCCTATGTGGGGATGCTGGTTGGCGCCCCTACATTGGCGCTAATTACGTAGCGCCGATGCAACAACATTGCGTTGGCGCTACGTAAGGACCTGGATTGCACCCTTAGTTTAATATCCTGCTGTATTTCTAGGGTTTATAAAACTGTATTATAAGACAAAGGTAAATGAAAAATTGCCACTACTTGGTATAAGCAGTATTTGGAACACACACAGTCCTCTGCAGATGTTATACCTGTCCGTAGCCTGAACATGGGAAAGGGAGCTAACCACTCATCTCACAGCAATGCCCCCTGGCCACCACCACACCAAATGCCCCCATGCTCTGCTTGTCTGCAGAGATAAGCACTAAATTCAGGGAGACTTCATTCAGCATCCCCAATTATAGGGAAGAACTCTTTCCTGACTCTGCAGATAAGTGCTGAACATGGGATACTTGCAGGTGAGGCTAGGGAACATGTCAGCATAGAGGACAAACTTATCCAGTGTGCTCCCATTTCCCCTTGCCCCTGCCATGCATACAGGTTGAAGCTTGATCAGATCCAATGTCTGCTTGATGCAACATGGCATTTTCTTCCAGTTTTTGTTCAGTTAGGATTCCTATGAGATGGTAGGAACTCCGATTTAGATGTTGATCTAAAGTCTTTCAGGCATTCAAAATCTATGGATATTAATGCTTCTGGCATGCATTCATTAGTCCATTTGCAGAGAGCCCCATGCATAGCTGTACATGCATGCCCTTTTGGAGGTGTTCTAATGAATGAAGGTGGGGAATAGGAACTACCAATAGGGTTACCAGATACAAATCAAGACAGAGTGCCTATACCTTTATCCATTGTAAAGAAGAGAGAATTTGGGCAGGTGCAGCTCAACATGGAAGGGTTTAAAAAGTTGCACCTGCTAAAATTCCCACTCCTATAGAACAGGTAAAGGTAGGCACTCTGTCCCCATTTGTATCTGGTAACCCTAACTACCAACCCAATGTGGGCTCATCTTCTATGGTTATTGAATGGCTGAGAATGGCTAAATGTTTAGGAAATAAAATCTGACCTTGAAGGATGATAGGTGTCCCTTAAAGAGAACTCACTCCTGATTAATCTATCAGTTCTGAGCCCACTTTCAAAAGAATTGATTTGAGATTATAGTCTCTGTCATTTTTTATTTATTACACAGAACTGCCTAAGGCTATGCCATCATCCCAATATATCTAACAAAGAGGCAGGGGGATGCAAAGCTATCAACAGCATGTTTTATTCATCTGTAAATGGTGTGCTTCCTTGAAGTAGAGCTTTGGCATCCTTTTGATCCCAGCTTTGGTATATTTACATGCTGTACCTGTAGTGTTTTTGAAGTCGCCAAGCATTTGCATGTATATGCTGCCATAGACTATAAAGCCCCAGTTTTTTATACTTCCATAACCACCCCTTAATTAATTAGCAAGACCCCCCACACACACACACACACACTTTACTTTAAAAGAATGAATTCTGTTTGATACCTTGGAATACAAATGAAAGTAGCTCACAGACTAACCTACCCTGTAAGTTTTGGGAACCATTAAAAAATGGATGACCGGCTGGTAGGCCATAGACCCATGGCCTACCATAATGTGGCAACAGCTGTTCTAAATGTCTGTGTGCATGTAGTGATGTTCTGTCTGGTGTTTAAGCCAGGAGCAGGCTAATAAAAAACCAGTGGAAACCTTACCAAATAAACAGTGGACACTCCATGTGGCAAATTCCATGTGAATCCTTCCATCGATGGACTCGGGAAAACAATCTTCATAATGGCTTAGAATGCCAACAGATGGTAGTCTCTGTTGTACAGGTGACTATGGCCACTGATGATCTTAGGAGACTGAGGGTGCAATCCTAACCTGGAGTTAGGCCGGCACAGTTAGGCCAGCAAAGTTTGGCCGGCACACCATAAAGTATGTTTGGACCACTCTCGGAGTCCGAGAGGTCAGCACACAGATGTGTGCCTTCCTCCCTGACTCTGAAAGTGGTCCAAATGTGCTTTACGATGGCCCTTGTGCCAGCCAAACTTTGCTGGCCTAACTGTACCGGCCTAACTCCAGGGTAGGATGGTGCTCTTATTTACGGCCTTCTTAACTGAGCTGTATTTATGGCAGATATTCTACTTGAGGGACAGGAGCTTAAGATTTTATAGCATGAGATATGCTCAGCTTCATGCACAAGCCGCTTCAGGCAGAAGGAGACTTTGCCTTTGGCGAACAGAAATCCACAGGAGGACAGCAGGGTGTCAAATGGGTCGCATTCTCTGAGCAGCCTCAGAGAGTGAAATAATTGACAGAGAGCCCAGTACTACTCACTAATTTGGAACCCTGCCCTGGAGTTCACATTAAACAAGTAGGTTTATTGTGCTGCTTCCCCCTAGAGCGCTCTCCCACCCCTCCCCCTTGCTCTATTTTCAGAGCAAATAAAGTGACAAAGAATGGAGCCCAAAGGAAATTGTTTGTGGTTTGGGGTTAGTAAAATGCCCGCTAAACTGGTTGGAAAATGAAAGTATAATTTGCAAATGGGTAGATTCTAAGACCCAACTCAATTAGTGGCACCAATGTTCCTAAAGCATTGGACGGGGGCCGTTTTCGACAATTGCATCTTGCTGGCGCCTGATTTTATTACCACACACTTACAAATGACCCTGACCTAATTTTAGCCCAACCATGGTAGAATTTCTGGTACCTCAGGGGAAGGGCACTCTGGAATGAAGGGGCATGCATCTTCGGTGGGAACAGTGGTGTCTGTGCAGTTTTCTCCTCATGGCCAGGTTAGCTGGAAGACAGGAGAGAGAACAATGAAGCAGAAAGAGATCATAAATAAGACTGGTACTCATTATAAACCCCGGAATTCATGTGTAGGTTTCTAGGACCCACGCAGTCTCATTTCTGAAACAGTCAAGGTTCCCCCCCCCCAGAAATAATGCACATAATAGTAGGGTTATCAGGTACAAACTGGGACAGAGTGCCTATACCTTTAAGCAGTGTATAGAATTTGGGCAGGTGCAGCTCATCATGGAAGGGTTTCAAAAGCTGCACCTGCCCAAATTCCCACTTCTATACAATGGTTAAAGGCACAGGCACTCTGTCCCAGTTTGGATCTGGTAACCCTACATGTCAGCAGCCCCTCCAGGCTGCAATGGCAATGTACAGGTGACGTTGTTTGGTTTGGCAAATGCCCGCATGTTGCCATCGCTGCCCGGAACGGTTCTGATGGCAAGTGGGAGGAGCCACATACACAGCGCATTGTGGTACCTACAGTGCTTACCGTTTTGCTCCCCTCTACCATTTCCCTCCATAGCAATGCTATTGAGTGACCTAAGATCACCCAGTAAATGTGAGAGTGGGCAAACTGCTAACTCAGGGTGGGCAATAACCCACGCCCCTAGCTCTAGCTCTAAGGCCTCTAGAGGGTAAGGCTAAGGCCTCTAGCTAAGGCCCAGAGGGTATCTGAAAAATAGAATAAATAAATAATGCTTTCTCAAACTGTGAGTCAGGACCCACTTGGTGGGTTGCAACCTAATGTCAGGTGAGTCCTGGAAAGCTGGAAGCTGTTATCTTGGAAGCTGCAGACCTTACTCTTGCTTTATTCCTTTTGTGAGTCTCAAAGGTTTGAATTTTCAAGTCAGGGCTTGCCTTTTTAATGTTGGTTTTTAGTTCAGTGTTTTTACTTAATATTTTATCCTAATCTTGCTTTCTGTCAGGGATGTTTCATGACTGTGCAACTGCTGCAGTTAAAGAATGTCAGTTTGCATTTCAGGAGTGTCATTGGTTTACATCACCATCATGGCACTTCCTGCTTGATTATGTCAATTCAATTCAATCAATCAATCATATTTATATACCATTTTCCAACAAAAAGTTCACAAAGCAGTTTACAGGCAAAACATAATTATAAAGTTAAATGGCTCCCTGTCCCAAAAGGGCTCACAATCTAAAAAATGCAGAACACCACCAGCAACAGCCACTAGAAAAGACACTGTGCTGGGGTGAAGAGGGACAATTGCTCTCCCCTTGCTAAATATAAGAGGAACACCACTTGAATGGTGACCGGTCTGGCCATGACATCACTTCCAGGTCATGACATGATTGCCATTCTAAAAAGTGCAAAATCTTTGAGAACCCCTGCTTTAAGGAAATCTCCTAAAATGAATACAGCTGTGCTTTGTAACAAAATATTGATTGATCAGTGGCGTTCACTATCACCACATAGCAGAATAATATTAGCCTAATGTAGAGTGTTCTTCTAAGATAGTATGTGCAACCAGGGTCACACTTAAGAGGGGAATCATAGCACTAAATTTTGC
>JAJKFI010000003.1:23543310-23568639 GCA_029204185.1 Lerista edwardsae
CCCATCCCCCATGGCGAGCAGGCGCCCCCTCCGAGGCGAGGGAAAGCCGCGCGGGGCGCGCGAAGATACCGGAAGTGAAACGACGTGCTGTCAATCACTCCTACTCCCGCCCAGCGAACCGTCTACTGGGGAGTAGGTGACATCAGTGGATAACACACCCCAAACCACATTTTGGTGCCTTAAAGGTTAGACCTATTCCTGGGTATGGGGTGCTGATTTCAAAAAATGGCATCTAATCAGTTTTGCCCTGTCAGCTCTAGTTTTGGAGATACAGCACAGCCTTGTTAGTGAATGGCTTCCTCATAAGGAAGCTGCTTGAACCATTCACTAACGAGACTGTGCCCTATCTCTGAAACTAGATAAGTTAGGGCAAAACTGATGCCATTTTTGGAATCAGCATCCCAAATATACCCAGGAATAGGTCTAACTTCTGAAGTACTATAATACAATCTTTTGGGGGGTTGAAAGGTGTATTTGGTCCAATCCTGTCTGAATGTTTTAGATCCTTTGTATAAGCCTCACACTGCAATCCTATGCACGACTACCTAGAAGTAAGTCCCATTGTGTTCAATGGAGTTTATTCCCGGGAAAGTGTGTATAGGTTTGCAGCCACAAACTGTTTAAGCAAACCTAGCTGTATGCCAAGATAAATCACATCAAATTTTATTCCAGCATCGAGACATGTGCTGGGTACTGTACTTGAGAAATGATCTAGCAAAACAATTTTAAATTGGATCATTTCTCCTCATCACACAAGTTAAGAGAACTGTTTTGCTGGACTGGAACTCCAGGCAAGCTCACAATGAATCTTACCCTGGGGATAGCTCATATCCTTGAGCTCCATTGTAATCAATGGGAGGTTTCCATTGGCCTTAGTGGGTGATGAATTGTTCCATTCTGTACAGTACTTTGAGTGTATGTCTTCTGAATTGACCAATCTTTTTCTTCCGCTGCACTGATAGGGCTTTTGTTTGTGCATGAAAAAGCAGATTGGAATTATGATGGAATATTTTTCCCCCTGTCACTTCCTTACTCCATTTTAATTTTTTTTCTCCGATGGAGAAGACTTGAAAGTACATTACCACTAGCTGATGCTCAAGCAAATCCTTTTGGGGGGGGCGGGGCGGGGGACGCTAAGGCTACAATCGACTTCAAGCTCTTTGCTGTACAGTAGTGTGCCTCAAATTGTGGGTTGAGAGCCACTAGGTGGGTTGTTAGCCAATTTCAGGTCGGTTGCATAGCACTAGCTAAGTGCAGTGAGGGTATGGCAGGTGAAGCAGAACTGCCCTACCACTGTTCTTTGCAAAGTGCCTCCACTGCTTCTTCAGGGGCTGTGATCCTGCAAACACAACCCAGGGGTTCCAGCTTCTCAAAGCCCATAGGTTGTGTTTGCATGATCACCACATGCAAAATGTGGCAGCACTTTTCAAAGAACTTGGATAGGTCAGTTACGTCTCGCCTGCCAAGCCCTCACTGCACACGGCTGCTTAGCACCTAGGGCAGCCATCACTGAAAATATGGGAAGACGGCACTGGAAAGGGCGTGGGCTGGGTGGTTATTTTGTTTGTGTCGACATTGTAAATAGGCTTTTTTTTCTCTTTCTGATTCACTTTGCTATTGGAAAATGGCTGAGAAATAACCCAACTTAATGCTGCATTCTCAGGAAAGCAGCAGGCTCTGGCGTCACAATGACAGCACCTCCAGCCATGACATCACTTCCGGTGGGTCCCAGACAGAGTGTCATTCCAAAAAGTGGGTCCTGGTGCTAAAACTACTGCTCTGTGGTTACATTATCCAACTTAATAAGATTGGAATAGTTGGTATGAGCATGCCAGCTTTAATCAGCAAAGTGACCCTAGTCCAGAAAGTTTACTGAGGGAAGCAAACCTGCTGCTCCTCCAGAGGATCAATTCTAATTTCACCTTTAGCTCTTTCCAATCTTACTGAAATGGTCTTTAAAGTTGCTGGAATCTGAGGGGACAGGCATGTTTCTGGGTCAAGAGAAGACAAATGAAGATGCAAAAAAAAAAAAATTCTCTCTGATACAGGTAATCCCTCTTCCAATCCATCACAGGGCTCAATACAGCAGCCATGTAAGCAGATATTTGTGAAAGATGGCACAGGTGGGAAGATGGGAATTGCAGAGCACCAATTGCACCGCACACATCGAGAACATGCTGAACCTCTTGGCATAACGCAGGTTTGTTTCCGGACGTTCCCATTGATTGCTGAACCAACCACCCGAAATCAACGGTTCACACTGCTCGTTGTGACTTTCTTATGGCATAACCTCACTGAAGAAAAAAAAAGGTCTAGTCAAATGTAGCATTGAAAGAAAAACAATGCTGCTGTTGCACGCAGACCGATGCTTGGTCTCATAGTTGATGCCGCTGTTGACTCAACAGAGAAAGAAACTTCCTTGCAGTGGCTCCGTGGGGGAAAGTGGCAGGCGGATGCAGCAGCTAGCAATCACCCGTCCTCCAGAGAGCAACAGCCCTATCCCCGGCGGGTCTACTCGGAAGTCAGTCCCATTGAGTTCAGCGGGACTTCCTCTCCGGGCATTAGGATCGCAGCCTTAAGAGGGTACCACAGAAGCATCCTATGCAAGTCTAGCCCCTGCCAAAGAGACAGACTTCTAATGCGGTGGCACACGCATTGTGTGGCAGAAGTGTACAGAAAGCCGAGAAGAGCGCATAATGCCTACCTGGCCTCTGGCCGCTGATCAGGAGCAGCCCGGTCAGGAGCACGAAGCAGGTCAGCAGGAACTGCCGGAGGAGCCTCATTTTGCAGGCACGCGCCAAAGGACCCACGATTCCGAGCACCGGCTGCCGCAGACGGGACCCCCCTTCCGGCACTCCGTTCTGCAGCCGCGCTGCCTGTCTCCGCTCACATTCTAAGGACGAGCCTGCGAGAGAAGCTGCCAGCTGCCTTCTCAGCAAGGTTAATGAATGATCACAGGAGAGAAGGTTGCTGGCTCGGCGCGGCGCGGGATGGTCAGTGCCTGCCCTCCCTCCGCGGCTTCCCTCGCCTTTTCGTCACTCCCCCTTGTTTTCCATACGCAAACACCACGAAGAAAAGCCCAGGTCAACAGCAGCCGCTCCTGTCAATGGATGCGAAACGAGGAGCCCTGCGAACAATGCTCCGACTTCCCTTCGGATTCTCTCCAACCGGGGAGAAATATGCAAAGCAAGCAGGCGCCTTCCTCCTCCCATTTGCAACTGTTTATGCTTTGCTGCATTTGCCTATAGTGGTCCCCGCATGCCAAAAGCCCGGGAAGTGTCAGGAAGTCGTTCCTTTTGTCCTGCTCTGAAAAGGCAGGCTTAAGAGACCACCGAAAGCATGGTGGGCCCCGCTTGCTACCGACCCCCCCCCCTTATCCCTTATCAACTAGCTGCGAAGTTGTGTCCTATTCAAAGTGAAAACATAAGCTGCTAAACCTAATGGGCATCTTTTGTAGCATCAACTGTTTGGAAAGAAGCAACATATCTTGGCTTGTAGGCATGACTCTGGAGGCTGTTCACATGGGTCCTGGCCAGAGGTCCATAAAGTATGCCACATCTTAGCTAGCACACGAGGGCACACAACATCTGACCACTATCGAAGGCATCCGTTTTCATTCTAGTACAGATTTCTTCCCAAAAACTGTGTCATATAGCTGTATGCCTTAACGCAGTGTTTCTCAACTCAACTGTGGATTGACGTCACAACCTGATGTCAGGTGGGTCGAGGAAAGCTGGGAAAATGCCATCTTGGAAACAGCAGAACTTACTCTTGCTATATTCCTCCTGTGAGTGTTATGTTAACAGTTTGAATTTTCTAGTGAGAATATTTTTTAGTTTTGTTTTTAGTTCAGTGCTTTTACATAATATTTTGACCTAATCTTGTTTTCTGTCAGAGATGTTTCAAGGTTGTGCAGTTGCTGCAGTCCAAGAGTGCCAGTTTACATTCTAGGAGTGTCATTTGATTACATCACAGGAAGATGGCACTTCCTGCTTGTTGATGTCACTTTCGGCTGTGACATTACTTGCAGGTTAATGACATCATTTCCAGTGGGTCCTGACACAAGTGCCATTCTAAAAAGTGGGTCCCGGTCTAAAAATTTTTAGAACCACTGCCTTAACGTCTATTTGAGAGATTTCTCTTGGCTATTTTCCCCACAAGATCTTACCATCATACAGAAAAGCAATTTCAAAAAAGGACAATCATAAAAAAATTAAAACAATATCTATTATATGAAAAGCAGCCGCAATTAAAAAAATGACATTGTAATGTCATTTATACATTTATACAAAATATACATTGTAATGCTTTCTGGGTTGAATCTTGCTTCTTCATGATGCCTGGTGTTCATACAGCACCTTCCAAGCACTTCGCATATATGATCTTGATGTTCTTAAAGCAAGTATTATTATTGCTCCCATACTGCAGTTAAGTCCCATACTGTAACTACTTGTATTGGATAAGAATGGGGAGTTCATGGCAGAGGTGATATTAAACTGAGGAAGTCCCGATTCTAACCAGTCTTTCAGTCTCTGAGAGTGCAATCCTAAGGCAAGTCCCTTGTGCCAGCCCAGTACGATAATAAATGTGCAGGTCTCCATGCTGCTCCAGGCTGGTAAATCTGCGTCAGCCGAGTTCAGCTGGCATGGGAGGTTGGGCAGAGGGAAAGAAGAAAGGGGGGAAGGAAGAGGAGGGTGGGCTGGTGGGTGTCCCAGGTCTGGGAGGGGGAACCAGCCTCCAGCAGGTAGGTCTTTGCCTAACTCCCACCGCAAGCAGTCCGGCCTTGTACCAGCCTGCTCAGATCTGTGCCAGCGATTTTGCTGGCACAGATCCAAGTAGCCCTATTTGGGTGTCCCCTTACATGTCCCTAACTGACTTGTGCCATAGCTGCCTCCTATCTGGGGCTGGATATGACGCAGGCCGGCCAGCCTGCTCATTTCAGACCAGTTTAAGATTGAGCTGCCTACCACTCTGCTTATGTCTAGGGTTGCCAGATACAAATGGGGACAGAGTGCCTATACCTTTAACCATTGTGTAGAAGAGGGAGTTTTGGCAGGTGAGGCTTTTGAAATGCAAGTGTTTGGACCACTCTCAGAGTCAGAGAGGCCAGCACACTGACATGAGCCATCCTCCCTGACTCCGAGAGCAGTCCCAACATGCTTTATGGTAGCCCTTGTGCTGGCCAAACTTTGCTGGTTTAGCTTACGCTGGCCTAACTCAGTTTAGGATTGCATTCTGTGAGTGGCTGGAACTGTCAAGCATCTTAAAAACCCTTGCAGTTCTAACAGATGATTCTTCCTTCTAGAGAACAAAGACTCAAGTGATAGCTGTATCTTGTGTGGCTTTTTTTGGGTGTACCATTCCTTTCTGAGTGATGAAGAGGTACATGTGTGCCTAGAAATTAGGGGAACAGATGGAAGCCCAAATACAAGGATAATAACAACAAAGTGGGGACAACTGAGAATGGTGATGGAGCAGGACCGGCAAAAAGGTGTAATGGGCAGGAAAATGCCAGGGAAAGCAAGATAGTGATCCTGTTGACATGAGTAACAATACTCTATGTTTGCACTGAGGAAACAAAGGATGCATTTTTTCTTCTTCAGTGGGGCAAGCCTGGCTTCTCCATGACTTCAGGCTGTTTCCACCAGATATATTTGCCTCCGCTTTGGACACTGAAAGAATATTGGGTTTTCCCCTCCCGCTGAGCTTCAGGCAGGCTGCCCATCTTCGTTTTCTGTTCTTTTTAAATTATCTGTTGAAGGGCTGGATATGTATGCAATGAAACCTCATGCACGTTGTTAAATTAATCCAACTCAATCCTTTTCTGTCCAAGTTGTAAAATTGCTCCAGGGGGTAGAATTGTGACGTCAAAGGCACCAGCCAATCAGTGCTGTGCACAACTAACCTCTTCTACGGTTGTGCTCCAATCAGCTAGATTGGGCCCTAGCCAGGGTCTAACACCCATTTGAGGGCCTCCCCACAACCACGCCAGCCTCTGAGCACTAAGTAATAATGACAGTGTTCAGAGCACCATTTGGAGCAAAGTGTGTGTGTGTTTGTGTGTGTGTGTGTGTGCGTGCGTGCGTGCTAATGCCCCTGTGACCTGGCAGCAGCATAGAAAACATGAATCTTGTCAATGTTTTTAAAGGAGACAGTAACTACGTTACAAGAACTATGTTTTTAAGAGGCATTCTTAAGTCCAAAAATAACAGCCATGGGATGGCAGGAAGGAGATTCAGATCAGGATCATGGCATGTGGAAGGGTGGGCTTAACCTACACCATTTTCCTTCCCAAGATCACCCCATCTCCAGCTGAGCTATGTGCCACCAAGTAGCTATTTGCTACAAATGCACTCACTAAAAAACCATTTCCCTGGTTCTGCATCCATATCATCCCCCTCCCATCTGTTCATTTGTATATTGTGTAAAGGAAAAAACCTGTTAATCTAATGGAGGTTTAGCAGGCATCATTCTGCTGAGTTGTAAATCTCGTATTCTTTTGTTAGCCATAAAGTAGCCCATTAGCTGCACAATGGACCAGACCTACAATTTACTAACCCTCTGATTCTTATCAATCCTGAATGTTGCTGGAAGTTCGTTTTCTTTTTTAATTTTCCTCATCATTGCCTGTTAAACAGAAAGCTGTTACCAGATGGTATTACACATCGATTAGCTTTAAAAAGGTGTTAGACAAATTAATGGAGGACACGTTTACCAACAGCTTTGCACCGAGGTGGTTTTATACAATGTCCTTGTTCAGAGGCAGGTTGATCTAATGAGAGCTAAGCCCATATGCTAAAGCTATAGATGGAGGCAAGGATAAGTAAGAGAACAAAAAAGATGCATCTTCTCTACTGTAATATTTAGGCCAATGTTTTCAGGATCTGGTTCATGGGTTGTATTAAATTGGGTGACCACTTACTAGAAATCCACAAGCTGAAAATACAAGGAAGTCCAAGCAGAGGAACGATGGATGACTGCCAACTGAACTGGAGAGTTTTTCTAGGAAGATGTGATGCAATCCATCCAGCATTGCTTTGCTGAAGCCACCAGACTCAATTTAACCTAATATAACCTTCCAATGTAGGTTGCTGATTGTTCTATCCCCTTAACACAGGGGTTCTCGAACATGACTTGAAGTTTGGCCATTAAACAACTTCTAAGACCATGATGGGAAGGCAGACTTGGTCAGGCCTAGAATCTGTCTATCCAGTTTGGCTGTAGCAACTCAGAGTACATGCAGAGAAGGTAAGATAGACAATAGCACCAATAACTTTGTATGCACCTACCAAGGGACAGCAGTTCTCATAAAAATGGAGTTGTTCCCCATTAATTCCTTAGTGCATTCATGCGCAGTAGCAGCAAGTGCATTGATATGTTAACCCCTGCTTACTGGGCAAGAGGCACGCTTTCAAATGGTGTCTTCTTATATTTAGCAGGAGGAGAGCAATTGTCCCTCTTCATCCCAGCACAGTGTCTTTCTCATGGCTGTTGCTGGCAGTGTTTTCCATTCTTTTAGATTGTGAGCCCTTTTGGGGACAGGGAGCCATTTAACTTTAATGTTATTATTTGCCTGTAAACCGCTTTGTGAGTTTTGTGTTGAAAAGCGGTATATAAATACTAGTGATTGATTGATTAATTGATTTGTACGTTTTCTGGTCTTACAGCTTCCTTTTCCAGCCACTGGCCAAGAAAAAAATTATGGGCAGACTTGTAAAATTCAGACTGTTAACTTTAGTAGACTATGGACCAGAATTTCAAACTAAAGATAAGATTCAGTGTGGCAAAAGGAGCACTTTGGTCTGTTGTACCCTTCCCTTCTGAAACACAAAACATTCCGGGCGTGTGTGCGTGCATGCGTGCGTGCGAGCGAGAGAGAGAGAGAGCATTCTTGGTGATTTCCACTTTGTTTATTATCTTTAGGATACATGGACGCTGCAAATGTGATTACAGTGTTTGTAGACTGTACAATAAATATATTGTACAATAAATAAACAACACTATAAAATATTATAACAAAACACTATTATGCTGGAGCTGAGTTTGTGTATTGAGCCAAAATGAAGGTTGCCTGTTAAAGGCTTGATCAAAATATCTACATTTGTAAAAGTCCATTTTCCTTTTGCAAAAGTCTACTGTCCGTTTCAAATACTGACCTTTTTGTTTTAAATACCAGAAACAATTACCACCCCTTTCTCAAGGTGTCAAATACAGTTTACATATGAATCTTCAGCTTCTATTGGAAGTGCCCTGATAGTTTCCTCTATTGAATTTTTCTTCTATAAAAGTGAAAAGCCATTTGAAGAGACCTCTTGCTACTGTTTTCTCAGACTTACTGCTGAGTCTCTCTCTCTCTCTCTCTCTCTCTCTCTCTCTCTCTGATTCATTGCTTTGTCTATTTGCAGTAAGAAAGACCTGCTTCAATAATGGGAGGGATAGAGTTGACAGAGGAATGTTCTTTTCCCTCTCTCACAACACCAGAACCAGGGGACATCCACTAAAATTGAGTCTTGGGAGAGTTAGAACAGATAAAAGGCAATACTATTTTACCTAGCGGGTAATTCATGCCACAGGGGGTGGTGATGGCATCTGGCCTGGGTGGCTTTAAAAGGGGATTGGACATATTTCTGGAGGAAAAGCCAATCGTGGGCTAGGCCATGATGGGTGGTGCTACCTCCTTACATTAGAAGTAGCTACTTCAGAATGCCAAGTGCAAGGGAGTAGCACCAGGATGCAGGCATCTTGTTGTCTTGTGTGGTCCCTGAGGCACCTGGTGGGCCACTGTGTGATACAGGAAGCTGGACTAGATGGGCCTATGGCCTGATCCAGCAGGGTTCTTCTTATGTTCTTACATTCTAATAATACCATCTCAGCAGTTGAAAAAAACAAAGGCAGCAGAGGGCTCTAAAATATTTCCTTCTGCTAGTAATTGTGAGTGTTTGCATAATTCACTTGATGTGACTCAAGTATTACATCACTTGAGTGACATGAATCACTCCAGCCTTCAAAAAAATGTATATCAGTGGTTCTCAAACTTTTTAGCACCAGTACCCACTTTTTAGAATGACAGTCTCTCCAGGACCCATGAGTGATGTCATGGCTGGAAGTGCCATCGTTGTGACACCAGAGCCTACTGCTTTCCTGAGAGTGCAGCAATAAGTTGGGTTATTTCTTAGCCATTTTCCAATAGCAAAGTGAATCAGAAAGGGAAAAAGTCAATTTACAACCTTGACACAAGCAAAACAACCATACAGCTCTCCCCCTTTCCAGCCTCCCATCTTCCTCATATTTTCAATATGGCTGCCCTAGGTGCTTTGTGACCCACCTGAGATTGGCTTGCGACTCACTGGTGAGACCCAGTCGACAGTTTGGGAACCACTGCATTTATACCATATTATAATTTTAATAATATTTATATACTTGTTTCAACAAGAGTAATTCACCAAGCAATTTACATCTCTATATATAAAGGAGAACGTGTGTATGTGTGTGCGTACGTATGTTCCGCATAGGCTCTGCAACGCCTGGAGCGATTCACACCAAACTTGGTATGCTTATGCCTTATGGCCTGGCGACAAACACTGGGGGGGGGGGGTCAGACCCCCCTAGCACCCCCAGGGGTGGGGGTGCGAAGGGGGTGCCACGCCAAAATGATCAAAAATGGCCGATATCAGTGTCGAATTCGTAGTTTCTGGGGTCGCCGAGATGAGCGGCGACGTTCCTGACACCATTTGAGTCCGGGTTCACCCCCCCTCGGCGTGGCAGGCGAGAAGGGGTGCAGAACAAAATGTCCACCATGCCCTGCTGGAACGCCTGGAGCAATTGACCCCAAACTTGGTACGCGTATGCCTTGCGGTCTGGTGACAAATACTGCGGGGGTCATACCCCCCTAGCACCCCAGGGGTGGGGGTGCAAAGGGGGTGCCACACCAAAATGATCGAAAACGGCCGATATCGGTGTCGAATCCGTAGTTTCCGGGGTTGCCGAGACAAGCGGCAATGCTTCCGATGCCGTTGGAGTTCTGGTTTGGGCCCCCTTGGCATGGGGGTGTGAGAAGGGGTGCAAAATAAAATGTCCACACTGACCCACTGGAACGCCTGGAGCGATGTGCACCAAACTTGGTATGCGTATGCCTCGCGGCCTGGCGACAAACACTGCAGGGGTACGACCCCCCCCTAGCGCCCCACGGGTGGGGGTGTGAAGGGGTGC
The DNA here is from genome assembly GCA_029204185.1 of Lerista edwardsae. Classification (NCBI taxonomy): domain Eukaryota; kingdom Metazoa; phylum Chordata; class Lepidosauria; order Squamata; family Scincidae; genus Lerista; species Lerista edwardsae. The sequence continues at coordinate 23,553,520 of JAJKFI010000003.1, forward strand.
CACATAAAAACGATCGAAAATGGCCAATATCGGCGTGGAATCCATAGTTTCCAGGGTCGCCAAGACGAACGGCGACACCTCCGATGCCGTTTGAGTCCAGGTTCGGCTCCCATCAGCACGGGGGTGAGAAGGGATGCGAAATAAAATGTCCGAAATGACCGACATTAGTGTCAAATCCACAGTTTTCAGGGTCGCTAAGCTGATTGGTGACAGTCCCGATGACATTTGTTGCCCGGGCAATGCCGGGTAACAAAAAGCTAGTAGTAAAATAAATCAATACATCAATTCATCTTTTACTTCATTCTTCAGAATAGTCAAAGTGTTTCCTGCACATGATCTTGTTGCAGCCCGACCCTGTCAGCCAGGGCCTCTGAGAGGAATTTTATCACAGTTTCTTATGAGCCCCTTTGGGCGTACAAAGTTTCTTTTAGATCCCTTCCCTTCTCCACTGAATCAGAACTTCATATAATCATTTCTACGAATTATGATATATGCAAACAGTTTTTGATATCCCAGTAAATTTTTTGCTTACCTCTTTTGGCTCTCAGGCCTCCTTTTGGACCCTGGGCCTGGACACTGATTATCCCGTGCAGTCCCCTGTCATGGACCTTCTCTCAGTTTGGTCAGTGTTGTTACCCTCACATTGCAGAAGATAACAGTGCTGAGACAGAGAAGAAGTGACTTGTCTAAGGTCACAGGCAGTGCAATCTAAAACCCTGTAATGCCCATGGTTGCCCAAACATGGACCGCTGAATCCTAAGCGTGCCGAGAACTGTGGCCTCCTAGTGGCAAGGAGCACTTACTCTCTTACCCTGAGCAACGCCACAGAGGTGTCAATGGGTCTCCTTGCCTCTGAGCCCATGTTTGAACAGGTGCAGAATTGAGGAGACCTGTGTCAGGCAGCCTGGTGCACAAGAGGGATCAGGCTATGATGGCGGAAGCTGCCACCATCTCAACCCTGTCACAGGCCTGATCTTCCCCTCTCCCTGCTCAGGTCCACTCCCTCCCCACCTCTCCCCCTATCTCTACATAGATGCATTTGGTCTGTTTACTCACATGCACTTTTAAGTGCACATTTTGATTGCATAGAGATATGAAGTCTATAATACATTTTATTCCTACTTCTTAAGATTCTACAAACCTTGGCTGTGAACTTGGGGCCCCACAAAAATGTTTCTAATTGGGCTCCACTGCTCCAAAGCCTGGCCCTGCTTTTGCACAAGCAAAAACATCTTCTTGGTGTTTACTTTCCTTTATTGTTTTATGATAGTGATGGCTTGCTATGTATGCTTTGGCTCCTGCTCTGGATGTTTCTTTTAGCAGAACAGTGGAATATAAGGAGAAGCATTTACCACAATGTAACAAGCACTATAGAGAACAACTAATAGGAGCTGAAAACATACCTTGGGCTGGAGGATATCTTCATATTATATGGGGAAAGGGAGGATGAGCAAAAGAGCATCTCTGTTCCCTGGAATTCTTCTCTAAGTTCTGCTCACGGTTCAGCCAGAGTGAAGACAAAACTGAACACTATTTCATAGTCATGTTTTGAATTTTAATTCATAGTAGGGATGGAGTGGAACAATCGCTTTCAGGAAAAGGAGATCCAGAACATGTCAGATAATTTATCTGCCATTGAGTTCAGTCATAAAACTTTGTTAGTGCTCCTCACACTGCCCTAAGTCTCTCATAGAAACCCACTACCAAAAACAATTGTTCCTCTTTAGGTGTTAAATTAACCTACCAAGATAGCAATTGATTGTAGGTATTAATGCTGTTGGGAATGGGTTTCTCTTGTATGCATAGGGGCTCTGCAGAGAAATGGAACGGAACTTTTGCTACCCTTTGCATCTCATGGCCTTTGTCCCCCACAGTTTGCAAACTATTTTTTTCCATTGTGCTGTGCTCTATGTGTGTGTGTGTGTGTGTGTGTGTGTGTGTGCGCGCGCGTGCGTGCGTGCACGCGCACACATGCACACGCATGTGTACTATTGACTAATCATACAAGTAGAAACAACAGGGGATTTCTAGAATGTTTAAAAAGAGTAGCAAAGAAGCCTTTGTGTTATGGTCTACTATGGAAATATGTATTTTGGCCTGGGCTTTTCGCTGAACTAGCTCTTATGCCCTTGAGGCTCTCCAGCTGGCACAAACACCTAGTACAACCAGTGACATTATTTTGGTGAAATTGGAGATGAGAAAATATTATGAGTGCTTGCTCCCCACTTCAAAATCTCACCAGGTCGGTTGATTTCTAAGTGTTCTATTCCCACAACATGACCAAACACAGGAATTTGTGGTTTTCAAGGGGGAGGACAGCAGGTGCTTGTTACGGGAGGCACAACCTCCTCCTTGACTTTTTCCCACTTGGTTGCTTTATTGGGCAGTTCAGACACACAAGTGGCCGCTTGGAGCCCAACCACATGGAGACAGTTTCCCATGGCCAGCCATGTCTATGAGCCGCTTCCCATGCTGATCCACAAGGGAAAACATTTTTTATTATGCATTTGCAAGCAAAAAAAAAAGGGGGGTGGTAAGTGGTGTGGATTGTTGAAACCACATTAGGAACCCTTTCACATGAGAACCTTACTATGGAGAGATGTCTCCATGCAATTATGAAACAAGCAGCTACATCAGTCTTCAGTCCACTTCTGAAGGTCAACAGGATCTGTATATCTGTAATATCTTTTACAGACCGAACATTCGTAACAACTTTACAAAAGGTATTTTTTTTCTAGGAAGTTGCATATAGCATAATGTCTGGAACTGGTTACAGTTAGACGTTGTGTCCAAAGTGACAATCTGATTTTAGCGAGTGATTGCAATCAAATATTCAAATCAAATATTCAAAGGAGTCTACAAACTACTAGATACAATGAAAATGCCATCAGAAGAGGGCTTTGATTTTGTGAGGTCTTTCAGTGACAATTTCACTGCTTTGATGGGTTTCAATACATGCAGTGGGGGACCACGAGGGGGGCAAAGTGGGCAAAATCCCTAGGCGCTAAGCTGTGCTGGGCTTGCAGGGACAATGACGTGATACACATCCCTCATCTGGGTGCTGTTTGCCAGCGTCACCCCTCACTACACCCCAGCACTAAGCAGTTCCAGGAAGCTGCTTCGCATCACCCTGAGCAGCACTGCCCCCTCCATGGAGTGGGTGAGGGCCACTTGGAATGGCACGGAGCAGCTACTGGGAGCTGCTTTGCACCACCCAAAGTGGTCTGCCCCAGCGGTGGAATCTAACTGATCCAGGAACCGGAACGGTGACCAGGACTCACTTTTGATTGGCAGCCCGTGCCGTTGGTTCTGCCGCCTTCCCACCTGCCGCGCTTGCTCGGGCACCTGGCGCGCCCCCACCCATCCCCCCCCAGCAAGCAGGCACCCCCTCCGAGGCCAGGGGTGCATCACGGTGCCGCGTCCATCATGGAGGCGGCAACGAATGGCAGCGGGTGGGCGGAGCTATCCCTAATCAGGTTCAGGAACGGCCATTCTGGCGCGTCCCCCCTGGATGACATCACTGGTCCGCCCCCTCAAAGTCAAGGAGGGAGGGGGCACCAGTCTGAGCAACGCAAATGGCTCCTTGCCATTCCAAGTGGTGCTGGTCTCCTCCATGGCTCAACGGGGGTAGGCGCCACTTTCAGGAACTAATTTCAGTGAAGCAATGATATCACCACAATTACTTCCAGGGTGGGGAGCAACCGACTGGAGGCTTGCCCCTGGGTGGGGAAACCCCCAGGACCACCACTGAACATGTAGTAAGGATAAGAGGGTGTTTAGTAAGAGGGTTTCCTAGATCTCTTCCATTAGGGTTAGTTTACTGGAATAAGAATTAGATTCCCTTTTTATTCCCATTTAAAACAAACAAACAAACAAACAAAAACCCCAACCTTTTTATTCCCATAAAAAAAAAAAAACCCCCCACACACAACCATGAGCTGACAGCATAACCTCTAGCGACTCAAACCGTCCTTGGCTTTATCGTTCAACAGCAACACATGCTAATGCAATTATTTTCCCTTCATCATTTTTAATGGGAAGGCTTGACAAGGTAGTCTAAATCTTTTGGCATGGAGACCTACTGCTATAAAATGAGTACCTGTAAATTTGAATTCATCTTGGCTAAGAAAACACGACTTCCCTGGCTTCTCATTTCTACTATGAACTCACATGGAGGCCTCAGGCAAGCCTCTCTTTCTCAGGGTGCAATCCCAGCCAACTTTCCAACACTGACATAGCTGCGCCAATGGGACATGATGTGTGGCATCCTGCAGTGCAGCAGTTGTCACAGAGGCCTCCTCAAAGTAAGGGAATGTTTGTTCCCTCACCTCAGAATTGCATTGCCTTTACCCCAACGCTGGAAAGTTGGATAGGATTGCACCTCCAGTCTCAGCTTCATTGTGAGAATAATAATACCTGACTACCTTAAAAGGCTGTTAAAAGAACATCAAGAAAATATATGCACCATATTTTTGTTATGTGCAGTGTTAATACTTATTTTATCACTAGCCTTTTGTTACCCGGTGTTGCCCGGGGGACAAAGTATCCCCAGCTTCTATTAGCAGAAGGAATGAATACAGGGACAGAATCAAGCAAAGGAGCGTAATGAAATTGTCACACTCACTGAACCATGTCTGCAGGTCCTGTGGTAGGGCAGTCAGGCCTCTGGAAACAGGTAGCTCTCAGATCCGACTGGGTGTTGGAACTCTCTGGATCCTGCTCTTTCCAGCCTGGGCAACACAGGCAGTGCAAAGCAGTTTCACTTTCGTTTTGGATTAGTCCCTGTGTATCACATAACCTGCAGAATTGCTTGTGACCACAGGGTGGCAGCAGACCTGTAGTCCAATGCAATCCCCTTGGTCTGGACGTTCTAGCCCCCCTCCCCGAAAAACCAGGGGCTGTAGGGGGGTCTGACCCCCGCAGTGTTCTTTGCCAGGCTGCAAGGTACGTGTGTGCCAAGTTTCGTGGCACTCGGTCAAGGCGTGGGGAAGCCTATGCATAACATACATACATACACACATACAGACATACGCACACCCACACCCACATACCCACGTCCATTTTTATATATATAGATAATAAGTATTTTATTAACAGCTGAATCCTTACCTAGGGATGGGCTGGCAGAAGTCTCCTGTGCTGGCAAGGAGTGGCTCAAATGCACCATAAAGTGTGTTTGTGAAGGCTCAGGAGAAGGCTGAGCCAGTGCACATCTGTGCACTGGCTCCATGAGGCTGGTGGCCCTGCACCATCTGAAAGAGGTAAGGAAGTGCTGGTCAAATTCATTCAGCACAGGGGGTTGGGGAGAGTGGGGGGAAGAAGAAGGGACAGGGGAGGGGAGCTGTGGGCGACCCAGTCTGCGCTATGTGTGGCCGGCCTCTGGTATGTAGGCCGAAGCCTAACACCTGATCCCAGCATGGGTCAGCCCTATACAGACCTCTTGGAGTTGTGTCAGTGATTACACTGGTGCACCTCCGAGTAGCCCCAGAGTGGCTGGGGTTTTACTCAAGGTAAAGGTCCCTTTACTCTGCGTTGCACTATAGCTGCCCCCTAACCGGTGCTGGATGAGTCACAGGCCAATCAGCCTGTCTATTCCTGGCCCTGGTTAGGATTGCACTGTATTATTAAATTAATATTTTATTATTTACAGCCCAATCCTACTTAACGGCCTGCATGGTGACGCTGAATGGTGTTTAGTATCTTCTCTCTGTTCATATTAACTGCAGAATGCAGGAGAAAACAGGGACTGAGAACAACACAACCATCACTCCTGTCATCCTTCACCAGCCACAGAAGAATGCAGATTGCCCTCTTTGTACCCATTCTCATTGCCTGTGATTACCATGGTGAGCAATTTACTCATCATCATGCTTGTCGAATCTGACTCCCACCTCTACACCCCAATGTGGTGCCCACTCAATGCTGTGAGAAAGTTTTGGCATCTGGAGGCTTCGGGAACTTCAGGCTACAGGAACTAGGACAACTCTGCACACATAACTGGTGCAAATCCACGTGGACCTGGGTTAGTGGATTGAGGCTGGGAAGGTGGGTTAGGATATAGGTGTGCACTGCTGCTGCTTGATACCACTCCCTTCCCAGGCCTGATCTGGCCTCCACCCTAAGGCACCACCACCCCATTCCACTCCCTCCCTCTGTCTCCCTCCAACTCCCTGCCCTGATTCACCAGGGCAGGGCATTGGTGGTTGTCCCTGACTACTGGTGTGCTAACCTGGCTGCTTGCCACTTGTGGTGGTGATTTGCAATATTCATGTCAACAAGATGTTGATTTGCAACACCACGTCATAATTTGCAACCACCATAAAGGGCCTTAGGTCACCAGAATGCTAGTTGCAGCAGAATAAGGCCCTAATAGGATTGGGCCATTTGATTTTGAAAATCCCAGACCAATTCTATCATGGGATAGCCCAGTGGGTGCAATGGCACTGCTGTAGCCTCCACTGTATGCTGTGGGCCAGCCAGGGACCAGGCAGTGGTAAAAAAAAAATTTTTTTGTTTACCTACTCTGCCTCAGCCTTGTCTCCAATATGTCTACTTGGATTGGTTCCAGTTGTGTGTAAACACACTCGCCTTCCCAATCCTCCTGAAATGCCTGCTCTGCAGACATACCTGCTCTTGCAAGGGCTCCAGAGGTGTGCATGTGCCTGAGCCCCCAACCAGTTGTGCTAGCTGCCTTGTCTTAAGAACATAAGAAGAGCCCTGCTGGATCAGGCCAAAGGCCCATCTAGTCCAGCTTCCTGTATCTCACAGCGGCCCCACCAGGTGCCCCAGGGAGGCATGAGACAACAAGATGCTTGGATCCTGTTGCCACTCCCTTGCACCCAGTACTCTGAAGTAGCCTATTACTAAAGTAAGAAGGTTACCACCCATCATTGCCTATAGCCCACGATGGACTTTTCTTCCAGAAATCCGTCCAGCTGCGATGCTAGGTGACTGCACCTTGTGCTGATGGAATGCGAGTTCCATCAGCACATGGCCCTGATAAGACTGGGCCATCAGTAAAGCATAAGAAGATCTTGTTGTTTGCTTAAACAAAATAATCCAAGATACACTAAGCATATTTAGGGTGGGGTTTGGATTTTTTTTTGTAAAACCAAAGGTTTTGGCTGAAGTATTAAAATGGTCGATAGCTGACAAACGTACTGGTTACAGATTAACCACGGATGGGATAACAGCTGTGCAAATGTGCAACAGATGAGCCAAATTATGCTGAGTTTGTCACACAGTGTCAGCACATAGCATTGTTCAGAATTTCCCATTCCATGCTGGAGGCAGTAAAACCTTTTTTGAGATCACTCTTTTTAGGGCATGCTGAAGTGACACATCTTTGTGTCTTTCTCTAAGCACTGACTCCTTCCATGTTGATTTCTAGAAAGGTCGCTCCAGGTGCGATAGTAACTCATGGTTCTTGTTCCTCCTTGCTTTCCCTGCCACACCCAGAGGCGTTTCTACAGGGATGGCAAAGCTCTGAGTTTTGCAAGAAACCTTACCCTGTCATGTAACTCCCTCCTCTCCCTTGCTGCTGTAGCCAGTAAGCAACGCCAAGATGTTGCTTTTCCCTGTGAGGATTGGCTAAAACGGTGCAGGAGAGGAGTGATTTCCACTGCAAGGTAAGGCTTCTTGCAAAACTTAGAGCTTTGCCATCCCTGTAGAAACGCCACTGGCCACACCTTATCCGCAACATAATTTCTGCAATGCCCCTGCCTAGCCCTAAAAGATATGGAAGCACCAATTGTGAGAAACAGTTGTCTCTGCACTGGTGGTGCTCTCATGAGTTCCCGACTTGGGTGCCAAACAGTAGTATAGCAAGCAGGTGGTGGAAGCAGTCCACCCAGGGTGCCAGGCCAGAAGGGAGTGCTGTGTGAGGCCAGCCAAGATGGCAATGGCTGTGCCGCTCTGAGCCCAGCTGCTGGAGCTACAGAACAGTTTTAAACTGATGTGCCTCAGACTGAATCAGGTGGGCTAGGAAGGGCCAAAGATGGTCAATGCCAAAGAAGGGTGACACCAGTGGTGGGATTCAGGGGGTTTGCCCAGGTTCTATAGAACCGGTTGTTAAATGGCTGGGCCCCGCCTACTCGTTTACCTCAGCTGGCTTCAGGTTTTTTTTTTTGGCTCTGGCTATGACGTCATAGAACTGGTTGTTAATTTATTTGAATCCCAGCACTGGGTGACACCCATCCCTGACAGTGTCACCCTTGCTTGGCTTCAGCCATCTTTGGCTGCGGGGCTTCCTGTTTTCACGAGCTAAGCTTGTGATAGCATGAAGAAATGACTTGACCAAGCTTGGAGCAGCTGCTTCTTGGCTCTCAGTTCTGCAGCGACACTGGTCCTACAGAACTTAGAGCAGAGCAAAGAAGCGGCCACTCTGAGCAGCTGATCATGAGCTGGAAGTAATCGGCAGTGAAGTGAATGCATCACCACATCATCCCCAATTACTTCCTCTCTGTGCACTTGTGACATGGCGCGAGTCACACCTCTGGGTGGAAGAACAGGTAGTGATGCTGCTGATGTTGAGACATCTGATAGTGACCTGTTTTATTGTTCTGCTGCTGCTGCCAGTCCCTAGCTTGCCAGTCCCTAGCTGCAGAGCATTGAGGGATTGGAGACACTCTTTCCTCGTAACCTGGCATCCTACCATAATACAATACAGCAGTGGTTCTAAAACATTTTAGCAGCGGGACCCACCTTTTAGAATTGCAATCTGTCTGGGACCCCAGGAAGTGATGTCACAGCCAGAAGTGCCAACATTGTGATGCCAGAGAATACAGCAATAAATTGGGTTATTGCTCAGCCATTTTCCAATAACAAAGTGAATCAGAAAGGGAAAGGGAAAAAAGCCTATTTACAACCTTGATTCAAGCAAAACATTCATGCTTTCCCCTTTCCAGCATCCCATTTCCCCCATATTTTCAATATGGCTGCTCTAGGTGCTTTGCAATCCACCTGAAATTGGCCCACTACCCACTGGTGGGTCCCAACCCACAGTTTGGGAACCACTGCAATCCAGGACTGTATTGATGACAGTGGGCTATGTATGCCTAAATATCAATAGATACATTATAGTTCATCTTTTATATCTTTATATAAACTATACATTATAGTTCAATCTTTGATTGTTCCCAAAATGTACACATACAAATCTCATCAGGTCATATTTACTCCCATCCTTATGCTTGTCTAAATGTTATATGTGGACTTGATATGATACACACTGCAAATGTAACTTCGTTTACAATGCAAACAAAGAGAGAGTCGCCTTTACAGTATCAGCCACTTAATAAAAAAAGGCCTTGTCAGTCATAAGTGCATAGTTTTACATTCCCATCACAGTGTCTCTGATTGCTTTGTCGACTGGCAGATGCCACTACTTTGCAGTAGCTGCTAAAAAAAGTTTGGACATTATATGGAATCTTGTCTGAAAGAGGAAGGGAACAACAGTGTGGTATTACAGCTTAAAGCTGAAACAGCCTCATTTAGAGTGTCTAATTTTGTGGGTTGGGAAGCAGGAAAACTGTCTTCATCCTATCCCACAGGAATGTTTTCAGAGGGCAATCAGATCACTGAAACTAGAGAACGTCGGAATTTGCCACTCATTCTCGGAATCTGGCCACCCAGGCACTATGTAAGATTTTTTTTAAAAAAAATGTTGGATAGCAATTGGAGATTATGGCCCGGTGTGCAGACCTTATTGCTTACTGATATTGTTGCAATAGTGTTCTAAATACATATATTTCTCTAAAACTCTCAATCTGACATGCAGCGATGTATCTGTCCTTTCTTTTAGCCAAAGAATTATAGGATTGTCACTTTACCAAAAATGATGCTGTTTCACCAATGTTTTTTCCCCCCAAGCAAATGGGTGGCAAAGGTTATCTCAGGCCATTTTTGGACTGCCGTGGATGCTGACCTTTTCCCAAGGGTAGAGATTTTTCATTTTTCAAGTCTGAGCTGTCTTGTGACACTACTAGGCCCTGCCTTAGAAATCTCAGGTTTTTGGAAACAACCAACCTGGCAGCACTAATAAATATAAATGATAGTCCCCCAGAAGCTGCAGGGTCTTTGAAGCTCTCACATTCATCTTGTTTCTAGGGTCTTCCTTCTGGGGAAAGAAGTCTTGTTGGAGTCTTAAGCTCAAGGGTTTTTTCTTACAGAGAGGAATAGGTTCTCTGCCCTTGCTGAATTATAAAGAAGCCTACAAGACTATTTGGCACTACATGGTACCTGGGTCTCCCAATATAAGAACATGCTACTTGTATATTATCCTCTATATATGTCTTAGTTTAATCTTGACATGTATAGTATTACTAGAAACAAGAGGAGGCATGCAAATTTCAGAAGTGTGTGTATGGATGGGGAGGAATCCACTTTTGCATCACATTGTGCTTTGTGTGGAACACTGTGCCCCCACTGCCCTTGGTTAAGAATGAGGGCGCAATCCTAAACTGAGTTAGGCCGGCATAAGCTAAGCCAGCGAAGTTTGTCCAGCACAAGGGACACCATAAAGTATGTTTGGACCACTCTCAGAGTCAGAGAGGCCAGCAAACAGACATGCGCCATCCTCCCAGACTCCGAGAGTAGTCCAAACATGTTTTATGGTGGCCCTTGTGCTGGCCAAACTTTGCTGGCTTAGCTTATGCCAGCCTAACTCAGTTAGGATTGTGCTCTGAATCTCCTTTGATGATATTGTCTACACACACACACACACACACACACACACACACAGAGCCAAGGGTCCGCCCGGGGCAAAACCCAAGGAGGTCGCCCCCTGTGCCAGCTCCTGCACCACCCCACCACGCCCCCACTCCAGGCTCCATTTTTTGAGCTGTTTTGTATCCATTTTTTGAAGGCAAGGGCGGGCAGGAGGGAGGGCCAAACTCCACAAAGGAAGCTCACCTTTGTGAGAGGCAAGTCACCTTGTTGCCACCCCCGGCTGTTCCGCCAAATCCCGTCCTGCAACAGAAAACTTAAAGTTAGGTTCCGCCAAATTCTCTGTGGGAATTTGCCCACACCAGGCTAACTAGTTTCCCCACAGAGCAGCCTCAGAGATAGGCAAGAGGGAGGGGGTCAGTCACCCACTGGGCCTCCTCGCTTTCAGCAGCTTTTCTTTGGGATCACTGGCTGGTCAGACTCCTACCAGACTGCCCTCATCACTGGCTTAGCTCAAAATACCCCACCACCAAACAATAGGCAGTCAGCTTGTCCCAGCTACAACTGCCTCCTCCCTTTGGTGGCTCCAGGGGTGTGGCAGCCAAACAACTGTTCCCCACAGTTGCTCCCCACAATAGCTTACCTTGGCCAGTCCAGCTGTCCTTCCTTCAGTCCTTCAGGCAGTCTGTCCAACAGGCAGGCAGGCAGGCAGGCAGGCAGGCAGGCAGGCAGGCAGGCAGGCCGTCCCACAGCCAGCAGTCTAGCCATCCAGCACCTACCTGGTGCCCTCCTCCAGGACCTTCCCAGGTCCTCATCCAGGACCTTTCCCACTTTATACCTAGGCCAATATACTGAGGCCAATCAGTGGACAGGCTTTAATTCATCAGCCACACCCATCTGCACCTATGCCAGGCTTGCAAATACCTTCTGGGATTAACCCTATAATCCCTTGTTTATCTGGGACAAGGGGCCTTTGCTGATACCACTCCCTATCCTCAGGGTGGCTCCTGCCTTTTCCAATACAGCTGCTCCACCAGCGTAGTGCCAGGGGCCTTTGGCCCCCCCCAAGTATTATCATAGGACCGCCACTGCACACTCACACATACACACACCCTTTTATAGCGAGAGACTCTGGCCATGCCTCCTTAGATCATTTTTTTTAACGGTGCAGAGCTCCATATTTGAGGCACATGGAAAAAATGAAGGGATGTGCATTCATATCTTCATTTTTTATTGAGCAGTTAGCACATTTGTGTCCCTCTCCAGTGAGCTTACAGCAGCAGGCATAGTGTCATCCCATTTTATCCTCAAAAATAATTATCTGAACTGAGAAATTGTAGCTGGTGAAAGGTCAGTCAGTCAGCTTCATGGCTTTGAATTTAGAACAAAGTTAAAGATTCCCTCCACAGCACCATATTTACAGACAAATCAGAAATTTTCCTTGATGTGACATCAAAACTGGTTATAGTCAGAATTTGTGTATGTTGGACGCAAAAACAAAACAAAACCTGCAAGTTAAGGAAATCACACACATATTTTGCCTAATTCTGCGTCTGATCAGAAGCAGCCCGGGGTGGGGGGGTGCAGAGCGCTAAATTTTGCAAGCAGCCTTATCATGCTGCATAAATCGCTCCTCTCTCTTGCCGCCGGAGGGGCACAACTTGCCGCTTGTAAGGATGCAACTGCTTCTGATAGTTACAAGGAAAGATGACTGATTCTGCAGGGCACTTGCCTTTGTTCAATGTCCCCTACTAGAATTTCCCACGCATTTCTGAGCCTTTCATTGGACAAGAACCATGCTTAGTTTAATTAAAAAAATCTGTAGGTTCTCAGGTGCCCAATACCAAATCCAGTGGTGGTTCCCCCCCCTGCACTTGCATCAGGGCTTGTGGAATACACGTAGCCATGATTAAGTGTTCTGTAATTGTAGATGCCTTGGCAAACGTAAGTGCAGGTTGTTCACACATAGCACTTGTGAAGATCATTCATTCATGGGAGCAATACAACGCACGTGAGAGGTGGTGGCTTGCTGATCCCAGCCACAGTGCTGCCAATGATCTCTGGTGCTTTCAAATGTAAAGTGAAGACTGTGAGTGTGGCTGAAATTCACAAGCTGCTGGCTCATGCATTTATGTTGTTTACACTAATGGATTATGATTCCAGTAGGGTCAAAAAGCGGGTGCAAATACAGTACACAATATTTCTGCTGCAGCTATAAAAATGTGATTTAAGTGCCCTATAATTGCCTTAAAATGGATTCTTCCACTGAGATATATTTATATTGTATTCCAGTTATGAAAATGATGTTTCTCAGAGTGGTATGTGCTTAAAAACAGAGTCAAATACTGAATTTGTGGTTATCAAATATGCAGGTACAGGGTGATACCAGTATATGGCACATTTCTTTCTTATTACCCAACCTGTATCTTTCTAGCGGGATGCTAGTGGGAGACAAACTTTGTAATTTGTAGGTACCAGGACGATGAGTTTATTTAATTATATCCCACCTTTTTGCTGGAGCAAAAGCCCAAGGTGGCTTACAAATGCAGACTCTCTCTCTCTCTCTCTCTCTCTCTCTCTCTCTCTCTCTCTCTCTCATATAATCTAAAGGAATAAAATGATATAATCTAAATCATATAAAATCATAAAGGTAATACACCCAGTTGGAAGAGGGGAGATATTTATAACTGAAATATATTTATTTATAAGGCATAAAATATATGTAATGTGTCTTAAGACTTGTTATTTAAGGAGGTGTTTAGCTGCTGACATGTTGGGCTGACATTTTTAATTTCTAATTTTTAATGATTGCAGTCTTATATTTCTAAGGATCCATTGGGGTCTGCTTGTTTTTAATTGTTTTATCTCATTGTTTTAATCTTTCTCTTCTTTTTTTATATTTTATTCACTGTTTGTATTTTTAATGCCATGAGTCACATTTATATCCCAGAAAGGCAGGATATAAATTCAACAACATCAACATCAACATCAACATCAACATCAACAACAACAACAACAACAACAACAACATTTTAAGATGCTAAAAATGGCCTGAGTGTAGAGATCGGCATTGTTAATTCTGAATTTGCAATAACACATAGAGATATATTTTGGGGAGAGCCTATAGCTGTGCGCTAGACTAGAGCACATGGCTTGAATGCAAAAGGCTCCTGGTTCCATTCTTGGCTAGCCTAAGGCTTGGAAATATCTGGAACCCTGGAAAACTACTGAACAGTGTAGAGTTATGCACAATACAGCTGTAAACAGTTGTGAAATGGATAGAGAAAGATGCAAAGTATCTCACAGGACAAAATGCTTCAGAGTACAATAATATTTGTTCTGTTTTGCTGAATAGCTTTTCCTTTCACACAGTAGCATAGCCAGAGGGGTGGTGGTGTGTTAAGTACTGCAGGCGTAGCAATGCTCCATGTAAGTGCCTTTCTCACTTGTCGAAAGTGCCATTCTGGGCAGTGACAGCAACGTGGAGGAGACGCCATTTGGTTTGGTGAGTGCCTACACATGGCCAGAGCTGCCTGGAAAGGCTCTGACGGTGAGTGGGAGGGGCTGCTTATACGAAGTGTTATGGCGCCTGCAGTACTGTTGCCCTGCCTCCCCCCTCTGGCCACGCTAATGCTTCCACAAGTGTTTTTATCTCCCCTTGCACAACCACGGAATCTTTTTTTCCAATGTTCAATATGAAAGTGGGTCAATCCATATTTGACAATGTACCGTTTTTTTAGTGAATTGTGAAATGCCCAAATATGCTGGAAGTAAATCCTTCCAAAATGGCCTCTTTCTGTGGTTGAGCCCCCCCCCCAGCCCCGCCAACAAATCTAGATGCTCTTTCTGGCTTGTTACGTTTGCTGAGGACAGGGCCTGTCGGCAACAGCCTGTGAAGAATTTGCTTTGTGAAAGGAAAGGAGGTTTTTTATTCAAGCGGGAAAGGATTCGATGGCGGCTGAAGATCTTCAGGCTGATCTGTATTTTTCCACAACAAGGTATCTAGAAAAGACTAATCCTTAAAGACAAGCATGCACTTTAATCTTGGGACATCTTTACTTTCATCTTTGGAACTGCTCCAGCAGGTAGAGACTGATCTTGCCCTGATTTCTAGTGAAGCAGGGTATTTATCAGCTGTGCTTCAGATCTTGACAACTCCTGATGTGTTTTAGTTCAGGGGGAAGGTTGAATGAAAAGACAAGCTTTCCCTCTGATGTCCTCTTGAAAACACGCTTTAGGATTAGGAACTGAACTGTTGCCTCCAAATCTTTTCATATGCAAAGGACTTTCACCAAGTTAACTATACAATTTTATGAACTGTGTGGCATGAGACTGAATCTCTCTCTCTCTCTCTCTCTCTCTCTCTCTCTCTCTCTCTCTCACACACACACACACACACACACACACACAGAGAGAGAGAGAGAGAGAGAGAGAGAGAGAGAGAGAGAGAGAGAG
>JAJKFI010000003.1:23568649-23598918 GCA_029204185.1 Lerista edwardsae
GAGAGAGAGAGAGAGAGAGAGAGAGAGAGAGAGAGAGAGAGAGAGAATTGGAAGACTGGGTTTAGAACTGCAGCCAAGTGGATGGGTGACCAGGTAGCAATCAAGGAGCAAAAGAGTATAACAGGAGAAAATTAGACAGATGGCAACACAAAAGGATATAATACTGGCTTACATGTCTCTGATACATACCTCTGAGTTGCCATTTTATTTTTCTACACCATTTTGGTTGTGGTGCTAAAGGGAAACTACTTCAAATAATTTATTATTATTAATTATTATTATTAATTACTATTACTATTACTATTACTATTACTATTACTATTACTAATAATAATAATAATAATAATAATAATAATAATAATAAAAATAAAAATATATCCCACTTCTATGAGTACCCAAGGTGGCTTACATGAAATTACACACACACACACACGCACACACACACTAAAAGCATCAGTGGTAGATTAAAATATGTAATATAGGAACATAATCATGTAGCCACACATTCACTAATGGTCCTTGCATAAGCCCTGTCAACCCATTCACTTGGCCCACTGAGAGAGAACAATGTTATAATGACTTAAAGCCTGGCTTGGCCAAGTCATGCATGAGCAGAACTTTATTATTTTTAAAGCAAGCAAGCAAGCAAGCAAGCAAGCAAGCAAGCAAGCAAGCAAGCAAGCAAGCAAGCAAAAACCATGCTCCTGTCAACTATACACTTCAAAAGCTGTGAAAACCCAGCCATTTTGAAAGCAGAAACCCAGAATGCAGAGAGAATATGATACTGCTGCTGCTGGCCAACTGAGCACTTCAGGACCACAAAGCTGTCAGTCGAGAATGGCCAAGTATTTTTTCAGCTCATGGTAAATTATTAATAAAACTGGGAGTGCAATCTTAATCTGGAGTTAGGCTGGCATAGTTAGGTCAGGAAAGTTTGGCCAGCACAAGGACCACCATAAAGTGCGTTTGGACCACTCTCTGAGTCAGGGAGGATGGTGCATGTCTGTGTGCTGGCCTCTCTGACTTAGAGAGTGGTCCTAATCTACTTTACGGTGTCCCTTGTACCAGCCAAACTTTGCTGGCCTAACTGTGCTGGTTAGGATTGTGCTCTGGAATATAGTGTAAGGCACCTGAGACTCTGTATGTTTGCAAAGTAATATGCTAATATACATACGCGCGCGCGCGCATGCACACACAAACACACACACACACAGGTTGAGTATCTGGATTGCTTGGGATGTGAAGGTGTTTACGGATTTGTCTGGATTTCGGAATAATTGCAAAAATATGAGAAATGAGAAATGCTTGTTCTTGTCACTGTTACACATCTGGGTGTCTGCCGGCCTCTTTCACATTTTTCAAGAATGGCATACACTACAGAGCAGAGAATTGAAATTACAGCCTGTACGTGGGAATGAGCACAAGACCTTCTAGTTCTTTAAAAAGTCTCTCTCTCTCTCTCTCTCTCTCTCTCTCTCTCTCTCTCTCTCTCTCTCTCTCTCTCTCTCATGTTGCAGCAAAACCACTGATTTCCCTATCTTTAAAAAGGTGTCCCCAGAATCCATGGTTTCAGGTATCCACGGTGCAGTGGTGTCATTCAAATGATTTAGGAACAGGAACTCACTTTTGATTGGCACTTGTCGGGAACCCGGAACCAGCCACGGAGCCCGTTAGGATCCGTTCTGGTCCGTTCCCCCTGAATGGCATCACTGCCTTTAACCCTCTGAGTGCCAGCCAACCAAGAAGAAAAGCTCTTTGCAGAAGAATTGGGAGGGGGGAGGAGGGGGAGTGAAGTGGGCGGAGTCAGCCCTAATTTTAACTAGTGGAACTGAGTTCCCCCGCGTTCCCCCTGCATGACATCATTGCCACGGTGGCATCTGGAACGGAACCCCAGCAGATACCAGGGCATGCCTGTATAAGAAATCTGCTTAGTGAAGGTTGGGAGTACTCAATGCCAGATGATTGCCCAGCTGGTGGCCTTGTGGAAAATCCTGGCCTTGGGCTTCCTAACCCCCCACCTTCACAGGATGACAGGTGATGGCAATAGCCTCTCCCACTTCCACCCAATGAATGCAGAAAATGTTCATTGGGAGTGGCTCTTTGTCCCTCCCATCCTCAGTAAGTAGGAAGGAGTTACCATTGCATCCTGCTGCCATGAATGAAGAAAAAGAGAAGTGGCCACCACTGCCAATATAATCCAAGAGACTTCTGCAGCAATTGCTCCTCCCAGCCTCTGCACTGACCAATGGAAATATTTGCCAAAAATCCCATGAATGTACAAGGGCATACCAGGAACACTACATTTGTAGATGGCCTGCTGGACACAGTGCTATGTGTCTCTCAGCTGACCTGTGCCACTGCTGCCACCATTATGTGGAAGGCTCAATGGGTCAGAGCAGGCAAAGTTTCACCTGGTCTTTGATGTCACCTCTGAGAATAGCACAAATACCTGACTGTCTAGTGCACTGACATCCAATGGTGTCTTCTCATGACCAGACTTAGGGCACCATCCTAACCTGGAGTTAGGCTGGTACAGTTAGGCCAGCAATGTTTGGCTGGCACAAGGGACACCGTAAAGCAGGTTTGGACCACTCTCAGAGTCAGAGAGGCCAGCACACAGGTGTGTGCCATCCTCAAAGTTTGGTCCAATTGTGTTTTGTGGTGGCCCTTGTGCCAATTGAACTTTGCAGGCCTAACTGTGCCGACCTAGCTCCAGGTTAGGATTGAGCTTTTAGGGCGCAATCCTAAACTGAGTTAGGCCAGCATGAACTAAGCCAGCAAAGTTTGGCCAGCACAATTGACACCGTAAAATATGTTTGGACCACTCTCGGAGTTAGAGCGGCCAGCACACAGATGTGAGCCATCCTCCCTGACTCTGAGAGTAGTCCAAAAATGCTTTATGGTGGCCCTTGTGCTGGCCAAACTTTGCTGGTTTAGTTTATGCCGGCCTAACTCCAGTTTGGGATTGTGCTCTTAATTACTTAGAAATTAAGCTCTGGACAATGGCCTTGAGGCATCAGTCCACTATGCCATTACCTGATAAGCTATATAACTCTCAGTACAATTACTTGCTACATTATATAGCAGATCTATCCATTATCAGACAGGCAAAATGCACTTCAGGAAGTGATGGTGAGTGTCTATTTCCTTAGGCATGAGGGTTGGAATTGTAGGCAGTCTGCATGAGAAAATATTTGGGAATCTTGTGAGTCAGGTTACAAAAACTGGAGGAAATATTTCTCTGCCACTTCATAAATAATGAAAGCTCCAGCACAAGACCCCTGCAAAAAGGTTTTTTAATTGTGTGCTAGGAAGTGTCGTCTTTCAGACAACAAAAGAAGCAGAAAGACCTCTGACTGAAGAGGATTCAAGTTGCACAGGCAAGGATATTCCAGTCTTCTCAAGAACCACACAGTTTTGGGATGGCTTTCTTTGCAGGCTGCAACAAGATCCAGAAAAGAAGGCTGATTTTTAACTCAACAAATCCATAAAATTCAAACTAAAACAATTACCGAGCTAAATACAAGGAAACAGAGACAGTGAAGGTAGAGTTGAGGAAGAGAATATCCTTCCGTAGAAATGCACTGGAAATCTCTGACCGTGGCTGTTCCAGTTGGCAGACAGCACAAGACAGTGTTTACCCTCTATTATTTATTAACTCTGTAAATTATGTTGTAATACAGTAGATGTGTTGCAGCGCAATAACATGAAGAGGGAAAAACAGGGATTCAGCAGAAATATTCAGTGGAAAAAAATGAGAAGCAGGCTATGGCCAATCCCAAGGGCAAATTTGAACCCAAATCATTCAAACGATTTTAAAACCAAATAAGATAAGAGTAAGGTGGAACGCCTTTCCCACCTCTCTCTCTCTCTCTCTCTCTCTCTCTCTCTCTCTCTCTCTCAGCTGTCCTGGTATCTGTGTTAGTCCAATTAAAAACACCCAAATAACTTGTGCCAATCAAACTTTGCAGGCCTAACTGTGGCCTAATAGGACAATGCTTTTATTAGGCTGAATTATGAAGATCACAAAGTAGCGAGTCAGATTGTGAATTCACCAAGACTCTTCTTCCAGCCCAATCCTGTCCCTCTGCTCCTGCCTCTGGAGCGAGCATTCCAATGGTGGGACAAGCTTTATGGCTGTCACAAGTGGCTTTCTGAAAGCAATGAGCACCTGCCACGGCTATGGCCATTGGGGAGAGGACCATTCTTGGTGCTGCCCTGCCCTAGACACCCGCACTGGCAGTGGTCTCTGCTAGCGGGTTTAGCCAAACCATGTCATGCCATACCTGAAGGTCCAGCTGGGGCAAGCCAGCCACACTGGCATATGCCCCCATGCAGCAGCTTACCTGCATGGTGGCAGTTCCTGAAGATGGGCCACCTTGCACTCTCCCAGAGCCAGAGCATCTGGTTGAACAGGGCAGAGGGCCTGCAGCTTGGGTGCTCATGGAAGTTGTGGTAGGTCCTCTTCCTGAGCATGGCTTGTTTCACAGCCTTCCACAGGCAGAACACTGTGCCACTATCATAAATGCTTCTGTGCGTCAGCCTAATCCTAGTTACAATCATGCTGTAAGGCAACAATCCTATGCACAACCACCTGGGAATAACTACACGGACTGCAATAGGATTTACTTCTGGGTAGACATGCCTAGGATTGTGCTGTCAGCCACTGTAGCAGCTGCAATATAAATTTTCTTGGGGGATGAGCAATGCTGCTTGCATGAAAAAAATGCTTCCTGGGTATACCCAAATAACTTCGTCCTACCACTTTGCTCACTCATGTAGCAGAAAAACCTGAAGAATCCTCTGAACCACCAGTTTCCACTGTAAAATACTTCAATAGGCTGTTCTCTTGCCAAGTTAACAAACAAAAAGAGAGCCAGGGTATATTATTAAAATAAAAAGTTGACCTTCCTCAAGTGGCACACTGCTGCAACGACATTTGCAGGCTGCTGCTTACATTTTGAAACATAGCCAGTTCCACCAATTTAATTTTGTGGCTAAAGGCACTGGAAATAGAGTGTCTAAAGAGCTTTGGAAATTTTCTAGGATTGTATTTATCACCATTCTGAATCTAAACAGCACATAATCAACCTTAAGAGCACATGTAGTTTGCTGCTAAATATTTTATCTCCCTTGGTTTTAGAGATGTCTGATGACAAAAGACACGCAAGCAGCGGTGTTATGCTGCCGGAACGCTGGGTGGGACATCCGGGTGATCGACAGCCCGCTCGTCGCGTTCCGCAGCAGTATGCTGTTTGCAAACGGCGTAATTGGTTATGCAAGCGGCGTAATGCTCCAGAACGCGACGGGCGGGCTGTCGATCACCCGGATGTCCCGCCCAGCGTTCTGGCAGCATAACACGGCTGCATGCAAGCCTTTAGGTTTTCGGGAATGAATTTCATGTGCAGGTGCAGGGACCAGGTCTACACTGTATGGCATGGGGTGTGGCAAGTGGTATGCAGGTGCAGGTGCTTGTGGCTGTGTATTGGAAAAGGCAGGAGATACCCTGAGGAGATAGGGAACAGTATCAGCAATGGCCCCTTGTCCCAGATAAACCAGGGATTATAGGGTTAACTCCCAAGGTCTTTGCAAGCCTCAGGAGCACAGCTGCAGGCTGATGAGCTCTGCGGCTATGAAGGGAGGCCAGCACAGGTGCAGATGGGTGTGGCTGATGAATTAAAGCCTGCCCACTGATTGGCTGGTCTCAGTATAAAACTGGAGGCAGAAGCTGGAGGAAGGCACCTGGGAAGGTGTTGGAGGAGAGCACCAGGTAGGTGCTGGACTGTTCCTGGCCGGCTGTCCAGCCTGACTGACGGACTGACTGACGGATTGACTGGCTAAGGTAAGTTCATTGTGGGGAATAACTGTGGGGAACAGTTGTATGTGTGCCACACCCCTGAAGCCACCAAGTGGTGGAGACAGTTGTGGCTTGGGCAAGCTGGCTGCCTTTTGTTTGTTGGTGGGTTTTGTTGGTGTTAGACTTAGGGTAGTTTGGAGCTAAGCCAGTGATGAGGGCAGTCTGGAGGAGGCTGGCCAGCCTGTGATCCCAATCAAAGCTGCCGGAAGAGAGGACGCCCACTGGGTGACTGAAGCCCCTCTCTCTTGCCTATCTCTGAGGCTGCTCTGTGGGGAAACTAGTTAGCCTAGTGTGGACATTTGGGCCCTTGGGGAGGCCCAGCAGGGAATTTGGCAGAACAGGTTGCTGAAGATACCAGATACACCCAGCGGTGTCATCTACTCTCTCGCAAGCCGGAACGCTGGGCGGGACTTGAGTGATTGACAGCCCGTCGACTCACTTCCGGTTTCTTCGCGCGCCCCGCGCGGCTTTCCCTCGCCTCGGAGGGAGCGCCTGCTCGCCAGGGGGGATGGGTGGGGGGCGCGCCGGGTGCCTGGGCGAGCAGGCGCCCCCTCCGAGGCGAGGGAAAGCCGCGCGGGGCGCGCGAAGAAACCGGAAGTGAGTCGACGGGCTGTCAATCACTCAAGTCCCGCCCACCGTTCCGGCTTGCGAGAGAGTAGATGACACCACTGGATACACCCCCCCCCCCAAATCCTACTGCAAGCACAAATGTAGTCACTTTTGGAAAGTTATCATTCTTGACGGAATGCAATGAAAACAATTTTCTGACTGCAGAGAGTAGCCATGTAGCAGATATTTTATCGAAGATATTGTTGGGGGGGGGGGAAATCCATGCATTTAAAACTCCAGCCAGGATGCAAATTCCTGGAAGTAGGAATAACCCCACAAAGGAAACCAGCCTATGATTGGACAAAGATTCCTGTGATGAAGGTTGGTGTCAGAATAGGAGTTTGACATCTACAGTAAAGGAATGGCTTCAGATTTTTATGGTAAGAAGACCTGGGCTTCTCCTGGAGGGGTATACAGGCAGAACACCCAATTTGATAAGACCAGTTGCAAGCTGTATCGATAGGAGAAATATCAACAGGTAACATGAAGGTTCAATATACACAACATGATCTTGATAGATAAGCTCTTTTGTCTCTGCCTGGGCAATGTACTCAACACAAATGAGTAGCAAGATGGGCTTATTCCTTGTACTTACCACACCGACTTGAGAGTACATGGTTGTCCAACTACAGAAACATCTACAGACAGACTACTTTTGAAATACAGTTAATAATCCCCATTTATTTTGGATGGGTGTTTCCCTGACCTTCCCCAACAGCTTAAGACAACAAACAGCCCAATCCTATCCCCTACCAGCCCATAGCATACAGTGGTGCTGAGGGAGTGTATGCTGCATGCTATGGTGGGGTAGGTCACCTGACCATATAGCCTGGAAGAGGTCAGTGAACATATGTTTTACTTACCTCCCTGTAGGCCACTGGCCTGTCAGTGGGTCTCTGTGAACTTCCGCCAGCCAGCCAGACTGTTAAGTCTCGCATATATCAGCTATTTAGCTGGTGTAAGTGAGGAGATTTGGGGGCATGTTGGGCTGGGAAAAGGAGGATAGGATCTTAGGATAGGATCTGCATCACAGCTGTGAAGATCCTTCCCCTCCTGCCCTCAAATCATTCCCCCCCAGGCCTTCTCCCCACCCTGAGTCTCCTCTGAACCTCCCCTACCACCATCTTACCTGCTCCAGTTTTGTGGACAGATATTCCTGTCAGTTGCTTGCACTGATACCCAGAAGCGAAGGCATCCGGGCACCCGGGGCATACAAATTTTGATCAATCCCATATGACAGAATCAAATCAATTAATTGCTGAAGTAAATTATAACATTACAATATGAAAACCAGAATTACCTTACAATATGAAAACCAGAATTACCTTACTAAGGCCTTCAGGAGGCCTTCTGAGGCCTGGGGAGGCCATGTGCAGCCTTCCCAAGCTTCAGAAGGTCCCTTTTTCACTTTGGGTCCCATGTCAGGGGTGCAGGTTGGCATCCCTTCAAGATGTGGTACCCAAGGCAATGTAACTCCTGCCTCCCTTAGCTATGCCACTGCTGATGTCCCCAGCATACATAACAGCAGCATGGCTTTCATGTTGCCAGACTGTGAAATTGACATTGGCCTAGTTTTCTTCAAATAAATGATGCTGGCGCACAATTTAGTCACTTTATAAATATTAGTTGGTTATGACTGATGCTGATTGAAGATCAGAGCCTGCATAATGTATTATTATTAGAAGTATTTCTATTCTACATTTCAACAGAAAAGATCACAAACCAGTTTACTGAGCAAGCAAAATGAGAAGATACTCAACAAGGAATTGAAATTAGTGCCTTTTTTTTTTTTGCCAGTTGTATATTGCTGTCTACTTGGAGATGTCATTGCTCGGTGCCTTCTCTTGGGAAGATGCTGATAGCAGAGCAGCTGTCAGTGATCCAGGAGGGGCAGTGTCAAGGCAAGAGTAGGGAGGGGAAAAGGAGGGAGAAAAGAGAGAGACAAGGGGGTGAAATGAGATGGTAGGAGACAAAAACATCGAGGGAAGAGTGAGGAGTGCTAACAAGGAAAAGAAGGAGAAGCCAGAGAGTCGGGAGGGGAGTGTCTGGGTCCTGGCTCCTGCCCGGACCCAACCTTCCCTGAGGAGGGACGTGACGGGGAGAGAAAGAAGTGAACATGGGAAGAGGTAAAGGAGAAAGTGGTGGAGGGAGAGAGAGCCACAGAGAGGGAAAGGAAGAATCAAGGAAAGGAGGAGAGATAAAAGGACAAGGCACTGCAGGGACAGGGGAAAGAAAAGAAAAGTCTTCCCTGCTGGAGAGGAATCTTGAAGGAGGAACACCTTGGCCTTTATTGGCCTGATGTATACCAGCAGGATGGGACGTGGGAGTGCTGCGGGTTAAACTGCTGCTGCTGAGCTTGCTGACTGGAAAGTTGGCAGTTCAAGACCATGGGACGGAGTGAGCTCCCATCGCTTGTCCCAGCTCCTGCCAACCCAGCAGTTTGAAAGCACATAAAAATGCAAATAGATAATTAGGTACCACTTCGGTGGGAAGGTAACGGCATTCCGTGCGCCTCGGCATATAGTCATGCTGGCCACATGACCACGGACGCTTCTCCTTGGACAAATGCTGGCTCTTCAGCTTGGAAACTGAGATGAGCACCGCCCCCTACAGTCGGTCATGACTAGACCATTTGGTAGTGGGGCACTCTTATACCAGCAGGAGCTCTTAGGAAAACCCCTGGATTCTCTCTCCTGGTGGGGTGGGAACAGACCCCCAGACCAGCAGGGAATGTGTGCAGGCAAGAGAAGTGGAAAGCTCCCACACCTTTTGTACCCATGAAGAACCTCCCTGTGTTTAGAAGCCAGGTGAGCTCATGCTTGTCTCTTAGACCAGTGAGCAGTGTCGGATCAGTGTTTCTCAAACTGTGGGTCAGGACTCACTAGGTAGGAAAAAATTGGACATTTTTATTGCCATTTATGACATATAAGGAATGTTTATAAAGGTGATCTAATTTAATCCCTTGCTTCGAAGTATAGGTTAATTACAATACTTGCAGGATCAGAAGAAAATTTATTTCCTCACCTGCCTGTATAATTGACTTGATGCATAATGAGATTAATTGGTCTTCTCTGGAGCATGCAGCATTGATATTTTGAGAAGATGGGCTCTGCTTAACTTGATGTATTTAGCGTTTATAACCTGAGAAACCAAATCTGATAACCCGAGAACACTGATCACTTTCTAGTTCTAAGGCTGCAATCCTATATACACCTGAGGGTAAGCCCCACTGAATCCAGTGAGACTTATTTTGGAGTAGACATGCACATAGGATTGCACTGTCATCTGTGCAGCATGATTATGAACATGCAGTGTGGGGGCAGATGGTAAAGCAGCGATGCCCTGCTGAGTTTCTTCAAAAAGCTGTACCACCACTGCCAAACCTGTGAGTGTAGATGGGCAGGCAATATTGCCCAAGGTAACAGCTGGCAATACTGGTAACAGCTAAAATGCAGAAGTTCACAACTGGATGCAGTTACAGTTTTTAACAGTGTTCCCACACTGGAGAGGTGTATTGGAAAGCAGTCACATTATAGAACAAGCTGTTTGCAAAAGCAGGGACACTGTGACAGTTAAACAGATAAAGTGCAGGTGTCATTACAGAAAATACAGATATTACATGGGGAAGATGAAAATACAAGCAGGAGGTGACATTGAGAAACAAAGGAGGTTTGTATTCAATGGGGACAACACAAGCAGGAGATGCATAGGAAGGGTTATATGATTGTGTTCTGGAAAGTCAGGAGATTGCACATGTTGGATTATCTTCTTCCTTCAGGATGTGGCTGGAAGAGACAGCATCTTCAGAAAAATGTGCGGCTTGACCAACATCTTCCAGAGATTTGATCTATGGCTCAGGAGAGTGATGTTTTAGGCTGCAATCCTATAAACACTTCCCTGGGAGTAAGCCTGATTGAACACTATGGACTTATTTCTGAGTAGACATGCATTGGATTGCACTGTCAATATCAGTTTTTCCATGCAGCAGCTCTGGGTGCAAACAGTTCACCAACAAGACTAGTATCCATCGATACTGGCATGCAAAGCTGGTGATGATGATACTTGTAATATAAAGGCATGACATAATTAAACAATAATAAAAAAGAAAATAAAAAAATATTCACAACACTACAACCTATCCCCAGTAGTGGATACCCTACAAGCAGTGGTGTCATCTAAATGATTTAAGAACAGGTACTCACTTTTGATTGGCACGTGTCGGGACCCGCCCACCAGAAGTGACGTCATAAGCCAGAAGTGAGGTTGTGGCAGGAAGTGACATGAAAAAAGCCCTTTTTGAGGCCTCAGACAATTTTAAACTGACCCAACAGTTGCAACAGTATTCCACAGCACCCCCAGAACATGTTAAGGAGGCCTGGCATCATGTTAAAGTGACCCAACAGATCCAAAACCCCAGAGCAGCTCATTTTTCAGTGGCAAGGCAAGGCAAGGCTCCGCTCGCTGCATGCCTGCCTGCCTGGCTCTGAGAACGTGCAGGCAACTCAAACATGCAGGAAATTCAAACGTTGCAGGGGGTGGAGTCGACGAGTGGGCGGGCGAATGGGCGGGGCCAGCCATAATCCTAGAAATCTGTACTCGCATACCCCCGCGTACCCCCTGCATGACATCACTGCCTACAAGGTTAACCTGATGAGCAAGGATTTGAATCCAAAGCTCTTAAGGTCCAACAGTGTCTTGTACATTAATCCTATCCGCGTTTATCTGGGAGTAGGCTCATTGACAATAAGCAAACTTAGGTCTGAGTGGGCATATATAGGACTAGGTTATAAATTCTTTAATCATAATTGTACAACTTGATGTGAGCTAAATATGATAGTGGCAGATGCATGTGTTTAAAGCAAGATATGCCCCAATGGTGGATAAACTAGGACTCTGATTTAAGGAGCAACAGTATCTCTGGGGGTAGGGAAGGGTGCAGATTTTTTACTTGACCCCCCCCCCCGGTTCCTCCTTCCCAGTACCAGAAATAAGCCTGGTTGAGAAATGGGAACTCTTGGGGTGAGGAACTGCAAGGAGATAAACTGCGTGTGTTTATTAACCTTCACTTTTTCACCCACTTTGTTCCTCAAATTGGAACCTCACCACCTGCTATCTAGGTGATTGCAGCAGATCCAAGTTTAAACACTTGGCATTTTTGCTGTTGTGTCTAGTTTGGCCCAAAATCTCTCCAGAAGTCAACCTTTGGAATGTTGATTTCTCAGTCCTTGCTTCTGGGTTACAAAACTGGTGTTTACTGGAATACTTCCAGTACATATGAGAACAGAATATTTTTTTCTCATAAACCAAATAGAAAAAAAATTGTCCAAATACGACTATTCATACATTTTATGTTGCTTGATGTAAGATTCAGATAAGGAAATGGTTGTGAACCCTCGCTGCAACAAATGACAATGGGATCCCCAGTGGAGGCCATTGAAAGGCTCTTGTATCCCATGAGCCAAATCATTTGCATTGGCTTTAGTGTCCGCAATACAGCCCTCTTGTTTGCTTTTGTCAATACATATTGAATGGAAAAACAACAGGATCTGGATTCTTAACTCAGTGACGAAATGCAAGGAAATCATGGCTTGATACAGATGGTTGAATGAGAGTAGTGTAGCTAAACAACACCATCACAGAACGTGGTTGTATGAATATTTGTGATCCAGGATCAATAGCTACAGCTTGGCATATCCATGGGTTTGGACAGTCTCAGTGGGATTTTGACCTTTTCCTCTTTTGAATAGCAGATCTCCAGGCTGCATCACAAACTGATCTGGAATGTCCAAAGTGGGTTGGTATATACAGCACTGCGGGATTCTGCTTGAGAAATATTGTTTTCTATCAATTGGAAATAGATTGAAGGAGATGAGGGGAAGGTATCAGAGAAGCAGCCAAGATCCAACCATCAGTGAGGCCAAATGAGGTGGTCGTCTCAATGTCTCACAATGCCTTCGCAATGTCTTGGTGGAAACTGACCCATTCATCTGCCTCCTTCCACCTCCTTCCTATCTTTCGATTCAAACAAGAATGAGGAAAGGGGTGAAAGAGGAAATGTGAAGGAGGGGAGCGTGGTGAGCTACAGCAATCCTCTCCTTTGTACCTCAGCTCCATTCCCTTCTTTGTCAAATTCAAGAGCAGAAGGAGGAAATGCAGTCAAGTGGAAGCTGGTGCAAGTGGGACAACATTACACATGCTCCCTCAGATACTAGAAATGCTTGAGGTCTGCAATCCTTGGCATTTCTACTCTTCTGTTAATCCCTCTGTAATTAAAGATGTATAGCTACTCAAAATCAGTTCTGGCAGAGAGGAAGAAACTCCTCCATTCCAGTCCAGCCAGGGAAGCCAAATATTAATAGCAAACAGTTCCAGAACTTTCCGTACCCCCCCCCTCTCTTAAAACAACCAATTGATCAAGGGCTTAGTAGTTCCAGTTTGAGGCCATGCTCTAAATCTCTGAAGTGTATTGTTATCATTCTGTGACCCCAGAGGCATATGTGGATTAGTTCCAAAAAGCAAGACTGCATATTTCAATCTTGAAGAGGTGTGTGTAGAAAGCTGCCCTCTCTGTATCTCCAGCCTTTAACCTTAACACAGACACATACTACCTTTGCAATTCCCTGCTTGCCAAAAATGAGTCATAATTCTACAAACATACTGAGGCTTTCATGGCTGGATGTGTTTAAAACGTAGTAAAAAATGCTCTTGAGTCTTTGTAACCCCCTGAAGATGCACGTCACAGGTGAAGGTGAAACGTTGGGACTAAATCCCGCAATGTGTTTTAATCCATGACTTGAAGACTTGAGCAACATTTTTAACTGTAGAGCCATAATTCTGTTTGGGCAAATAGTTTGAACATGGCTCAAGTGCACTGTGACACTATATGCAGGTATTTGATTTGGGGAGTAACATTTTTGGCCCCAACCTAGACATTATTGCATGAAACTAGTCAGTTATTCAGAGTGCTGGCTAAAAGGGCATTCGTATGCACAGTCTAAAAAGGGATGTGGTGGCGCAGTGGGTTAATCTGCTGTTGCTGGGCTTTCCGACCGCAAGGTTGGGAGTTCAAGACTGCACAACGGAGGGAGCTCCTGGTGCTTGTCCCATCTCCTGCCAACCTAGCAGTTCGAAAGCACCTAAATGCAAGTAGATAAACAGGGACCACTTTGGTGGGAAGGTTCCGTGCGCTACAGTGTATAGTCATGCCGGCCACATGACCACGGAAGCTTGTCCTCGGACAAACGCCAGCTCTACAGGCTTTGAAACAGAGATGAGCACCGCCCCCTACAGTCGGTCACGACTAGACCATTCAGTCGTGGGGAAACCTTTACCTTTATGCACAGTCTGCTGAAATGGCTCGAGGGTATTATAAAACTACCCCCAGAATGTTCAGCATGGTCCCTTCTTGGTGAATTCTCCTTTAGCCTTGCAACAAGCCTGTGAGATAATTAAGCTGAGTGAGAGTGCCTGGCACAAAGTCAGTCAATGAACTTTATAATAGGTGGGGATTTTTTTTTTACAAAGGGCCAGTGCAAGTTCTCCTGATGCCTGTGGGGCATGCCAAATGCTGCCCCCTTACCTGATGATGTGCCAGCCTCTGCTTCTCTCAGCAGTTGCAGACTTGGCCAATTCTCTGTCCCAGGACCAGGCCCACAAAAATCCCTTCCCCAGTGCAGCCCCCACTCCATTGTCGTCCCCACCACACACCCCATGCTATGCCACATTCCATTTTGGAGCCATCTGAGTGCAGGGGCAGGCAGGCAGGCCAAACTCGTTCTCTCTCTGGCTAGGACCAGGGCCTGCCTTAGGCCAATGTGACCAATGTGAGATCACATGGGGGCCCGTTCTTTGGGAGGGCCTCTGCACCAGCGCTGTGAGCTTATCCTCTGATGCAGCAAGCGGGATCTCTGTGGGTCAGTGGGACAAGCAGAGCAGCTTCACCTTGGGTCCTCCCACCTGCCCCTGAATAGCCCAAAATGGGCCTCCTGGAAGCAGTTGGCGGTGACATCATCACATCACCACCAACTATTTCCAGGTGCTGCACTTTGCTCACGGCACCACAAGCACTCCTCTTGGTGAGTGAGAGACCCTGTGAGGGAGGTGGAGGCCCCCACAGGAATGCTCCACATTGGGCCCCACCGCTCCTAGAACTGGCCCTGGCTAGGACCCAAGTCATGGTCCTAGCCCATGCAGGCAAGGAATCACCCTAAGTTGGCAGAGGCACCTTGTATGGGTTCCAAAGCAATTCTCTCCAGCAAAACAGAGGAAAGATCAAGCCAGCATATTGGAGTTTTTTTCCTTCTGTCACAGATGCCAACACCATCTCTTTTGTTCCGGACAGCCGAAGTGTGCTTGCATGTTGCTGAGCAGATCACGTTCTTAGAGCACTTGGCGCGCAGAGGGTCTTTTGGAAAATGGCTTGTGGAGGATGTCCCAGTCTATCAGGAAACAGGCTGGGAAAGGTCTTGGCACTGCCTAGGATTTTTTTTAAAAAAACAAATCTTTTAACCTGCATAAGATAAGAGCACAAAAAAAAGTCGTGCTAGAACAGGCGTGTCTAGTTGGTCTAGTCCAGCATCCTGTTTTGTGTAGTTGCCCACCAGCTGCCTCAAAGAAGCCGGTAAGCAAGTGTGAAGGGCAGGCTTTTATAGGGCAGTTGCCCTCCCCCGCCCCCATCCCAGCACCTGGAATTCAGAGGCATGTTCAGGGCAAGGTTAGAAAAGGCAGTTGTGACGAAGAGGACACTAAAAACAAAAAGGGGGGAGGCAATTTTGTGTCTATGTACACACACTGCTTGGCGCCAGGAGTGCAGGTGCATGGAGAGAGGGATGGCACATTTGTTGCTTTTTTGGGTGGGGTCACCCCTGGGCATATTGCCACTCTGCTCAGAAGCAACACATGGTCTTCTGGCAGCTGTTGATAAACCTGCCTTCCATGAATTTATCCATGTGCCTTTCGAAGCCATCTAAGCCCCTTGACCACATCTTGTGACAATGAGTTCCCCAGGCTAATTGTGCAGTGTATGAAGAAGAACCTCCTTTGGTCCATCCTAAATTGTCACCAATCAGTTTCATTGGATGACCCCTGAGTCTAGTATTGTGAAAAAGGGGGAAACGTATCTTTCTTTTCTTTTTCCACATCATGCGCCTCTGAGCCCAGTCCGAGGCATGTCTACTCAGAGGTAAATCCCATTAGAGTTTGGTAAATGTGAATTGGATTGCAACTGCCATCATGTTGCCCTTTAATTGCCTTTCTTCCAAGCTAAAGAGCCTCAAAACATTGCAGCCTTTCCTCATAAGGGAGCTTCTCCAGTACTCTGTTCATTTTGGTCGTCCTCTTTTGCACCTTTTCCTGCATGACAATATACTTCTATTCCAATTAGCAAAACCTGAAATTATTATTGCAATGAGGCTTATAATAATTGCTACTCATAAATAACACTTGGCTCTTATATAGCCAAATATTCTGCGATTAATTAAAGCCTCCCTAGCCACTGATGTATGTAAGCATTCATAGATTTGAATTCCAGACAGGATAATTGCAATGATTTACTTTGACTCTTGTATAGCACAGGTCACTGGCTTCATCTGTTAATTACTGGATTGGGAAGTAAAATCCAGGAGTGAATTAAAAGACTTCCTACGTATTTAAAAACTCTACTTGGGTGATGCAATTCACCGAATGCTATTCCTGCCAATGTCTCACTGAAGCAAATTGGTGTTGCTAAGGAGAAACTGATGGTGGAAGGTACCCTATTGCTGAAACCTTCAGCCATTCTCAATGGGAGCCATATTGGGAGCCCAGGCATGTTTGAAAGGGGGGCACAGACTGAGGGTGCAATCCTAACCTGGAGTTGGGCCGGCAATGTTAGGCCAGCAAAGTTTTGCTGGCACAAGGGCCACAGTAAAGCACTTTTGGCCCACTCTTGGAGTCTGGGAGGATGGTGCATGTCTGTGTGCTGGCCTCTCTGACTCCAAGAGTGGTCCAAGCATACTCTACAGTGTGCCTTGTGCCAGCCAAACTTTGCTAGCCTAACTGTGCCGGCCTAACTCCAGGTTAGGATTGCACTCTGAAAACGGTGAGAAGGAGAACCCAGTGTTAGAGCACCTACAGTTTGTTCATTCTGACAGGGGGCGCCCTGGAATCTGAGAAGAGCTCCTAACCCCCTCCCCCCACAAAAAGATTGCCTTAAGATCACTTACCAGACATTAACTATACAAGCGTTCCAGATTCAGCGTTGTTCTGGTATACATGAAATTGTACACAATTTCCTATGTGATATAACTTATGTATGATGTAACTTTGGAGCTCCTGCATGTTCTATTCCTATTCATGCAGCTTATTAGAATAGAGGAGTGTGTGTGGTCACAGTGTCATCCCTAGGGGGAGGGCAAAACGCTATGTTTTGCAGGAGCCTGAGCCAGCCTCTCCTCTTCCCCTTCAGAACCATTCACGGGTCAGAGAATAAAGGCTCCAAGCCTGCTCTCTGAGCCGTGAATAGCTCTGAAGGTGAGGGGCTGTTTCTAGGAATGCCACTGTGAGCGCAATCCTAAACTGGAGTTAGGCCGGCATAAACTAAGCCAGCAAAGTTTGGCCAGCACAAAGGCCACCATAAAGCGTGTTTGGGCTAGTCTTGGAGTCAGGGAGGATGGTGCATGTCTGTATGCTGGCCTCTCTGACTCGAGAGTGGTCCAAACATACTTTACGGTGTCCCTTATGTTGGCCAAATTTTGCTGGCTTAGTTTATGCCAGCCTAAAAGAGTTTAGGATTGCACCGTCTGTGTGGTCAGACGTGAGACAAGCAAGATTTGCCTAATGGTCTCACTCCTTCATCCACAGGGCCTACAATCAAACCAGGTGTTACAAAACATCTGCACAACTTATATTCATACAGGTCCTCCCCATGCAAAAATCCAGGCTCCTTCATTGTGTGAATCTGTTAGCAGCTTTTGATGACTACATGAAATATGCATGGCTGGTTCATTTCACTCATAAACTTTCCAGATTTATTTTTAACTTTATGGTGTTAGTCCCCTTGAATGCCTCCTTAACAGTAGTGGAAACAACAGAATATACATTTTTTAAATACCGTAAACACATAATGATCTCCCTCTTGTTGCCCCAAGAGAAACCAAAGAACAGCATGTCCTAATAATTTTTTCTTGGCATATTGTGGATCCACATTTTTTTAAATGGTCACACTTACCTTCCTTTTTGAGTGCATTTATCTGTGGAATGCAGCTTTGTGGAATTGGGTTTATGTGCCCAAACTCCCCTAGTTGGTAGGCAGAAGTATCAGTGTTTTTTGTTGTTGTTAGTGGTAGTGAACCTGCTTTGCATGAAAAAGGTCCTATGTACAATCACTGCTGTCCCCAGGTACAGGTAGGAAAGACCATTGTCTGACAACCTGTAGCTCTGGAGAGCTGCTGTCAATCTTACTGAGGGTCTGCCTCAGACCAGAAGGCACTTTCTGTTTTTAGGTGAGAGACAATAGTTGTGAGCATAAAATCTGGGGGCAGCTCACAAAGCAGTGGTATTCCAACTCCCATAGTTAAGACGCTAGCTATATTGGAAAAGAGGCAGCATTTCAATGCTGGAGCGTCTTTGGATCTCACTATTTATTTCAGCCAAAATCTAGGTAACAGGCAATACATTCTGGACCAGTTTACAACATTCATTTTGTACTGTTTCATCAATATATTCCAGTAGGACACTCCCAGGTTGGATCAGAACTGTATCATCTAACGTATGTTCTATAAACCTTCTTCCCCAAAAGTTTAACACATTGTTCAAAAATTGACATTGAGTTGAAGGCATCTCCAACACGTCTGTTTCCTACTTAATTTTTTCCAAGTCAAACCATGATAATGCTTTTCTTTTATCATTATGCTTTCATTATTATTGTGTTCTAATGTGCTCAGTTAAAATTAAAACAAGCATATAACGTGATTAAGGTTCTAAGGTTTTAACCAAAAGTGGTTTCCTGTGCTAAAGCCTTTGTGTCTTTTTCTGTGCATGAGTTGTGTGTTATATATTGCAAAGTAATTGTTGTGAGGAGGGGGGGGGGCACTAGGGAACTGAATGAATATTCTGTATACCGGTATATCACATCAAAGACTCCCAGTCAGAGAACAAATAGTTAAATTACCTGCAACACATGTAAGTGGAACATCTTGGATCAAAGCAATTCCCCAGGAACACTGACATTATAAGTTTGCCAAGTAGTGAAACGGTCCATTACCTGAGACAGGTGTGTGGTGTAATAACTATTGTGCCTAATCAAAGTAAAAGCTATCTTCCTGTTTGCATTGTTCGTGGTCTGAAGCTATATAAATTTACAGCTAGGAACCCAAGGATGTTGTAACCCTTCTCCCCCCCACACCCCAAACTGGGACCTCACTGGGAGCTCCTGCTCAGATAAGTTTCTTGTAAGGAGAGCAGCTCATAAAGTGCTGCCAAATAGCAGCATCAAGCTATCAAATATCAGAAGGCCAGTTATTGTCAGGAGTTTCCAAGGAAAAAGAAGTTCCATAGTCCAAAGAACAGGACATGTAAAGTAAAGGTTATAGGCTCATAAGCCTCAATGTTCTAAAGTCTCGCTATGTTGGTCAGAAGAGATATATTAAAGAGGTATAAGCTAGTCCTATCCAGGATGGGGCTGTTGGGAGGAGGGGTTTATGACAGTGGAAGAAAAACTCTTCCGCTGTCATAAAATGACTGCTGATGGCCTTCACGGTGCTCCAGTGGTGGCCATTTTGCAAACTATGCTGCAAGAGGTGACACACCACGCCACCAGCCACCAGCTCAACTAAACCCAGAGGGTCACTATGAAGCCCAACCAAACCCACAGGGCAGCGATGGGATTAACAAACGACCTGGGGGAATGCTGGGCGGGACATAGGCAGAACTCCCCCGTGATTGGCTGCCTGTCAGTTCCACCCCGCCGCCTTCCCCGTTGCCGCACGGGCCGCCCAGGCCTCAGAGGGGGTGCCTGCTCACCTGGGGCCCCCCTGGGGGCCCAGGCACGCAGCGGTGGGGCGTGCCAACCGGGAGCAGCGGGCCCAGCCCCGCGCGGCCGGCGGGGATGGCGGCGGGGCGGAACAGACGGGCTGCCAATCGTGCGGGCTGCCGATCACGGGCTTCCAATTATGAGTACGTCCCGCCCAGCGTTCCCCCAGGCATTTGTTAATCCCATCGCTGCCACAGGGGCAAGGGAACCATGCATGCCACTCCTGGAGGAAGGGCCAGCTATGAATACATCATTTCTTGTCATACCTTTGCTTTGCTGGAGCCTAAGCATGAGAAGCACCTGCAAAGTTGTGCTGGGAAAGATGTTGGTCTTAAAGGTTCCAAGTGCATGTACAGTTCTCTTCCTTCCATACATTCAGAGCTAGAGCACGTCACATTTTTAAATGCAAGGGTGGTATTGGGGTCAGGGAGCCTGTGCCTATTAGGGCCAACCCCTGAACCTTCAATATCGGTGGCAACGACACTGCCAAGTACCTTATGGGGTTTTGTGCCATGGAGGACTCAATGCAAGGGTTTGCCCCAGGTTTCAGGCAACTTGGGGCTGACACTGCTTATGTGGGGATCTGTGCTCTCCATGCCACATCTCTCAGGTGTTTAGAAGTCCACAATGACAATAGCAATCATGTGATGAGCATCCTCATTCCTGTCCCTAATGGTGCTGGTATGAGCAGGCATACTGCTATAATGAGGGGTAACCAAAATTGGGAAATAGGAAGAGGAAGCTTCTGTATTTAAAAGTTGATCATCTCAATAACTGGAGCAGGCACTGGTTGTAAAAAGCATCCCTATTATTATCATCCAGGCAACTACAGAGACATATTATAAAGATTCACTCAAGCTGCCTCATGTGACCTGGTCCATTCACAAGGTGGTGCCTTGCATAGATGCCTTCTGATCACTGAAGAGCTCATTCCTTTCTCATTCATGGCCTTTGTCTCCAGGGGACCAGCTCCTGTTTAGCCCTTTCAAGCATCTTCTCCACAAGGGCTCCTCATCTGTTAAACCGCTTCAACCCCTCTTGAGGCTACAGAGGCTTTTGTTTTTGTCTTGCTAGACTTCCTCTTCTTTCTTTTCTCTTCCTGTGGCTGGTATTCCTTGGCTGTGGAGGAAGAGACAGTCCAATAAAACAGTATTTTTTTAAAGTATCTTTTTAAGGGACTTAGCAGACCTTTAGACATTTCCCCTAGAATTTTCAAACAAAAAATATTGCACTTTAAAAATGGACATGATGCCAGACAAGTGGCATGATTATTAAGGGGATACCTAGACAACAACCTTGTGGCATATGGGGTTTCTGCTATAGTGCTTTTGATTGCTGAAACCCATCTAAGCTTAGTAATGTGTAATTCAGGCTACAATCCTATCTACACTTATCTGTGAGTAAGCTCCATTGACTATAATGAGACTTACTTCGGAGTGGCGTTGTGAGTCGGGGGGGGGGGCGCACCAGGTGACGCTCACCAGGGACCAAAATGGCTAAAATCGCGAAAAATATAATATCATCATGGTATATACCATTGGATGCGGAATTTCACCTGGAACTCAGTGAAAAAACCCGGAGTGTAATATCTTTATTCTATCAAATGTTATGGCTAAAAAAGTAAAACCCCAAAATACAAATTTTAGTGTAAAAATTGTGATTTTTTTTAAAATCACAGTTGTACAGAATAATACCACCATGCTATATACCGTTAGGGACGTGGTGGTGCTGCGGGTTAAATTGCTGCTGCTGGGCTTTCTGACCGAAAGGTTGGGGGTTCAAGACCATGCAACGAAGTAAGCTCCCGTTGTTTGTCCTAGCTGCTGCCAACCTAGCAGTTCAAAATCACATAAAAATGCAAGTAGATAAATAGGTACCAATTCGGTGGGAAGGTAACAGCATTCCGTGCACTACGGCGTATAGTCATGTCGGCCACATGACCATGGAAGCTTGTCCTCGGACATATGCCGGCTCTACAGGCTTAGAAACAGAGACGAGCACCGCCCCCTACAGTCAGTCATGACTAGACCATTCGGTCGTGGGGAAACTTTACCTTTATATACCGTTGGATGTGGCATTTCACCCGGAATTCAATAAAAAACAAAAAACAACACGGAGTATCATATCTTTATTCTATCAAAAGATATGGCCAAAAAACTGAAAATACAACTTTTTATGTAAAAATCACTATTTTTTAAAAAATCATTCTTATGAGTCAGTTCTCATTTCCATGTATCAGAGCTAATACTATAACTTTTATTTAATTATGTGAGTGTCATCAAATTGGCCACAGGTTTTTTGTTGGTTACTACTTTGTTGGGTGACCTGTACTATAGTTAAACAAATACATACATAAATAAAATTGCTGTATGGTTTGGAGAAGGAGATCCATCATGGGGGGGTGACGTGCTGACCTCCCACTCCAGGTGATGCAAACTCTAGTGACGCCACTGGACATGGAAAGAATTGGGCTGCTAAACAATTGCATATGCTTCTACAGATTAGCCCCTACAGATTCTACAGATTAGTCTACAGAAAGAACCCTTGTTCTTTCCCTTGTGTCAGTGTTTAAATTCTAACCACCATGGGGGCACACCTCTGCCTTTATATGAAAGACTGTGACAGTCAATCTAGATGTATCTTCAGCGTTCTGCAACTGGAACTGCCACCATTGTTTCCCTTTTCCTAAAAACAGCCATGGAGTCTGTGGCTGGAACTGGAACAAAGACATGAGGTAGGAGGTTTACCCTTGTGTCAATTTGATAATGCACTGGTTCCCAGACACTTTAGCACTGGGACCCACTTTTTAGAATGACAATTTGCCTGGGACCTACCAGAAGTGATATCATTGTGACACCAGGGCCTGCTGCTTTCCTGATAATGCAGCAATAAGTTGGGTTATTTCTCAGCCATTTCCCAATAGCAAAGTGAATCAGAAAGAAAAAAGCCTATTTACAACCTTGACACAAACAAAACCATACAGCCTTTCAGTGTTCCTTTCAGTGTCTCATCTTTACATATTTTCAATATGGCTGCGCTAGGTGCTTTGCGACCCATCTGAAATTGGCTTGCAACTCACAGGTGGGTCCTGACCCACAGTTTGGGAACCACTGTGCTAATGGAAAACACACACATGCACACACACACACGCATTCAAGCTGCACAAAAGTAGAGAAAAATGAGGGATCCCCCACAATATAGCAGAAGAACAAAAAAAATGTGAAAATTGGTTTTTAATAACCTCCTGTGAGTCTCTACACACGTTTCTGCGTAGGTGCATCTTAATTCATGAAAACGATGAGGAGAAATTGCATTATCTTGCACCCCCCAAATAATCATGTGAGACAGAGGCTTCTTGGGGGACTGGGCCACTTTATTAAAACAACGATCCTATCGGGCATAATGTGGACAGTACACTTGTATTGCCTGCATCACTGTCGTGCAAGGCACCGTAAAATGCCTCCAATGCCGGCGGTAAGTTGTTACTGCCAGAATTGGGTGACGCCATGGCAATGTCGTCCACATGGGCCCTGGAGGCACAGAATAGCCAGAGCAGAAGTGAGTAGACCTGTTGCCTGCCCTGCGCCCTACTGCAGAGAAAGGGGGTG
Source organism: Lerista edwardsae (assembly GCA_029204185.1). Taxonomy (NCBI): domain Eukaryota; kingdom Metazoa; phylum Chordata; class Lepidosauria; order Squamata; family Scincidae; genus Lerista; species Lerista edwardsae. Next base: position 23,591,733 of record JAJKFI010000003.1, read on the forward strand.
AATGTCTCCTTGCCCTGTGGAGACTCCCATGGCTGCCTGGCTGCCACGAGATGCAGCGGTAGCTGCCTGGCTACTGCTGTGCTTCCAAGCGGTCAGGCAGTATAGGATCTAATTCACCATATTAGTTTAGCAATGACACATCTGGGATGTTGTCAATGACAAACACCATCTTGTGGCAACTTGGTGCTTTATGGGAAACTGTGTCAATGGACAAAAACATCTGTGTCAGGACTTCTGTTGCTAGCAAAACAAAATAATGTGGGCATGGATAATCAGATTATCCTCTTTTAATAAAATCAAGTGATCCTTTTCATTCATTCATTCAGAGTGCAATCCTAACCAGGAGTTAGGCCCGCACAGTTAGGCCAGTAAAGTTTGGCCAGCACAAGGGCCATCGTAAAGCATGTTTGGACCATTCTCAGATTCAGTGAAGATGGTGCATGTCTGTATGCTGGCCTCTGACTCTGAAAGTGGTCCAAACATACTTCATAGTATCCCTTATGTCGGCCAAACTTTGCTGGTTTAACTGTGCCGGCCTAACTCCAGGTTAGGATTGTGCCCTCATTCATTTTTCAGTTTCTAAAACACATTTTTCCCCATGGCCTCAAAGTCAGGACCAAAACTTCAAGTGCTAACGTACAATAAGCTGTATCCTAAGAAGCACTCACAGAAATAAGGTGGTCTTTTGCTCCGTGTGTAATTGTGCAAGCTCAATGAGGCACTGACATTAACTATGTGACCCCTTATGCAAAAAATCAAACAAGATGTTACACAAAGGCAAAGCCAAGTTAGGAGTCCATTCAGATTTCTATGTGCAAAGACCCTAAAGCTAACACTTCTGCATGGGCAAGTCACCATATGTCAGCAAATGGATAAGTAAGGATACAACTTTATAAAACCAATTAAAACAGTTGTAATATAGGACAATGAATAATAAAACTGAATGAGCAGTAGGAGACAGCAACAAAACGTACCAGATACAAAATGATAGTCTCTTCATGTCACCATAAAGACTTGCATAAACAAAAGGGTTTTCAGTGGCCTTCTGAATGCCAGCAGGGAAAAAGCAACACAATTCTCCACTGGGAGAGTGTTCAAAGCATAGGGCAGCGGTTCCCAAACATACCCTGGTCACAGTGCCTTTCTCACCATGCCTTCACAGTGCCCTGTCACAGGGCTGCCGTGGGTATGGATTGTGTTACATCTGGCGCATTCTCAATTGGACGAAGATGATGAGAGTTGGGAAGAAGAGGCTGCCAGACACATCTTGTGGAGCCCATCTGAGTTCGCCACAGTGCTCTGGGGTGCCGCAGTACACAGTTTGCAAACCTGTCATAGGTAGGGGTAGGTTTTTTGGTGACATTTTTCTCAACATTTCTTGATTAAAATAGCAAATTGTGGTGTTGCATGTTTTTATCCAAATTTTTATTGCAAATTATATGAACAGCATAATAAATAAGGATGACTGACCCTACAAAGACAAGCAATTACTGGCACACACACCCCAGCCCGAAATAACCTGCTCAGAAATTCCCAAGCTGCACTCTAGTTGCTGCTTGAAGCATCAAAAAACGGCTGCTTACTACTTCCACATTCCATTAAAGTTGCCCCAGCATTCACTCTGACCTATGAACATGGGTGTTCATGCAAGTTTAAGCAAGCTTCTTCCTGTTTCTGTCACTCCTCCTCCTGGTCCCTTACTGAAAACTATATGTAGATTCCTCAAAACCATGTCAAAAATAAACAAAAGTGATGTTATTTTTGTGAAATTGATCTAAATTTGTGTGAAACTCTGTCAAAATAAGCAAAAGCTGTGTTTTTTCGTGTTTCGACCTACATTTATGTAGCGTCTTCAGTAGAAATTATCCTTATTTAGCGTTCTGCGTTGATCACCAGAAAAAAAATACCATCCCTAGTGATAGGGGATAGCCACTGAGAAGGCCCTAAATTCCATGCATGAAAACTGAACTTCAGCATGCAGAGTAGGTTACGACTCCGTGATGATTCAAGGTCAGGGTGTCCTTTTGAGCACACTTTAAACTTTCAAACTGATGTGAACATTCAAGAGACTATAATTTTGTTGTTCAATTACTGGGTTGCCATCTAAAAAGAGCATTGCTGGGCCTAATAATTCATAGCATGCTGTTTGTGTTGTAAAAATCTACTACATATTTAATTGAAGTCACATTTTCATGCTTAACATATGATAGACCATATTTCCTGTTGATAAACATTTCCTCCTCCCAAACTTCAAAAAGTAAGAAAGGAGATTAAAAAAAAAAAATGCTGTGCTGTTAAAACATTAATCAGATCAGCCTGATGGGTGGTTGGAAGATGGAATGAAGTCAGCAGTGGAAATGTGGCACATAAATCAAATCAAGAAAAAGCAGGACACATTTATGGGATGAAGATGGAGAAATATAGTTTTAATGGAACTTGTTGAATTTACAAGGGCATGCCTTGATGTGCCATATGGTTGCCTTCTTTGGCTTCTCTGTAGTGGTTTCACAAACGCTTCCCCCCCCCCCCAAATTCCCAAATGTGTGATTAAATTATTCCATAATAAAATTAAAATTAAGCACAAATCATCAACATACTAGTCAAGAAGAAACCTGCCCCCCTCCCAAAAGCAATCATTTTCAACAAATTATAAAGCTTCAGAAATTCTGTCAGGATTTAGTCTACTGTATGTGTTATGTGTGACCCCTGCTAACTGGGCAAGAGGCACTTTTTCAAGTGGTGTTCCTCTTATATTTAGCAGGGGGAGAGCAATTGTCCCTCTTCACCCCAGCACAGTGTCTTTCTCGTGGCTGTTGCTGGTGGTGTTCTCCATCCTTTTAGATTGTGAGCCCTTTTGGGACAGGGAGCCATTTAACTTTAATATTATTATTTGCCTGTAAACCGCTTTGTGAATTTTGTGTTGAAAAGCGGTATATAAATACTAGTGATTGATTGATTGATTATTGTTGTACTGTTTAACAGCCATACTTGTCTAGCAGCACAATTCTAAACAGGTTTACTCAGAAGTAAGTCCCACTGAACTCAGTGGGGCTTGCTTCCTAGTAAGTATGCTTAGAATTGTAGTTTATCCACTTTAAATTTGTAATCCAGATAGGATCAAATCAGTGTGAAGTCCATGATCTAAGATTTGCTGAAACTGGACATACCTTTTAGCAAAGCCACTGAAAAGCCAATATTTCCCTGACATTTCTGGGGCACACCTGTTGCATCTGTCAGTACAGGTGTCAGTACAATACATTAAGCAGCCCAGTCTTATATAATACTGCATGACAGAAATGAATTCCTTCTGCAAAGGAATATGACCTTGTTCCTTTTCTCCTCAGTGTAGACTGCCTTACATTTCCTCAGGGCCAGCCTAAAATTTCCTGGCAGCCAAATGCCATTCCTTAGAACAGTGGTTCCTAACCTTTTTTGCACCAGGACCCCCTTTCTGGTAGGACAACTTGTTGGGATCCCCCTAAGACTTAGGACCGGAAGTGATGTCATTAAACAGGATGTGAAGTCATTGTTTTTAATAAATCACATTTTTTGAAAGTCGAAAGAACTCCACATCCTTTTAAGAATGTTCGGAATGCTTTGTATCTGAGTGATGTTCGAGTTTTGAGTTTAGTGACTGATTCAACACTGAGAACAACATTGCACAGAATGCATTGTGGCTTCTCTATGCCACTGCTGATCAAGGTGGTGAAGCTAAATTTTAGATAGTCTTCAGCGGGGGCGCCAACTTGAGCGCAAGATTGGGGTGCTGAGTAGCACGCCCCACATCCCCTGATGTAACCACATCCCCTGATGCATCCATGCTCTCTGATGTAGCCACGCCCACATGCCCAGCCATCACAGAGCTCAAAGCAGTTTACAAGCAATCACTCATCCAGATGCCTTGGGAAGGAGCTTATCCCCTTGATTGCTGCTGCCCGGGCTCAGAAGAGGCTGCTTTGCATCACGGCTAGGCTGCATTGTGAGGCAGCCCCTTCCGAGGCTTGAGGTGGGCGAGCCAATGAGCTCCTTCCCGAGGCGCCAGCGATGCCTTGGGAAGGAGGCATGCCACAGGGAACAAGTGGCAAGGAGGAGGGGGACACAGACACACACTACTGCCACCCAGTTATAGATGCGACTTGCCAGCTGGCCACCCCTTATTGAGAAAAGCACCTCCCTAGAATGAAAGCTGAACCGAATCCACAGTTTAGGGAAAGGCAGATTTTTAACATGATTTCGACCCACTGAAGGTGCGTCTCAGTCCCAGGTCAGGGCAGCTAAACTCTCTGGTCTGTCTAGTTGGTGGGACAGTAGAAGCCGTGCTGTGTGCAGAACACATGCAAGTTCTTCCCAACACAGTCACTCCATCGGTGGCCCAGCCTGTTCTCATGGCAAAAGCTGTCCAAGCCAACCTCCCTCTCCCACCTTGGAAAGAATTAAATCAAGCCATTTGGAGGCGGGATGGTTGGGGCGAGAGGGGTGAAGAAGCAGCGCGCTCCCAAAAGCCAGCGTGCTTGCAGCAGAGGCAGCCAAGCCAGAGAGCCCAATTTGCATGCCAGCATTCCCCACATGTACTCTCAAGTAGTTCCATTGGAGTCACCAAGGATAACTCTCTAGTCTGCCTGCCTGGACTCAGCCATTGCTGCAGCCTTGGGACCGCTGCGGGGGGGGGAGGGGAGGGAAGAGACGTACTCCATGAGAGGGAGAGCAAACAAGTGCCCAGCCAGTGGGGAAGATCGGATTACCAGCCACAACATAAACAAATCCCCCCATTGCCCTCCCAATAGCTTTGTCTCCAGCTCCAGGCCAGAGCTGGTTGGGATTCCGCCATGGGCATGGCCAAAGAGCTCCTGTTTGCGACTGGGCCGGGCAGGCCCTTGACCGCTCTGATGAACAGGTGCGCTCCCAGCCCAGTGGGAAACATGGGGGGTGCTGCGCTTCTTTGGGGGGTACTCAACATTGTGGGTGCTGAGCACCCATTGCAAATTATTGTGGGTGCTGTCAACATACCAGCACCCACAGAGTTGGCGCCCCTGGTCTTCAGAATATGTATGTTCCTCTTCCACAGGTGCTGAGACTCACCTAGGCATACACATGGAAGACGTGACATGCCCGCTCAGAAAGAGACCCAGGAGAGACTTCATCACATGAAGTCACACCCCAAGACGAGCCCATACCAAGACTAATTTCCCTTGCAGCCACAAACATTGAGGCAGTTTAACGGGGAAGCCTCCCAGACTGGGAACCATTGCCTAGAATCACAGAGCTGGAAGGGACCTATAAGGACTTCTTCTAGCCCAACCCCCTGCCAGAAGCAGAAATCTTCCTACCCCTTGCCTGTAGCAGGAAACCCTCCTAGAGCATCTCTAGCAGGTGACTGTCAAGTTTCTTAGTCACAAATTCCTAGAGAGGGCAAAATGCTAAGGTTCACAGGAGCCTGAGCTCCTGGGAAAAGTGGCTCCTCCCTCTCGCCTTCACAGCCATTCGGGTCTCTGAGCCACAAATGGCTGTGAAGGCGAGGGGAGGGGGCCGCTTTACCCAGGAGCTCAGGCTCCTGTAAAGCACAGCATTTTGCCCGACCTCTAGGAATGTCACTGTGCTGCTGCAGTGCCTTTCACGACTGGCCCTTTATGGCAGTCAGCACCATGGAAGAGTAGCACCACCATCAGCCAGTGAGTATAAGACTGGGCTGGAAGTCTCAAAAGCACCATAGAAGGTGCTTAAAGACCTGACACCATGTAGGCAGGGCTAATTGTGCTGGGAAAATCTAATTATCAAGGGAGGGTGTTGTATAAAAAGCTTCTGTGGGCACAGAAGATCCACTAAAATTAATGGCTAGGGACAAGTACAAGGGGCATTGCTTTCTGGGTGTTCAACCAGCTGGATGGCCTTTTGTTGCCAAAGCATAACTTAGATATGGTTAAAGCAGTCATTCATTTTGAAAGGCCCAGGTCTTGTCAGCGACAACATCGTTCAGCATTTACTTGGAACATTGTACCCTCTCTCCCATGATTAGCTGTGGCATCCTAGGAGGTTAAAAAGAAAGGAAGAAATGATAGCTCTAATAAAGTGGGATGAGTGATGCCTTCAGAACCTTGTGGCTGCTGGTTTTCAGCACGTTATATTATTTATGTAGATTCTGAAATTGGCCCTCCTGAGGGACAGGCTGAGAGAGGCAACTTTTGCATGAAAGTAGGTCACTTAAAATTCACCACAAAGGGAGGGAAAGGAAAGCTAAGCAGCATTCAGGATTTGCATTACAGAAACTGTATTTTCTTCTTGTCCTTTGCTTTGCTTTTTCTGTAGTAAAATGGGTTATGAGGTTCACAGAAATTCCATATTGCTTACTACCTTTCTAAGGCTGCATTTGTTTTTCAGCTCGCGGTGCCTCAAGAGGTCTATGCTAATCTACTCCTAGGACGCAAGGATTGTATATGTTTTTCATCTTCTAGTACGCTCGCCACACTTGCAACTTTTCCTTCGAGGTCAAAGGTATTTAACATGGCAGCCTCCACACATATCATTTGCCTTTCAGGCGTAATCCTGGCTGCCCTGATTGCTGGAGGCCGATGTCAAATGTTTACCTCATGACAGCTGAGAGCAGGTTGGGAGAGGGCCAAAAAACATGGTAATTTGGGGGTAAAACATTTTCAACAGTAGATTTGCACAGGCAAACATGCTCTTTGAAGTCCTGTAAATAAATATTTCACATCACAAAAGCACCCTAAGGTGCTTTTCACAATACCGCTTTTGGTGCTTTGGTTGTTTGTTGATGAATCCAACTAGAGGCATGCTAAAGGCATGCCTGCTGAATTTCTAGCTGAAAAATAAACACAGCCTTAGTGCAATGCAGCCTTAGTGCAATAAACACAGCCTTAGTGCACAGCTGTTATACTGTGCCATTGATGTATGTTAGAGATAGTGCTGAAATTTGTAATCCCCAGTTCAGACTGTAGGCTCTGATCACTAGCAATGCTGGCATGCATGAATTCTTCACACAGGGAAACAATTAATTTGTAGGAACGCGTTGCCACAAGGTATGGTGATGATAACTCATGGTGTTGCGGTAAATTTTAACATGCATGAGCTCACCTCCCATAGCTATGCCCCACCAAGACCATAACAGAAAAGGCAACTTTACGTTTCTTCATTGGTGTGTGTGTGTGTGTGTGTGTGTGTGTGTGTGTGT
>JAJKFI010000003.1:23609092-23629197 GCA_029204185.1 Lerista edwardsae
CCCCACACACTTTGCTTTTTGTCATCCTATCTGAATCGATTTAGAAATGATGCAGATTAAAACCCTTAGTCATGTCCTAGGCTCATGCTGATCAATATGCTTGCATAATTGTGGGGGAAAGTTCCTTAACAAGAGAATCATCTTTGTCATGCAGCCGCCCAGTGAGACTGACCACCCCACCAAATGCATTAAGAGCCCAGCCTTTATTAGCAGGCCATTGCTGCTAAGCAACAACTGTGGAGAAGGAAGAAAGGTGCTATTTTTATACAGCACAAAATTAACTCTTTGTGGCCTATTCAGAGTTTGCTTATGTTGCTGCAGTAGTCCTGGTAAATGGAAGCACAGATAAAGAATGTAATTGAGAAACATTTGTCTTAGGCACTGAAATCAGCAGCAATTAAGGGCACAATCCTAACCTGGAGTTAGGCCGGCACAGTTAGGCCAGCAAAGTTTGGCCGGCACGAGGACCACTGTAAAGCACGATTGGACCACTCTCGGACTCGGGGTGGATGGCGCATGTCTATGTGCTGGCCTCTCTGCCTCCGAGAGTGGTCCAAACATGCTTTACGATGGCCCTTGTGCTGGCCAAACTTTGCTGGCCTAACTGTGCCGGTCTAACTCCAGGTTAGGACTGCGCTCTAAAGCTTTAGTCCTGTGCTTTCTAAAAGTTTTTAAATTATAAATTTATAATTAAAGACATACAATGCAAACTGTCTACTCTTATACATATCCCTCCCCACCGAAATAGCTTCATTCACTCTCGGCATACACACGCAAGACAGTTATTATTGCTTCTTTCAAGACAATTACACATCTACTGTTCCATATAACCGAACACATTTTTTAGGTAAAGAAACAAAATAACAAGCATAGTCACTATTATTAATCCTTGAAAGAAGAAGCTGTAATTGCAACATTAATAATACCTAATTTATTTGATTGTAAACATTTTCCTGGCATAATTTGTACTCTAGGAATTAAATTTGATTCATTCATTAGACACATTTTCCATTGCCCTTAATTTTTTTTAATTTCTAGCAGCTCAATCCTAACTGCACCCTACACTGGCCAATCTTGTGATCGGCCAGCATGGAGCATGGTCCACTGTCAACCTGGCCTCACTACAATTCTGCAGCCCATTAGCAATAGCTTGATTGAGGTGGATGAAAATGGTTTTATTTTATTTTTTACAAATTTCAGTAGTGCAAAAACCAGTGTTTTTATTCCAAGGGCACAATTTTTATACATTGTAATTCTAAATTATAATCACTTTAAAGATGTACTAGGTGGGTGATATAGGTGGTATAGGGTCAGCAAATGCAGCCACATGCATATAGAGGGGTTGGAGAAAATGCAGAGGTGTTACAGAATGGGTTTTTTCCTGCATTATAAAATTTTTATAACAATTTTTTTTGCTTTGTTATAAAAATGAGAGGTGTAGAAAGCAGCACTGTATGTTTTTATTTCATTATCACTGAAAAAAAAATCCACCTCTGTCAATGGCACAGGAGCCGGTAAGTCCTGCAGATGGCCAACAGAAGCAGGTGTGGCTGGGGCAGACCGAGTGTGGATCGGATCAGGCCGGGAGTGGATCAGAGGCAGATCTCAGTGGCAGCAGTGGATGCCAAATCTGAAGCCCCTGGCTTGAGCCTGCTCCTCCTTGGGCCTACCAAAGCTACACCAGCCAAGCAACTGGCACACTGAGTAGGCACATTAGGGACCAGATAACCTACAGAGAGGTATGTCAACATTTTGTTTACCTCTCCTAGGCTGCCGCATCAGCCTACATCATGGAGCACATTTTCTATTGGCGTTACTGCTTGCTCTGAAGGTTAGGATTGGGCCCTAACCAGTGGCGGCATTCAGCCGGTACGCTGGGCGGGGCTTAGCTTTGAGCGGCAGTCCGCCCGTTGCATAACGGCGCGTTCCGCCGCTTTCCCGCCTGCCCCGGCGGGCGGGAAAGGGGCGGAATGCGCCGTTACACAACGGGCGGACTGCCACTCAAAGCTAAGTCCCGCCCAGCATACCGGCTGGATGTCACCGCTGGCCCTAACTCATTCTATAATGCAGTGAATTTACTCATGGTAACAGTCTTCTTCAGAGGAAACTATTTTAGGATTCCAACTCTTCAGTGGTAGCATTGGCTATAATGGGACTTACTTATGAGTAGACATGCAATTCCCCCACCCCCATGCCAACATAGCATGTGCTGCATCTGCACCGGGTTTGTGTGTGTGAACACTTACGGTAAATGAGCTAGTATGGCAGGTGGGGCGCCTATCCCGGGGTAAGGGGACGAACATGCCTTTGCCCCATGGAGGCTCCAGCCTGCTTCTAAGCCAGCCAGCCTGTTCCAGCATAGGGTTAGGATTGCGCCCTAACATCCTTGAACCTCATTGTCCCGTGATATTGTAAGATATACAGTCCCTGCTACAGCATGGAAATCAACACCTAGCTGGAAGGGACAGTTCTCCAGTAGTCTCTAACACAAGTTATGGCAGGATCCAGCTATTGTTAATTGCCACCATTGCCAGAAAAGAGTTTCTATATGCTTTGGCCTCATCCTGTCCAGGCTCCCAGTGGGGATTCCAAAAGTCCAGGGCAACAGTGAACATACTGTCCCCTGGGTAATGTCCCTGCATAGTGTCATGGTGTAGCAGGGCTGAAAATTATCCTGTTCATCTAAAGAAGGAAGCCCCACTCTGTTAATTGAGTTTTACTCCTTCATAAGTGAGCATAGAATTGCAGTGCTATAGTTCTAGTACAATATTACAGGAGTTTCAATAAAATACATCATACATTTTGCCATGAGGCTGAAGTTGAAGTACTCACAAGAGTTGTATAGAATTAAATGCATCTTCCTGAAGTGATAGAAAAAGGTAGATTTGACCCATTGGGATTGACCTTTGTTTAGAGGATGGTGTCTTAGTGAGAGATTGGATAAAGATAACCTTTAGTAGGAGCAAGTAGAGGGTGGATTCTTTGGCTCTAGGTCTGGCTTCTGCTTACTTGTTGAGCTCTTATACCACATGCTTATCCTCAACACTGGCACCCTCAGGTGTTGGCCAGGTAGGCTCATTGGAACACACCTCTGGCTGAGTCAACTCCACTAATGCACCATTGGGGCAGTGCTGGGTTTTACTGCAAAGCCACCAATAACTTGTCAACACACAACAATCCACACCACAATTTATTACTGTAAATGGACATATTAGGATTTAAAGCTAATTATCGTGGGCTGAACTGAAAATAACTTAGCAAGAATAACCCTAGTATTAAGTTATTGTAACCAGGGGGACCAGATACAATGAAGGACAGAGTGTCTATACCTTTAGCCATGGTATAGAAGAGGGAATTTTGGCAGATGCAGCTTTTTAAACCCTTCCATTGTTGAGCAATATCTGCCAAAATTCTGTCTTCTATACCATGGTTAGTATAGGCACTCTGTCCTCCATTGTACAGTACAGGTATCCCCTGGTATCTGCTGGGGTTCTGATCCAGATCCCACCATGGATACCTGAAACCATGGATACTGGGAACACCTTTTTAAAGATAGGGGAACATCAGTGTTTTTGCTGCAAAAAGGTAAAAAAAAGAGATTTGTTTAATGTTCCCCTCTCTTTTTAATAGACGTCACAGTATCCATGGCATCTGTGTATAACTGAAACCGTGGATAACGAATCAGTGGATACCGTGATGCACGGTCATTCTGGTTGCAACACAGTTAATGACTGAACCATTTCTTACAACAGACAGCATGAGATTGTACCAACAGATGTAAGATAATCAGGTAATATTGGGTAATTACAGTAAAACAGCATCTAGGCCCCATTTTGCCTAACACAGGTTAGTAGTCTATGTACAGTCACAAGAACAAAACGATAGAAGAACAGTCAAAGGAAGAAGAATAAATGAATGCAAAGGAATCTGTATTTTTTACCTGCATCGTTCGCATCAGGATGACTGTAGAGGGACGCCAGGGTATACAAGGTGAAAATGACAAAAGCCAATAAGATGAAAGCTACTTCCAGCTTGGTAAATGGCAGCTCCATGAAACATTAACGTATCTTTACCTAAATAAGATGCAAACAGTTACTTAGCGTAAACGATCTAGGAAACGAAATTGCATATTGCAGTATGCTGTACTTAGAGGATACAAGATCCTGGTCAAACAGGTTGAATGACTTGGGCAGAAAAAGAAACTTGGCTGTTTATTTGCAAAAGGAACAATCGGGCCTATTACAACATAAGGGTTGCAGGTTTTCCTCATGTGGGTGGATTTTAAAGACTGGCTATATTTAAAACACACACCCTAATTTCATTTTTTTTGAGGAAAGTGCAGGCAATTCTAGTGAATTTTGGTTCATTTGAGCCTTTCTAGCTGGTCCTCTTTACATGAATTTTGTGGAGAACCAGTATTTTCCTGCATGCTGGTGCTGCTGTTCATGAAAATCTGACATTTATTGTAGCTGCTGTCATGCCAATTGTGGGTGTAAAGCGATCATGTGATCATGTGGCAGCATCTACTGGCTAGTAACTGTGCCACTAGTAGCCATAAGCAGCCAAACTCCTTCCTACATCATGTCATTACCAGGGCTGCTGAAACCTGCCATTGGCCCTAGGGCAAGATGCCCAAAAGTTTTTAATTGACAGTTTTAATTTCACATGAGCAAGACTGAAACTAACTGAATACATTTATCAAAACTGGATAATTACTTTTAGTAGTGCTACTGCGCTTCTTTTGTTTCAGCAAAGTCCTCTTGTTTGCTTTTGCTTCTTCCAATAATGCCCAGGCATCCAAGGACTAGCTTTCATTATCTCCCTCATTGCTATGTGATAATTTTGAAATAAATCCCAAGTGATTTGCCTGGCCTTCTTTATTTTTTATTTTTTCCTTTTTTTCTTTTCTGTACTCCAGTCTTATATTTGTATATTTTATATTGTATAAAATACAATATTTTATTTTATTTGTAAATATACAAATACAATATTTTATATTTTATATTTTATATTTTAATTTCATCTTCAAACAATGCCAAAACATACGTACTGTAGACTTCATCCAATGACATGTGTTCTAGACACACAATAAACTAGAAGGGGGGTAGAGCTGACTATTGGGGTCTGGGAATTCTGTGAACTGAACTAGGTGACCTACTCCTGGGGCCTAATAGTTTTGGTCTGAAGGTGTAACTTTCCCATGTCTGAACTGTACTAATACTTGTTGGTGTTGATGGAGAAGACCTGGGCTGGATTTTCTCTACAGTTTTAATGTACTGTACTTCTGTTCTTCCAGTGCATTCTGGGGTGATTGTAGTTTGCTAAGGAATCTGAGAGCTGCTAGAGGTACCCTTAACGAACTGCAGTCTCCAGAATGCATTGGGGCAACCAAAGTGCATTGAAAGTGGATTAAAGTTGTAGTGGAAACACCACCCTAGATACTTTTTTAAACTAAGAGTGCAATTGTAACCTGAAGTTAGGCCAGCACAGGTAGACCAGCAAAGTTTGTCCAGCACAAGGGCCACCGTAAAGTGCTTTTGGACCACTCTCAGAGTCAGGGAGGATGGCACATGTCTGTGTGCTGGCCTCTCTGACTCCAAAGGTGGTCCAAACATACTTTACAATGTCCTTTGTACCAGCCAAACTTTGCTGGCCTAACTGTGCCAGCCTAACTTCAGGTTTGGATTGTGCTCTAAATTTGTTTTGTACTGTATAGTTTGTTTTTGCCCCCACTGCCCCCCCCATCTCCTCAGATCTGGTCAATGCTCTTTAACATAGACGAAGATTTCATTTTCTGTTTATGCATTTTTCTGAGGCAGAGTGCTTCCCACTGCTGTACTCGAGCACATATGTGTTCCTACAAAATCTTTTGCAAGCGGTCTCAAGCATACAAGCAACTTCTTTTTAAAAGAAAGAAACCATCCGCAAAAGTATTTCCTTCTCAACCACCTGCATTGCCCAGGTTGGATGCATCCAAAATCTGGAGGCTTGGGGGGGGGGGCTGATGACATCACAACTCAGCCTGGTGATTGTATAACTGTCTAAGGTTGCAATCTATCCACACTTACCTGGGAGTAAGCCCCATTGACTATGAAGGAGATTACATTTAAGTAATGCCTAGGATTGGACTCAGGTGGCAATCCTAGAACACTTTCCTGGGAATAAGTCCTGTTGCACAATAGAGCTTTGTTGCATTGGACTGCACTGTAAATGTTGGGTAATCCGTAGTAATCCCCCATCCAATACGTGGGGCTGGATATTCTAGATAGGGGCGCATGTTAAACAATCTGTGGTCTATTATGCATGGTGTTATACAGACCCTCGGACCATTTCAGGGTTCTGTATATGAGCATATCAAGAGTTCACAGAAGAATATAGAAAAAGTAGTTGCAGAGTAGATCTGTGAAAGCACCTGAGCAGAACGTCTGGCTCATGGCCAAAAAAAGAACCTTGTTCAACTTGCCCTAATGTTCATCTAGCCTTTGAAAAGTGGGCTCTGAACGGCAGGTCTGTGATTTGGAAAAAGCCACAGAGTCCAGCAAATCTTTACTGTGTGCACTCCAGAAAATTGCCACACATTTTCAGAAAGCCTGAAGAGTATCAGACAGGAAGGAAGGAAATTTGCCACTTACTGGTCCCTAGAATTGATGGTTATTCTCCAGCAAGAGGAGAACTCCCGAATTTAAAAATTGCCCCTCTTTCTTCCCTTTCAAATTGACTCCACACCATGGTCTAGAGCTTTTGAGAGTTGGAGGAGTTTCGAGTAATCGTTTCGAGAAGCTGGCAGGCTGTTGTTCAACATTCCTGCTTCTTTTTCATAACTGCCCGACTAATAAAAAGGTACAGTACATACTATAAAAGATTGTGCCAGAGTTCAGCAACACCAAGAAGATTGGGCTTTTTGCAATTGCTTATACAGGCATGCCGTGGCATCTGCTGAGGTGCTGTTCTGGACCCCACTGTGGCTACCTGGAGCTGTGGATACTGGGGATGCCTATTTAAAGATAGGGGAACATCAGTGGTTCTGCTGCAACAAGGTTAAAAAAAAAAGGCGATTTGTTTTATGTTCCCCTATCTTTTTAATAGGCATATCAGTATTCATGGGATCCGTGGATAATTGAAACCGTGTCTACTGAATTGGTAGATACCAGGGTATGTCTGTACCTACCTATGAATCATCAGCCCATATGAAGATGTTACTATCTCAAAACATAGGAGGAGCAAAAGCTCTCCTTTTGGAGCATAGGAGGAGCAAAAGATCAGTCTGAGAGGTTCATCCGTAGCCAGCATCATCAACTAGCTTTTCATGTAGTGTTTTTCCCCCTGCACTGAGAAAAAACACGTGTAGTGGGCTTTTCCATGCTGCTGCACCACACTGCAGCAAGTGCCCGCCATGCCCCCCTCCCGCTGCGGCACTCTCCCTATGCCTCTGGACATACCTTTTCATATGTATTTGGGGTATTTTTAGATCCTATATCACTTTTTTAGTAGTCTGCTTTAAAATTATTGCAACTGCATCCAAAAATTTGGATGAAATGATCTAGACCAGTGGTTCTCAAAGCTTTCAGCACCAGGACCCACTTTTTAAACGGATAATCTGTCTGAGACACACTGGAAGTGATGTCATTAACCTGGAAGTTATGGCTGGAAGTGGCATCATCAAGCAGGAAAAAAACTTAGCACTCTCATATGACAAAATCAAATCAATTAAGTAAGCACATTAAAAGTTTACAATAAGATGTTTAACTTTAAAATAAAAACCTTCCTAACCCTCTCAAACAGTTCCTGATCTGTTGAAAAAAACATTTTCCCCAAAACCCAAAGGTTGCAGACCTATCTATACTTACCTGGGAGTAAGCCCCATTCATTGTCATGGTTAACAGAATATACGGTATATAGTAGCCTGTTAAAAGTACATATCTGTAACATTTTGCCAAATGCAGTCACATACCATGGTAGCATCAAGTCTATTAAAAATAAACACATTGAAATGAATGGGTTCCCACCTGAAATTGGCTCCCGACCCACAGTTTGAGAAACACTGGCCTATAACTCTGGATGCCTTCATAGAATTGTAGATCATTCTTAAACATTGCCTGCATTTGCTCATTTTTCCAAGGCACATTTGCCTGATCTTCATATCAATAAAAATGTGATTGACACATTTATTAGGTCTTCAGGGCTACTGCAACCCATTTGAATATCAAAATGAGCCAAATATGAGCAAATGTTTCCATAAGACAACTGTATTAAAAATGTAGATATTCCTAAGGAGCCATTATTTCATAAAGAGCTAAAGGAAAAGGCATACCAAGTGTTGCTTAATTTTATTTGAAATATATGTGACTTCGCTATCTCTGAGATGTGGCAGTGAGGAATTCCTCCCCCTTACCCCCACCCCCAATTTTTCAGTGATGCACTGTAGAAGAGTTTCAAATACACTGAATTTTCTATCTCTTGACGAATGTATTGTACAGATTGGCAATTCTTGAGAATGACTGACATTCTGTGAAAAAGCGGGGGGAAAGATAATCTAAATGGAATCAAACCCAAAGGGCTGAATTTTGATCTCATGATGATGTACAGGATAAATTATTTTAGCAAAATCAACAGAGCTTCATTTGTCAGAGAGACCCATGTACAAAAAACACATGAGTCAAACTGGATTACAGAGCAATAGAAGTTTGGCTAGAGGGTGCCCAACTATAGATGTGAAACGTGCAACTGCTCTGTGATGCGTAACGGCAGCTACAAACAACTAGTTCAGTTACATGTTTTTCATTCTTCCCGGCTGTGATGCAACAACAGTCTGGACTGAGTAAGGATGATCTGTGTTGGCTGGCAGAGGCATAAGGGTGGCACCTGTCCTGGGTGCTCTGTCCAAAGTCAGATCAGATAGGATTGGGCCCAAATTCAGTGAAAAATCCAATGTTTGAAATGAGAACAGGAGAGAACAAGATGTTTGTACTGTATCTTTTAGTTTGTTTTTGGGCGTGTACATCCTCAATTATTCAGGGCAAAACCTCTACCAGCCAGAGAACTCTTGAGCACCAATATCACATTTTAAAAATGAAAGCTGCAGCGTCTTTCATCTGAGGCTGTGTGTTAAATCACATTGGCACTAATAGCAGGAGCTGACTGGCTCTTTAAATATTGCCTCGGCACTAATATCCTCAGCTTGAGTTCTGTTTTAAATCACCCTGTCTCTAATAGCCCAGCCTGGTTGCCATTCTAAATCTCTCTGGCGCTATCAACCCCAATTTAGCATGGTTTTCTAACATTTGAAAACTGATTCTGGGAGGGAAAACAGCCATGCACCGTTTTGTGGGCACCAGACTGATACAGATGTCCAATCGGGTCGCTTGCAATTTTAGACAATGGTTTCAGGGGGAAAGTCTGTGTTACACCTTATGTCTCCTGATGCTGCTACCAAACACAGTTTGCACAGGAAATGGGTTTAGCATCAACTTCCTTCATTTCAATCTGTCATTCCACTTCCAGCCAAAAATGGAGATTCCTTTGGTGGCTTTTCCTTCTATTAGCAAAGGCAAAAGTGCTCACATTGGTATTTAATTAATGGGTACACACTTGCTATCTATCCTCCCCTGCCCCGGTTCTTGGCAAATTTCTGCATTGTGCCAAAGAGAAACACACAAGATTCTTTGTGGCTGCATTCTAGATGTTAAATAACATGAATGCTAAGCAGAGCCATCTACTGGTGTAACTGTAGAACAGGCTAAATACCATCAGCTGTACCTTTTTAGAACTGCATGGTGTGTTCACAATAAAAAACAACAGCATAGAATTAGAGCTCAATCCTAACCTGTTTGGTTGGCACAAGGGCCACTGCAAAGTATGTTTGGACCACTCTCGGAGTCAGAGAGGCCAGCACACAAACGTGCGCCATCCTCCCTGACTCCGAGAGTGGTCCAAGCGTGCTTTACAGTTGCTCATGTGCCGGCCAAACTTTGCTGGCCTAACTCCAGGTTAGGATTGCGTCCCTAGTCAGTCTATGAATATGAAGCAGCATGAAAATGTAATCAGTCATTTTATTCATACAAAATGACAAATGTCAATGTCTAGCATTAGATGTGGTCTATAGAAATCCTTAATAAGGAAATGTTCATTCTGGAAACCCGTTGACACTGCAACTTTGTACCTATTCCCTACTCTAATGAAGCTTCAATAAGTATAACTGAAACAATCCCATACCTTCTGCTCTCTACCCCTGCCTCCATCCCCTCCCTCTGTTGTCTCTCTTGGGTCCATATCTGTTGTAAATTCTTTGGGGCAGGGAATTGTCTGCTTCTTTGTAAAATTCCTTGTATATTGATGACACTATATAAATAATAATGACACCAGTGCCAGAACAACCACTAAAACTGAATTAAGATCCCTGACGGTGAGTTAAAATATCAGAAATGTACACTGATATATACGTATCAGTAGAGAAGGCTGAAAAAGTGGTGTTCCTCTTATATTTTTAGCAGGGGGAAAGTAATTGTCCCTCTTTACCCCTGCGCAGTGTCTTTCTAGTGGCTGTTGCTAGTGGTCTGCCTTTTTTAAAGATTGTGAGCCCTTTGGGACTGGGAGCCATTTAACTTTATTATTACTATTTGGCTGTAAACCGCTTTGTGAATTTCGTGTTGAAAAGCGGTACATAAGTACCTGTTGATTGATTGATTGATTGATTGATTGATTGAAAAGTGTTATTATTTTCAAATAACTCATGAAACATCATTGCAATTTAATGTAATCTATAGCAATTGTCCAAAATAATTAATTTTAAATGGAGTTTTGTTTCTACTTACCAACACATTTTTCCTTCTAAGTGTAACAAAGCAATTTTTTCTCTCTTGACAACATATTTTGTCCTCGATAGCATTTCTGAAGTAATCAGACACCTAAATACTTGCACCCTGTAATTGTTTTTTTTTTTTTGTCAAATTCTGGTTCAATTTCAGTACTTTAGTTAATTTTAAAACCTAAACACCATAGATGGTCAATTCAAACAGGACAGACATGCTTTCAATTTGCTTTAGTTTTGCTTGCTAAGTTGCTGGTTAGGTACCAGCAACAGTCAGGAAGTCAAGTGTTTCATGTCGGAAATGTAGTACAAGGTTCAACAACTAGACTATGTTAGTGTGACGTGTCCCAGGTCAACTGAATTATTGTTAGTTGAAAACTGATAACACCTAGCTATTACTTTATTCAGTGCAGGCTGAGTAAATATGATCTCTGTAAGCAATTGACATGCTGACTGTTTATCATCAACAGAAAGTTAGTATAGGTACTCAGTTTGTATCTGGTATCCCTACCGAGGCTTCACCTCTCTGAGGGCCCACCTGGCTGACTGCTGAAGCTGCCCTCCCCGTGCCCACCTGGACCATGTGGCCCAAAGGAGAACCTTCCTCTGTCTTCTGACCAGTTTCTGGGAGGCAGGCCAAAAAGATGTTTCCTTTGAACGCATGTTAGTGTCTATTTTGCCTTCTGCTTCCCTTTCCATTGCCCATAAGCCTGAGCCTGAGCAGTGGTGTACCTGGCAAGGGGTCCAGGGGAGCACATGGTCCTGGGCAGCAGAGTGGAAGGGGCAGCATTCTGAGCAGGCCCATGTCGCCCCATGCACAGCCATCATGCTGTTACAATACGTTTGCATGCGTTGCCAAAGAGGGAAAGGGCATGACTGTACCTACACATTCCTTATCTATTATTCTTTTCTGGGGGTATAATTTTGATGTTGCATTTAAGTTATTTAGTTCTTTTCTTACGTAGAAGGTGCATGCAGATAATGTGGTGTACCAACAAATATGGTATTTACGATAAGCTGATTGACTTCCTTCCTTTTGGACATGCATCCGTGTTCATGAGATGAATGGGACTTATACGCACTTAAACGTGTATAGTGTTGCAGCCTGTACAATACACACAAGGGTTTTCCCCATGACCCACATCCTGTCTGGGACAGACCCAAGTGGGATGAGTTAAAGAAGAAAAAGGAGGAACGGAAGCAGAGCAGACAGGAGACAGCTGAGTGACCAAGCCAAGCATAACAGTGGGGGAAGCCAGCCAGATTTGGGAAACTCGGAGACAGAAGGTGACCACAAAAGCTGACAATTGAACTTCAGAAGCTGCTGTGAAGTGAAATTAACTAGTGGGCTGATGGGTTCTGTTGCTTGCTGTGAGATGCAGGTTTTTGGCCTAGGTTGTCATGTGGGGAGAATGAAATTAAATGCTGCTGTTTCTTCATTCCGAGATATGCTGGATTTGTGTTTAGGTTTTGTCTTTCTCCTGTAAGAAAGTCTGGCCATTTTTATTTCAGGTACTCTGGATAAATTCCATCAATATTCCATGACCCTGACACATGCTGAAGCAACCAGGAATACTTATTTATTTGTTAGGAGGCAGCAGCAGCTCAACACAGGGCAAGGGTATATTTCCCCCCTTCCTTCGGGGTAAGCCCCAGCCAGCCCTATGGGGCTACTCAGATCTGCACTAACAAAAGAGCAGGCACACAAGGCCAGGAGCGGCCTGAATTGGGGCTGCCCAGCTCGGGGACAGAGGTTTGGATACGGCCAACGGCCATGTCCTGTCCATGCCCCCCCCGTTACGCCTCCCGCCTGTCTCTGACGTGATCCTGGCATGTCCCTGCACCAGAAGGGTTAAGCCCAGCGGCATCATGCAGCCGGAATGCTGGGTGGGAGGAACGGGGGAGCGGCAGCCCGCCCGTTGCGTACCGCTCTGTTTCGCCATCTTCCCCGCCCCAGGCGGGGAAGACGGCGAGCCTGCGGGGTGTGCCTGGCGTGATCCTGGCATGTCCCTGCACCAGAAGGGTTAAGCCCAGCGGTGTCATGCAGCTGGTTAAGCCGAAGCTTGACCGGTGCAGCTGATAGACATGGCGGTGCCTGTGAGCTGCTGCTGCTGCTTGCGACCGAATCTGCAGTGCAGGCAAGCTTTATGGCATGTTTGCAACAATGCGGGTCTGGTGCAAGAGTGCTGTGCTGGCGCAATGCCAGATGAGGATGGTGCCCTGAGACAAAGATCTTCGGAAGAGCAGCGCATTGAAGGACATGCTCAACAATCTGTACAACCACCTGATCCTTCAGTAGCACTTTTATTTCCTCAGCTAAACACTTTTCTCCTTTAATACGAACGCTGACAGACCTGTCAGCAGCCCTAGATCTTGTTTTTACAATCAGCCAGCGTAATGTCAATGCTTAAGAAGACATTGTGGGAGCTCACTTCGCGTCTGGCTCGGTGAATGCCTTGTAGCTGCCATTCTTTAGATGTGTTCTGGATTATTATTTTTTAAAGACTTTAATACATTAATCAAAGGAAAGAGATGCTCATTTTTGTATCGTTTCTACTGTGCATTGCATCAAGTACCTAGAGAAACAGAACACCTGTATTCTTTGTGGCTCATGTAGGATTCTTGTCTTTTCTGCAGTTCATACATTGAAATGCGATGTGAAAAAAATGACTCGCTCACAAATGGGGCCTGATGATCCTGTTTATATCAGCAGTAATTGTTAGTGATGGGCAAACTCCCTCCAGCTGTTTTCCCAATTGGCTCAGTATTTACCAGTATAGGTAGGCCCTGTATTGGCTGGTGTTCTGGATCCCACTGTGGATACCTGAAACCGTGGATACTGGGAACGCCATTTTAAAGATAGGGGAACATCATGTTTAACCTTTGCTACAACAAGGTTAAACAAAAGAGATATTTTAATGTTCCCCTATCTTTTTAATAGGCATCCCAGTATCCATGGTATCCATGGATAACTGAAACCGTGGATACCAAATCAATGGATACCAGGGCACACCTGTATTCTCAGTGTTTGGAAGATGCTTTTATGTTTTCCAAGCTCTCTCTGCTCATAAAATTGGTGCATGTGCTTTGGTGGTGCCATGTGCATGCATCATAGTGAGTCACAGGCAATAATCTGAGGGCACCTGATACAGTTATCTTGCTGAAGCTAAGGTCTAAGCTTGTCATTGCCTGACAGCGCAATCCTATACCCCCTTAGCACCGGCGCTGCGCTCTTGCGCCAGCTGAATGCTGTCGTGAATGTGCCATAAAGTACGACTGTGTCGGTGCTATGCAGCTTGGCCGGCGCAAACGGCAGTGCCAGCGCTTGGGTGCCGGAGCAACTGTCAGCAGCGCCGGCCGTACGCCAGTCAAGTGCTGGCATCGCTCGGTCGGCGCAGGGCCTCCGCGAGGGCGTTCCAGAGGCGTTCCGGGGGCATAACTGGGCAGCGCAATGGGCAGAAAAGGGGTTGTGATGCGGTTGTGATGTAGGTTGTGATGCCGTAGTGCCATATCCTAACACCGGTTCCTGGCCAGGGCAGCCCTGATTTGGGCTGCTCCCGTGTACATTCCTCTGCGCCTACTATTTTGCCGGCACAGATCCAAGCAGGTCTATAGGGGTGACTGGGGCTTACGCGGGTGCAAGGGAAAACCTCCCTTTGTCCTGTACGTTGCTGCTGCTGCCTCCTAATGGGCCTTGGGATATGGTCCTGCTATGTCAGCCTTACTAGGCCGGCATAGGATAGGATTGCGCTCTCAGTGAGTACCAGCATGGGAGCTCTGAGTTCCACAGTGGGAGAAAGGCAGGAGTACATGCATGTGACAAATGCATGTATTTAAGCACACTTAAAACACATTTTACGGCTCGGGTCCGGGGTATTTGAGGGACCACCTCCTTCCATATAATCCTACCCATACTCTGAGGTCATCCGGGGGAGGGGGCTTTTGATTGTGCCGCCACCAGGAGAGGTGAGAGGGACGGTGGCCAGGAATAGGGCCTTCTCAGTGGTAGCTCCCTAACTTTGGAATACCCTCCCCTTAGAATTGAGAACTGCTCCCTCTTTGGCACTATTTCGGCGGGGGCTGAAGACCTTTCTGTTTCAGCAGGCTTTTAGTTGTTGACAGGCTGGCTGGTTTTTTATATTCTCTTTTTACACCCTTTTTGTATATTTTATGATGATCCACGGAGTTTGGCTGTTTTAAATTTTAATTGTTTTAATATTGTTTTAACTGTTGTTTTTAATATGGTTTTAACTATTGTTTTTAAAATCACACAATGATTTTACTGTATTTCAATTGTTGTAAGCCGTCTTGAGTGCCTTCGGGCAGAAAGGCGGGGTATAAATTAAATAAATAAATAAATAAATAAATAAATAAATAAATAAATAAGTAAATAAATATGCAATATGTTATGTTTCTTCTATGCAGTCCACCAGATGTTGGTGGCTGGATTTACCCTGTTGAATATTAGGTCCTTCCCAAAGACCTGGGATATGTCTATAAAATGTATGCTGTTCCAAGTAAGACTGTTTTCTGTAGTTGATCTGTTGTGATTTCATTTAGACCTAGGATGTTCAGGTGTTTTTCCAAGTCACCTGAGAGGCAGTCTCATCCGGGCATGTGACCTAGACTTGGTATCTAGAACATCTCAAGATATGATAACACAAAGGAGGCATCATTACTGACAGGTGCAAAATCTAAGTGTGACTCAGCAATTTAAAAAAAGATTAACCCAATCATGACACAGCAGACTGAATATTGGGAAGAATGTCCAGGCCACTAACTCATTGAAATACACAGGTCTTCTGCAATCTGCCAACATGTGCTCTCCCTGGAATTTCTCAGGGAGGAACACTGCTCAGGTGTTCATAGTGTTTTATGGTCTGTATTACCATAAAATTACATTGTAATCTACATTGAGAGGTTAGGCTAATCAAGCTAATCAGTTGTTAGGCTAATCAAGCAAGATATAAATACTACAATGAATAAACTAACCTATGACATTTCCTGTCACATAATTATCATGGTAGCAGTTGTCTTAAATGCCTTTAAAAATGGATTAGACAAATATATGGCAATTATGAACAGTAATTAGCCAATGAAGCTCAACTGGTATTGTAGGCAGCTAAAAGACAGAGCTATGAAGCGAGACCTTCTTGGTTTGAAACTCATCTTTGTCACAAACTCAATATATGGCCTTTGGTAAATCTTAGCCTCAGTTTTCCCCATCTGCAATATGGGGAGAATAATATTTACAGGTGGTGCCTCGGCATCCTTGGGGATTCTGTTCCCTTTCAGTTTGATCCAGCAAAGCCTTACATTTTTAGGTTTGTACTAACCTCTGAGGTTCCTAAAAGAGTTGGTGCCAGAAGTGGGATATTGTGGGGCATGTACACAAGGATCCACATCCACATTTGGCCCTACGCAGTTTGAATCTGACCTTGTAGAACTGCTGCTTGAGTGGAATAGGGAAATATACAGTTACACACAGCGCATTCCTAACCACCTTCTGCTGGCACAAGCCTCTTGCGTCAGCCGAGCATTGTCATGAATGTGCCATAAAGCACATCTGCACCAGCGCTTTTGGTGCAGGGTCGACGTAGGCACTTGTGTTGACCCTGCAGTGCCAGACGAAGCCCCTGGTAAGCTGTTCCTGCACCAGTGAAGTTCCATTGGTGCAGGGGCTATTCTGGATGGGGGAAGGTGGGAGGGAGGTCGGGATGTGGTGGTGGGGGAGGGCATTCCAGTGGTGGCCCAGGGAGGGGTTTGAGCTGGATGCAGATGTTAGGCCACATCCAAGCCCCCATCCACAGCCTGCGTGGCCCAATTCAGGCTGTGCGGTATGCTCAGATTTGTGCCTGCTGCTTAGCAGGCGCAGAGCCGAGTAGCCCCAAATGAGTTGCTAGAGCCTACCCCGAGGTAAGGAGATGCACATGCCCATGCCCTTTGGAGACTCACACCCTGCATTGGATACAGCATAGGCTGGCCTGCTGGCCTGTTCCAGTGCAGGTTAGGATTGTGCCCACAGTGACTGTACTTTCTTAGTTTTTCATGCAAGTTACACGAAGAGTGAATAAAATACACAGTCATGTCACAATTCCTTGTTTTCTAGTTCTAGGCACAGCAGACAACCAGAGGCAATAATGCAGCACCACTTGGAACAATTTACCTATCAGGACAGGTGGGTGGGAGAAGGAAGTGCTTATGCAGGACACAACCACACTATTGCAGCATCACCTGGGACTAAGTCAGTGGTGGAAGCAACTTGCCTCTTCTTCTGCCTTGGGTAGGGCCTTCCAGACAAGCTGGGCAGATGGGGAAGGGCCTCGTGTAATGCTGGACCCAGATCCATCTCTGCCCCAGGGTCTGTGATAACCAGTTACCAGCCCTGATTCCTATTGCCCAGAATATATCCTCCCCACAAGTCCTCTTTCCTGTTCCCGAAATCCCCTCTGCTATATGATTCAAGGCACAGTAATGCTGCACATTTGACCATGCCTGCTTCAAAATGACCTGCTCCTTGCAGATGCTGGCATATCAGCCTTGCAAATCCCATCAGTTTGAGCTTACTCCTGCAGCTCTTGAGTGCAGGGGCAATCCGTCTCCCGGCAGTGAGCCTTGACAGCCCCAATGTTATATGGGACGTGCAACAATTTATGAAGTGGCCATGAGCAGCTGAGTCCACATCCTCGGAACATTTTGCAATTTCTCGGCAAAGGTAATCTGGTGTTCTATGACTTATGACATTTCGCATGCATAGATTCTGTGGCAGAGTTTATTCATACTAAGTAGCCCTGTTTCCCAAAGAGTTTATGACTGAGGTTATTTGTGATGACTGACCAATCATCTTTTCTGGGGAGTGGTAATGAAAACATAACACTCTTACAGATTGGGTTAGCTTGGTGCTCCAGAGCATGTACTGTATATTTTGTGTAAAGCAGGACTCATAAGTAGTCCTCCCCCCCCCCCAGGCTGCTCCATTGAAATGTCAAACAGCTGGTGGCTTTGGCTTGTAAATGATAGCTGAATGAAACTACTCAGGAGCATCAACTAAAGAACATGGGGGAAAAAGAGGGATGGTTTGGAATGATGAACAAAGCACACAACATGATGAGATCAGCTGTATTTCCAGCACCTGCATGCCTGCTTGTTCCACCTGCCTTCCTAGACCACATACTTGTAAAATGAAATGTCAAACATTAATTCTTTCATTGTCAGCACTTGATGTTTTTGTTCCACCCAAGTAAGAACCAGCAGCTGAAATCGAATAAGTGGCATCATCTTTGCCTAAGAAAAACGTTTTGTAAGCTAAATGCAAATTTATCAATGAATCTTTGCTGCTGTTCTGATAGGATCTTGCGTTATATAAGGATCTGGAGAAACTATGGTGCTCAACATGGGATACCGGGAGGGAATAATGATCAGAGCAATCCTATTGCAGCACTTCAGCAAGAGGGATACTGTTGCAACAGCTAAATGCCTTTTCGTCCTGGTTCTTTGGATCTCTGAGTTCTTAACGTAGCACCCCCCAAATAACTCACAGGACAACGGCTTGGGGGTTACTGATTTCAACATACCTGCAGCAGGGCAGGGAACCTAACCTTTCCCCCCACACGTGCTGGCTCTATAAATATTGAGGGAAACGGCACTAGCTGTCTGCCTTCCCCCAACCCCAAAATCTAGCATCACAACCTAGCTCAAGGCCACAACCCATCATAGATTGGGCTAGCCTATCACAACCAACCCTAAAAGGTCCAGGCAGCTGGTTGGCCCCAACTCACACAGGCAAAGCCTTGTGCTGGCCTTGGCCATACCTGCCAAGGGACTTGCCAGCCAGCATCCCAAACCGGACAGGAATTGTAAGACCAGTTCTGGCTTGCCCCTTTCTTACCAGCATTTGGGTCATGAATATGAAGAATAAAGGCATGCCCCAGTATCCACTGATTCTGTATCCACTGTTTCTGTTATCCACAGATACCATGAATACTGGGATGCCTATTGAAAAGAGGAACATTAGCAGGGCATTAAACAAATCTCTTTTTTATCTTGTTGCAGCAAAACCACTGATGTTCTCCTATCTTTAGAAACGTGTCCCCAGTATCCACGTTTTCAGGTATCCATGGTGGTGTCTAGTCTGGAATGGAACCCCAGCAGATACTGAGGTATGCCTGTATTTTCTAATTCTCAAGAGAACTGGACCAAATCTGTAATCCCCATTAGATTTCCCATTCACATATTACAACAGCTGTTTCTAAATACATGTCATTTGGACAAACTATCACAAGGGGGAGCCATTGTCAATAGCATAATGAGAATTTTTGTTTTGTCTTTGGTTTTTTTCCAAATATGGTTGACTTGCAAGCCTGGACAGGTAAGTGAGTATTGTTAGATCAACTTTTCTCACTTGAAGGCACCAGTGTTGGAAGAGGGAATACATGGAAGCCATAAAAGCTTCAGTCTGTTTTCAAAATAGATACTATATTTGTTAAGTAATGCTTTCATTTCATCTCAATCTGGTGTGCTCCTGGGTTGCAGAAATTTGACCAGTTCCTGGGACCCACACTAGTGCAAGGGATAATCCATGCCCATAACCAGATATTTATACTAGATCCAGCCTCAACTCTGCTAGTTTTATCCTTTGTCTACTACTACCTCCTTTGTCTCCTTTGCTACTCGTTTGCTAGCGCTCTTTAGTCACTGTGTCCAACAGCACTTGGGAATGGTGGGGAAGAGGCAGAAGTGGTTAATGGTGCAGGCCTGCTAAACTCACTTTGTTTGAACTTCAAAGTTCAGGATCCAAGATTGCTGATGTGCCCTTAGCCTCCCAGCACCAGTGCAATGAACGCCAAGGATCAACGGTAGGAATCGGAAATAGTTTTCAGGCAGGTTTCTATGTGGAAGGGGGCAGAGATGTACAGCCCTGCCCCGGGATGTAGTGGATGTGGCGGAGGAGGAGCACAGCTCCAGGACTTCTCTTACTGCAGGAGGAGTGACGTCATCAGTGGAATGATGCTGAATATTATTGAACTAAAGGAATCTTCTGCACATCAGTTGCATTGGGTACCTTTTGGTTGGAAAGGCAGAAACATTGAAATCAGTAATACATTAAAAATTTGAGCACTATAGACCGGATGTCAGACTAGGGGGTATAGCTCCCTAAAGTTACAGTATATTTACATGAGCAGCACAATTATGTGGTTGGTTTGCTTGTTTTTGTGAAACTTCTTATTTGCAGCACATTTGAATGCTTCTCATGGCACACACACACACACACACACACACACACACACACACACACACA
>JAJKFI010000003.1:23629207-23652304 GCA_029204185.1 Lerista edwardsae
CACACACACACACACACACACACACACACACACACACACACACAGAGAGAGAGAGAGAGAGAGAGAGAGAGAGAGAGAGAGAGAGAGAGAGCCCAATCCTAAGCTGCACTGGAGCAAGCTGGCAGGTCTGTGCTGTATCCAGTGCAGCTGGCATGTCTGAGGAGCCTCCCTGGCACAAGGGCACATTCGGGGAGGGCACATCCCTCCTCAATGGCTTCCTCAGATCTGCGCCTGCGAAATCGCGTGCGCCTGTCCAAGGAAGCCACGCGGCCTGGAGACGAGGCCTTGGATGTGGCCTAATGGCCACATCCCATCCACACAGCCTCCCTAGGCCAGCACCGGAAGCAAGCTGCCAGTGGCACAGACTTCTTGTACACCTGCTGCTCAGGAAAACAGCAGGATGAATAAGGAAAGGGGAGTCCAGCAACCTGGAACCCACCCCACCCCTTTCCTTGAGCCCTGGTGCTGCCTCCTGGCTCTTTCAATTAGAAAGGAAGAGCAGAGCATGCTGGGAACTCCCATAGTGCTTCACTTAGAAAGACTTTATACTGTTTGCCTTATATCAACCTGAGTCAGGCCACTGTTCTATCAGTTTTTACAATTGTGGAACAGGGACTGAGAGAGACACTTCCTTTCCCCCACATGATGCAGTGAATAAATACTGAATTTGGCATTTTGACCCTGAGTCCCAGGGCTAACACATCTGTGAGGCTGACGAGTTCTGAGCATGCATCAACCAAGATAGACGCTTTCACAATACCTCCGAGAAGCATTTCAAATAAAATGAAATAAACAACAGAGAAAGAAGAAAGAAGACCTGGGCAAGAAGCCAGAGAAAAGATAAGAGGAAGGACGGAGCAGTTATAAGCAGTTATAAGTTGGAAAAAAATATAAACTCGGTGAGTTTTGTTTATTTTATTTAAAGTCCTTCTCCAAGGGAAAAAAAAAAAAAGATGGCGACAAGGCGTGAGTACAAAGAACTGAATGAGTTGATAAGTAATATGGAAAAGAATATAAGACAAGATATTAAACAACTACAAACCAAGATTGAGGACATTGTGGAGGAGGTTAAAACAACACATTTAAAGGCAGATACTGCTCTAAAAAGAAGTCAAAATAATGAGGCAGAGATAAAGTCTTTAAGGAAAAGAGTGGCTGAATTATCAGACCGGCAAAGACGTTGAAATTTAAGAATAATTGGAATTACAGAACAAGTTAAAACAAGAGATTTGGAAAAAACTTTAATAGACTTCTTCCAAAAGTATGGGATAATAATTTCAGAACAAGACATTGAGAGAGCCCATCGTAGCCTCAAGCCAAAACCAAAAGCTGGACACAAACCAAGAGATATTGTAATTGCATTCTCAAGGGAAAAAGTGCAGAACCAAGTATGGAGAAACCTGAGAAAGCAGAAGGATTTAAAATTTCAGGGTGAAAGGGTATTTCTTCGTCTAGACTTATCATTGGAGAAAGAAAAAAGATGAAACCCTATGCCCAGAAACTGCACGATAATGGAATTCTTTTTTCTTGGGGAGTTCCAGCTACTATTTTAATCTTTAAAAATGGGAAACTTTTGAGAGCTTCAAATCCAGAAGAGGCTGAAAAATTATTTAATGAACTTAATATAAATGTGGAAGAGAAAAGACAACAAGAACAAGAGGAAGAAGAAGAAAAAGAAGAAAAAGAAGAAAAGGAAGAAGAAGAAGAAGAAGAAGAAGAAGAAGAAGAAGAAGAAGAAGAAGAAGAAGAAGAACAAGAACAAGAACAAGAACAAGAACAAGAACAAGAGGGGGACTAGTAAAAACTAGTAAAAAAGTATATGAATTGAGGATATAAATGTGTTTAGATATAATATGTTATAATTTTATGTCTGTTTAAAATCTTAAAAGAAGCAAAATGCATGTATAAAAGGCATAGTGCTTGGGTCAAGTTAATTAATGGTAATTTACTATATATGGGGTTGTTTAAAGAAAGGATTTATAGAGGGGGTAGAATAAGTGAAAACTCAGAACTACATATGGGGACGGAAAGGGGAGGATTTAGAATCCTTTACCATCCCCTCAAGAAGGGGTTTTTTTTCGGGCTATGGGGGATATGGGAAGGGAAGACCTGGGAAGAACAATTAGAAATCAAATGGTAAGCACACCTGTGGAGCATGAGACTAATAGAAATGGAGAGGACAGTTAAGATCCTCTCATTAAATGTTAATGGCTTGGCCTCAGATCTCAAACGCTATAGATTAAATAAATTGGTAAAGGGTAAAGCGATCGATATATTATGTTTACAGGAAACTCATAAAGCAAAAAAGGATTTAAGACCACTTATAAACAATCAAATATGGGAAATGCAATTTGAATCAAGAGGAACAAATAAAGCAAGGGGAGTGGCCATTCTTATTGATTCTAGAGTTAATATAAATTTGGTAGAGCAATACCAAGATAGAGAAGGAAGATTTATACTTTTGAAGTTTAGTATGGAAGGTAAAAAATATACCCTAGCAAATATATATTCACCGAACCATGGCCAAATAAGATTTCTTAATCAAGTTTTTCAAAAAATTCAATCATTTTATGAGGGTAATTTGATAATTGTGGGAGATTTCAATATCGATATTAGGAGAAATAAGAAATTAAATTTAAAAAGATGGAGATTGATTGAAGTATACAATCTTCTACAGAAAGAAAAACAGCCCACATATTTTTCTAATAGACATAAGACATTCACTTATATTGATCATGTTTTGGTGAAAGAGACAAATGATAGGATAGTGAAGGAAGTAGACACGGGGACAATTTGGTTGTCGGATCACGCACCATTGATAACAGAGATTAGGTTAATGGGAAATTATAGAGAAAGAAGGTGGAGATTTAACTCTAGAATATTCCTTCAACAAAAAGATAAAGAAGATTTAAGGAGGGAGATACAATTATATTTCTTGGAAAATAAAGGGTCTGCAGAGGAGGGTATAGTATGGGATGCAGCTAAAGCGGTCATCAGAGGAATACGCAAAAGTAAAGAGGTATATTTTAGAAGGAACATGAATATAAAAAGGGAACAAAAATTAAAGGAGATTGCAGAAACCCAGTTAAAATTACAAAGAAAGTTTGAAAAACAAACTCAGGAAAATTTAACTAGACTGAAAGCGGAATTGCAAGAGTTGGATAACCTTACTTTATGGAAAAAAGATATATTAGTAAAAAACCAGTATCAAAGAATAAGTATTAGTACGATGAAGAGACTAGCAAATTACTTGAAAAAAAGAAAGGAAAGACAAATGATAGGTTGTATGAAAGATGAAAAAGGGGCTAAGAGATAAAGATAAACAGATAAGAGAAATATTTGAGAATTTTTATAAAAAATTGTTTAAAGTTGAGGATGTAAAACAATTTGAAGAAAAGGTAAGTAAGAAACTTAATAAACAGGAATTAGCAAGATTAAATGCAGAAATAACACAACAAGAAGTAATAGAAGTTATAAAAAATTTAAAAAATGGGAAATCACCCGGATTAGATGGAATTGGGGCAGAATTTTATAAAATGATGGAAAATGAAATAGTTCAGGAGATGCAAGATCTCTTTAATAAAATATTAAAGGGAGGAAAAACTCCAAATTCTTGGAGAAAATCTGAAATATTGACCATTTTGAAACCATCAAGAAATCCAATGGAACCCAATTCGTATCGACCGATAAATTTGGCATGCCAGGATTATAAAATCTTTGCAAAAGTGTTGGCTAACAGATTGAAAGAAATACTTCCAAGATTAATAGAAGAAGATCAGTATGGGTTTGTACATGGAAGGTATATTAGCCATCCTATCAGAAATGTGATTAACACTATCTATCATGCAAATAGCAAACGAAAATATGCTTTTTTAAAGCTGGATGTATATAAGGCGTTTGATACACTGAACCATAATTACCTATTTCAGGTGTTGACAAAATTTGGTTTCGAAGGTTTTTTTTATGGAGACCTTAAAAGAAATTTATAGGGAAGGGAAAGCGGTAATTAAAGTTAATGACAACCATACAAATGAAATATCAATACAAAGAGGGGTGAAACAAGGATGTCCTCTCTCCCCAATGTTATTTGCTCTAGCTATGGAACCCCTAGCAGATAGAGTTAGATATAGTGCTAGAATTCAAGGATACAAAATAGGAAAAGAGGAGATAAAACTAAACTTATACGCAGATGATATATTATTGATAATACAAAATCCTTTGGAAGCAGTAAAGGAACTTCTTATAATATTGAACGATTTTAAAATGTGTTCAGGATTAGGGGTAAATATTAAAAAATCAGAAATTATGTTTAAAAAAGTAAATCTTAAGGAACAAAATGAAATAGCTAAATTGACAGGGATGAAATTAGGAACTAAGGTTATAAAATATCTGGGAATAATAATAACAAATAATGTTAAAAATTTGATGGGAAGGAATTATATACCATTATGGAAAAAAATACAGCAAAATCTAAAGCAGTGGGAAAATAAGAATTTAAGCATATTAGGAAAGATAAGAGCAATTAAAATGTGTATAATACCCAAGATGTTTTATCTTTTCCAAACGCTTCCAGAGGAAATCTCAAAAAAACAGTTGGCAGCGTGAGATGGTGAAATAAAAAGTTGGATATTTGGGAAGAAAAGAGCTAGAACAATAAGGAAGGTTATATATTCATCACAGGATGATTTGGGTTGGGGGATTCCAAACTTAGACAGTTATTATCAGGCCTTTCAATTAAGAATGTTATTGGAAATGGAAGGTAGTGGTATAGAAAAATGGGTGAGATGGGAAGATGTAGTAAATAAGGGAGCAGGGAAATTTGGAATATTCACATCAAATATCAAAAATGAGATTAAAAATACAATAGGACCAAGACATACAGTGTTGAAAATATGGGACAAATATAAATCTAAATGGCTGCCGAATATTTCTAAATGGGCCCCACTTGAATCCTTATATGAAAAGTTAATAGATTCAGATAAAAACTTCTGGGTTAAATTAAAGGAAAAAGGTTATAATATTGTTAAAGATATGTATAATGTGCAGGGAACGTTATATCCGTTACAAGAATGGTTGAGAGAAGTTGGAGGGAAAAATTGGTTGCGGGTAACTTCTTTGTATAATATATTGAAACAAAAAAAAATGTCATTTGATAGTAAATAAGGAGGAAACCGAGCTGGAAAGAATATATAAGAATAAAAAGGAAAATAACAAAGGGATAGCAAAAAAGATATATACATTAATGAATAAAGATCATGTGGCACTGATTATACAAAATCAGTGGGAAAAAGAATTGAAATTGTCAAAGCAGGAAATTGATAGATTAATAACAGGAATCAGGAAAATAAAAATAGAAAAATTTAGAGAACTTGAGATGAAACTTGTATTAAAGTGGTATAGAACTCCTTTGCAATTATCTCATATGTTTAAAGGAACTAGTCCAAATTGTTGGCATTGTAGAAAGGAAAAGGGATACTATATTCATCTTTGGTGGGAGTGCCCAAAGGTAAAAAATTTTTGGAAGCAAATATTAGAAAAAGTGGAGGAATTATGTAAAATTAAATTAGAAAATGTAAGTAAAATAATATTTGTGGGAATATTGGATAATAATAAAGTGCAAGAAAAAGAACTGTTAAAAGCAATAATAACGGCTGCACATGCAGTTATAGCAAAGGGATGGAGAGATGTAACAAAATGGAATATGGAAGTGTGGAATACCTACTTATATCAATGGATACAGTCAGACATATTGTCAATTCTGGGACAGGAAAAAACTTGGGAGGAAAAGCAAATAGAGATAAGAAGGAAATGGAATGGATATATAAAGTGGGTAAAAGAAGACGGGGCCAATAAGGATATTTATATTAAAATCCAAAAGGTGTGCGTATGGTTAAAAATATAAGTTAATGGTCTTTCGATCTCGCGGGGGGGGGTGAATATGGGAGAAAATGCAAAAAGAAGTATTGTCAGTATTAAAGCATTATATGAACAATAGTAAATAAAAATGTTGAATAAGAGAAAATACATGTAAATAGGTAAATATGTGTAAAGGGGAAAATATATGTATATGAAATACTTGACATGCAAATAAAAAAAAAAATTCCACTGAATCCTAAAAAAAAAAAAAAAAAAAATTGTTGGGGTGACTCAAGGTTACCCCAAGCAGCAGATTGGTGGCAGGTGTCCATATTGATCCACCCACTTGCTTCCAGTGCTGCTGCTGCGGCTTCCCCGACTCCCTGGACTAGAAAAGGAAAAGGGGAAGCAGAGGAGAAGAGTAATGTGGAGGAGGAGAGTGGTGGGATAGAGCACCAACACTCTCCTCCAGAGAGGAGTCTGCTCTTTCAGACTTCCTCTTCTCCTCTGTCCCCCCTTACTTTTCCAGACCAAGGAGTTGCAGAGGCTGGCACATCACCAGTATTTCTCTCACTGATTCATGTGCCTGGAATTCTTGAGCCAGCCCTCTTGGTTCCTGTCATCCAAGGCCTGTCTACTTACAAATGGATACCATTATTCACACTAATGGCCTGATCCTATCCTGCTGCAGCCTTCCTGCGTGCTATGGTCCGGCTGGGTACCTGGCAGTGATGGAGAGGTAAGTAAATGTTATGAACTTATCTACTCTGCTGTACCATGTTCCCAAATGAGCCTACTTGGATCTGCACCAGCGATTTGGCTGGTATACGTAAGAGTGGGTCCAGGGAGGCATATTGAGTGCGAGCTGGAGGCACAGGATATCAGCAGCAACTACCCCTCCTCCAGACAGCCCCAATCCCCACCCTAATCCTCCTTGGAATGCCCCAGAATGCCCAGGAATGCCCCTACTTGCTCAATCAGTGGCTGGGTGGTCCATTGGTGTGTTCCCCGGGGTGCCAGCCATTTGTACTGGTGGTCCAACCCTCTTTCTGTCATTGCTACTGCTGTGCCAGCAGCTCAGGGCTTGCGGTGATGAAACGTGGGTTTCACCAGCACATGGCCCAGATAGGACTGGGCTGTAAATAACATTATGAAATGGACTTCTGTGCAAAAGCATTTGTGTAGCAATAGACCGTGTAGACCTTCCATTGATATAAAATGGCATAATTTAGGTCGCTAGAACACTGTGATGGATTCATGCTCTACATGGATGGCTGCCCTTAAGAATAATGCTTAAAGAGCTTTGTCCCTATAGTTACACCAATGCAACACCATGAACCATGCTGCTGCTTGACTCCTGCTGACGTAAGGATGTCACTCCAGATGTGCTAACTGCTACTTGAGTTCCTCTTTTCCTCTGCCCTGTCATTGAGGAACTTCACTGGAACAGTGTTAGACCTATGTGAGATTAGCAAAACAATTTGCGTGCGTCCTCCCTATTCACATGAGCTCATAGAGGATGACATCTTTCTTGCATTTTTCATACTCCGGCTTGGTGCCAAGAGGTACGTGCCTTCGACATCTTTAAATTATGGTTCCACGCAATTTGCATATAATTCTACAATATTTATTGGTCACATTCAACCCTGGAAAGAATCCCGTTTGTGCATAAAACATTCTCAGCTGAACACCAAACTGAGACCTCAGGTTGTGATCCATCATAATGACATTTAGTTGCATAAAAGATGACCCTTTCACCAGGGTACATGAGACACAAATAAAACAGAAGATTATCAGGATTGTAGGTGATACATCAAAGAAACAAGAGTGCTGGTGTTTTACATATTAAATCAGTAGCAAACGGCAAGTATTCTACCCAAATTCAATCTCATTTCTTTATAATCCCCCACTTTTTTTGGGGGGGGGGAGTTGAAGAACTATGAGGAAGTGATACATCTCTGACAAAGGGAGCTATATATAGGTTTCTAAATCAGATGATTCTGAAGTTGGGGAGTGTTTTACGTAGTCAATGCTTTCTGCCTTGGTGGATTCGAGTGAGGCTTATACAATACAAGTGCCTGTAATTGATTTTAATCTTTTCCAGGTTAGCATTCACATAATATGAAAGATATTTGCGATACAGTTGAGAGGAAGGTACAGAAACATTTTGATTCTGAAATGATAAAAATGGTAAAAAAAAATGCATTGAGGCTGTTCTTGAAGAATCTGCTTGGGAAATTATCTTCTTTTTTTTTCTTTTCCTTTTCCTCCCCCCCCCCCAAACCTCAGTAAGGGAGTGTAAAAAACCCCAACCCTCTTTCAATTCACAAATGCAAGATTAATGCTGAGAACTTGTGTTCATACATGTTGTCGAATTTCATGTCACAGTTGCTACAGCAACTGTAACTTGGACATACGGCATAGATCATCTGGCATGAACTGCAACAGGAGATTCTGCATTGTGCTCTGAAAGGTTGTAATCAGGAGGGATTTGAAGTGTTTCTTTTTTGGCATCACATACATTGCATAGCCCAAGGCTAAGTGTATTGAACTGGTGCATTTTTTCACGCCCACCATAGAAGTTGTGTTAGGCTACAATCCTATACACCAAGGGCCTTCAACCTTTTGCATGCCACGACCCCAATAAATCAATATATAAATATTGACCCACCATCAATCCTTCCCCCCTCCCAAGACCATGTCTGCCCACTCCAAACCCTGTTGCCGCCCACTTTCCCTTGTTACGCCCTCTCAGCACTGCTCACTGTAGCCAAATATTCTTGTTAGAGAGAGCAGAAAAAGTTACCATGAAGCCTGGCATTAGTAAAAGCTAAGAACCTCAGCAGGACATGGACACCATCTCCTGGTTTCTGAAGGGGTACCAGAGAAGAATGCCTCCCCCTTTACCTGGGGGTGCTCTAGTCCAGTGGTCTTCAGCCTTTCTCATTCCTTTCAGTTGCCAGGACCCCACAACTGAGGCTTCGTGACCCCATTGGTGTCCCAACCGCAAGGCTGAAGAACACTGCTGTATATCATTGGTTCCTAACCTTTATTTTTTCACTTGCAATCCATTTCCATAAATTGTACCCCTCATAAGATAAAATAAGATAAGAAATTTATTTGTCATTACACTCACAACTGGGTGCAACGAAATGAGGTGCTCTTCCCCACGGTAAAACTAGACAACACCAAAACTAAAATATGCACAATCAACCATACAACAATCACTTATACAAATATAAATACCCCTTTACTTCCCGCAATATAGCTTCCATACACACTTATGACCCCGCATTTAAACTCAATACTGCACTTGGATAGAAACTGTTCTTAAATCTACTCGTCCTTGCAAAACCTTAGCAAAATGAGCAAAACTCATCTTAGCAAAATGTCCCAGGGCAGTGCTCTTCAAACTGGTGGGTCATGACCCACCAGCCTGAAGAGCATCGTCCTGTTTCCCTTTAAGGGGCGGGGAGAGGGAGAAAGGAGCAACACAATCCCCAGGATTGCGACACTGCCTGCACGGAAGGGGGCTTTTTAAAAAATTACCTGTAGATAATGCCGACTGAGGGAGAAGAATCTGCTCCATCTCTGGCTGATGGATGAGGTCTTCCCATTGACTTGCCATGATGGTACCTCACCTTTCCTTTTTCCCATGGCTCTGTTCTAGGCTGAAGTGATCATGAGGAATTTCCCCTGCGAGAAGAACCTGATGGTCTTCCCCACCCAAGAGGAAAAGACCCAGGAGGCAGGTAACTGAAGAGGTAGGTGGTCCAGGAAGACAAATGAACTTGAAGACAAAGCAATTGCACAGATTACTCCAATTAAATAATATTGACAAGAGCTTTCTAGAAGGGGAAGGAAAGGAGTGGTGAAGAACTATTCCCTCTGGGCTTAGGGACTTGTTGAGAAGGAAAGGGATGTTGGAGAACTTTGAGGACTGCATCTTGAGGTAACCTGCAAAACAGCCACAGAGGATAGGGAGACGGGAAGACTGAGGCATTGAGGCCATTCCAGAGACACCAATAGGGGTTTTCCTGATGTGTAGTGAGAAATAACTGGCTCCCTTTGGTAGACACAATTTATCTCTCTCTATGGCTTCTACTCTTCCCCCAAAAGATATTTCTTGAGCAGTCTGACCCTTGCCTTTTTTAGATGACAGCAATTCAGGAAGGAGTCTCCTATGCTAGAGATTTGTCAGCTGCTTTTATTGGCTTTGATGACAGGCAGAGAAATGCATCTGGTATGATGAAACTTGACACAGGCAATTGTGGTGAGTGCAGTTCTGGCAATCATAAGAGAAGTGATGAGTAAAGGCTGACAGGGGAGAACAAGGGACTGGATGTGGGGAGATTCCTTTGGAAGCCAAACTAGTGCCTACAACTGATTCACTTGTTTCAACAGGGAATATTCACTTGTTTCAATAAAGGTAAAGGTAAAGGGTTCCCCACGACCGAATGGTCTCCTTGTGACCGACTGTAGGGGGCGGTGCTCATCTCCATTTCAAAGCCTGTAGAGCCAGCGTTTTGTCCAAGGACAAGCTTCCATGGTCATGTGGCCGGTATTATACACCGTATACACCGTAGCGCACGGAACATAGTTCCCTTCCCACCGAAGTGGTCCCTATTTATCTACTTGCATTTTGGTGCTTTTGAACTGCTAGGTTGGCAGGAGCTGGGACAAGCAACGGGAGCTCACTCTGTCACGCAGTCTTGAACTCCCAACCTTGCGGTCGGAAAGCCCAGCAACAGCGGATTAACTCAAACGCATGAAATCCAAATTTCAAGAAAATTGAATTGATGCTGCAAAGGTTTAAGTCCAATTCTTAGAAGCTGAGTGGAGGTTTAGTCCAGGAAAAAGAACACAGTGAGCAGTAGTGAGTTGGGGAGGTTGGAAAGTATTTATGGGAGTCAAGTTGAAAATGTCCTACTAGGTTCTCATCAGCTGTTTTCTCTTTGGTCTTTTCCGATCGCAGAAACCTCTCAGGAGCCACAGGCAAATGGAAGTCCTACTTCATACAAAAATGAGGTGAGGTATACCTATGTAGGGGAAAGAATACTTATCCAAAGTTCTAAAACAGAAACTCCCTCCCGGTCCCAAGTGCTGTTTACCGTTCCACCCCAGTGCCTCTGAATTTGCAAGCTGATCAGATGGAAGGGATGTTCTGAGCAGTCTCGTCTATTGCCCAGCATCTCAGCAGGATGTACAGCAGGATGTCCAGGCAAACACAACTGCACAAAGTGTCACTGCCCCCAGAGTGGCTTGCAAACTCAGTGGCAGCATTGTGGAATGGTAAACAGCACTCACAGGTGGGAGGGATTTCTTCAAACCCCGGGTTTGACCGGTGGGACAGGGTTTGGAGATCCCTGCTCTAAAACATCATCGGGGTAGAAGAGTGTAAGGATGGGTCAGTGCAGGAAGTGACATTTCTAAATCAAGTACAACAGGATATTCATTCATTCTTTTTGTTCTTAAATCCAGATGACATCAGATAAGGAGGAGGAGGAGGAGGAGGAGGAGGAGGAGGAGGAGGAGGAGAAGAAGAAGAAGAAGAAGAAGAAGAAGAAGAAGAAGAAGAAATACTAAACAGTATTTAGTATTTAGTATTTGTTTACTACCTGAACGTCCCCCCACACACAATCAATTAGGTGTACATAATAATTCCAGTAGTTATGTGGCATGATGATTGCATATTATGTTCTTGTTTTGTAGTGATTTTTGCAAATGATCACCAATACTCTCTCCTGTTTGTCTCAATTCCCACTGTGGCAGTTAGGCTGCGTCTTTCTTTGTGTAGGCTTGGTTGATTTTGACTTCCCCTGTGTTTGTTATAATCAGCTCAAAGGTTGTGGCGATACGTTTTTCCCCAGCCCTTCTGCTTCTCGCTTGTGTTGTGGCACTTTGCTTAGGATTTCTCTTGTCCGGTTCTGGGCTGGAGGCTCATTCCCTGCACACCTCCTTGGCCAGTAACATTAGGAATCCAACAAACTCTAACCCGGAGATACACCAGGACAATAGTTCCCAACCTTTTCCCCCCAATGTCATACCCCTTGGCAGCCTATTTCCACTAATTGTACTCCTCATATTAGCAAATCGTTTAAAATAAGGATAGTTGCTGTTATTTCAACAACAAATATTTCAACATGCAACAAATATTTTATATACAGAAGGGCGCAATCCTAACCTGGATTTAGGCCCGCAAAGTTTGGCCAGCAAAAGAGCCACCGTTTGGGCTACTCTCGGAGTCAGAGAGGATGGCGCACGTCTGTGTGCTGGCTTCTCTGACTCCAAAGGTGGTCCAAATGCATTTTATGGTGGCCCTTGTGCAGGCCAAACATTGCTGGCCTAGCTGTGCCGGCCTAACTCCAGGTTAGGATTGCGCTCTCAGTGTTCAGTGTGATCCTTGAGCTTGTTTTGAGGTGTATAGTTTTTTTTTAAAGTCAGATTCAACTGATGTAAGATACAGTCTTAAATCTAGAACTGCATTCAGCTTTCTTTGGTATTTATTTTTATGAAGACATAAGAAGAGAAACCCTTTCCACCCGCTTCATATCCTTGTTTGTATTGCTGGCAAGTTTCATTTGCAAATATCAAAAGAGTAAAGAAGGTTTCATGCTACCCCTCACACTGTACACTGTGATAGTCTTAATCGCCTATGTACAAAAATCCATACTTCATGTGTTCATTGCAGTATTTTCTCTTTTTACCTGCTTGAAGAACTGAAGACTATGCCTTTTTGCTGTTTTGCACCAAAGTGTTAGATGTGTCACTTTCCATATTATGATTCAGCGTTTTTACTGTGCCAGGTTTCAACTACTAATCCATATCTGATCATTCATGATGACCAAAAACTAGCAGCGGGTGGGAATTTCACAGCCAGCTAGCTGCCTTCCTTCCTGCTTTGCCAGTCTGCAAGGCATTTTAATACAAACCTGCCTTTTCCTGCCATCATTCAGTTCTTTTTTAGAGTACTCCTAAAGGTCTGGCAAGTACCCTTGGGGTACACATACAACCAGGTTGGGAAATCCTGTCCTGCCCTCTGCATTTTCAAAAGACAGCAGGATGAGAGCACAGCAAAAGAGCAGCCGTGAAAATGGGTGAATAATGGGGAGTGTGAAGTTCATAACCCCCACTTT
This sequence comes from Lerista edwardsae, assembly GCA_029204185.1. Lineage (NCBI taxonomy): Eukaryota > Metazoa > Chordata > Lepidosauria > Squamata > Scincidae > Lerista > Lerista edwardsae. The sequence continues at coordinate 23,642,200 of JAJKFI010000003.1, forward strand.
CCTTGCCTTTAAGCATCTTGAAATCTCTGCTGCCACAGAACTAAGCTTTCACCTTTAAGGAAATATATGTTTGCTAGTGTACTAATAAGCAGTGACAGTGAGACTGTGAAATGGAATTGTTCCCTAGGAAAGATGCACATGGCATAGAGCAGTTTTAGGATGTTGTAATGGCTTTATTTAAACAGGAATGCATCAAACATGAGTTGCTGCTTTTGATCAAAGATTATTGATAGGCAATCTGCTTATTCACGTTACAGCCTACAAAAATTAGGAGTGTGTCAGCCTAAACATGTCAGAGTCTGTTTTATTAAGGAAAAAAGAAAAACCCAGCTCCGTGGTAGGATTTTGCATACCGTATTTAAAGCTTTTATTCATGTGCCTTTTGATCCGGTGCAAGCATAATGCACCATATTTGAAAACTTCTCTTCAAGAGGAAGAGTCTTTTGATAGTTGCTATTTCTTCCTGGGTTTAAGAAGTGTTGGGTGTTGGGTGTCAAACCTAAGAAATTACAAGCCTGAATGGCTAAAGGCCTAGTCACAGGGTAAAGGTGCTGAGTCATTTTGCCAGAGAAAGGACCCAGGAGTCCTGAGCCCCACACAGCTGAGGAATCACTCAGCAGTCATGACAGAGGATGAAATCATCCTATTTCTGATGGGCTCTGGGAAATAATTAAGCAGAGCCAGGATCAGCTGTATGGTGTGGGGTAGCTGTTAGAGGCGTGAGCTGAGGAACTTTACTGAACTGTGTATGCTTTGCTGCTGGAAACTCTGTTCCTTAATACGGATTCCTTGCAGCCTTATCTCCTGTGTCTGTGTTTTTCTTCTCTGGAGTGCTGTGACCTTGACGGCTCTCTATCTCAGGGTGGTGAGCTGCTTCCTGCAGACCTTTTATCAAGAAGGATTGTATTTGTGCTATTGTACACTCACCCTATCCGACTGTGGGGGCATTTAATCTTGGTGACAATTTTGCTGGGGTAGCACAGTGGCTATTTGTGACTGAGGACTTCCCCAGTTTAAGTCTCATCTTCAGTATGATTTCAAGACTTGGCAAGCCATTCCCTCTCAGTCTTAACTTTCCCAGCTGCAGTATAGTTAGTGGTGGCGCATGGCACTTTGCTGTCTGAATCCTTCCCAAAATGCCCTCTGCATGCACGTGCATGCCCTCTGGTGGCTGAAGGGAGAGGGCAGGTGAGTGAGGGAGCAAGTGTGTGCAGGGGACAGTGGTCAGGGTGAGGGCACAAGCGATAGCAGCTCCCTACCCTTCTGGAACTGCTGGAAGCTCCACTGTTGGAAGCCCTAATGGAAGAAGAGGAAAAAAACTGCGGTGACTGCAGACCACCTCGCCCCAACTACTTGATGCTTGCAAAGCACAAAGCGGGCAGGAATAGGCCACTTGGATCTTACATGTCCCTTTCCTTTCCTTTCACCACCCAAGAATGTGGTCCACGGCCTCAATGCTGATTCTCTTTCCAAAGAATAGAAGCAGTGGCATAGCTAAGGCATCTGCTACCTGGGCTTAAAGAAGGTTTTGTAGCACCTCCCCCACTGAAAGAAACTTTAAATAAATAAATAAATAAATAAATAAATAAATAAATAAATAAATAAATAAATAAATAAGGTTGTGTGGCTAATTGACCTTAACGTTTGATAGAATAAAGATATTTCTATGGGGTTTGTTTCATTGCATTCTACATTAAATTACCTTTCTTATGATGTATAACACAATGATGTTATTAATACTTACCAAGGCTTTCACAATTTTGTCCACTAGTGTCAAGCTCAGCTTGTTGCCTCCCTAAAGCTTGTTGCCCAATGCAATTGCACGTGCATGCCCTCTGGTGGCTGAAGGGAGAGGGCAGGTGAGTGAGGCCACTTCACCCCCTCAGCTATGCTGCTGAACCAAAGCAGTGCATGCTGGGAACCCAGCATGCACCACTTCTGTTCACTGAAAACAGAAGTGGTGTGAAGCAGGGAGGACATGTGCCGTTTCTCCTGGTAAGCAAACTAACAGGAAGGGAAGGGAGCATAACTCCACGCAGCCTCTCCCTGCCAGTACGGCCTTTGTAAGAAAGAGGGAACTGGGAAGAAGTGATTTGGATCTATGGCAGCTGCTTTGTTTTCTTTCCCCTTCTCCCTCCAACAGTGCTTGTTCTGCACAAGGTGGAAGAGAATTGAAGCCCCCAGCAGAGCTGCAGTCTGGAATGGGCAGTGGACAGATGGGCTGCGTGTTTGTCCGTGTGCCACCTCTCCAAAGGTGCTGCTGTTCCAGGTCATTTCATGGCACGGCCAGCCCGGAATACAGTACAAAAACTTCTCTTACAGAGTTGTTGTAACAATGACAACCAATTGATACATGCAGAACTTGTTGAAAGCAGTAAAGGTAAAGGTAAAGGTTTCCCCACGACCGAATGGTCTCCTCGTGACCGACTGTAGGGGGTGGTGCTCATCTCCGTTTCAAAGCCTGTAGAGCCGGCGTTTTGTCCGAGGACAAGCTTCTGTAGTCATGTGGCCGGCATGACTCTACTCCATAGCGCACGGAACGCTGTTCCCTTCCCACCGAAGTGGTCCCTATTTATCTACTTGCATTAGGTGCTTTCGAACTGCTAGGTTGGCAGGAGCTGGGACAAGCAACGGGAGCTCACTCCGTCACGCAGTCTCAAACTCCCAACCTTGCGGTCGAAAGCCCAGCAACAGTGGATTAACTCACTGCGCCACCACGTCCCACTTGTTGAAAGCAGTGCACAGGTGCAAAGTCTAGTTATGATTGCACCTGGGAAACCAAGGCCTGGTTCTCTCACATGCACCCCTACCTGGTTGTGGGCCTCTGCTTTTTAATGGTCTGGGTGGACTCCTCCTCCTGCACGCCACAAATGTTGCAGAGCATTCATTGTGGCAAGAGCCCTTGAGATTATGAATTCAAGTCCTACCTTTGCCCATGTTAGGGGCCTGTAGCATTTGGGAGGGCGCATGGCCCAGAGGTAGAGCACATGATTTACCTGCAGAAGGTCCAATAGCCTTTATCCCTAGTTAAAGAATCTCCTGCTGGAAGAATACTCTGCCCAAGAGAGTGGAAAGAAGCTGTCTGAAAAAAAAATGTTGGGCTTGATGAACCACTGGTGTAACTCACAGAAAGGCAACATCACAGCACTGCAAACAGTTCTGAGATTTACACTGCAGAGACGTGGCATGCGCAGTTGTGAAACACAATTAAATGTTCCTGGTTGCTGTGATTGTGGCCCACTCTGTGTGGGAAGGAAAAATGGCCTGACAAAGAGGAGACTGATCATGTGAATTTCCTCTACACTGAGACTTCATCATGATAATGTTCGGAATGAAGTTTTTATAACTACAAAGGGAGCAATTGAAAAAGAACTCATGCCTCTTTAAGTGAAGGCTGTTTAATGATGCTTCTATTCCTCTCTTTCTTTTCTGTTTAATTCATGGATTGAAAATAATTTTCTCTATCAGCAGCTCACAACCAGACACTGCCACAGGGGGCTCCAAGGCGGATGCTAGATCGTTCTGCAAGTATATTGTGAAGGGAAGCAAATATTTCTGATCAAACTCTAAACCCGGAAAGAAAATGCAGGTGGTGTGATTTCAGGTTTAAGAACAAGAGCAGGTTTAAGCTTAAGAACAGACACATCTTCCCTTTTTTGCTAATGCATGATGTATGTCTGATGTATGGCTAATGCAAGCCTGATGTATGACTCCTATAGGTATAGAAAGAGGAAGAACCTTTAGGGGAATCCTAACCTGGAGTTAGGCTAGCACAAGCAGCTATCGGATCTACAAATGACCTGGGGGAACACTGGGCGGGGCTTAGGCGGGACATCCGGGTGATTGGCAGCCCATCCGCGGCGATCCGCAGCTGCTCTGGCCTCGGGGGGGGGGCTCCTGCTCACTGTGGAGGATGGGTGAGGGTTGTGCTGGGTGCCTGGCGAGCAGCGGTGGGGCTCGCTAACCGGGGGCAGCCCCCCCTGAGGCCAGGACAGCTGCAGAACGCTGCGGACGGGCAGCCAATCACGCGGAAGCCCCAGTGTTCCCCCAGGTTGTTTGTAGATCCCATCGCTGAGCACAAGTGATTTGTGACTTGTGCTGACCAAGGAGTGTTGCAAATGTGCTGTAAAGCACTTTTGTACCACTCTCGTTGTCAGGGATGCTGGCGCACAGATATCCGAGGGTGTTGCAAATGTGCTTTACGGTGCATTTCAAACACTCCTGGACACTAACTCTAGCTTAGGATCATGCTCTTAAGGTGATACATGTTCAGTGAGGTTTCCTTTAATTGTCAGGCTTTCCTGACTTTTTCAATTTTCAGTTATTGTTGTGGATTTCAGACCTAATTTGAGACATTGTCTTACTGGGACAGCGTGGCTCCACTGAGGGCACAATCAGTGATGTCATGCAGGGGGTACGTGGGGGTACGCGAGTACCAGTTTCTAGGATTACAGCTGGCCCCGCCCATTCGTCCGCCCACTCGTCGACTCTGCCCTCTGCAACGTTTGAATTTCCTGCATGTTTGAGTTGCCTGCATGTTCTCAGAGCCAGGCAGGCAGGCAGGCAGCAAGCGGAGCCTTTCCTTTCCTTGCCACTGAAAAATGAGTTGCTCTGGGGTTTTAACATGATGCCAGGCCTCTTTAACATGTTCTGGGGATGCTGTGGAATACTGTTGCAACTGTTGGGTCAGTTTAAAATCATCTGAGGCCTCAAAAAGGGCTTTTTTCATGTCACTTCCTGCCACGACATCACTTCTGGCTTATGATGTCACTTCCAGTGGGCGGGTCCCGATACGTGCCAATCAAAAGTGAGTACCTATTATTAAATCATTTAGATGACACCACTGGGCACAATTCTCACCAACTTTCCAGCACCAGGGTAAGGGCAATGCAGCTCCAAGGTAAGGCAACAAAGATTTCCTTACCTTGTTGAGGCCTCTGTGACTGCCTCCCAACTGCAGGATAAAGCACATGCCCCATTGGCACAGCTATGTCAGTGCTGGAAATTTGGTGAGGATTGTGCCCTGAGTTAAATGGCTGGGAATAACAAGAAGAAGGGGGAAATGACATTGTTCTTTTCTGAGCTGGTTTGGGTAGGAACAGTTTGGAAAGGATAACCCTGCAGGGTTTCCAAGTATTCCCTGGTGTGCTATTTTCTTGAAAACCAGAAGAACGAGCCATAGTTTGGCCACCCCTGGTTTATTATCAGTACATCCATCAATCAATCAATCAATCAATCAATCAACCACTAGTATTTATATACCGCTTTTCAACACAAAGTTCACAAAGCGGTTTACAGGCAAATAATAACATTAAAGTTAAATGGCTCCCTGTCCCAAAAGGGCTCACAATCTAAAAGAATGGAGAACACCCCAAGCAACAGCCACGAGAAAGACACTGCGCTGGAGTGATGAAGGACAATTGCTCTCCCCCTGCTAAATATAAGAGGATACTACTTATACATAATACTAGTATATAATATACTACTTACATAATACTAGAAACCATTTGCAGCTCTCTCCCCTTTTACATATAAGAGAGGGAAAGCTTTTGTGTGAAGTAAACCATGGTCTCTGTATTATTAATACCCTTGGAGGACTGTGGTTTACTTCAAACCACAACTGGTAAAAAAAACAATCCAGGATTACATCATGGTTTCAGATCCTGGTTCGTTCTCTAATCTGGAACCCTGATGTGTTTTAGGCCACTTAGTGGTTTTGCTGTCTTCTTCCTGGGCCGCCAAATGTGACTTCTTGATGAATCTTGTGCAGCTTTTCTAAATCCAGGGAGGGATGTTGGGGTTGTGCTCAATGGCTTCATCCCCAAACTCCATTTCTTGATCCAAACAACAGAAACTGCCTATGCACAAGCAATATGAACGTAGGCTCTATCTGCAAGCTTTGTACCCTGCACTTCTTTAGGGCTCATTTTGTATGCATGTAGTCCCTGTGTAAGCTTGGAGATTGAGGCTAATAAAGGGACACAAGCCTAATAATCCCTGGATTCTCAAATCTGTTGCTCTGCAAATTTAGAAAATCCACATAGGTCTAAAGTGTTACAGGGGAGAAGAGTGATTTAGGCCAGGCAGCCAGAGAAGCCCATGGAGTATAAATGCAGTTTGCAAGAACTCTATTATTCTGGGATATTTAACTTGATTAAAAGTGCAGCATTTAATTCAGTTCTAATTAAAGCTGTAACTTAGATCACACTGACACAGAATTTACAAGGCAAATGACTACGTTCATTTTAGCAATTTAGATAATGAGATTTTGCATTTCTTTTACTACCCTTGTATTTATTGTGCAAAATACAAACAAAGATGCCAGCAATGACTATTTGTAGTTACTTCCCCCCCCCCACCATTACTTTACGTGAAGGAAAAAACTTAAATTATGGGCAATCATTGGCAAAATATTTTTATGAAGATTTAATAGAACACTTATTCAGAATAAAATACCTAAAAATCTTAAAGTGTAAGTACTATGTAGTACATTCTAGAGTGTGAGTAGCTTAAGCAATACTTATTTCCATTTTTTTCCTGCTTGGTTGATTTGCAGTGTTCATTTTATTCGTAATTAATCCTGAATCTTTGCTCATATTAAGAGTTGTATGCCAGTAGTTCCCTGAAATTTTCTTGGTAGATGGCTTGCAATCCAGTTTGGAACCTTCAATAAAGAACTGGTTTCTGTTCAAGAATAATTTTTCTTACATGCATCCAAATGTTCGTTTGTGTGTTTTAAAATTCAGGTAAGTTTGATATCAACCAGCTCAACTATGAGGCTACTACTTACATTAAGTTCTGTTCCCAGAACCCCCGTGGATGTCAAAATCTGTGGATATTTAAATCAGCAGATTTTGGGGGCTCTAACCCTCTGTATGTGACTGGAGCACAGTTCTGGTCATGTTTGGAGAGAAACGGGTTGGCCCCTGGGGGGGTGGGGTGGGCGTGTTCAGCAACTGCAGATTCTGAAATCCATGGATGTCGAATAATAATGTGGGCCTTGAATAATGTGGGCCCACCTGTATATGAATCTGGATTTCTTCCAGAATGCTTTACGGTGAATAATACCTAACATTCATATAATGCTTTCTGAGTGTGCAAAGTGCCTGTTTGCTTTATATTAGCTGTTTTATTTTGATGTAATCCTTACAACAGGTAAGGAAAGACCCAATCCTACTGAGTAACTGTGTTGCTGGAAAGCACATTCCAGTGTTACAGTGGGCTTTATGGCAGTTGCAAAATGTGACCTGCCATTCTGCACAGACTGGCTGATGCCACAAGTGAAAAATGTGGTGAGCAGCCACATCAGTGGCCTCACGAGAAGCCATGGCAAGAATAAATCAATGTGGACAGAAACAGGAGAGGGGGAGGAATAAGGTGGGGAACCAGGCAGGAAGTGGATGAATATCAGTGGCAGAAGCACCACCAATATCCTATCCCATTCTTGGCCTCAATGTGAATATGAATATGAAGACAGAATGTAAAAACAATGAACCACCACCATCTCTGGTGTTCATCCTTTCGCAAAATTGGTACAGTGGCCTCTGTCATGTGTATAACCTTGTTATGGGTTTGCTCTGCCTTGGTTACTGTGAATGGGCCCGTTGTTAGGCTTTGCTTAAGATGCCACTTAATGGGAGTCAAGAAGGCATCACTTGAGGGGAATCAAAGAGCTGACAAAAGTGCATTAATATTTTTAAATGATGTTTGGGTTTTTTTCTGCCTTGGCTGGCCTGAAATCCAGCTTTCAGGAAGCGACACGGCACAGAATGAAAGGCAAAGAAACAAGGAATGGTGCTGTTTGAATGGGGGAAGATAGTGCTGAGAGTTTAGGTGGGGATAGCGAAATTGGGGCATAGCCCTGTGTAAGTTATAAGCAGCAGCTGCTCCATTGGGATCTGATACAGAATCAGTGAATTTGTTGCCTCTGGCAGCCAGGAATGCCTGTTTGCTTCCTTCCATCCGGCCTTGTTTGTATATTTGCAAATAAACTGAGCGTTTCAAAGACAGTGTATGGTGCTCTCTGGTGCTCTTCAATCCAAAGGCAACGAAATCCTATTGCAAGCGTCCCTGGACACTGGGGCATAGCATAGCCCAGTGTTTGGAAGTAGGGAGCACATAACAGCGTCCCATTAATTGTTCAGTTTAACTGGAAAATTCAGTCATCAGAGTGGAATGTGTGAAATGGTGCTGTGACTCTGAATAAGATTTGGACTGAAATGACAGCAGCTGTTCTCGTGTATGGAAATGTTTTGTTTATCTTGGCATACAATGCATACTGGAGGAAACACTGGAATCAAACCTCAGGTGAGCCTCCATCAAACCAACACATCAATACATACATTGAACAAAGCATATTTAAGCATCCATTCAAGTAATCCTAATAATTTAAGCGTGCATTCCCATAAGCATGTGAATTTAAGCATGCAGAATTCACATAATTCTGGTCGTCATCAGATGGGTTATTATAGCTGAAACGAATTTAAAGCCTCGGTAAATAAGAAAAGTGGCCACTTCAGAATAATTATGCTGAGATGAGGATTGTCCAATCACTTTTCTAAAGGCAAAATCTCTTGAATGAAAGAGACTTGAGGCACCTAAGAGACTGAGAGCGCAATCCTAAACTTACTTTATGCTGGCACAGCAGGCTCCCGAGTGTCACAAACATGCCATAATGCATGTTTGTGGCAACTTGGGAGCAAGTCACACTGGTGTAAGGACAGGTGCTGGCCTGCTCCCACCAAATCCCATGCCTTTGGCACCTAGAGGTTGGGGAGGGTTATATCCTAACCCCCTCCTGAGCACCCCCTGAGCTTTACACCAGGCTGCACTGATTTGCGCCAATGATTTTGCAGGCCAGTAGTATGCCTGTTGGAGCGCAGGACAGGATTGGGCTGTGACAGATCTATTTATGAAGCTGTTGTCTTCTGGGTTAGAGCATTGATCTATCTAGCTCAGGGGTGCCACACGCATTTCATTCAGTGGGCTGAGTAGCATTTATGATACCTACGGAGGGCCAGAAGTGATGTCATTAAACAGGAAGTGGTGTCATTAAGCAGTTCATTACCATAAATCAGCACTTTTTTCCTTACCTAAGAACTCATCAGCTGCCAATAGAAGAGAAAATATGCAGACCTTGATCATATGTTCAAGGTATGGGAGAGCCCATTTATCATGTTGGCTGCCCTTTTAGCAGTGACATATCAGCACAGCTCAGCAACTGAGAGCAGTTGATGGTGGTTCTGGGAGAGCCTGAGGGCCAGATAAAGCGCTACCACGGGCCGCATCCAGCCCCCAGGCCTTATGTTTGACGCCCCTTTTCTAGCTCATCAGGGATATTCCCATTAGGGGCTTACCCTAAAGGTCTGAAAGTTCTCTTATCTTGAGGAGGCTTCTGTACTGTCTCCTCCCCACTGTAGGATGCAGCGCGTGCCCAGTTGGCACAAGTGCATGAGTGCTGGTTGCAGGGGAAAGGATTAGGCTGCAATATGGTTATTCTCTGAAAGTTGCGTAATAAAATAATACTACAGAAGACTGTCTAAAACGCAGTGTTATGTATGCAATTTCAAGCCAAACCAATAGAGAGCTTATCTTTAGTTCTTCTGAAAGTGCCTATTTCTGTTTCATTGTTGTTGTTTTTCAGTACATCTTAATTATTTTAAAGTGAAGTCCCCCATTCCTAAAAGGGGTGATCTGTCTGTCTGGGTCCTGTCACAGTGGCTGGAGAAGTGATAGGCATCCTCCTTCACACCCGCCGCCGTACCCTGACACTGCTGGCTGTCGGTGCCTAAATCCATCACTAACGAAAAGTGCTGACATAATGATCCAGTGCAGCATCGCCTCGGGTGACATAGTGATGCATTTTCTCATCGCAGTAGCGGAACGTTGTGATATTAATGTAGACGTGGTTTGCTATTTCAATAAATTATGAACGTGATTACGCATTTGCGCCACGGTGACTTCAAGTTTTTAAGCATTCACACCATAGTTATAGACACTTCTTTTTTTGTTTGTTTTTTCCAGCTTCCAAAATGCCCTGTCCTGTAGAATGTATCAAGTGTATGCAAATTAAGGGATTTTAAACACACTGAGGCACGCATGCAGA
>JAJKFI010000003.1:23652704-23674080 GCA_029204185.1 Lerista edwardsae
CTGGATAGATAGATAGATAGTGGTTCAGTTCACGCAGGGGCTTGATGTGCGATGAACAGCCTGTTCATGCGCACATACTGTAGCTGGGGCAAAAATGGTCAGTTTTGCTGAGGAAGTGAGCAGGCCGTCTCTCCCTTTCCCTCCTCAGGTTGTCCATGAGGAAAGGAAGTGGTTTCTCTTTGCTTCTGGCTCTGCTTTTGCAGGAGCACATTGAGCACTTCCAGCCCCTCAAAAATCTAGTTCTGGTATTTGCAACTCCCATCCACTGGCAGTGAGAGGAATGTTTCCCTTGCTGGCAGGTCCTGTTCCCTGACCAGGGGTCGCTGGTTTGTTGGAGGCTGAAAATGGCACTGTTGCATCTTGCAAATCAGCATGGGAAATGTTGTGATGCTAAATGGTTTTGCTTTGCTTTTTTAAAAAAGGTCACTGCTAACCATCTGTTTATTTCACTTTAATGATACGCCTGACTAGATACTGCTTTGTTATTTCCCTTATGGGATTAGGTACTTGAGGAAATTGCACGGCTGGTCTGATTCAGATGTTGGTCGTCCTCACACAACTAATTGCAGTAGCTCATGAGGCCACCAGCCTGTTGGTTACTGTTGCATTACATTTATATTGTTGCATTATATTTATATCCTGCCTGCCTGCCTGCCTGCCTGCCTTCCATCACAGAATTCACGGGGGCACACAAGAGGTCACTGGGCTGTCACTCATCCAGGTTTTGACCAGACCAAGTCCTCCTTAGTGTCAGCAAGGGAGCTGCATCGTGTCCCCCTCAGATCACACCCGGGGATTTTATAGCAGACGAATGCTCTGAACCGGTTCCTCCATGTGGAACCACTGCACACGGCCCCAATGCAAGATGCGCAGTTGCAGGACCTTGGGACTGGGCTGTTACAGTCATGCGGATTAGATATTGCCCTCGTATATTGGTTCATGCAGCCTCGGCCTTCAGGTGATGTTTGCCAGGTTTTGAGTCCACTGGTGGGCTAAAGTGATTCTATAGGCAATAGATGGGGACCTGCTGACAGTGTGGACCAGGCTTATCTTCGGAGGGATCTCTGTAGTTTCCCCTTCCTACGGGGAATAAAAAGAATCCATAGGTCTGTGTAAGCATACTACTGAGGTAGTGAAACGAGGACAATGAAGGAAGTTGATTTTGGAAAGGAAGGAATGAAGAATAGCCCTTTAGTGAATATGTGGAGAGGGGAAGAGATTGCACCTACCAGTCCTTCTTTTTATTGTTAGGGTGCAATCCTAACCTGGAGTTAGGCTGGCACAAATCAATTGTGCCGGCCCAGGAGTGTTGCAAATGCATCATAAAGCACATTTGGACCGCTCTCGGAGTCAGGAAGGCCAGAGCTAACTGGGCAAGAGGCACTTATATTTCCTCTTTATGTTCCTCTTACATGTAGCAGCGGGAGAATAATTGTCCCTATTCACCTCTGCACAGTGTCTTTTCCATTGGCTGCTGCTGGTGGTGTTCTGCATTTTTTTAGATTGTGAACTGTTTTGAGACAGGGAGCCATTTAACTTTATCATAATTTGTCTGTAAACCACTTTGCAAATGTTGTGCTGAAAAGTGGCATATAAATTCTGTTGATTGATTATGTTGCATCTGCCTGTCGAAGGGTCTCTATAACCTATGCGCCTATCCTTTGTTTGAACACAGAATGGGCGGCAAGGCCAGTGGGTGTGATCCCAAACCTTCCCTAATGCTACAGGAGGTGTAATGGCATCTGGCCTAGGTGCCTTTAAAAGGGAACTGGATGGATTTCTGGAGGAAAAGTCCATTATGGGCAATAGGCCATGATAGGTTGTGCACCCTCCTTATATTAATAGTAGGCTACTTCAGAATGCCAGGTGCAAGGGAGTGGCAACAGGATGCAAACATCTTGTTGACTCCTGGGCTCCCTGAGGCACCTGGTGGGCCACTGTGAGATACAGGAAGCTGGACTAGATGGGTCCTTGGCCTGATCCAGCAGGGCTCTTCTTATGTTCATGTTCCGTGTAATGCATGAGTCTTTTTGGTTGGAAGCCAGCTGAAGTCAAATGCAAGTTGTGTATCTCAGGGTGCAGTCCTAACCTGCAGTTAGGCTGGCACAGTTAGGCCAGCAAAGTTTGGCCAGCACAAGGGTCATTATAAAGTATGTTTGGACCACTCTCAGAACCAGAGAGGCCAGCACACAGATGTGCGCCACCTTCCCTGACTCCGAGAGTGATCGAAATGTGCTTTATGCTGGCCCTTGAGCCAGCCAAACTTTGCCGTCCTAACTGTGCTGGCCTCACTCCAGGTTAGGATTGCGCTCTAAGTCAAATGCAAGTTGTGTCTGCCACATAAGACAACTTTGTTTGTGACAAAGAATATATGGCTACTTGATGTTGAATGCAGATCCATGTACAATTACATAGGGCTGACTCTTTCTTTACTTTTGTACTGCCAAATATGAAAAGTATGTAGGTATAGGTACTCCTCTTTCAAACAAATAAAAAAATACACACATCTAAATCTACAACCATGTCCCCATCCCATTTGAAGGTGCTTGTGTGTATTTTACACTCAAGTACAATACAGTGAGAATAAGCTGTCAAGGGGGAGAGTATCTGCAAGCCTATGCTTGTGTATTCAAAGGTAAGCTCAATTATGTTCAATGAGACTTACTTCCAGGAAAATGTGTATAGGATTGCAGCTTTAAAGTTTCAGTCCCGAAGGGTCAAGTGTTCCCAACATGGGAATCCTGTATTGTGTTTTCAAGGATTGTGATAAAGTTCTTGTTACATGTGCTATTAAACCCTTATTTGTGCTGAATGCTTGTCACTGGTAGTGGGAAGTATTTAGTGCAACCAAGGAGGTACTTAACATCTTGCAAAATCAGACCCCGGGGAGCTCTTTCTGAATGATATTTCAAGAATAATTTCTCTTGTATTTTGACATTGCGTTTCTGTCAAACAAGTGATTTTAGAAAGAGAAAATTATTACCAGCATTTTTAAAATGTTGATTTACACATGATTAGAGGATGTGTTTTCAAATCTATTTATGGATTCAGAGTCTTTGGTTTAAACATTTATTAACAGTGGGCGTAAGTAGGAGTAGGGTAGGAATGAAGATCAGGCAACAATCCATTTGGGAGAGATCATGCCTTCTTATTCTGGTGTTACATAAACTCAGTCTGTTTAGAATGAGAGCAATGAAAATAAGTTATAAGAAGCAACAGAAAATGTTGGCATAGAAAGAAGAAAAAAAATACAGGTCACTTGTACTGCTGTATTCAACAATTGTAGCAGCTTTGAAGTCAATCTCACATGAAGTGATATTGATTTACAGTTACAGCATCCATCTGATTTGCTTTTGGTGTGCGCCGTTCCTGGTTTGATCTATTCTGATTGGGATGCTGCGTTCTTCAAGGGGTAGATTTTCAACGTACTATGCGTAGTTGGAAAGTTCTTTGTTCCCAAGCCAAAATGTTGGATATTGTCCAAAAACTCCATGCAGATCATACCTTTACTGACTCAGCTGCAGATATGGTTAATTTTCGGCCTGAATCTGCAAGTGAAGACATCACAGTACTTTGTTTACATGAACTTCAGGACTTTGACTCACCCCAACTAGACTATGTGGTGCCGAAATAGGCTCTAAATAATAGGAATGTTACTGACAAAACAGTAGTAGTCCACCAGATACCTTTCTAATATTTCAAGGTGGGTTTGGTTGGGCTATTGTTTCTGTAGCAAGGTAGAGGTTAGATCCCCATGGAACCTGGTCTGGGCAGGGCCAACTTGCATATGGTTCTCTATGTACAATGTCACGTTGGAGTTTCCCAACTAATCTGTTTCTGACAGCCCAATCCTAAACTGCGCTGGAGCAGGAAGGTTGGCGGGCCTGTGCTGTATCCAGCGCAGCTTGGGAGGCACCAGGAGCCTCCCTAGCGCAAAGGCACATTTATGCCCTTTTTCCGGGGGGGGGGGGCTTCAGACTCCCTGGTGGGTTCCTTGGATCTGCACCCGCAAAATTGTGGGCCCAGGTCCAAGAATGCTGAGTGGCCCAAATCGGAGCCGTGTGGCCTGGGGACCTTGCCTTGGATGGGCACCCGGATCAGGATCAAGACCACATCATGGACAGGAGGTTTGTTTTAAGCCTTTCAACCTCTGCTATGGTTGTGTTGAAAAGGGTTGCAATAAACCTTTAATGAAAAATACGTTGGCCAATAGCAGCTCCATCTGAATGCAAGTAACAGTCTATGCCTAATAATAATAATTGGATTTATATACTGCCTTTCTTAGGTCACCAGATTTCTTTAATGACTATAACTCAAGGCGGTTTACATAGGCAGACTTTATTCAGAAACCCGTAGGTTTGTACAATTTTTACAGAAATGTTCTATCTTCCAAGAACTACACACGTACAGATGGATCTTTCTGGATTTAGTCCTTCATTCTGGCCACCCATTTGTTTTCTTGCTGGCTGATAAGCGGCTTCCCTGCTCCCACCAGAGAAGCGGCTGAACTTCGGCACAACTCCCCCTCACACAAGGCAGCCGAAGCTCAGCTGTTAATCAGTCGCAATTAATGAGGTCTGCCACTCACAGAGACTTCCAGCTGTCCCGAACTGGCGACTTTCAGATCTTCAGCTCTTATCTTCAGGCAAACGGAGGCATTAACCCTCTCGACTAAATCTTCTGCCCTAAGAGATACTCTTTTAAGAGTAGCTATATGAATGCTATTTTTAGTAATGGAGTCCATTCCTACTGCATGAAAGCCTTCATTTGTTGACTATCCTAGACATTTTAATTCTTCAGTAGCGTATCTAAAGGAAGAGAACTGAATGAGAGTCTCCAGCTCAATGCTGGCACTAGGTTGCTGGAGGTTCTGGGCAAAACCCTGCACTGTGTTTCCCTTGGTACATTGATGGTGCATTGAGTGCTGTTGCTGTCACAGTTATGGAAGGTTCAGGTATGGAACTGATCTGGCTGGGTGGGCTGCCAGGTGAGTGTGGGGCCTTGTCCATCACAGACACCACCTTGCTCCAACTCATGGAAGTTTCAAAGCCATCGCTATCAGCTTCCCTTGGAGCATCTGTTTTCATAAAAATTTCACTAGTCTAATATTACAAGGAAAAACATACTAGTATCATTGTTCTTACCAGAAGCAATATATACCCTGTATACTATATACTGACTTTCACTGTAGAGTCCACATGTTGTAAAGAGAAGAAATGTCAGCATGGCAAAGAAAATAATTGCCAGTTCCATCTCGGCATAGGGAGAGCCCATGACAGCCTTTCCAGAGATCTGTTGAAACAAGGAAGTGAGAAATAATTCTTAACAGGCATCACGCTAGTATATTTGAACATGCTTGTTCTCCCAAATGCTCAACTATAAGACTCTACAGAGTAATAATGTAGTGATGGAACTTTAAAAACACGCCATTCGCTGTTTATTTGGATAGCTGCTGCTGATTTACATGAAAGCTATGATAGGAAAGTATGGCTATGATAGGAAAAGGGGAGCATGTGCTCTTTTCCCTTTGGAATGTGACTTGTCTCAAGTATTGAAAATCATCTGGTACCAATAGGTCACTTTCTGTTCTGGACCAATCTGCCTTGTAGCAGTCACAAAAGCCACTCTGGCAGTGGGCAAAGCTGTATACTGCTGGAGCGCCAGAGGAGAGGCTGCAAAAGCCCACCTCATGCGGGAGGATGATGGAGTGCTCACCAACGACAGTGGCAGGATAGACCAGGGAGGGCATGTTGGGAGGCAGGAGGGGATGGCACCAGAGTGGGCAACTTGTGCCAGATGCTATCCTGTTCTCCACATCCTGACACACACCCTTTTTCTCCTTGCACATTGTCCAGCCAAAAAAGGTGACACCGGTTTGAGGAGACCCAATGGTGAGTGGGAGGCCTATGGGGAGGTAAGGGGACATATGTTCCCGAATCTACCCCAAACCTCCTGCTCTCCCTCGCAACAGGGCGCAACACAAGCCTTTTTGGTGTGGTTGCATCAGCATGGGGGTGGGTGGGAGGGAGGACTGGGCTGATTGTGGCACTTTGTGGTGCAGATTGCAGGGGTTAAATTTGTGGGAAGTGGATAAATCCATAGTCCTGTTTTGTGACAGGGTTTTGTTTTGTTTTTCTAAAAATATGTGGCCTTTTTATTCTTCCCTGGTCCATAATTTAGTGCTTATTATGGTTGACACTCTGTACATAAGAAGGTCCCCACTGGATCAGACCAAAGGCCCACCTAGTTCAGCTTCCTGTATCTCACGGTGGCCCACCAGATGCCTCAGGGAGCACACAAGACAACTAGATACCTGCACCTCGTTGTACTGTGCTGTACTGTACACTGTACTGAACTACAAAGGATGCTTGGATAGTTGTATTGCAAGGCAGATGCCGAGCAACCTGAATAAGGAGTACTAAAGCTGAGAAAGTACTTTGTTCCCACCATATTTACAATTCCAATGGAAACCTCCCTTTACAATTTGCACTGAATAAAGCTCCCATTGGCTTCCAATGGAAGCTTTTCTCTAGTAAAAATAGTGTGTGGGGAGGAGCGTACCTAGAATTGGAACCATGGAGAGGGCAAAGTACCACGATGCTCTACTCCCATGTTTTGCACGTTCCCCCTATGCACTATTTATAAAACAAACCAAAAATTCACAAGGTCATGTTACTTTAGCTTAATAAGTAATTTGGCTCTGAGCACTGGGTGTTCAAGCTATGATATAGTGGGTTCATAATATGGGTTAATTTCTGACTGAAAGGAACTTCAGTAGAAGTTAGAAGCCTGAAATACAAATGCCTCTTGCACATGCTGCCTTAGAAAATGCTGAATTAATGTGCTGTTCCTCGGTTTCTGATGAAGCCTGGTTCATGAAAATAGCTCCCATCTGTTGTGTTGTGTCTGCGTCATCACAGGTTGACCCATTAGAAGGCATGGCTTCAACAACTTTTCACAGTAGTATTAACAGAAATATAACTTTAAATAACCCACGCAAAGGGCCAAACTGCACAGTATGTGTGATGAGGCATACTGAAGAGAGTATTCCTCTCATACCCCTCACACTCTCCCATTAAATTTCATAGAAATAGTTGCCCATGTCATAAGTTCACTAGAGGGTGGGAATTAAAATATCAGCTTGGTTATTTTAAATGTCCTTGAAGTAACATAAGAACATAAGAAGAATCCTACTGGATCAGGCCAACGGCCCATTTAGTCCAGTTTCCTGCATCTCACAGTGGCCGACCAGATGCCTCAGGGAGCGTACGAGATACCTGTATCCTGTTGCCACACCTGGCATTCTGAGGTAGCCTACTTCTAAAACTAGAAGAAAGCACATACCCATCATGGCTCGTAATCCTTTTCAAGCCATCCAGGCCAGACACCTTGTGGCAAGGTCTTGTGGCAAGGAGTTCCACAAACTAGCTGCACGCTGGGTAAAGAAATATAATCTTTTCTCTGCTCTAATTCTCTCAACACTCAACTTTAGTGGATGTCCCCTGGTTCTGGTGTAGAACAACTGTTCTATCTAATCTGATAAAAGGAACTTTGAATTATAGGAATGCAACAGTGGGACTGTAACTATCAATGCTGATATCTAGTTGTTGGGCCCCCTTCCTCCAAGGGAAAAGAAATGTAATTGGTGCCCCATTGTCAAGGGATAAGTCTTTAAATTGTTTGGTTATTTAGGTAGTCTAACTTTTGAAAAATAGTTACAATTCCGCAGAAGCCCATTTCTCACAACATAACGGTCAGTTCTAGTCGCCTACCATGTTTACCTGATGGAAGGCCTCAAGCTTCCCATGGGACCTCACCTGAGGAATAAAAATGTATCTATTTTTATGGATTCCTTGCTGTGCACAACAAGGGTTTTTTAGACCCGAAGCATCAGAATTCTCTCTGGGAACTGAAAATGGCTGCAACCTACTTTTGTGAAACACACAGTATTAATATCTTTTTGTTTTCTGTATTCTGTATCTGTGTTGTTTACAGACGTTTGTTTGGGCTCTTGAAACCTTTTGTGTTCCGATATGCCTAGATGGAGATTCACCATTAAAGACATTGTCATCCAGACTAATACACTTTTCAGTTATTCTGCCAGAATAAATTCTTCATGAACTTTGAATCCCGCAGAGAGAGATCATAAGTAAAGGCAGACACGGTCCTGATTCTGCCAATAAAGGTGGTTTAGGCTTGTCTTGTTACAAAGCTTGCCATATTCAGCCACGATGACTGACAGAAGTTCTTTCAGTTGGGGAAATTCAGATAAACCACCTGAGTTCTGTGTGTTCATCATGATTGACATTCAGTCTCTCTTATGCGCAATATTTTAAAGCATACATCCTTAAAAATAACCACATCTCTAGCCTAATTGAAACTGTGGCAGATGGTGCGTAAGTGGGGGAAATGCAAAACTGGTGGCCATATTATTATTTCATTCACACTTAATTAGGTGTTCAAAATATAGTAATAGCTCCCATAATGTTGCTTCCTTTCGTACTTGTTGGCCTAACACAGTGGTTCCCAAAATTTTTAGCACTGGGACCCACTTTTTTAAATGATACTATCAACCTCCCCAACTTTACAACACTAAAAAATGTGTCACTTTACCAGCCTGTTTTTATTCTTCCGGAGCGTTTTGAGTTCCACGTTCATCAGATTGGGACCATTCTGATGGTCTTGTGTCCCCTTCATCTGGCCTTCGATAACCGCCAACGTACGTTCACCTACTCATGAGTATGTGTGTGTGGGGGGGGGCTCAGTTTCACTTTCCACATAACAAGGCTCAATGCATTTCCCTTGTCCGCTATCAGCTTGTCAGTTTCAGTTTCATGACCCACAAACAATCAGCTCATGACCCACTAGTGCAGAGGTTCTAAAAAGTTTTAGTACCCTGACCAGCGATGGGATCTACAAATGAACATGGGGAACGCTGGGCAGGACTTCCGCGGGGCTTCCGCGTGATTGGCTGCCCGTCCGTAGCGTTCCGCAGCTGTCCTGGCCTCGGGGGGGGCTGCCCCCAGTTAGCGCGCCCCCTGCTGTTCGCCCAGGCACCCGGTGCGACCTTTACCTTTTCCCCGCGGCGAGCAGGAGCCCCCCCGAGGCCAGGGCAGCCGCGGAACGCTACGGACGGGCTGCCACTCAAGCAGAAGTCCCGCCTATGTCCCGCCCAGTGTTCCCCTTGTTCATTTATAGATCCCATCGCTGACCCTGACCATTCCATTGCTATGTAATGTAAGGATTTTCCTAATGTTCTTTTTTCAGTTTTCTTTACAAATCAGACATTTTAAAAAGCCGTATTAAAAAGCCATTAAAAAGCATGCAGTAAAAGACAGTTACAAATCCCTTCTAATTCAGCCTTTTGTTCTTTTAGTGGTCTGGCCACGGTCTTGTCCCTGTTGAGGGACGGTGATGGCAAAGCATTTGTAGTCCACATGAACATTCTGTTCACTGTAGGTGCTCCGAGTCACCATATAAGCAGTTTAAAATACTTGTGAACCTAGATAGGGTTTTAAATTATTTCTATTTGGATTTAATTGTTTTTAATATCCAAACACCTTAAAATACGCAGTGAGGAAAGGAAAACAAAGCCAGATTTTGTCCTGCTTTGCATTACAACTCACAACTTCTAGGACAACGTAAAAGAAAATGCAATGTCGCAAGGTAACCTCAAACATCAGGAGTGAGCAAGCCATTGGATTCCCTGTTCTCAATAAGTAAGACCCTACAGGCAGAAAAATATGTGAAATCAACCAGACTTACCTGTAGTACAGTGTGAAAAAGAAAGCAGGGAGAACTCGCCATCAAGGTATCCATATGTCCCACTTGTTTTGCATGTGTGCTTGTTGCCTAATAATGAACTGCTAAATCGTATGGCATCTCTGTATTGAATATCACAACTAATGTATCAGCTACTATTTCCAGCTTGGAGGGCAACTGTTAGGGAAGGGCTAATAGCTTTATTTCCAATGGACAACAGAACAAGCAAATATAGAGATTAGTTTGGCCAAATCAACACCCACTTCCCCATTAATGCTCTTGTAAGGTTCAGTTGTCCTCAAAGGCATAGTGTCTCTTCTTGCAGAGTTGATTGCATTTGTATACATTCTAATGACAAAATGAAAATACTAATGTGAGCCTGAATCGCATTTCCTGCGTATGCTCAAGTGAGCATGTTAATGAGCAGGTGTGCCCCATATGCAAACCATATGAATTCATAGGGAATGAACCATAAAAAGTTCAATCCTTGGACAAATAGAAATTATATTACAAATCAAGACTATGAGAAGAGCCCTGCTGGATCAGGCCAAAAGCCCATCTAGTCCAACTTCCAGAAATAGCTGCCCTGTTTCTCACAGCGGCCCACCAGGTGCCTTAGGGAGCACACAAGACAACAAGACGCCTGCATCCTGTTGCCACTGCCTTGCACCTGGCATTCTGAAGTAGGGAGGGATTCTGGCATTCTGATGTAAGGAGGTTGCACAACCCATCATGGCCTATAGCCCCAGAGGCGGAGGGAGGGTATGACACCATAGGACACGAGCCCTGGGGCGCCATAAGGCGGGGGCACCGTTGGCATGCCCCCACGCCCCCCGTTGCGCCCTGAGCAGCTTGAGTACTCCAGAGCATAGAGAGCTCACGCCAGAGCGGCTCCAAGTTGGCGCACACCCTTTCTGCGCAGGCCACTCTGGCACTAGCTCTCTGTGCTCTGGGGGAGAGCTTGTGCCAGAGCGGCCTGCACAGAAAGGGCATGCACCGACTCGGAGCCGCTCTGGCGCGAGTCCCGAATCCCCCAGAGCACAGAGAGCTCGTGCCAGAGTGGCTCCGAGTCGGCGCGCACCCTTTCTGCGCAGGCCACTCTGGTGCTAGCTCTCTGTGCTCTGGGGGAGTCTCCGAGACTCAATTGAAGCCAAGGGACATGCACGGAAGCCCCGCCTCTGTCGCTGATGTCATGACGCAAGGCGTCATGATGTCACGGCGTGGGGCGCAACGCATGCCTTGCCCTGGGCGCGGGCAAGGCACGCTACGGCCCTGAGCCCACAGTGGACTTTTCCTCCAGAAATCTATCCAATCCCCTTTTAAAGACACCTAGGCCAGTTGCTATCACCACCTCCTGTGGCAAGGAGTGCCACAGATTAATTATCCTCTGGGTAAAAAATTATTTCCTTTTATATGTTCTCACTCTCCCAACACTCAATTTTGGTGGATGTTCCCTGGTTCTGGTGTTGTGAGAGAGGGAAAAGAACCTCCCTCTATCTGCTCTATCCCTCCCATACATAATTTTGTACATCTCAATCATGTCCCCACTCAGGCA
Source organism: Lerista edwardsae (assembly GCA_029204185.1). Lineage (NCBI taxonomy): Eukaryota > Metazoa > Chordata > Lepidosauria > Squamata > Scincidae > Lerista > Lerista edwardsae. Next base: position 23,664,022 of record JAJKFI010000003.1, read on the forward strand.
CCTTTTTTCTAGACGGAAGAGCCCCAAACGCTGCAGTCCTTCTTAAAAAGGGAGGTGCCCCAGCCCAGTAGTCATTTTTATCATATAATCATGATCCAGTCAATTGTTTCAAAATTTTAAATTTTCAAACTTACTTTTAAATGGCATTGACTTCACTGGTAGTCTGAAGAACTTTTAACATAAGTTCCTCCAAAGAAGAGCGAACTGAAATACTGCACACAACTTTGACTGCCTTCACATTTCAGAAGGGGAAAAGAATTAAAAACCATGTGATACTCCTATTTCTGCTTTTGTTATCTGGTGGATTTCATGGTAATATGGTTAATTATTCAGTCTTCTGCAAAAAGAGCAAGACATTAAAAGATCATAAGTGGGTAGTCTTCAGAGGATTGTATTTTAGAATTTAAAAATAGTTTGCTGCTTGATCTGGGTTGGGGAGACTCTCTCTTGATATTTCTTTATATTTGATTATTCAACATCCAGTATTAATTTTATCCTTTAAAAAAATCAATGACAGGCATGGCTCTACTATAAGCCCCTCTCAATGGATAGCTTCCCTAATTGTAACATTTCCCACATGCTGTACTTTGCTTGTGGGGGAAAAATGCTGTGAATTTTGCTTAGAACAAGATAAAAAGGATGTTTTTGCTCATTCTAACCTGTGTGGCTTAGAGTCTCTGGAGGATGCAGTGTAAGGTATGCAATTCTCCGAGACGGACAGCTGCTCACTCACTCAGAAACATTCAGAATCAGAAATGCTTCATCTTCTTTACACAGATTCAGTCTTGTATTTCATTTTTTCATGGTACAAAGTCACCATCATTCAGAAACCCACCCACCCTGCCCCATTTTTCCAGCTTTAAGACCCTGCTGGAAGAAAAGTATGATATTGCACAATATTTGGTTATCAGGTCAACAAATAGGACAAAGGCCAAAAATTGGAACATTGTTCATTTGTAGCACCATGGTTCCCAAACCTTTTGAGCACCAGGACCCACTTTTTAAAACAGCAATCTATTGGGACCCACCCAGCTTTAGAGACTAAAAAAACCCTGTCACTTTACTAGTTGCTCAAGTCTTTTTAAAATTCCTTTTTACTATTTGGGGAGGGGGTTGCCTTCTAGAGCATTTGTTGATTTCCATGTTCATTGGATCAGGGATGCATTCCATTTTGCCTGGATGCATTCCATTTTGCCTGGCCTTCAATAAGAACCAAGGCATGGTTGCCTACTTATGAGTAAATGCATGTGCAGCTCTGTTTCAATTTCCATAGGGCTCAATACAGTTTCCTTGTCAGCTGCCAATTTTGCAACCCACCAAAAATAAGTTTATGACCCACTGGTGGGTCCCGAACAGTGGAAACCACTGTTCTAGCAGATTCAGAGCATAGAATCCACCATCCACGACTACCTTGCCCCACTGTAAAACCCCAAGGGGGCCAGAAAATGGAAGAAGGCATGCACATGTGTAAACAGTGGTGAAAGTCCTAAAGCAGTGGCAGTTTTGCATCATGGGGCCAATTCTGATGTTCCAAAATTACATGGAGGAAGTCAGCACAAAATCCATGAACAGTTGGCCACATATTACAATTCCCCATGGCCAGTAGTGTCATTCAGTAATGAAGAAGCGGAACGCTAGGCGGGACTTACCCCGTGATTGACAGGGAGCCCGTGACGCGTCGCCACCTGCCGTTCCGCCGCGGGGGCTTCTTCTGGGTGGCGTGCCCCTCCGCGGCTCTCCGAAGCACCCAACGTGCCCCCCAGGCAAGCGGGCACCCCCTCCGAAGCCAGGGGTGCCCACATGGCGCTCGGCAAGGCAGCACTGCATCAGCAACAGGCAGCCAATCAGGCGGTAAGTCCCGCCCCGCGTTCCGCTTCTTCATTACAGAATGACACTACTGCCTATGGCTATACCTTGGTGTGCGAACACGCAATTGAAACCTGTGGCAAGCACAGCCTCCCACACATGCGCTTGCCTGCTTCATGCTACTTCTTAAAATAGCCTGCTTTTTGTGTTGGAATTTGTCACATCTGAAGCAGCCTGTTCCTTGTTTCTGACTAGTCAACCCTTACAAAGATGCTTTCCAGCAGCCACACTAAAGCAACTACAGTACAGTGTAGGCATTTGCAAAAGGGCAGTAGAAAAATGTACGTATAAGTGGAAAAGTTCTTGGATGGCTACCAGCTAAAAACGGGGAAGAACTTTAGGCATGAAATGAAGAGAACTGGCGGAGGTGCTGAGTAACGTGGCGCAAGACCTGCTATCAGCTGATTGCTGGTAATTGCTGCTTGCCTGCCATAGGTTTTTCAGGTGTTTGGGAGAAGCTCAACCAAGAAGTGAGAAGTGGTCCAGCAGAATAGTATTGGAACAGTGGGCCGCCTAGGGTAGGCTGACGCCTAATCATCTATACAATGTTTTCACCAGTGTAGTTGACTTGACTATCTTTCTGTCGCCTGCTATGTGTGCATGTTCCAGTTTGTAAGTTATAATCTCTTTGGAATCTGTTTTCTGTGATTTGGCCTTCCTCAAGAACAAGACGGTCCCTGAACAGAATGCTGCAGCATGTGACTGATGGCCTAACCTTATGCAGATCTCCTCAAAAGTAAGCCCTGTTTTGTTGGGGCCTACTTCCAGGAAAGTGTGCATGGAATTGTAGCAAATGTCTCATTGAATGGGTCTTACTTTAGAGTAATCATGCTCTAAGGCTGCAATCCCATCTTCACCTGCCTGAGAGTAAGTCCCATTGACTGAAATGGAATTTACTTCTGAGTAGACATGCATAGATTGGGCTCTGAATCACACAGTTAAATTTTAGGAGCTTGGTTGAAGTCTTTAGTATCGAAGAGGCAATCTGATGTTTTTCTCTCTGTTGTTATCTTCCTATTTTTTTTCTTTCTCCATCTCCAATCTTTGTATTCTCTCTTTCACAAAGTCTGCCGTCAAACTGCATGCCCCTGCCTCTCAATGGCTCAAAATGGGCTTCCTGAAGCAGTTGGCGGTGATGTCATCATGTCTCTACCAACTACTTCCAGGTGCTGCACTTTGTGTGCAGCACCACAAGCGCTTTTCTTGGTGAATGAGGGAAGGGGGGTGTAGAGAAGGTGGGGAGCCCTCCAGGAATGCCCTAAATTGAGCCCCACTGCTCTTGGAGCCTTAAGTCAGTTTTCTTTGATTTTAAGATCTGATGAACTCATATTTGACTGAATGATCATTCATTTCAGTAGGATCAGGATCCTGTCCTCCATGTGATTGGAAGAAATTTGTTAACACTCTCTGATCCGTTTGCTGTGATACCTTCCACCCCAACGTGCCCCGCAGTGCCTTTTCAACAGATAGCGTTTGGACAGCCACATGGCTGAAGCGAGATGATGATGCACAACCTGTGGAGCCGAAAACTATTAAGCTGTTCACAGGCACGCCAGAGTAATAGTGTTCACAGCTTTTAATTTGCAATGGATTTTGCTATCACTACCTCTAAAAAAGGAAAGATTGCTCAGAAAAGGTACTGCTCAGAATTGCAGCACCGTACAGGGGGCTGTCATGTAGTCTTGTCTGCGAGATGAGAATCCCCCTCGCATTTCTGTTGATGAGAAGTCACAAATGTTGTACTGACAACTCTGTGGCTGGAGGTGTGCTCGCTCACTCGCTCTCATTTGGGATTGTGCATTCTTACAGGTAATTGGTTTCCAAGCGCACCATATAAAATGTGTTTGCTTCCGCAAAGCATGCAAGTGAAATTTTGTTATGGGAGATGAGTCCCTGAAGTATCCTAAATCCAGCACCTCGCGGTGAGAAAATGGGAAGAATGATAGGAAAGTAAACATAATGAACACGAGATGAATTAACAAGAAGAACACCTCCAAAGCTGAGAGCACAATCCTAACCTGGAGTTAGGCCTGCACAAGTTAGTCAGCAAAGTTTGGTGAGCACATGGGACACCATAAAGCTCATTTGGACCACTGTAGGAGTCAGGGAGGATGGTGCATGTCCAAGAGTGGTCCAAAAATACTTTACAGTGTCCCTTGTGCCGGAAAAATTTTGCTGGCCTAACATGTGCTGGCCTAACTCCAGGTTAGGATTGTGCTCTCAATTTCTGATGGGTTACTATAAAAGTCAGACAGCAAAAGTGGCTGATTGAATCATTTGGAACCCAATTTGTTTTATCTCTGTAGCTAGATTTGCCCCAATAGTTAAAGAAAACCAAGATATGTGTTTATAGCAGATGATACAGTCTAGCACAGAGTCTAGATACAGTCTAGCAAAAATGTAGGCAAGCTTGTCAGGTGCTAAGAACATAAGTGTCCAGCTGGATAAGGCCAAATGCCCATCTAGTCCAGCTTACTGTATCTTACAGTGGCCCACCAGTTACCTTAGGCAGCACACAAGACAAGATACCTATATCCTTTTGGTGTTCCCTTGCACCTGTCACTCTGAGCTAGACTACTTCTAACACTAGGAGGTTGCACACACCTATCATGGCTTGTAACCTGTGATGGACTTTTCTTCTTGAAATCTGCCCAATCCCCTTTTAAAGGCATATAGACCAGATGTCATCACCACATCTGGTGGCAAGACATTCCACAGACTAATTACACACCAGTAAAATATTTTTGTTCATCGAACTCTCCCAAACTCAGTTTTATTGATGTCCCCTGATTCTGGTGTTGGTAAGAGGGAAAAGAATATCCCTCTATCGAGCTGTGGGATTCAGGGGGTTCACCCAGGTTCTGTAGAACCGGTTGTTAAATGGCCGGGCCCCGCCCACTCCCTGACGTCGGCTGGCTTCGGGTTTTTTTGGCTCCGGCTATGACGTCATAAAACCGGTTGTTAATTCATTTGAATCCCACCGCTGCCTCTATCCACTGCTGACTAACAAGAAGTCACATCATTCTGATAGCCAAAATATTTCTACCACTTGAACTATGTAAATTATTACACTTTCCTACTTCAGCAACAGGCGTGCTGTGCTGAAAAATACTGTAAGTAGCCAATGTTGGTATTACTCTGGCATTTAAGCTAATTCAGGATAGCATTGGACCAGATGCCGTAAGGCTGCGTTGGCTGTTTCTGCACTGGCACTTGACACAACGGCAAATGTGTTCCTGCACAATGTCGTTGCTTAACCAACATACTGGATGCAGAGCTACATGGCAGTGGAGGGCTGAGATGACTCATGCACCATCAGCAGGCTGTGTTTGTCCACTGTGCTGCTTGACAAATTGAAATAAACAATTTTAATGGGATTGTAAATGACAGCCAGAAGAGCATGTCCAGCTTGTTTCACATATTGCATTACATATTTTACTGATGCCCCACTTGATTACTTTCACGGTCAGTAGGTTTCTAGAACAGTTAGGCCCATAGTAGGGGCTGTAGATTGGATTCGATGGAGCACATCTAGTCTTAGATGGATTACTGGCTTAGATAGACTGTGTTCAGAGTCCTTTGCCATTCAAGACCACAAGATGCAAAATTCAAGACATTTAGTCCGTAGCTTGAAGGACAGTTGTGGTTCCAGTAATGGAAAAAAATCCCAAAGCTGAAGACTGTATTTTCTTACTGATTGGTTCTTCACATTGCATCCTTGCCATTTGTTTTTGAAATTTCTGGTCCATCAGTGATGTTCAGGCAATTTTCAGTTTGCTCCACTGCAAGGCTGCTTGTTTCAGAGCTCATCGTGATAAATCTCCTCCTGCTTTGACAGCTCTTGGACAACATAATATCAATGTACAACCTTCTTTTATTCCTGAGCATCACAAATGTGCAATCATGGCCATTATCCTATTGTCAGCAACCTGTTGGGAGGATTATAGATGACTGCTGGGAAGTTGGAAACGCTAACGGTAAACTCTTTTCCAAGCATGCAGCCCATTTGTAAAGGAGTACTTATCAATCACAGTTTTCACCTTTTTCCATAATAAAATAGCAGTAAAAAATGAAGAGCCTGGCGTGCCTAGGCAGAAAAAGCCGAGAGTTACTAAAATTGTGATTGCTTTGGAAATTCTAAAAATCAGATCTTTTGTTATCTGGTATAGCGTTTCAATTTTGGCTCATTAGGAACTTTGGTTAATCCCATTGCCTAATGGAAAAATCTATGTCCTGTGCAAATGGTGCAACTCCGTCATCATGAAAATGACAAAGATGTATGCTGAAAAACCAATATATAATCTCTTATATTTTGTTCTTAACATATTAAATCTGAATGATGGGGCAATTTAGAAACAATTTTACATGTCATTTGCTCTCTAATGACATCTTCAGAACAAGGCTCTTCATTATCCTTTTCTCAACAATAGTGTCTATATTGACAAATATTTCTACCTAGGATTTCCCCCCCCCTAAAGGTTTATACAGTGCCCAGATAAAAGCATGACTACTTAGAATTTTTTAAAGATCTGTAGCATTCAGGCGCGTACCTGGGTGCAACCGCGCCCAGGGCACGCGACGTCATGACATCACGACGTTTGGCGGGCTCAGCAGCGGGGGGGAGAAAGCCACCGCTGCGCATCCCGGCTCGGGGCGCGCGGGGGCGGCTTCCTTCCCCGCGCCGCTGCTGGGACGCTTTAAGTGCCCCAGCGGCGGGGCGGGGGGAGAGAAAGCCGCCGCTGCGTGTCCCAGCTTGGGGCACGCGGCGGCGGCTTCCTTCCCTGCGCCGCTGCTGGGATGCTTTTAGCGCCCCAGCGGCGGGGCGGGGGGGAGAGAAAGCCGGCAGCGCGCGTCCCGGCTCGGGGCGCGCGTTGGCGGCTTCCTTCCCCGCGCCGCTGGGACGCTTTTAGTGCCCCAGTGGCGGGGGGGGAGAGAAAGCCGCTGGCGCACGTCCTGACTCGGGGCGCGCGGCAGCGGCTTTCTCCCCCCGCCCCGCTGCCACTGGGGCGCTTAAAGTGTCCCAGCAGCAGCCCCGGATGCCGCCAAGGCGCCTAGGGGCGCGAGGGCCCGCAAATTTGCGGGCGGGGGTGGGGCGCCATGCCAACGGCGCCCCCCCACCTTATGGCGCCCCAGGGCTCGTGCCCTGGGGTGCCATACCCTCGCGACGCCTCTGGTAGCATTCCAGAGTTTTGCCATTTGAGCTCTGGAACATACCACCCAAACAGGGTGACCAGATGTTATAAGCACAAAGGAGGACACAGCACTCCATTCGTGACATTCCTGAATGTAGGACATTCAAGAAAAATGTAGGACATTGTCAAATAAAAGCAAAAACATTCATAATTATCGACTTGGAGGTGTCTTGTCCTCCTTTAATGCAACCCAATGAATGAAGGAACAAAGGACAAACACGCAAACAAGTGATGCAGGCAGATGCTCTTGATGCTGGCACCCCCTGTCTGTCTTGAAATGTAGGACATTTTGGGCGCAATCCTAAACTGAGTTAGGCCAGCATAAACTAAGCCAGCAAAGTTTGGCCAGCACAAGTATGTTTGGACCACTCTCGGTGTCAGAGCGGCCAGCACACAGACGTGAGCCAACCTCCCTGACTCCGAGAGTAGTCCAAACATGCTTTATGGTGGCCTTTGTGCTGGCCAAATTTTGCTGACTTAGTTTATGCCAGCCTAACTCCACTTTAGGATTTTGCTCTTTGAAATTTACTCAGGACAGAAGGTTGAACTGTAGGGCATATCCTAGAAAAAGAGGATGTCACCCTGCACCCAAAGACATTTGCAGTTACACTTTAAGCCCAATTCTATCTGAATTCACACACAGCAATGCAGTGGTACCAGCGTGAGCTACACTGTATCCCATAGGGGAATTTTGGCTGCTGGAGGTCTATGCGGGTAAAAAGGGAGACTTTTCACTTGTCCCAGGGTGAGCCCCATCAGTTGCAATGAGTCAACATAGACCTGTGCTAGTAATTTAGCTGGTGCGAGTCCAAGTTGATCCATGCAGGTGGATCAGGTCTGGGAAGAGGGTTATGGGTTAGGAAACAGTGCATGCCAGTGCCACTGATCCTTTCTCCCTCCTTGGGCCAATGTACCCATCTCCACACTATGTGTTCCCATTCTACACTCTTCCTTGCCCTCCGCTGGATTTACCTGGTCCCAACAGCTGCTATTGCACATGGATGGACCGGTGCATGGGCTACTTACATTATGATTATCCTTTATGGCACTTTTATGCCTGCTGGATATGCATTCCACCAGTGCAGCCCAACTATAGGATTGGGCTGTTTAGCTATTGGAAGTCCCTTTGCTCCAGGTAAGCCCTAGCAGCTTCAGTAGGCCAACCTGGACCTGCACCAGGGATATTGCAGATCAGGCTCATAAAGGGGATTAGGATATGATGCTGGGTCAACATGCACTACTGGCCCTGATGTGAGTTGGCCCAGAGCGTCATGCCATTGCAGTCCCTGGCACCCCCATCAATAAATGGGTGTGTCTCCACAAGGCATCTGTGTCCATGCAAAGCTTCTGGGGGATGCTCCCATTTGCTGGTGTCAAGGAGGAGATGCCACCCACTGCTGCCAGTAAGCTTTGGAAGTGGCCCCATTCAGGGCTTTGCTCCAGGACTGGCAGCAAACTACTGGATTATTCTTGCTCCCTGAAGGTTATTCAATGTCTACCTTTCCCAAATATCTTGAAAATGTAGGTGACTTCCTTTTGCATTTAAAAACTGAAATCCTTATTTATTTTTTCTACCTTGTTAAGCTTCTTTAACCCCCTTTGCCTCCTACCTCCCGATCTCAGCCTGCCCAGCTTCTCCACTTTTGTGTTGCTTTCCTTCTCGGCCTTTGTGATCTTTGCTTTTGCAGCAAAAAAGGGCCATAAAAATGCACCGTGGTGTGCTGGTGTCGCACTGCCTAAGCCAGCCATTTCACAGCTCGCAGGTTTTCGACCGCTAATTCCTTTTTGAAGCATGAAATCCATTGTTCTGGTGGTTGTTTTTTAAACCCCACCTGGATCAAGGATGTGTTAAAACCAACTAATAGAATTTTTACTTTCTGAATGGAAATTGCAGCGTTGGGCAGATATGTAAATAATAGAGTTATTTATACCATCCGTCACTCAAGGAACCAATTCAGCAGTTCTGTTGTATGATTGAGCCTGGCTGTTCTGTTCTGATGAGTGATAACTATAAAACATTGTCACTGTCAACACCTGTACAGTCTCGTGTCATTTCTCATTTTAATGGAGCAAAAGGTGCTGAGAACAAATGCTCACATTTGATGCTAATCTTGTGCTAGATTAACATTCGTTTTGCACGCATATCGTGCATGAAAGGGATGCTGTAGCTCTGCTTTTCGGAGTCCGCAATCATAGGCACCTGGAATTCTCCACTGCTGTTGAAAGGGGCCCTTGAGTGGCTTGAATCTGATTAGGCCTGAATCCCACTGGTTTTCAGATTTTCATTGCGTACATTGAAGCTGAACACTTGGGGGAATTTTAAAATAAGCATGTGGCAGGTGTGGTAAATATCTGTTGTTACAACTTTCTTTTCCCCTCCAAGCTATGCAATTCATTCAAAATATGATTTAAGCAGTAAAATGTTTCCATAGGCCTCAAGAGAGTGGAGTAGTTGGAACATATGCTTCCACCATTTTATCATCTGGTGCTTATTTCATTTTTCCTAAGGCCATGTGCGCAAGCCGATATCCTTATGGCCCTTGATTTACATAAGACTGTGCAGAACCTACTTCTATCAAGTGTAAGATGGGAGTTAGTTTTCAAACTGAAGCTTGCCAAATATAATTTGGATGTGTGTGACCCCTCGGGTCTAGATATGCATATTTTAATATTGGCTCACTTTTGTTCCTCTGCCACCAGTAGAGTTTATTTTGATAAGATACTGTGTTGGGGCTCTCGTCAACTTCATAATTAAAATGATGGGGCCTGAAAACCTCGGCTGGATTCATTCTGTCATTTTATTTGGCCCTTGCATCACTGCAATCTCCTTCTCTCTCTTTTTCCCTCCCCTTTGTACAACCTGAAAGAGTAGCAAATTTATTTCAGCCTCAACTTTCATGGATTAGTTTATTTCTTCAGATTCATGAAGTGTTATTCTCAATTGGTGTGTGTGTCACACACACACACACACACACACACACACACACACACACACACACAC
>JAJKFI010000003.1:23685245-23771973 GCA_029204185.1 Lerista edwardsae
TAATAATAATAATAATAATAATAATAATAATAATAATAATAATAATAATAATAATAGGTATTTCTATACCGCCTCTCTTGGTCATCAGATTGCTCCTTTTGACTTTAATTCAAGGCGGTTTACATAGGCAGGCATTTTCTAAACCACAAGGGTTTTTACAAATCACAAAGTTCTTATCTTTCAAGAACAACTACATACAGATGACACTTTCATCATCCAGTCCTTCTTTCTTGCCACATGATTGCCTTCCACCGGCTGATAATCTGCTTGTTTGCTCTCACCAAAGAACAGCTGGCCGCCCAGCACAACTCCCCCTCTCACAGGCAGCTGAGACAGCTCAGATCTTATCAGCCGCATTCTCGAGGTCTGCTCACACGGAAGCTTCCGGTGGTCTCAAACTAGCGACCTTCGGATCTTATCTTCAGGCAATTACTGTGGCTTTAACCCTCTCGACCAGACCTTCTGCCCATGTGTGTGCCTATATTGTGTGCAGATTAGCATTCACATTTTGTCTAAGCCTACATAGTTGTGTGTGTGTGAATAGGTTTTAATAGGAAGATGGAATGAAATATATGAAATTATAAGCCAATGGAGAAGGGAAGGGCCCTGAAAGGAGCTTTGTATCCCCAGAAGGGCTCAAAAGAAACCTTGCACTCCCTGATAAAATTCCTCTCAGAGGCCCTGCATCAGAGGGTAAGGAAAATATTTTATGGGAGAATGAGAACTGACAGACCCTTCATTATTACCATTGACAGTGTTCATGTAGCAGTGCTCGTTTTCAGGAGAACCCTTCTTGCTAGATCTGCAGCATCCTCCACTGCATTAGATTTTAATTTTTAATGGAAACAGAGTCTTCTTGACAAGGTGCTTGAGAACAGCAATCCTGGTCTACTGTACCATCTACGCTATCTTATAAATAGGAGTGTTTTGTTAAGCACCCTCAGGTGTTCCAAGGAGACCTTTAAGAGCTGATCGGCTTTTCTTTTTCTGCTTGTAACTCGCAGGTTGTAAGCCATAACAAAACAAGTCAGAACAGTACTATACAATAAAAGCAAATGTTAGAACTGATTGAAATTCATCCAAGGGAACTACAACATCCTGATGCCTTCATCACTGAAGCACAGCCAAGGTGTTGTTGAAAAAGCTGCGGTTTATGACTCGGCAGTGTTTTTTTTTTTTTGCTTGCCTTACGGACCAAGATTAGGAATGCAAGTTTTTTGAAAGGTTATGAAAATACAACCTTGCTCTAGAGGCCAAGTGAGTGGGGTAAGCCTTACCTATATGTGCTGGCTGCCACATAGCCTCCTGTGAGCTATGCCATGTCCATCTTGGGACAGGGTCTTAGGATCTGATGGCTGCCAACTCCATCTTGTCCTGCCCCATCCTGGTCCACTGTCTGCCCTTATCCCACATCTCCCCTGGTAGGATTGTACAAGTGGCCAGTCTGCACTATTGACAGCTGTGGGTGGTTTAACAGCAACTGCTTCACTGGCATCTGTGCAGCAGCTGCTGGCAAAGGGGTTAAGGCAATGGTAGGGCTCTGCAGTGGTGTTCTTAGTGGTACACTGGCATTAGCCAAAAATCAGATTGGGCTATAAGTGTGGCAATGTGTGGGGAGTTGGGAACTTGGGCTCTATATTGCTACAATGAAGGTTGACATTTAATATATATCTCCAGCATTGCACCTACATCGAACGCAAGTGGTTGCCCTCAAAACACATGTACAGGTCTCCTCACCTGTAGAACGTTCATTTGGATCCAGCATCTCAACCAACACTTTTTATCAAGAAGAGCCTAGCATGCCCCAATAACCAGACACCCTTCCACTGGAATACTTATTTGGAGATAAGTTCTTTTGGAAGGAAAGAAATTTACCTATTTCCTGTTTCAGATAGCTAGAATCAAGCTGCATGTTTGATTTGAAGATGATCTCTGATTTTTGGCCCACAAAGGATACCTATGCCAATTTACTATGTTTTTCTGCAGAAATAAATGTGTTAGTTCAAGGTTCTACAAGACTCGTTATAAATTTTGCTGCAACAGACGGACATTGTGTTGCCCCTCTAAGTTTCATAGCAGAGGCTTAGCTGCCGCAACTTTCTCAACACGGTACACTACACAGTGATGGAAAATACCGTGCCTGCAGCTTTTTATCTGCGAGTGGCCATCAGCGTACCTTGTCCAAATGGTTCCTGAGGGGAAGCTGCTGTAAGAAACTGTGCAATGTTGTGTACTGTGTGGGCATCACAGATGTGGGGAAAATGACTCGCTTCATAATTATGGAGTTAACCATCAGTCCCCATTTTCTGACTATTCTCAGAACACCCACTTATCTCCTGACATAACTTCTGTGCCCAGCACAAGTCATGTCTTACCCAAATGTTTCTCTAAATAATAAGTGTTGCTCTTTCACGCAGTCTAGTAATGATCCTGAATTAGAACCAGATTGGGTTGTTATCATGCCTCGTTTAAGTTCAGCTGGGTGAAGCATTAATGAAATACTAGCTCAGGCGTCAAGCATTTTGCCTGCTACACTGGGCCTTTTATTCTCAAACTGAGAGGAGTTTAGCATTTTGTTAATATTTGTTCCTACTCCTCTAGGAAACACACTTTATAGTATTAACTGAAACAACCTCTGGTATTTGTTTAGCCTAAATTTATAGATTTTTTGGTTAGCAAGAGGGCCTTGGATCATATGCACACCAAGCTCAAACTTTCCCATGTAGCAATCCTAAACACATTTACTTAATCTCCATTGCACATTGTGGAATTTATTTCTGAGTAAATAGGTATGGGATTGTGCATGATTGTGGCACTACGATAGTAATTTTGACAACACTGATCAATAGGTCTCAAGCATTTTAGGTGCATATGTAGACCTATACAAATGTTCCCTCTCTGCAGAAAGGGATCACAAGGTTGGAATAATGTCTGTACAGAGTTGCTCCTGCTTACTTTCAAAAATGTATAGACTCATATATTTGTTTTGCCTCACTCTAACCATAGGCTACTAAGTGCCCAATCCTATCTAGTGGTGATGCAGCACTGAGGTACGCAAAGAAGCATTCCCTTACCTTGAGGAGGTATCCAGGATTTCCTAATCACCACAAAATGGAGTATACAGTGCATTAGGACGGCGGCATTAGGGCTGGTGTGTGTGTGTGAATGAGTGAGAGAGAGAGAGAGAGAGAGAGAGAGAGAGACCCTGCCAAGATAATGGGTTGGGATGACCCCCTCAGTTCTGATTAATGTGTTTTATTTACTTTGTAAGCTCCATTTTTTTAAAATGAAAACTAAAAGCTGATACGAGATACAAATTCCTTAAATAATGCTGAGCACATCTCACCCAGTGACTGTCTCCAAAGTCCCTGGATGAGTTAACAGTAGTGATGAACACAGATTAGAAGCTCCACTTCACTGCAATTCTTGGAAAATAACAGGTCTGTCACTCTTTATTGACCTCAATTTTGGTCAATGGGTGGTTAAATGCATATCAAGGGAAGAACGGCTGCAACCCTAGAAAGGCTCAAATTATGCAGTTTGAGGGACATCCCTGTTCATCGACAGTGGACCATGAACCTTTTTAACGTGCCTGTGGATTCTGTTAGAAGAGTTAGATGAGCTTCTAGGGACATAATCCTAAACCTGAGCTAGAACAGGCTGACAGGTCTGCCCCACGTCCAGCCTGGGGTTGGGGCTGGCTGCTGTGCAACCTGGGGCAAAGGGGAATGGATTCCCTTCAGCTATCGCAGCAGTGGCCCAGATGGGGCTCCATGGACCGATGCCACTGAAACTGGTGGCGCCAATCCAACCAGCCCAGCTTGGGGCCAACCGGTCTGGGGGTTAAGATCCAAGCCAAGCATCAGTTCCTGGCACCACCTGTCTCCCTGGGCTGGTCTGCCCAAGGGCCCAACCACCCCCTACCTTCCTCTGCCCCATTCCTCTGGCACCGCCTCCCCACCCCACCTTCATGCCATCCAAACCCAGCTGGCCTTACCTGTGTGGTGCGGGGCCCAGTTGTCGGCAGGGAGAGGCCAACCCTCCCCTGAAGTCAGTGCAAATGTGTTTTACATCGTGTTTGCGATGATACTTGTGCCAGCCCATTGTCATTCTGGATTGTGCTCTAGAAGGCCCTTGCAGCTAGCCAAATTCACTATAACGATTGTGAGTGGTTTTCGTATAATCCCATAAGCCATAATGCAAACTGTCTAAATATTTTGTGGAATACGATGGTAAATCTATAAACATGTGTTGCCCTTCCCTTGATCTGTTGCTCTATCACTGTACATACTAGCAGGTTTGGGGAACACTACCGTACAGTACATGGTATTCCACCCCACTCAACTATACTATACCTTTTCACCAGAATCTGTGCTATTCGGGGGAAAGGAGAAAACAGAGGTCATCTTCATAGAGATAGAAATTTCAGGTGCTGTGGCTTTGTAGGCTTGGATTCTTGAGTTCATTCCTGAGGCCAAGTTTGAAATAGAAGCAGGAGCATCAGAGTCTCGCAGCTCCTGAACATTAATGAAAGCTTTATACCACTTTCTGTTAAAGTTCATGGCTTCAGAGTCACAAAGTAATAGCAGCTCTCTCTTTCTTTGAGCTAAGAGCTCTTAATGGTATGGAAAGCTGACTGAATATATGCTAATTCACTGTCCATGGAGGGGAGGAGGGAGCCTGTGCATTGGAGAGAAGAAAAGGTTTAGTTTATGTCTAAGGGCTGTTTCATACATTGCAGATCAAAAGTAGATACATGTAGGTGTGGTGCACTCCATGATAATATCTGAGCTCAGCTGCTGCTGCTGCTTGATGAGGTTGCTGACCTACTCCTTCCTATCAAGTCTCTGAGAGGGGACATGATTGAGACATACAAAATAATGCACGGAAGGGATAGAGTCGATAGAGGGATGTTCTTTTCCCTCTCTCGAAACACCAGAACCAGGGGGCATCCGCTAAAACTGAGGGTTGGGAGAGTTAAAACAGATAAAAGGAAGTACTTTTTTACCCAGCAGGTAGTTAATCTGTGGAACTCTTTGCCACAGGAGGTGGTGATGGCATCTGGTCTGGATGCCTTTAAGAAGGGATTGGATGGATTTCTGGAGGAAAGGTCCATCGTGGGCTATAGGCAATGATGGATTGTGCAACCTCCTTACAAAGGTGGTAGGCTACTTCAGAGTACTGGGTGCAAGGGAGTGGCAACAGGATGCAAGCATCTGGTTGTCTCATGCCTCCCTGGGGCACCTGGTGGGCCGCTGTGAGATACAGGAAGCTGGACTAGATGGGCCTTTGGCCTGATCCAGCAGGGCTCTTCTTATGTTCTTATGTTCTCTGCAGCTTTACAAATTCCATGGCCGCCAGTGATCCAACTGGTACAGCCACACCTCACTGGCACATGCTAATTGGCTGAATGTTGGATAACTTGCAGTGGCGTAACAGCCCTGCTGGGCTAATCAACCACCTCTTCCCATTTATGTGTTTCTCTTTGTGCTTTATCACTGCAACCATTCGATTAAGAACCTTGAGTGGATCACACTTCCTGTTACTTTGACAGCAAATAGATATCTCTTTGTCTTACATCAGGGTGGGACTCTGCAGATGGAGGAGGCTTTCTGCTCCCAGAGGCATCAGGACTCTCACTCCAGGACTCCCAATGGTCCCTCCTGTGCTCCCTCAAATAGGTTCATGTGCTACAGTCTCCCAGCTAGTCTCCTGCAGTGGTGTGGGTTCTAGACTTGCCTCCCCCTTCTCTCTTGCTCCAAACATGGGTGTTTCTGGCCAGTCCTGCAAAAGGCAAGTGCATTGCTAATAGGAAACCTTTTTGTTTGCTAGCCAGGCAAGGACTCCCAATGGACTCCCAAAACAGGCGTATCCTGCCTGAATCCTTGTGCAGTGAGCTTGCCAGCACCCTGCTTTGCCTGAGTGCAGTTGAGACTCCCCTTGTGACTTGTCCTCCTCTTTCCACTGGCATGAAGGTTCCTTCTTGTCAGGCTGCAGTGCCGTTATCAGCCTAAAGGAATTTTTGTTAGCTTAAAGAATTTGGTTAACAGTGTAATTGTTATGATGTGTCTCACCTGTAGGCTGTGGATACTGATCTTTGGCATGTGGGTACATACTCACCTGAAGCAGATTGCTTTCAGAGTGGGATAAAAGCAGTATGTTGTGGAGCCATGCTCTGTCACTATTGTATCTCACTCTCTTGTCTCTGCTTGACTCTGAGATCACTACTACTTTGTCTAACAGCAGGAAGTGAGGCGAATTCTCTGTGTGAAAAGTGAATTTACCTTATGCACTGCAGTAAGTTATGCAACTGTGTACTTGTCTTTGAAGAAGCTGTTAGAACTGCTTATTTTTACCTAATACCAACTGCTGCTGTTGCTGCTGCTATCTACATGTGTTTATCTGCTGACCTTGGACTGTTTTTACTGACTTATGGTACCTGCTTTATTCTTTGAGGAACCTATTCTGCTAATACAAGCCTTAACTTCTAAATACCGAGCCTCGTTTGTTCTTGTGGTTTTTTTTTGCCAAGAAACAGTTTGCTGGTGAGCTGGGACATCTGTTGAACTCTGCTATAGTGTTTAAGTTATCCAGAAGCCTAATTATGTTTAGGACATACTCATAATACTTCTCACTGGTGGGATGTCCCCATGTGGACCATGGAAAGACTTGAGGGTTGGTTTCACACAGCTGCCCTCTTCCAAGGGAGCTGTCTTTCCACCCTTGTTCTGTGCAAAAAGGAATTCCTTGGATGTGTGTGTTTGAGTGAGTGGGATGGGAGGTCTTGAACCCTGGATGCAGGGGCTCCTCACAGTTCTTTGCTGTTATCCTGTTGCTTCTGAGGCCATTATAATTTCTGTCACAGCTGAGAGTACTATGGCATCCTTATGAATGTGTGTGGAGTCCTTGGGGCATCTCTCCCTAATTGGCAATGGTGCTTGGTGCTGTGTTGCTCACTCCTAGTGGCTAGCAAGGGCTTTCCCACTAGCACTGGCCACTCACTGACCCTACACCTGTCCCCCACCTTGCTCAGTTCATCCTGGCACTGCTTTGGGGACAGTTGGATGCAATTATTGGACATTGCTCCAGTGTCCTGACAATGATATGCTGCTGTCTGTATGCTACTCTGCGGATAACAGTCTGCCTTGTGCTTCCATAGTCACTGAAGATGTTACTGGGAAGGGCTGTGCCAGCATTGCCAAGACAGACTTGGCAGTGGGCCATTGGTGTCTGAACAGGGCAGGGCTGTAGATCATGAAGTGATGGGTATATATAATGACATTTGCAGGTGGGCTAGAGGTGTTCCTTGGGGGTCTATAGGATGTCCTCACCTGTGGGACAGCTGCCTGTGGGGAACAAGGAGAAACACAAAGAGGGTAACAAGGACTTGACAACAGCATCAGCCACTCTTATTCTCTAGCTTGAGATGCATACTCAGTATTTGTGAGGAGGAAGAATGGTGGCATCAGAGTGCACATGCAGTGGCTCTGTGTAGGTGGTGAGATCATACTGGCTTGGAAATTTACCTTCCTTTCTTTTGGGGAGGCTGCAGTGGAACGCTGCACACTGTTCAACCCCCTGTGGCAATGGTGCAGGCCTTCAAAAAAAAGAGTAGTTCCAATGAACATTTAGCCAGCAGTAGCAATGGCTGGAGTCTGTGGCACTCTCCAAAGGAGCAAACACTCACTGCTCTTAGCTGTTGCAAAATGAGAAATGTCTAGGCTACACAACTGACAGCAGAGGCGCATTTGAGAGTCAGGAAGGGTCAGAATGGGGGAGGAGGAGAGAGATGCTGCAAAACATATTGCAGTATGGAATTGTACTCTTTCTCCCTTTTGATTACCTGTGCAGGGTGCCTTGTCCTCCTGTTGGGATGGTAAGGTTCCAGTTGTTGGGTGCTTGTGCGTGGAGACCTCCTGGGGTAGAATAACTGCAGTAAGAATTCTAAGACAACACACTATAGCTTGCCATTTATGTGGTGAGGGCCAAGGGATTTTTTTCTTAACGCATAGTCAGTCAACAATATTTATATACTGCTTTTCAGCAGAAGTTCACAAAGCCGTTTACAGGCAAGAAATAATAAAGTTAACTGGCTCCCTGTCCCAAAAGGGCTCACAATCTTAAAACATGTAGACCACCACCAGCAACAGCCACTAGAAAAGACAGTGTGCTGGGGTGAAGAGGGACAGCTATTCTTCCCCTTCTAAACACAAGAGGAACACCAACTGAAAAAGTGCCTCTTGCCCTGTTGCCCTTGCACAAAGGGCCCATTCACTGTGGTTTCCATCATGACAATTCTCGTTGGAGAGAGGAGAATCAATAGAGGTATAGTCCCATGCTGCACGTCTTCTCATATCAGATGAAGTCTCGCTGGAGGGGCTTTAGTACTGGGGCTGGTGCTCTGTGCTTGGCTGCCAATTGTAATTCTATGCTCCATTGCAGCAAAGTGGGCAGGACAGGGTGGTAGTGGCAGAAGACTCAATTTGATGCTGTTTTTCCCTTCCCCATGGTTTCTTATGGGGTTTCTCTTACCTGTATCCGCCGTCATTGGTGTAGCATTTTCCTGGCATCAGGGGAGTATCCATTGTCTGGCAGGGAATTCCCTTGTCCCTCCCACATCACACCCCAGTTTTGGCCTCTCTGAGTGATGCCAGAGCTATGTGCATGTGGCATTTTTCCAATGTTGTCTCAGCAGCCATGGTGTGTTCATCAGCAGGCAGGCGGCTTCCATTGTGCTGGCATACAGGGAGAACAGTGGTGTATCTCTCCATGATTGGATCTCTAGCCAACCATATGCAAGTTTGTACGGAATAGACACATGTAGCAGTTTCAAATGTGACTGTACATCACAAACATATGTGGAGATGTAGCATACATTCTTGATCTATAACATATTTATTAAAGGATGTATACACCGCCTTTCTCCTGCACTCATTATTTCCATAATGATGCATAATTAAGTGTATACATAAAAACTGATTCACCTTGTCATCCAGCATTTTCACAGATCCGCAATCAGATTCCATCTAGCTGAAGTCAAGCCTTTCAGAGTTGAGAACATGCTGCTTTCATTTTCTCAGTTCCCTCAATGCATATTCTGCCTAGTTAACCTCTTGCTACTATAATCAAACACAGGATGGCAATTTCTCAGTGAAATCTCCCTGGTTGTCATGCAGCTGTTAAAGGCACATGACTGCAATGAGCCATTAAATAATGCTCATGAATAGCAATCCCCAAGGAATTGCATTTCCTTGATTTAAACTGGGGTTTTTTTTTCTTAAAAATGTATTTGGGTAATTGCTGGAACCAACCCTCACACACACTTAGTGCCTTATTTTTCACCAGACCAAGTTGTTACTTCTGACCATTTGCTAAAATGTCATAAGAACATGCAAATGATTGCATTTATCTGGGAACCTGGTTTCCTGACTTGTGCCTCTCAGAATCCATGTTTTAAGATGAGAGGACTCTTTAGAAATGACCCTCATGCTGGGAAAGATTGAAGACAAAAGGAGGAGGGGGCAGCAGCAGAGGATGAGATGGTTAGATAGTGTCATCACCTAAGCGATGAACCTGAAATTGGGTGAACTCTGGAAGCTAGTGGAGGACAGGGAGGCCTGGCGTGCTGTGGTCCACGGGGTCGTGAAGAGTCGGACATGACTTAGCAACTGAACAACAACAACACACAGTAGGGTGGCCAACTTTTCAACTGGCCTCTATTACTATGCCTTTCAAGCAACATGATCTGCTGATAAACATGATCACCTGCTCATATCTAAATGGCATGAAAATCTTCAATTGACAGGTCATGCTTCTCCAAGAACAAAAGCAGACCAGAGTCTTCTGCTAGTCAACCCTGCTTCACAAATTCCTTGTCCTGCCCACATCCCTCCCATGTTATGA
The DNA here is from genome assembly GCA_029204185.1 of Lerista edwardsae. Taxonomy (NCBI): domain Eukaryota; kingdom Metazoa; phylum Chordata; class Lepidosauria; order Squamata; family Scincidae; genus Lerista; species Lerista edwardsae. Next base: position 23,695,149 of record JAJKFI010000003.1, read on the forward strand.
CTCTGTATCCTCTCCATTTTGGCCTCTGCCCAGTGGAATTGTGCCAGCTTCTAAATTACATCTGACCTTTGTTGGCATGGTGTTTTTCCCACATTGCACCAGGGTCTGTGGTGCATCTGACAGTAGACTAGACATCTACACCAGTAGGGCTGTTGCTGCATTGGTGTACATGGAAATACGCTGGCATAGCTCAAGGATAGGATTGGGCTGTTAGAGTAGTTCACAGCTAGCTGTGAGATTCAGCTTCTCCTATTCAAGGGAGAAGGCTTTGGCAACATTAGTGAGCTGGCAAGTGAGAAAGCAGAAAGGGGTGAAAATGCTACACCAGTATTCAGTTCACTGGTATGCACCTGTCTTTTCAACTGCAAAACCGATAAGCCAATGTCTTCTTTGGTAAGATCTCTGTCTTAGTTTAGTGAGACTTACTGTCAAGAAGACTTACTGCCTTTGAGGGTTTGGTGAGTTAGTGATAACTGCAAGTTAAGGTAGCCAGATTTTTTTTTCCTTTCTCCTTGGTTGGTGCACAATAACCACAGAGTATAAAGGGTATTTGGGGACAACCTGGTTGGTGTCACCCTGTTGAAACCATTCTTCTGGTACTTTTGAAAACAATTAGGATTGCGCTTAAAGGATTTGAAGATTGTGGGATAGTGATGATACTGTAACACTTTGAAAACACAGAGTCATCTTCTAAACGCCTAATGGTACAAGCCAGGTCATGCACAGCACAGGGGTGTGTGTGTCTCCCATCGAGTTCCCTTGCCAAAGTCTTATACCCAGAGTAGACTAATTAGCCTCTCTCCTTCAACAAACAACAACCCTAACTTTCACAAAGCACTCCTGAACCCCACCACCCTTATAAAGGTAACTAGTAGATAGCTTGCCTGCTCAAGCTGCACAGGTACTCCTTTCTTCACTCAGTGGCTCCTGGAGCACGGCAGCCACACACTAATTTCTAGCAACCCCAGTTCCAACAGGAATCTAAGTTCCAGCAATCCTCAATGTCCTTCATCCAGTCCATTTAGTTAACCAAACAATCCATTAGTCAGCCAATCTCCATTAGAGAGTCACACTTTCCAAACTCCCTCCTTCCAACCTCCACACACTCTGTCCCAGTCTCTACCCACACTATTGCACCTCCCAGATGCTACCTTCCCAGGGCCATTGTTACCTCTAATTGGCTGCAGCTCTCACCTACACCTATGGCAGGCACAGACCCTGGAGTTAACCCTGTGATTCCTAGCTTGCATAGACAAGGGGCCACAGCTGATACCATCCATCTATCTCCTCAAGGGCATTTTTTACAGTTTCCATTACAGTGTGTGTGTGTGTGTGTGTGTGTGTGTGTGCGTGCGCCCCTGATAACTGGGCAAGAGGCACTTTTCCAAGTGGTGTTCTTCTTATATTTAGTAGGGGGATAGAAATTGTCCACCCCTGCACAGTGTCTTTCTAGTGGTGTTGGTATGCTTTTTTTTTTTTAGATTGTGAGCCCTTTTGGGATAGGGCGCCATTTAACATTATTATTATTATTATTAATAATAATAATAATATTTGCCTGCAAACCACTTTGTGAACTTCGTGTTGAAAGGCGGTATATAAGTACCGATTGATTGAGAGTGAGTGAGTGAGTGTATGTGTGAAAGAGTGAGAGCATGCGCCTTGCATTTGGCATCATCCCCCACTAGATCTACCACCTTATTATGAACTGGTGCCTCTGTGAGTAAGCTCTGTGCACCACACAATCTGTGCACTACCGAGAATAAAAACAAAAACAGAACTGGGTGAGTGGGCAGAAGTACACCAAATTAGTCATTGAATCATTTTTGCAGTGCAACTGCACTCTGTATCCCATTTTGTTCATTAAAACTGCTATATGATAATTTTATCTTGAACCAAGAACCTCATCCTTTCCCATTTCTTTTAACTGCTATGTGACCAATAGAAATGCATCACTTGAAACTTTTCCTCTCACTGAACCAGCACAATGCTGGAAAAAGTCATCTGCTGAATTGATTGTTGACCCATTCGGTGGGGATGGGACTGCAGGTCAATGATGGAATGCAGGCTTTGCATGCAGAAGATCCCAGGTCTAATCCCTGGCATCTCCAGGAAGCCCTGGCAAAGATCCCTGTCTGAAAACCAAGAGAGCTGCTGCAGTGTAGCCAATACTAAGCAGACAGTTACCTGAAATCAGTATAAGGCATTTTTATAGGAACATATCAGCGACGTGTGGTGAGGGGGTGGCCGATGAGGCAGACAAGGCCACCGCTGCTGTGATCGCACAAACACCACCCATGGGCTCTGAACAGCTGCAGCCCATGAGTGCTTGTGGGATCACAGCCACCATAGCGCCTGAGGCAGCACTTTACAAACAATTCCGGTGGGACAGTTCTGCTTCACCTTCCGCCCCCGCACCACACGTAGCAGTGAAATATATAGCAGTGCACCTAGAAATAGGATAGGCTATCTATCAACATTTCAGTATTACAGGTTAGTAGGCTTCCTATCTTTTTGTAAATGCATGTTTATCATGGCAGAGACAAACCCCTGATAAAGGACAAAAATGTGTGCATATTCCAGGACAGGCATGCCCAGGTATCAACTGATTCAGTATCAATGGTTTCAGTTATCCATGGATACCATGGATACTGGGATGCCTATTAAAAAGATAGGGGAACATTAAAAAAAATCTTTTTTATCTTGTTGCAGCGAAACCACTGATGTCCCCGTATCTTTAATAAGGTGTCCCCAATATCCACAGTTTCAGGAATCCACAGAGGTGGGGGTGGGGTCCAGAATGGAACCCTAATGGATATCAGGGCATGCCTGTTTACTCTTTCATCCTAAATTGTAAATGTTAGGTGTTTATCACTTCCATATCAAGTGATTTATGGAGTCTTTTGTACAGGATAATGTACAGAGATGGTATATGAGTGAGTAGTACTATTAAATTTCTTTTTACTGATAGTTTCCTTCAGTGCCTGGGACATGTTGAGGGGTAGGGGCAGGTTTCATGAACACAAAAGGCAAACTTGGGGGACTGTCTATATACCAATCTTTTTATCCTCCCCCAGTCCAATTTTGATTATATTTCTGGAATAAAAAGGGAGCACTCCTGTAGATAAATTGAGCACCTGAAAATTCTCTTGTCTGGTAATAAACCATCACAGGCTCCTACACACAGTATCTGCACTCAATTGCAGCAAGCAAGTCAGATCCCAGGAGGAATATTGCATTTTTATGAGACACATTTCATATCTATAAATCAGTCAGGGTCAAAAGGTTATAGTCTGTAATACTTGATTTTCTTTAATTCCCATGTACATATATTTTCACCCCCCATGTAATCAATGCGTTATCAAAAAAAACATCTCACCAGTTTCTTCCTTAACTTTTCCTAAGGTTTGGGAAGCTGATACAAGAGTAAAAAGAAATGCTGTTCAAGTGCCATGGCCTCCTTTTTACGATTAACATTTTCCTGGTAATATTCAGTATATGCCTGCTGTGTTCTGCGGAACAATACAGACTAATCAATAGCAAAAAACTGTCTGCAGTTATAATGAAATGCAGAAACATCAGAAGCATGGGGAGAAACGAAGACCTTGTATTTTCCTCTCTGAACACAATCCTAACCTGGAGTTAGGCCAGCACAGTTAGGAAAGTTTGGCTGGCACAAAGGACACCGTAAAGTATGTTTGGACCACCTGCACACAGAGGTGTGCCATCCTCCCTGACTCCGCGTGTGGTCCAAACACGTTTTATGGTGTCCCTTGTGCCTGCCAAACTTTGCTGGCCTAACTGTGCAGGCCTAACTCCAGGTTAGGACTGCGCCCTCAATTCCATATGTTTCAGGCTTACTCATTGATCTATGCTTGCTTTCTTCACTGACCTTGAAGGCACATGTTGCATTTGAGCTGCTTTAGAAAGCATGTGCAGAAGAGGGCTAGTGTCTTTATGTCTTGTTCACGGGCTTGCCAGAGGCATTTGGTTGGCGACTTGTGGATAAGAGGACACTAGACCAGATGAACCTTTGATTGGAACTAGCAGGGCTTTTCCGATGTTCTGATGAGCACATGGTCATAATACAGAGAGAGCTGGGTCATGTCTCCTGGTCTGCTTCCCCGAGTAACATGAGGACAGACAGCAGATGACCCAGGTGTAAAAACCAAAATGTAATTTATGCACACCAACCTGGAGAGAGAGAAATAGATGCTGTCTTTTTCATTTGCATTACGTTCCTGGGTCTCCAGAGTTTTTGTCCCTCTCGTTAGAGAAAAGCTAATTACACACATCTTGCCTTGATCTTTGTCTGACGTTGAGGAAGTCCGTTTGGGATTTGCCAGCTGGACTCCTCGCTGCCTCCTCCTCCGTTTATGTTAAGGACTCGATTTACCACTGTGATTGAAGGCGTCTCACTTTTTGCCTCAGGGCTTCTGTGCACAAGTTTGACAAGTTGCTGTTTATCAAAGAAACAGTGTCAACCTTTCAAACAGGATCCTTCCTTATTTGGCTACAGGCCTTGAATAGCAAACTGTATGATGGAGAAGAAAAGCCACTTGAAAAAAAAACACAACAAAGGAAGGAAGACATAATGAAGAAACATGTTTTCAAGTCGTTTCTAGATGTTTTCTTTGTAGCTGCTCTGCCACGTAGCTCCTGTAATTTATGTTGCACGTTTCTTTGGACATTGACTGTTCTACTGTGATTTTCTTATTTTTTTCCTTTGTGACACAAAATTGAGTAATTATTTAGCTTCATATTTGTTCTAAGCACAGAATAGCAATGCTTATTAATTAGTAATCTGTGGAACTCTTTGCCACAAGAGGTGGTGATGGCATCTGGCTGAGATGCCTTTAAAAGGGGATTGGACCAGTGGTGGGATTCAGGGGGTTTGCCCAGGTTCTATAGAACCGGTTGTTAAATGGCTGGGCCCCGCCCACTCACTTACCTCAGCTGGCTTCGTGTGTTTTTTTTGGCTCCGGCTATGACATCAGAGAACCGGTTATTAATTTATTTGAATCCCACCACTGGATTGGACAGATTTCTGGAAGAAAAGTTCATCGTGGGCTATAAGCCGTGATGGGTTGTGCAACCTCCTTACATTAGTAGTAGGAGTTGCAAGGGAGTGCAACAGGAGGCAAATATCTTGTTGTCTTGTGCGCTCCCTGGGGCACCTGGTGGGCTGCTATGAGATACAGGAAGCTGGACTAGATGGTCCTTTGGCCTGATCCAGCAGGGCTCTTTTTATGTTCTTATGTACTTTATCTTGCCCTGCTAGTTTGTTACTGTAACATAATCTCCAGTTTGTTTATTTATAATATCCAGTTTTGATCTATCTACTATCTACTATCATCTATCAATCTACAGTCTTATCACAAGGACTAATGGAAGGACAGTAGCTCTGTCGTAGAGCTACATGCTTTGCCTGCAGAATAATAATAATAATAATAATAATATTACTTGTATTTATATATCGCCTTTCTTAAGTCACTAGATTTCTCTAATGACTGTAACTCAAGGCAGCTTACATAGGCAGACTTTATTCATAAACCCAAAGGGTTTTTACAATTTACAGAAACAATCTATCTTGCAAGAACTGCAACACATACAGATGGAGCTTTCTGGATTTAGTCTTCTTTCTGGCCACCCGTTTGTCTTTTGCTGGCTGATAAGCGGCTTCCCTGCTACCACCAGGGAAGCAGCTGACCCGGCACACTCCCCCTCTCACAAGGCAGCCGGAGACAGCTCAGCTGTTAATCAGTCTCAATTTACAGGTCTGCCGCTCACAGAGACTTCTGGTAGTCCCGAACTGGCGACCTTCAGATCTTCAGCTCTTATCTTCAGGCAAACGGGGGCATTAGCCCTCTCGACTAAATCTTCTGCCCAGAAGGTCCCAGGTATAAGCCCCTGTGGTTCCAGAGAGGTTAGAGAAAAAGTTTGGGTTGAAATTATGGTGACCCATTAACAATGCTGAGAGTCACCTGTTGTGCAGAGTGGTTGGCTGCACTATTGCAGTCAAAAGCTCTCCCTACAACCTGAATTCGATCCCAGCGGAAGTTGGGTTCTCACGTAGCTGGCTCAAGGTTGACTCAGCCTTCATCCTTCCAAGGTAGGTGAAATGAGTACTCGGCTTGCTGCGGATAAAGATGACTTGGGATGTCACCCAGTACAACTAAAGCTGCAATCCTATCCACACCTACAAGTAAGCTCCATTGACTATAGTGGAACTTACTTCTGAGTAGACATGCCTAGGCTTGGGCTCTAAGTCTGCCTAATAAACATCGTAATGTGACATCACTCCCTTGAGTCCGTAATGACTTGGTGTTTTGTACAGGGGATTAGTTTTACTACTTATTGACAATGTTGAGTTAGAGGGACCAAAGGTCTAATTCAGTATAGACCTCCTTTGAAAACATTGTTAACATGCAAATACCCTAGAAAGCTTACAGGTGGGCAAACATACATACATACATGCGTGCATATGCACACAAACAGAGGCTTGGTTTGAACAAGACATGAATATACCATGACTTGTTTAGCTAAATAATGGTTTCATGTTATATCTGAACCAAAGCCAGCCCACAAACCAGGATCTGTAATCACAGTTTGGAATTGGAATAAATTGTGTTTTTGTGTTGCCTAAACTCAAAGAATTCAAGTTCAGAGCCATTAAAGAGGCTGCTGCACCTTATAAGTGGGAGTTACTCAAGAGTAAATTGTAAATAATGGAATCAGGAAGGAATTGATAAGGTTAAGTCTTAAGCAGATGAAAAACAAAACCAGAGAGACAAGTCTAAGCCAGGATTTGCCTGTTGCACCTCTGGAAACTCAAACCATAGTACAGGTTCTTAGCTATAGTTAGCACAAACCATCCTTTCACATTATGTCTCAACGCAACTACAGAAGTAAAGATTTTTTTGTTACTAAATCTTTAACTATATTTAATGTTGTCCGTGAATATTAACACTTTTTGACCTAAAAGGGCCCCAGGAAATAAGAACTCAGTTTGCCTATAGCTCCCTTGATTCAGTGGCATTCCTGGGGTTGGGGAGAAGGTAAGTTTTGCAGGAGTCTGAGCTCCTGTGTAAAGTGGCCCTTCACCCTCAGTGCCCTTTGTGGCTCAGAGAGCTGGCTTGGAGGCTTTGCTCTCAGAGCTGCGCAAGGCTCTGAAGGCAAGGGGGAGGAGCTGCTTTACACAGGAGTTCAGGCTCCTGCAAAGCATTTTGCCCCCTCTCACCACTCCTTTGATTTAAAATAGAGATTAACAGCTTATAAATTGGATCGGCAACTAGTGCTGATTTATTATTATATATATTTAGAAAATTAATAAGGCAACTACTAAAAAATCTAATTTTATACGTACACACATACACACCAACCGTACCTGAAAATATTAGCAAGCTAATTAAAATATGGATCCACACCAGATGTCATCCCAGCCTAAAAGCATGCCAGACCAACACAGTCTTACAGCAAAATTCTATGCACGCCTATTATATGCAGAAATTAGCCCCACTTAGTTCCTTGAAACTTACTCCCAGATAAATGTGTCAGTCAGAGGCCTAAAAGATATCAGGGGGGAAAAAATGAGCATTCCTGCGGTGGGATTTCAACAGTGTTGGCATGGCCACTGAAAAGGTACTAGTCTACGTGGCCACTGACTGTTGTTCAGGTGTAGTTATATGCAACAGGGCCTTCCCAGATGAGGCCAGTAATGGTATATAATCTTAGGAATTGAGTTTCTTTAGTTGGGTGTGATCTTGTTGGGCTATGTGTGTTCTTGCCAATTATATATTTTTCTCTCTTATCAGCATTGCTTGCCAAAGTTAGAATTCTTGTTTTTCCAAGAAGAAATGCAAACGGGGTGGGGGGAGAATCAAACATTTAACTGTGGTTCTGGATTAACTAAAGACACCCAATAAATGTAAGGGCAGGAATGTATAAATGTCACCATTGGAAAATTGTGAAGAAATAAACTTACTGATCCAGAATTAATGTAATGTTCGAAAGCAATTTCATAGAAATCTATCTTGAGTGATTAGTTTCTCATGGGTCAATGAGCTTGTATATTTGTTATATTGCTTGGGAGTGTTTCAAATTGTTGCCTAGTAAAAGAAAAAACAAGTTTTTGTTTTGTTTGTCTAAATGTGAAAATGAAGCACATGTTTTGTTTGCCTAAATGCGAAGATTTCCCTTTCCATGGGGCCTATATGCATAAATACATGTAACACGTTTAGCTATTTAAGCAAAATCTTTATGGAGGATTTACAACAGTAAATGCGTCTCCTGGTTATTGTATGGACCTGATCTGAAGTAGGAGCAAACACGGTGAACATACCATGCTATTGCCAAAGATGGGTTTTTATAAATGTCATTCTTTGTTATCGCATAACTTCAGCCGCCATGTCATTGCTTGGAGGGGGAAAGCAGTTATCATGAATCAGTGATTGCTGGCTGTGGCCTCCATCACATGGGTACCGATGGGTTGGCCAACAGATACATACCACCATTGTACCTAATACATCCATCTGTAAATTGGACTGCATTGACATGGAGTCTCTTGGGCAGTGGTTCCCAAACCTTTTTGACTGGCAGACTTACTGGGCCATTGGCCCAGGCTCCCCATTCGGGCTACAATCCTATACACTGTAAAGCATGGCAGGTCTTTCGTGAGGACTCCCCTGGCTGGTTTCTGTGGCTCCCAGGGGGAGCCACAGTTCACAATTTTGAAACCACTGCTTTAGCTAATGCTTCTGTCGGCCAATGGGGAATGCAGGAGGAGTTGTTGCTGCCCGTCATTGATAGGCTTGGGTAGTGCAGAGGCCCAGCATGCCATGAGGGTCCAGTGCTAGGCTTTGCCCAAGGGCCTCCAGCTACCTGGCACTGGTAAAATCACTAAAGCAAACATAGCAAGAGGTCTGACTACAGTGTGCTTACTAATCACACAAATCCACCCCCATAGGGCCGGAAATAACACAAGAGACTTGACAAGGGTGCTGCTGAAGCTCATTTATTGAGTGTATGATACAGTGAAATAATCTAGTTGGTCTTCCCCATAAGTTTCCAATTGCAGGTAAGGAACATGTACTTTGGGATGGGTTTTTATTGTCCTGTCTGGGCATTTCCGTATTTCTGGTCCTTGTTGTCCAAAGTGCCTCAGAGATTGTTTCTACTCTTCTTGTCTTTCACAGGAAGGAAGAACAATTCCTCCGGCCTCTTTCAGGCTTCCCGTTGGCCTCCACTGACTTGGTAAGGTCTTCAGTGGCTTAGGGCACAATCCTAACTTGGAGTTAGGGTGGCACAGTTAGGCCAGCAAAATTTGGCTGGGACAAGGGCCACTGTAAAGCTTTGTTGGACCACTCTCAGAGTCAGGGAGGACAGCGGACGTTGTATGCTGGCCTCTCTGACTGCAAGAGTGGTCCAAACATACTTTATGGTGTCCCTTGTGTGGGCCAGGCTTTGCTGGCCTAACTACACCGGCCTAACTCCAGGTTAGGATTGCACCGTTACAGAAGTTGTGTCAACTTGCACTTGTCAATGCTCATTATTTCCTTCCTGGCTGTGTCTTGGTCTTTTTCAAAGAGAGAAACAAGTAGCAGTCCTGCTTGAGTCTATCTGCCTTTCTTCACCAGGGCCAGGCAGCCCAACTTCAAGAGCAGCCTGTGGTCTGCTGGTACCCACGATGGCCCTTGCTTGCTTCTAAGTGGTTCTGGCTGTAGCTGAAGTGGGTTCTTTGGTGGTGCAGGGCTGGGGCACAGCACAGTACAGTTCAGGCTCCTATTCACAAGTGCTAACAACAGCAGTGACCAAAGACTAGTTCAGCATTTCAATTAGAGCAGATCTTTGTACAGTTCCGGCCAATGAACGCCTGCAATGATCCCTTTGACATGTGCAAGTTACAGGCAGAAAATATGCCTTTCTTTGAAGAAGTACTCTAAAACAAGAGCTAAGCAAGCGAAGATGCTTACCAGCAGGCATCTAACCTTCTGGGTTGAGGAACTGAGTTTAGAGGGAGGGCATAGCTTCCTGAGAGCCAGAGGTCCTTTGTGATTTTGCAGGCTGTAACAAACTTCTCTGTCTCACTCAGAGTGTGAATCGTGTGAAGCTGTTATAGCTCAACTGCAAAAGTGTAGCTTGTCTTGTTGCACTGATAGCTCTGTGTTAGAAGCCAAGAGGAAACTAATTTGAAGCAGCTGAATGAAACCTAAAATGAGTGAACAGTGGTGGTGGATGTACAGTAGCTAGCATTCATAATCAGTCCGGATTATGTCTGATCAGTCTGATCACTGATTATGGACAGAATCAGACCAGGGCTGGGTCCAGCTTTCAGAGGACCTTCTGTGAACTGTGGTCCAAGAACCCCTAGCTACATGGACGAGATTCAAGATACGCATTCTACCACCAGCACCACACAAAGCCTATGGGCACAGGGTGGGCACTTCTTGGAGCCTTGGACCCTCAATAGCTATCTAGCCATGCTGACTGATTCAAACCATGATGCAACCTCTTCTAATTGGAATACAGTGGGTCCTCTATATCCGTGGATTTGGAACATGCAGATTTGACCCACCATGGGTTCTGAACCTGCAGATGAGGACCCACTGAGGACCTCTCAGATATGATCAGAACAAGTTGTGTTCGGCTGTTTAGCAGGTGCAGATCCAAAGAGCGCAAGGGAGCAAACGTTCCCTTGCCGCAGGGAGGCTCCAGCCTCTCCTAAGCAACGTTGGATTTGGCACTGGCTGGCTAGACTTTCCAATCCAGTGCTGTTTAGGATTGCGCTCATAGTCTGCAGCCCAATTCAAATGTCATTTGGGGTAAATTATTTCCAATGAATTTGTTCCTTCTTTCCCTCCCCCCCTGCCCCAGGAATCAACCTGGGGGACACTGTACAGTAAACCTAGTCACATGAGCAGTCATCATGTGCTGTTCCAACTGAAAAAAAGACAATCCCAGAGTTGGCTGCTTTAAGTGCTCAAATATCAAAGGGGGACTGCTTTAAAATAGGTAGTTTGAACATTCCTTCCATCTTCAAATTGCTTACCCTGAAGCAGGCATATGAAATTCTCTTCATGTCAGTGGGGTTACTCCAGGATTACTCCAAAGTAAGTGATTTGAAGACTTGAATCTGACTTAGACTCCAAAGTAAGTGATTTGAAGATGAATTTGCTCATTTTGGGAAGTTGATGTTACAAAAGCAATCATAAGAACATAAGAACATAAGAAGAACCCTGCTGGATCAGGCCAAAGGCCCATCTAGTCCAGCTTCCTGTATCTCACAGCGGCCCACCAGGTGCCCCAGGGAGCGCAAGAGACAACAAGATGCTTGCATCCTGTTGCCACTCCCTTGCAGCTGGCACTCTAAAGTTGCCTACTATCGATTAGGCCAAGATAATTGGGTGGCTGGTGGTTTATCATTATTACAAGCATGCCACTGATTTGGTAGCTACAGTTTCAGTTACCCACAGGTACCATGGATACTGTGACGCCTATTAAAAAGATAAGGGAACATCAAACAAATCTTTTTTTACCTTGTTGCAACAAAACCACTGATGTCCCCCAATCTTTAAAAAGGTATCCCCAGTATCCACAGTTTCAGGTATCCACAGAGGGGTCTGGAACGGACCCCCAGCAGATACTGGGCCATGCCTGCATAATAATAATAATAATAATAATAATAATAATAATAATAATAATAATAATAATAATACTTTATTGCGGTCACAGACCAGCCCAAAAACAAAATCAGTACAATAACAATGTATAGAGTATGGGAGATACAGGGAAAGTGTGTGATTATACACACATTTAGAGCATTTGACTGCATTTAATTTATACATTGCTTCACAACAACAACAACAACAACAACAATTTACAGAGTAGGTTACATTGCAAAATAAATAGGAAAAAAAATGTTCCCTGTCTCCAAGAGGTTCACAATCTAAAGAAGAAAGACAACAGCAACCAGCCAATGGAAAAAGCTGCTATACTGGGATGAATAGGGTCAATTGCTCTTCCCCTGCTATATATGAGTTAGAAGGTATCTACAAGATCATCTAGTCCATGATGCCAAGTGACCAATTAGAAGGAGTAAATGTAATGTAATTTCTTTGGTCTAACAAAACCTTTCCTCCTTGCTTGATTCATTATTAGCAGTGTTTTTTTCAAGTCTGCCTGTTCAGAAGTTTTTCGGTCTATTCAAAACTTGAGAACATTTAACATTTTTTACTACTGACCTTTATAATTTTTTGTTTCTCACTTAGGAAAATCACTTTGGAACAGCTCATTGTGGTGTGGGATGCCATGCAGCACAGGTTTCTCTCTCTCATAATTCCCAGTTATCGGTCCAGTAATGACTTGTTTCTTAGCTAAATGGTGTGTCATTGCACTTAGTTTGCATTTGGCACACAAAAACAGGGTCTTTGGTTTTCAAACCTCCCACGTTTCCTTTTGGAAGTGAGTAAATAAGATTCTCTGGTGCTTTGCAAGCAGTAAGTTCTGTAACTTAGCAATTCAATTAGATGGCAGCTGTCCTACATGATGTTTCAGGAGACCATAAATGAGGTATTTTGATTTACTGTCTTGGCCTAGAGCAATCAGAGGAGGATGCTTAACTTCATTGGCAGATGCATAGTAGATGCCATAGAAAGAAGCTTGGTAAACACATTCTAACCTTTATCTTGAGAACAGAGATGTCGCAGTCTTCATTTTTGAGCCCAAAGATCAGAATGAAGGAATGAAAGAAATCAACATTGCTGTTCCTAGCGCCTTAACTTCAGAATGGACCCTCCCATCACCTCTATGGTTGTAAGAAGAACTGAACAGGATCAAAACTCATCTTGGTGTGGTCCCACTTGCAGAGCTGGACCAGAGGGGTTCACGTGGGCATCAATGGCCAGGATGAGATGCTTGACCATAAAAACTGAGCCAAAAGCAGGATCCAGTCTGTCACGAAGGTGGCTGATAGCTCAGTCCAACCTAAATCCCTTCCTCTATTGATGCAAGCACACCAAGGAGTTGTGCACTGCATCTTATGGTGGGGGAGGGCCGTTTGGAGAGGTCTCCACAGGGTAAGCCTGCCCTGCAGAAAGCTCCCATAATCCATATAGGATTCTCTATCAGTAGAGACCTTCAAGCAGAGGCTCGACAGGCACCTGCTGGAGATGCTCTTGGAGGATTTCCTGCTTCAGGCAGGGGGTGGACTAGATGATCTTGTACATACCTTCTAACTCTATGATACTATGACTCCTTGCTCCTGCTCCAGTGATGTGGCACGGGACCAAGAGACTGAAACTTGCAAGTGGGTCGATTAGAGAAATTTTTAGAAAAAAAACTTTTTCACAGTGAGATACGATGAGAAGCATGGACACCCTCTGGAAAATTCCTCTGGTGGACAGCATAAAGTGATTTTCCTGATTTTCCTTTTCAGATAGGGCAAATTAGTCCCCCAGGTCCTTTGCCTGAAGAATCAAAACATGATTAGCATAATTAGCTGTGTAGGAGAATCACAGGTTAACAGCTACCAAAAATATGGACTCAAAAGCTGTTTTACATACATAGCTGCAATATTCCTAGCGATTAATGAAATGGGTTTTTTCCCAAGTTGAATGGGGGTGATTGGGGTGGGGGTCACAGCAACATGCTCTTTTGTATATGGATCCTTCCCCTTCTCCAAAAAAAGAAGAGTTAGAACTTAGAGCCACATTCAGTCTGGGTCTGGGAAACTTTTAAACCATTGCTAAAATGCTTTATTAGATTATGTAGCTTAACTAAGGATATGCTAATTACCAAATGCACACTGTGCAGAATGGGGTTTTTTATGGCTTTTTAAGCAGAGAAAGAGATAAAGCTGGATGTACTTTCAGCTGAACACCTGCAGAGTACTTGGCAAATTTAACAGCTGGGGATCTGGTGCCTATTTTTCTTTTTTGATTCTTTAATCCTTTCTTCCTGACCACTGACTCAGTAGTACAATATGATGGAATTTATGCTCTAACAGTTTTATTTCTGGCCTCTGAATTCTGTTTCAACCTGAGGGTGGAATGCCATAAAATGATACATGGAGACCAATCAGCTTAGCATGTCTGATTTCAGAGGAATTGATCCCGTCCTCTAACAAAGTTGTAGGCATGTTGCCAATCTCTTAATATCTGGAGTTGCTACGTCGCGCGAGATCATTTGCAGAACAACACTATTGAACAACTGGGTAATGTGAATTCCTCTTGAAATGCTAGAAGGTATCCAAGGTATATTTGTTGTTCATGGTGAGATCAAAATATATCTACTGAGATAGTTCTGTAGACTTACAGCTGAAAAATATTATGAGCCTCCTCTTGATGAATGGACACGATGATGGTTGTAGAAAGGAAGACTGCAGCCTTTGGAATTTGAGTCCAAATCAAGCATGGGGAAAGTGCACTGAGGACATGGATTATTTTGTGGGACAGAGGCAGTGTAATGTGACAGAGAGCTTGATGTTGTTTGGACCAGATGGATATCTAGAGAGATCAATCAACACTCAACAGGTACTTATATACTGCTTTTCAACACGAAGTTCACAAAGCGGTTTACAGGCAAATAGTAATAATAATAAAGTTAAATGGTTCTCTGTCCCAAAGGGCTCACGATGAGAGATGGATATCAGACAAAAATGTATCTAGACACCAGTGAGAGAGCTTCATGCTCATGCCTTTCTTGGAGCCCAATCCTAAGTATGTCTACTCAGAAGTAAGTCTCGTTATAGTCAATGGGGTTTACTCCCAGGTAAGTGTAGATAGAATTGCAGCCTCAGAGTTCTGTTGATTTTAGTGTGCAAGTCAATGAGATTGCCTGAGCTCCAAATCAGGAGTGAGGACTGGCACAACCATAACAAGCTGTGCAAACATTTAAACTCACAAAGCACATGTGGTATCTAAGGAAAAAGTGGTTAGCAAATTCTTCCTTAATCAGTTATTTTAAATCTCTGATTTGGGGATGGGTAACTGTTTTCAGGCCTAAGCTGGATGTCTGGTTCAAGTCCCCAGATGTCTGAAATGGGAATGGAACTGCTCCCAAAGACTCAGGTTTTCCCAGAAGGTCTAGTCCCATTGTATTTTGTTGAGCAGTGAGCATTGGATCTAAAGGCTTCCAATCTGTTGCACCCTTCTTGGCCTGAATCTCACCACCTGGATTACTCTACAGGTGTAGAGATTCAACAATGATGGGAGGGCAGGGGCGGATCTGCTTAAAATGGCGTCCATGGCGCCCAATGAAAAGGCGCCCCAGGGGCACGCACGTCATGACATCACGACATTGTGACGTCATGATGTCGCGCCCCCGCCCCCTCTAAGGAGCACGTTTTGTTCGCTGCCGCCGGCCCTTTAAGGCTGGCGGGAGCCAACAGAACGCGTTCAGTTGGCTCCCGCCGGCTCTTTTAAGGCCGGCGGGAGTGAACAGAATGCGGTGCTGCCCAGCGCCCCGCCCCCCGCCCTGAGAAGCAGGAGGGGGTGCTGGGCGTCAGCGCGTTCTCCGTGCTCCGGCTGGCCTTAAAGAGCCAGCCGGAGCGCGGAGAATGCCGTGCAGTGCCCTGTCCCCCACTCTAAGAGGCTGCCGGGCGGCAGCACATTCTCCTCACTCCGGCTGGTTCTTTAAGGCCAGCCGGAGCAAGGAGAACGCGGCGCAGGGCCTGGTCGGGCTGCAGGCACCATTTTGGGGGTGGGGTGCGCCATGGTTACGGCGCCCTCTCCCAAGATGGCGCCCAGGGCTCGTGCCCCCTTGCCCCCCGAGATCCGCCACTGTGGGAGGGACACAGAAAGCTGTAGTCCCAAACTTGTGCCTAATGATGTCATTCAGGGCACAATCCTAACTTGGAGTTAGCCTGGCACAGGTAGGCCAGCAAAGATTGGCTGGCACAACGGCCACCATAAAGCACCTTTGGACCACTCTCAGAGTCAGGGAGGATGGCAAACGTCCTGCGAAGTCTCCAGGCCAGAATCCAGAACTGGAATTAATCCAGGAACATTATGATAATGATGGAGTCTTGGACATTATCCATTCCTAAGCTGTTTGAAGGCTTGGTTAAAGAGAAACCATACAGGTGTTCATATCTGT
Organism: Lerista edwardsae; assembly: GCA_029204185.1. Lineage (NCBI taxonomy): Eukaryota > Metazoa > Chordata > Lepidosauria > Squamata > Scincidae > Lerista > Lerista edwardsae. Next base: position 23,711,238 of record JAJKFI010000003.1, read on the forward strand.
TCAACTCTGTGCTATAAATGGGAGAATAATTATATCTAAAAATGTGAAAAAGAAGCCTTCTCATCCAGAATAGCCTGGAAAATTGGCAAGTTTCTGTAAGAACTGTGCCATCCTCCACTCATCTCATTGTAAGCCATAACAGCCCTCAATGGTTTCTTTAGTGTTCTTTTGTCCAGAAGAAGGCCTGAATAGGCTGAATTTATACATTAGAATGTTCTGGTTGGCTGAAGTTTTATGTACTGTCACAGCTAATGCAGAATCGCTGGGGAGCTTTTCCAGGAGCCATCCCCATGCACCATTAATTTTAAGGCCACCTTCAACTGCATACTCTCCATGCTTGCTTGTGAATAATTCTTATCCTCTGTATAAACTAGAGGATCTTTAAGCATTTATATTCCATTCTAATCATGTCTTCGCTTCCTCCATCCATAGATGAGGAAAATTAATGATTCCATCGAGCTGAATAAGTTTGTGTTGTAAAACACACACTCTTCAGTGGCATCAATGGCTGCTATCAAAACCACCAGGCATTGTAAAGACAATGGCCCTAATATTAAATACATGAGACTTCCTCCAATATAATGGTGGGTAATACTGAAACTAAAGGAAAAGCTGCAGAGAGCAGTGATTAATACAGTAGGAAGGAACAAAGGAAGCTGCCTTATACTGTCAGATCATTGGTCCACTGTCTCATTGACAAACAATTCTTCAGTGTTTCAGACAAGAATATTTCCCAGTTGTAGCTGGTGATTGAAGGGATTCTGTATGGGACCTCTGTATGTAAAATATGCATTCTACCATTGAGCTACAGCTCCATTCCCCAAGGCACAGACTCTCTTTCCCCTCTGGCAGTCAGAGCCACCCAAAGGATTAAACACAACACAGCACATGGGTGGCTTCACCTGGAAAGCTCAGCTCTCAGGAACAGGGTAGAGGGAAGGCAGAACGGGGTGAGGGGAAAGTGGGCAACAGGCAGGGAAGTGAAGTAGTTAGTGAAACGCTTTATATCGCCAATTAGTATAAAGTGATTATGGCATCCACGCACAATTTAGAAACTGGATAACAGATCAAAGTGGTTTTATCTGGAATCTTGTATGGCTTGAGAGCTTCTGGCAATGCACAGCCTTGCAATTGTGCTACAGATTAGTTTCTTCCTTGCCTGTGTCAGGGCCCATAACTTTTTCTCATTATATAGAGGATTTGGCTCTACAAACAAAAAAAGTATAGAATATGCTGCTCCAGTTAGCACATCAATACAATGGGCATCTGCTTGTTTTGATTCCAATCCAGGTTCTTTCCCCCATTATGCCGCAGAATAGTTTACAGGCCTTTACAAATAATCCCTTGGTGTTTTGATTTTTTCTCATTTTAGGTTTTTGGGTGTTTTTTTCTCTTCAATTAAAGATGCAATTGTGTAAGCAGGGAGACTCAGATGCCTTCCTTCACTGAGCCTGTTGTCCAGACCTACTCACCCACAACACAACCGAATCCTTGTGCATTTAAATTGGTCAGGCTCTGTGCATCCATATTGCATTTTTTGTGCATTTATATTGGTCAGGCTCTATTCTCTAAAAAAATGTTGCTTCAGAAGTCATGGCTTTAGACTAGTTCTCCCCCCCCCCAAATACTCCTCCTTCATAAAATCATAGAGTTGAAAAGGACCTACAAGGTCATCTAGTCCAACCCCCTGCCTGTAGCAGGAAATCCTCCTAGAGTATCTCCAGCAGGTGACAGATTCACCTGAGCTAAGACTCAGCTGCTGGTGGTGGATGCGGATTGCAGTTTGCTGGCTGCGCCACATAAGGTGAGCCCCGAGTACCCTACAGGTAGTTGTAGCCCCTGTTGGTTCCCTGAACATCTGCAAAGCTGAGGATGAATTCATGACAAACATGTAGTGTAGTGTGCAATAGGGGGACCCTTTCCAAAGATGCTTCTTCTGGCTGTGTTCTAAAATGCCAACCATGGTCAATATTTTGCAAATGTGTTTTATTTCCATTGCTTGAGTTATGAAAGGGGAAGCAGAGGTGGTCTCATCCCTTTTGCGATGGCCCAATTAGCTACTCTTTTTAGAAGGATTTGGGTGGGGGCCACGATGGGTCTAAAATTCAGGAGAGTCCAAGATAGGCCATCTCTAGAGGTAATTAAGGACTCCCTTACTTCTATGATTTAAGCACTAGCTATTTCATTGTGTTTGCTGAAAGTAGCATGGATGGCCCTGGTGTCTTTCCTAGATAAATGGCTTTGCATTTGTGGTGGTGGCAGAAAATCTATTTAAAAATCTATCTGTCTAGAAACTAGGGCAGTAAATGACATCATGTATTTTGTGTGGAACAGCTGAGAGACACATGCTAATTTCACACTTATCATGAGACCTTGTACAGTTTGTCACCAGCTAACTCTGAAGTTGCAAGTCATCATTTGCATTAGGAATAATGGGCTGAGCCCACAGTAACCAATGGTTACCCATCTAATAAGTGCACTGTGAAATCTGAAGATGGGAAGAAAATTAATTAGCTGTTGACACCACCGTGAGCTGTCCTTTCAGGATTCTGTTCAGCATTGCAGACAGTCTAGCCTTTAGCAGGGGAAAATGCATTTTCACAGCCAAAGAAGTATGATGTCTGTGTGATCAAACAAAACTGCAATAACAAAAGGGACAAGAACAAAGCTGAGAGACATTTTACAGCCAAATTGTTTAACTGAGATGTTTATGAGTTTGCTTTTAATTAAAGATGGGACAACTTAAATCCCTTCTCAGGAAATAGCCAGATTGTAGTGATTATTTGAATATGGGAAAGGTCTTTCTCTCTCTCTCTCGCTCGCTCTCTGAAGTGGAATCATCATGACCTTTTCCCACTGATACATGCTTATCTTTTTACAAAATTAAAATTAATGAAAAAGCTGGAAGACGACTTTCAAAACATGCCTTAAGCAAACAACAAAGCAAGTTACTGTGTTTAGGTCCTTCCTTTTTGAAACATTGAAAATGATAGAATGGGTGTGCATGTCCTTTTCAAAGCTGAACAGACTATTACGTAGATATTTGATTGCCTGAAAGAAATGCTTATGCAAAGGAGGACAGAGGCCTTAACGGCAATTTTGCACGTATTAGGCGCAAGAGTTTTTGAAGCAAACCGGAATGCAGGTAGCACAGCCCCTCACCTCTTATCTCTCTTGCAGAGGAAGACAGGAAAAGCAACTACCATGTGTCACACCTAGCTGTGACCAGGGAGATCTGCAGGAGAAACTCAAGGGGTAGAAGGCACAGTCAGGCCAGGTTGAGTAATAGGTAATCGGTTCCCCGAGCAGGCCCAAGGGCATGGAATCTATCTTGCTAGTGGCATAGCTTCAGATCGCACTCCTAACCTGGAGTTAGGCCAGCCCAGTTAGGCCAGCAAAGTTTGGCCGGCACAAAGGACACTAAAATATGTTTGGACTACCCTTGGAGCCAGAAAGGCCAGCACGTGGATGTGCGTCATCTTCACTGACTCTGAGAGTGGTCCAAACACACTTTACAATGGCCCTTGTGCTGGCCAAACTGTGTGCTGGAGATGTTAGGCCCTGCTAACATCTCCAGGATTGCTTTCAGTAATCAACTGATTCTTGGAAACTTTTAAGTTGGCACCTCTACCAGAACAAGGAAAGAATTCTTTGTTCACCAGAAGAGAAACTATGGTGCTACCCTATTTTTTTTTTAAATTGGGGTGCATACACTTATAATGCATTTTCAAATTATGTATAATAATTTATTTTTAAACATTATTGTGAAGCATGATTGTAAATAAATAGAAAAGTGGTGGAGATAATCCACGTAATATTTTTAATTCAGTTTCTCAAGGATCTACAAGCAGCAAGCATAGTGTTTATTTTATTCTGTCCCTGTAACACCCCTGTCAAGCAGAATAAGCTAAAATAGCAGATCTATTCACACATTATGTTCAATGCGTAAAATATATGGACAACATACACATGGTTGTTGATCTGTATGCGCAGACACAAGTTACTATGCAACTGTAGAGTAGAATATACCATCCTATCCATACTCTATGTTTTTAAGTTCAGTCCTTTTGTGTATGTATGTACAGAGAAAATGTGTGCATGTGTACAGCAGAACGTGAGAATAGTTCTAGTGAGTCTGGTTCGAGGCCAATCCTAAGGGCTTGTAGCATCCGCTCCAGGTGTTGTAAACGTGCCATAAAGCACTTTTACTCCCTACTCCAGCTGTGGAGTAGGGAGGGCTGGGGCTATGCCAGTCAGTGCTGCTCCTCAGCATGGGTAGTTCAACTGGCTGATGCTTCAGCAGCGCTGGCCAGGGGTAAGGCCTGCCAAGGGGGGGGGATAACAGGAGAGATGGAGGGCAGAAGAAGGGGAGGATTGGGCCCACAAGGGAGGCAGGGATAGAGGCTCAAATGGGGGCACAGAGCCAAGGAGACTCATTGGCTTCACAGTGGGGTTACTTGGGGTGAGGGAGGAAACGCTCCCTTACCCCCAGGAGACACAGGCAGTGGCCTCAGCGGCCTCTGGATGTAGCGGTCACCATTTTGGCACCAGGGCTGCCAGGGAGCTTCATGACTGAGCAGGGATTTGAATGTAGGTGTCCCTAGTCTGGCACAGACCTCTATGCATTATACCCCATTGACTCTTCAGTTGGCAGGATCCAAAGGGCTCTGCACCCTATCTGAAAAATAATACTCTCTAAAATTGAGAATACTCTGGAGAAGGATCTGAGCCAGCAGCAGAAAAAATTGTGGTGATTTCTTGGGCATGAACCTATGATTCCCTTCCACCTCCCACCCACAATCTTAGGCAATGAATAGTCTGAGATGGAGAGTTGGTCTCAAGTGGCATTTTTACATGAATGAAAATGTTGCAGTTCTTACAGAGTGTATGAAAAATGTGTGCAGTGTAATAAATAGTTTTTCTCCTATTTCTCTGAGTGCCTATTTCTCTGTGGATACACATCTGGACACCTATAGGTATATCACAATATTTCACAAAAGTAGAAACAATAAAGTAGAAACTTGTTTTATATTACTTGACCCAAGAAACAGAAATTTGTGGTTTAGCTTCAGTTTTGAATGGTCCTTAAGTTGAATTTTCTGCCCATCTTTATGTTTTCTACAGTTGTCTCAAAGCTTGTGGATATAACGGGAACAAGAGCATATTCCCAAAGTGCTACTGGAACTTGAGCCTAGGAACTGCACCAAACATTTCAGTGATAGAATCCCTGAACATTTGCAGGTGGAGAATATTTATATTAGCTATTTTCTTGGGCTCTAGCTTTTCGGAGAGGGCTCAAGTCATAACTGTTTTGTCTGGCATTTGGATGATGGTTGGCTGCCTGCCGTCTGTCCCGCTGGAATACTGTCATAGTTTGTTTACTCCCCTGGTCAATTGTTTCCCACCCGCCAAAGGGCTTGATGAGGAAAATTGGGTCTCAATTTATTTTTGAACGTTCTCTCTATTCATGTTAAATGTTTAATGTTTTAAAAATATTTTTATGTGTTTTACTTATTGTGGTTATATTGTACTTTTTTGTTCTCTGTAAGCTGCCTTGGGCATTTGCTTCGGCAAGGGAAAGGCGGGGTATAAATTCGTCAAATAAATAATAAAAATTGTGCCAGAAATGGCTAGTAAGAAAATAATAAAAAAGAAATTTCTGGTTTTACCCATGAAAGAAATTGTATCATAGCTGTTAACCACACCAAAGATAGCTAGAGCTTTGTATCTGCTAAGATTTGTTGCTAAAATTGCTATCAAATATCGTTTGCAGAGAGATAAAAGTTTGTATAGTTCCGCTTCACATGCCCAGAAAGTAGATTTGTAAATGGAAGAGCTATGCTTATTTTGGGGAACAAAGTTAATATAGTGTCTGTGGTTGACAAAAACTATTAATGAAATATGTGAGCATTGAGCAAACTCAGTGTGAAGCTCATCCTGGAAATAAAGGTATCTATCTCCTTCAAGGCAGCTATGGAGTGAAGGACATCAGAATTTAAGACCAGTTTCAGCACTGAGCTTCCCCTCCTGGCCTAGTTGGAAGTCTCAGTGCAATCCTAGGCATGTCTACTCAGATTAAGCCTAGTTGAATTAAATGGGATCTACTTGCAAGTACATGTGGATTGCAGCCTAATCTAAACAGCCTCTAAACCCTGAGACAGCTTTAACAAAAGATTCTCCCAGGTCTCAGCTCCGTGGTCAAATCCCCCCATGATTATTATCATTAATAATATTTGATGATGCCAATGTAGGTCAGCTGACTAGGTCATGCAAAGCTTCTGTAGGTCAGCTGACCACCTATGAATCACTATTGGCTGTTTTTTAAATGTATTGTAAGCATAGAATTGTATGTTGGAGGTCTCCATCACTGCAGGAAGTCATGATTAAGCCCCTGGTTGCTTCAGGAGTAAAATAAGGAAGGCAAAAAAGACATGAGCTAATACAAAAGTGGGGTAAGAATCCTGAAAGAATAGTTATGTGGCAAGGACAAGAAAAAAGATAAGAATAGGGAGAAATGGTGATAAGAATGGAAATGAAATCAAGAGAAACAAGAGGATGAGGAAGATGAACACCCAAGAAGAAATGAAAAGTGATGCAAGGGCTAAACAGAAGAAAGCAAGCTCGGAGAGGAGGACGAGCAGCAAAGAAGCTAACAGAGGGACAGTGAGAGGTAAAGAAGCTGGAGAGTGGAAAAAATGAATGCAGCAGAGGGAAGTTAAAAAATAGCTGGAAAAAATAGAGGAGGAAAGGGAAAGTGGTTTCCAGGTGATTCCAGTGCAGTCACCACTGCCAGAGCATAATCTTCCATGCCATAGAGTCCAAGAGGCTAAGAAGAAAAATTGCCATGCATCCTCCACATATTTTGCAATACAAATAACCACCATCATGCTATGAGAGCCTACATCATGTGGTAAGTGTAATGGCTGCATTAACTCTAACTTGGAAATAAGTACTGCCTTATTCCCTTAAGGGCTGTTCACAAATTATGCTGCGCTCAGGTCCATATGTCTACAGGAATGACTAAAATCGGGATGAGAGGGAGGGCTGTTGGGATACTTAAAGGGGGAAGCAATTGGTGTGAGGGGGCTCCTTGGAAGCGCAGTGGAATGCCAGAGTGGGAGGAATTGCTGTGATGGGTGCGCATGGATTCTCAAGTACCTTCAGATCTTTTTATACTGTTCTTAGGCCAGCTGTAAATAACATGAATCAGATAAAACTTCTCGATCTGTGGTAACAGAGAGGAAGTCTTTTTACAGTGCTGCGTTGTATTCTCCGAATAACAAACGACTGCTCCGAGACATTTTTTGATAGTCTGCATGCAAGGGAGCACACACAGCGAGTTACTGGCGGATGTCAAGGTGAGGGTTAATAGCTCCAGTGCCTTGAGCTATTGCAAATGCCTCACCCAGGATGTAAGTTAATTGACAAGCAGGTGTGCCTAATTATGGAGTCCTAAGTTGGATCTATAGGAGTTCAGTGTTAGCAACAGTGATTGACTACAGAACAGATTAAAGCACCTTTTCAGAAGTTGGTGGCATTCAAAAGTTATATTGTGGGTGGGGTGGGGTGATGAGGCTGCCCACAGCTTCCAACCACTGGTGGAATTTCACAGAATGGCATCCGTTCCTGTTCCTAATCCTGTCGCCCTCCCATACCACACACTGTGTACCATACATCAATTTTCTTCCTACCTCACTCCAGCTGCATGTAGGCAGTTACCTGTCTCCAAAACTCCCTGTTGTCTGTTTCCCACTAATTCCTCCTCCCTCATGATTATGTCTTGGAAGAGGCATAGCTAATGAAAGTGTAGCCCCCCTTTTTAGAATGAAAATCTGTCCAGGACCCTCCAGAAATGGTATCATGGCTGCAAGTGCTGTCATTGTGACACCAGAACCTGCTGCTTTCTTGATAATGCAGCAATACATTGGGTTATTTTTCAGCCATTTTCCATAGCAAAGTGAATCAGAAAGGGAAAAGAAGCCTATTTACAACTTTGACACAAGCAAAATAAGCACATAGCCCTTCCCTTTCCAGCATCCCATCTTCCTGTATTTTCAATACGGCTACCTTAGGTGCTCCACGACCCACCTGAAATTGGCTCGCGATCCACTGCTGGGTATCGACTCACAGTTTGGGAACCACTGGTATATAACATGATAGTATTATTCATACATACCAAGGATTATACAATTTTGGCTACTAGTGTCAAGCTCAGCTTGGCCCCCTCCCCAAATCTTATTGCCTGGTGCAATTGCGCCCCTTTGCACTTCTTTAACTACACTCCTGTGTCTTGGTTCCTGCTCCTGCAATTGCTCCTTGTTCCCTCCCTTCATTTCTGCCCCTTTGCCCTGATAGTCTCCACACTTTGCATCTTCCCCTTGTTTACTTCCTAGTAGAGGCAAGAAATGAAAAGTTGAAAGGAGGTGAAAAATCAGAGGACCATAAATGAAATCAGAGGAGTATTTCCTTTCATATTTCATATAAGCCATATTGGGGCAAGAGTGGGCAGGGTTCGATTTTGCAGCACTTCCCGCATGCCTCAGGTAAATGCCATTACATCACCCCAAGTGGAAACAGTGGAAAACTGCCTCTCCACCGCAGGGGTGAAATGTCCTCCACCCACAATTTAGCTACACCACTGAAGACAGGAAGCCAGAGAAGGAGAAGACACGGCAGGAGTGTCACTGTGGGAGAAGGCTAGCTAGGTACGGTATCACAGAGTAGGTGATTGTCAGTCAGCCAATCCACCCCCTGAGCCAGTCACCTCACTGGAGCTCCTTAACAGACTAGTCCTGATCTCACCTAAACTCTTAATTTGGTCATCTTCACCAAGCAAGGACCTCTGTTCTTTGTCTATCAGTTGCCACATATGGGGAAAGAGGTTTGAAAACGGTGCCATTTTACTCAGAAGTAAGCCCATTGAGTTCAGTAAGATTTAGGCTGTAATCCTATCTCACTCACCAGAAACAAACGTGTCAGTGGAATTCATTACTTCCTTTCTGAAACTGGTTCCAACAGAACTTTGCCTGCATGGGTGAGCAGCCGCCAAATCTGGGCCCAAATCTAGGTGGTCTGCTACTGGTTAACTAGTCTCTTAAAATTTTGAGGTACTGCACTGAGTGTGCTTTCTGAACAGACTCCAAAACTGAATATGGATATCCTCATTATGCATTCTATAACTATTTCAGTGTCTACACTTGCAAAACAGATGCTGCACAAATAAAATTGGCCTTTCAGTGTTATTGTGGAGCGCATTTCAATAACCCATAATGTTTATTACACCATGGCATGTTTTAAGCAGGCATGTTAGCCCCGCCCCCCAAAGCAAGGAAAAGCAACACCCCACCCCAGCATTAAAGTGAATATCTTTGCAGTTGTGAACAGCACCTTGTGTCCAACTTCACAATATAAGGATGGCAGCCCATACATTGCTTGGGGAAGAAGGAAAAATGAAATTATGTAGGCACGGCTTTTAAATTTTAAAAAGTGATTTACCGAGAAGAACAACTAAATGACTTATTGTCCCAAAAGCACTCTCAGGGCACAGTTCTAACCAACTTTCTAGTACTGAAATAGCTGTGTCAATGGGACATGGGCTGCATCCTGCAGTGGAGTAGTCGTCACAGAGGCTTCTTCATGGAAAGGGAATGATTGTTCCCTTATCTCAGAGCGGCCTTGCCCTTACCCCAGCACTGAAAAGTTGGTTAGGATTGTGCCTACAGTCTTAAAAGATGCAGAAGAACACCAGCAAACAGCCACTGGAAAAGACACTGTGCTGGGGTAAAGAGGTACAGTTAATCTCACCTGCAAAAAAGAGGAGCACCACTTGAAAAAATGCCTCTTTGCCTAGTTAAAAGACTATTATTAATGACAGACATTATCTACAGAATGCTGCCATAAAATTAATGCTAATTTGACAGCAGTTGCATGCAGTAATTCCTCAAACCACCTTAATTTTATATATTTACCATTGTCAATCGCATGAATCTCATTGTCAGTCGCATGATGCTAATACTGGCGGGATCAGCCACAGGTGGTTACCAAAGAGGAGACCATTCAGGTTTGTGGCACAGCTGTTGGTAGGTGGAGGTTGGATAGGAAGAGAAGCTGCAGGGGGTGGAAGTTCAGTTCTGCCAAACGTTCAGGGAACGAGCTGTTTGCCAGTAAGAAGCAAGTTGGGTTCATATGAGAGACTTTCCAAAGTGAGTGATGTCCAAGACAGATCCCCCTGCCAGTTCCGTAGGATTGCTGTAATTAAGCAGACAGAGATAAGGCAAGATCAGGATCTCTGCCCTGAGAAACAAGGTGCAGGAAACTTCAATGCTAGAAGCCCAAGGGGGTTGAACACAATACTCTATGGCAATGTTATTCAAACTGTGGGTCACGATTTGATGTCAGGTGGGTTGTGGAAGGTTGGGAGCAGCCATCTGGAAACTGCAGACCTTACTCTTGCTATATTCCTTTTGTGAGTGTTAACAGTTTGAATGTTCAAGTGAGGGTTTTGTTTTTATTTCAGTGCTTTTATATCATATTTTGTCCTCAAAATATTGCTTTCTGTCAGGGATGTCTCACAGTTGTACAATTGCTGCAGTCCAAGAATGCCAATTTGCATTTCATGAGTGTCATTTATTATGTTACAATGACAGCACTTCCTGCTAGCTGATGTCACTTCCTGCCACATCACTTACAGGTTAATAATATCACTTCTGGTGGGTCCCAACACGAGTGCATTCTAAAAAGTGGGTCCCGGTCTAAAAAGTGCTCTTTTTGTGCCTGCAAATCTCAATAAAACATAATGTACTTACCTGTTGTTTTGTTTGCACCCAGAAGGTTACATGGATCTTGTGAGCTCCACCCTTCTGACAACCATAGATTTCAAAGACATTTCCCATCACTTTATCCTTACTTGGCTAATTAGAAGCTAATAAGGAGCTCTTTCTCAGGAGGAAAAGACTCTCTGTTTCTTATCTGCATTCAAGATAATGTGCATCATTTGCAGATGAATTTATTCCCTTGTCACATACCGTTTGGTACTCCCCTTGCCGAGTCCAGGAAGAAAGCAACAAGAACATTAGAAGCAAACAAACTTAAAGAAAGCTGCAGCTGTTCTTGCATTTTCAGTTTAAAAGTTGCAGATGATGGGTCTTGGAAAAATTGTAACTATGGAAGCAGTGGCCTGTAGCCACAGATTTGGCTGAGAAGTTCCAAATGAGGTGTAAGCATTCCACACACGCACATCCCAATGAATTGCTTAGGAGATGTATAATCCAAAATGCAATCACCCAACCATCTCCTTTTCCCGGAGGAGCTGCAACATCTCCAGGTGTGATTGCAGGATCCTCACCATTATTTTCCTTCCAAACAGGCACACAATTTTCCCAAAATTCAAGACGCTTTCAAATTGTTCCTTGGTTAGTGAACCATCTTTTTCATTTTTACGTGGAATTCAAGTCCCTCTGTGCTTTCACTCTGTTAATGTCCTCTGCCACCACATTCAAGTAACTCATGCTGCATGAGAATTTTGAAACTGTGCACTCAGCTAATTTCTCAAGGGAACAGCCTCCCCCTCCTGGTATAAAAATGAGCTGGGATAAAGACGCCACTTGGAGTTGGGTTTAACATCTGTGGTCACAGAGGAGAATGTGGGGAGAGTCTAGGGTGGGGAGTGAGAATACAGTGGGAATACTCTGGCATTGGGGAGTACAGTGGGCCCTTCATTTCTGCAAGGGTTTGGTTCCAGGACATCCCATGTGACTACCAAAATCTGTGGATGCTCGTCCAGATAAAGTGGCATAATATTAGCAGATTGTGGGCTTTAAGACCCAGAGGCGGCCTGCCTGAGTGACAGCATATAGCTGCTGAAGCATCTCTGAGCCGGTGGGAGCTGCAGGGTGAGGTGCTGCAAGAGAGGTGGAGACGGAAGCGCAGTGCTCCAGAACCTGCAATTGCACACTGTGTGCTTTAAATGGCTGGTGGGATGGGAAGGAGGAAGGAAGGAAGAAGCAAGCAGGGAATTTTTTTTACAAATATTTCAATCGACGGTTTGTTGAATCTGCAGGTGCAGAGCCTTTGGATGTGGCATGCCCACTGTAACTCAAATTTGAAAGCCTCATAGGCTAATGCTGATGTGATGGGAACACACCTACGTGCATGATGCAGTCTGTCATAAATCCTTTTAAAAATGTGCGCACTGAGCATGAAGCAGTAGGAGGGAGCAGAATTCTCTCATGCACATTTTTCCTCCCAAGACTACATTTTCTTTACCATTTTCCCCTGGGGAGGTTCCAAAATTGTAACTGCAGTGAAGAATGGAAAGTAATGTCAGGGAGTGGGTTTGAGTCCCTCTTGCTATTACTGTTGTTTAAATTGCCCTGCCCAACTACTTTATAAGGAACTGCTAGGATCACATTTGGACTCTGCCACCCTTAAGTTACTTGGGCAGTAAGTGATCTAAAATATCATGTGACTTATGAACTCCTCATGAGGTGAGTGTATCATTTAGACCAGGCTTAAAAAAAAAAGGAAGAGGAAGTGTGGAGTAAAGAAGAGTGGCGAGCTAATTAGATTTAAGGGGGACAGTGACATTTGGTGCCCCATCTGTGGAATAAATCTGTGGAACTCCTTACCATAGGAGGTGGTGATGGCATCTGGCCTAGGTGCCTTTAAAAGGGGATTGGACAGATTTCTGGAAGAAGAGTCCATCGTGGGCTATAGGCCATGATGTGTTGTGCAACCTCCTTACATTAGTAGTGGGCTACTTCAGAATGTCAGGTGCAGTGGACTGGCAACAGGATGCAGGCATCTTATTGTCTTAAGTGCTCCTTGAGGCATCTGGTGGACCACTGAGATACAGGAAGATGGACTAGATGGTCCTTTGGCCTGATCCAGCAGGGCTCTTCTTATGTTCTTATGTCAGATGTGGGAAGATTTTGGGTAGGTCTTGGTGCTTCTGTGGTAGGCCCAACATGTAGGAAAAGGAGATACTGCATAAAACCTCAGAAAGTTGCCCAATGTTTTATCTTAAAAAAACCTTATTAGTTATATCAGTAGAAGCCTCAGAAGTACCTCAGCTGCTACGTGGGCTGCTCCACAGGAGCGTGGGTGGAAAAGATGGACCTGCAATGTTAGTTACACACAGCGGAAGCTGTTACAAACATGAATGTTTTTCTGTTCTGAAAAATCTTTCTTGAAGCCAGTCCCTGATGGCTGAAGTTCCACACTCTATGCAAACCTTATTTTCCCTTTCATCTTGTTACAATGAAAACCCTTATTATTCCAAAATAACCACAGAAATCCCAGGGAGTGATTGAACTACATATTTTACATATCGTTTTCCTCTCCTGAGAATTAAATTTGTTCCACAATACAACTGAAACTGACAGTATTTAGAGAGAACAGCTTTCTCTTCTTAAAATTCCTAGGGCTAAGACATCGTTTTAATGACAGGCTATATTATGTTGCCTGAGAAGCTGAAAAGATAAAGGAAGAGCTTGAGACCTTTTGGATTAAATACAAAAAAAGAGTGTGCTTTAAACTTTGGGACCAGAAAACAGCCTTTTAAAAAAAATACCTGTGGAAAACCCAATAGGAAAGCTGTGGGAAGGGGTAAGGAAGACCTTGGAAAGTCTTTAAGAAATTTCCAGTTACATCCTCCTTCATTTGCCACAGCTATACATAATATACGTCTGTGCCTCTTATCAAATCAAATCCCTTTAATGGCATATAAAAATACAAATATAAATAAAAATAACTACAATAAAATAACAGTTGCTACTACACATCTATACAGCTCACCAAACCATATCAACAATTTGTGAAATAGGTCTGTGAAGTTATTTTTTCTTGTTGGGCTTGTGGTTTTATTATGGTATTTGCTACCTTATTGATATCTATAAACCACCTTGAGACCCTTATACATTATCAATTTTATATTCAGTTTTTTCCTACTTTTTTGGGTTTTGCAAGTAGCACCTGTTTGTGTGCCCCAATTTTTACAACTTGCTGCCACAAAGGGATGGCTGCTGTATGTGAAGATGGGCAATTGGTCACATGTTCCTGCACCACTGGTCGTCTTGCCTATATTATGTGCCCTTCATCTTTCCCTGCCTGATTTGTAGCATTTTTGATGAGCATCATTTGGGCCACTGTGCCTTATTGCTGACACAGTACTGCCTGGGCTCCAGTCCATTTCAGTAGTATTAGGCCAGGCAGAGTTGAACTGGACAGTCCTGTGGTGGTGGTGGTACTTTACACACATGTGGAATAATTCGCTTGGTCAAGTACCTCCTGCTATCCTGTGACTCCGCACTAGTGGTAGTCTTCACACCCCTGACTGAAAAGCACAGGTTTGAACCAAGGTCTGCCCCCTTTATGTGCAAAGCAGGTGGGTGAGATCCAAGTTTTGAAATGATTGAAAAGTAAACTAAGCTTCACTATAATCTTTTCCTTGGGGTGAGGGTGGTGGTGGTGGCGGCTTCTGTGAGAGCAAAGAATTCATGGGAAAGAAAGACAGAAAGAGACTACATAGGCATTCCGAATGTGAAATCTGGACGTATCAAGAGGGAAAAAAGTGGCAACATTTAAGACAATAGGAGATCTGGGGGAAGTTGCATAGAGCACTGGTGTTCCTATGGCAGAGGACAAAACACTAAGTGTTGTAGGAGCCTGAGTTCCTGTGTAATGTGGCCCCTCCCCATTGCTTCCACAGCCATTCACAGCTTGGAGAGCAAAGTCTCTGAGCCCGCTCTCCAAGCAGCCAATCGCTCTGGAGGTGAAGGGGAGGGGCCACATTACACAGGTGCTCAGAGTCCTGCATAGGATTACCACTAGCATAGAGGCAGCCTGGAGAATATTTGTTCCCCACTGACACTACTGGTAAGGAACAGATCCTGACAATAGCGTTCACCAGAGAGTGGTAGCTATCAGGTAGATGGACCTCAAATCCTTGGCATAGGGATACAGCAGTGGGCAGCTTTGTGTACAGGTCCTGGGTGGCTCAATCCATCCCTTGATGGACAAGGGATGCTGGTTTCAGGAGACCACACAAGGTGCACCTGGATCATTATTAGCCATGCATGCCTACTGTGCTAATACGGATTCCCTCTCAGGTAAGGGAATGGTCCTGCCCCACCCCACAGTTGCCACTCAGTTGGTGTCAGTGGTCAAGTATAGCCTTGGGTCCCATGCTTAAACACCTGTGTTGGAGGCTGTAAGGGGGACAATAGCTTCAGAGTATCAGTCTGGCAATTTGAGCTGAGGGCTTTTGAGTTGAAGGAGTGAAGTTTGGAGGCTAGGATATAATGGGAAAGATGCTCCAAACACTAGGGTGGGGCATGACTATGAAGAGTCGGTGATGGCTATGGAAAAGAATGGGGAGCCTCTTTGCATTCTGCCCAGATCATCAGTAGGTCTCGCAAACAAGTGCGAAGGCATTGCATTGGTATGACTGATGAGTAAAAGCCAAGGAGACAGGGAAGTTCTACTTCGTTTCCCTCCAATTAACTGCCCAACCAATGAAGGTGAAGGAGTTGAATTTTCTGGCCTTCACCTTCTAAGTTAGTTTTGCTCTGATTAGTCAGAATTTTATGAGCACCTGTTGAATTTAGCTCCCTTCCACATTACAGCAGTACATGTGAGACTGTGACTTCTTGGACACTTAACACCCGTACAGGTCCAAGGTCAGTAGCGGTGCAAAAGCACTTGTTGGAATGTTCAACCTGCAGGCCATGTTAAAATGAAAAATGCATGAAAATGCTTGGGGGAGGGAGCAGTGGCATCACTAGAGTTTGTGTCACCCGGTGCAGGAGATCAGCACGTCAACCCCCACCAATGAGATCTCCTCCTCCCAAACCATACACAATAAATTACAATACCATATGCACGAACTAAATGCAGTGTTATCACTAGGGTTGGTGTTACCCCCATCTTACTTACTTAATACTTACATTATTTATTTAACTATAATACAGGTCACCCAACAAATTAGTAACCCCCCTGCAACTATTTGTAATAGTAACCCCTGCTAACTGGGCAAGAGGCACTTTTTCAAGTGGTGTCCTCTTATATTTAGCAGGGGGAGAGCAATTGTCCCTCTTCACCCCTGCACAGTGTCTTTCTCGTGGCTGTTGCTGGTGGTGTTCTCCATTCTTTTAGATTGTGAGCCCTTTTGGGACAGGGAGCCATTTAACTTTAATGTTATTATTTGCCTGTAAACCGCTTTGTGAACTTTGTGTTGAAAAGCGGTATATAAATACTAGTGATTGATTGATTTAGAGGTTTGCTGGGCTCTCCACTGGGTGTATGTGCAGCACTTACTGTCCAAGTACCTGGAGTGGTGAATAGAGCATTGAAGGGCCCTCCTGATCACCCTTGCATCAGTTTGACTCCAAATCAGAGCCATTCTAGAAGCAAGGGTGACACGATGATGTGAGGGAGGTGGTGGCTGATGCGATAGGGTTATTGCACGACCCTGACTTGGACGCTGGCTGGCCAGGCAATGCTACTGGTGACCTGTGCCACAGGATCTCCGCAGCTTGAATTTGGTGGCATGAGGCAAGCTTCTTAGTCTCAGCGGCAATATGTTATAAAATAATGCTTTTTTATTTACAAAAGTATTTCTATGCTACCTTTCTACCCAGGGGATTCCAGGGGATTCACAAAATCAAATGAAACAATAAAACTACCTTAGCCAACAAAACCCATCCAAAAGAATTCAGATAGCTGCAGTCAGCTCCAACCAACCCAGGAGGGTACATTCAATTAGAGCAAATGCCTGGAGGAACAGAAACATTTTCACATTCCTGGGAAAAAGAGATGGGGGTGGATGATGCTGTGTGGACATCCTCCAGTAGAGAATTTCACCAGGGTGGGGGCTGCAACAGAAAAGGCTTTCCTACACTTTATAAGGCCATTGCACAGGTAACAGCCAGATACTGCATGCTCCGAAAACGCCATATGAATGGCCAATGGTGTTCTTACTGAAAATGCATGCTTTCAATGGGAGAGGCACTGAGGACATGCTCAAAATCCATTTTGTCCTCGGGTCCATTTAGAAAAGCAACAGAGATTGCACAACATGCTCCGATTCCTCCTCTAAAATGTACTTGTGCCAGAATTGTTAAAAACACAACTTGGCAATTTCATTTGGGAACAGCTGCTGCATCGTAGGCCATGTCAGTCTCTGTTTAAAAAATTCAAGCAAATGCAATCTGAAGCACGGAGGACTGTTAAAATGTTTCCTGTGGAAAGTGTGTTTTGTAGAGAGTCCTTGAATAGCAGTTCTCATTTTTTTTAAAAAAAGAATCCTGTTCTTCACAGTGCCTTAAGGAATACCTCTGTGGGGAAAGATCTACATCTAAACAACTACATGGAGAGGCCCTCTCTTAACTCGACAAAGGTGACTGCTGCTGTTTGAAACAAAACTCATGCTGTAGTGTATGTCAATTACTTCCTTATAGCCAGCTATTTAGGAGTTGTTTAGCTTTGTGATGCTTTATTTCATTTCTGATCAAAGTCCTAATGTTTTGGCCCCTGGGCTCTTAGTGGGATATTCTTTGGAAAGGAAAAAAGAAAGCTTTACTATTCAATGTTAATAAAACTAGAAAGGATAAATACCACATTTGGCGAGTGCCCCAACATGCAAAGGTTACATTTTTAACAAATACAGGGCATCTCAAGAAAGTACACTGTACACACACTTCATAGTGGCAAATGCATTAGGCTTTAATTGACACATACAGTACACTATAAGAGGTGGGTGAAAAAGGTTTTATTCTTCGCTGATTTCAGTGTTTTTCCAAGTTAGAAGTGGAGTTATGGAAGTGGAGTTATGTGTTTTTATTCCAAAGGTCTATTTCTATAAATTTTAAATATAAATTATAAGAGCTTTAAAAGTGTAGGTAGGTGATATTGGTGGTATAGTGTCAGCAGATGCAGCCACATGCATGTAGAGGTGTTGGGGAATATGTAGTTAGAGAATGGTTTTATTTTTTCACAGATGTTTGCAGATTTTTTATTTTTACAAAAATGAGAAGTGCAGAAAGCAGTGTTTTTTGACTATCACTTAGAAAACCTACGGTGCTGCTGGGCCAATGCAAGTCTCTTGCAAACATGTGCAGTTGCAAATATACCATAAGGCACGTCTGTGCTGAAGAATTGGGCGCTGGGCCAACGCGGCGAGCTCTGCTCATCCAGGGATGCCATGACGCAGGACAGGTAAGCCACATCCTTGCAGGTCGAGTTCGGCCAGCGCGGGGGCTTGGAGAAGGCAGGTGGAAGGAGGTAGTGGCAAAACAGGGCAGGGGACAACAAGAGGTTGGGTGGGCTGGATGGAGGGAATGGAGTGTGGATCCTAACCCCCATCCCCAGGCCACGCAGGCCCAATCTAGATTCTCAGATTTGCGGCAGCAATTTTGCTGGTGCAGATTCAAGCAGCCCCATAGGACTGCCTGGGGTTTACCCTGGGGTAAGGCAACAAAACGTGAATACACAGGAGTCACATCCAAATTGCATAGGTCTCAAAATTGCATCACTCAACCTTTTCAGTTGCTTCTCCTGTAAAGCAACCCCTTCAGTAACCCCTGCTAACTGGACAAGAGGCACTTTTTCAAGTGGCAATCCTCTTATATTTAGCAGGGGGAGAGAAACTGTCCCTCTTCACCCCTGCACAGTCGTTCTAGTGGCTGTTGCTGGCGGTCTGCCTTTTTTTTTTTAAGATTGTGAGCCCTTTTGGGACAGGGAGCCATTTAACTTTATTATTATTACTATTTGCCTGTAAACTGCTTTGTAAACTTCATGTTGAAAGCGGTATATAAGTACCTGATTGATTGATTGATTGATTCTCTTAGATCAGGGGGCTCCAAACTCCAGCACGCAGGGCTGGATCTGGTGCCTTTCCCATTCTTCCCCGGGGTGAGCAGTGCTTCATGTTCCACTGGGAAAGCCATGAAATACCCCAACTACAGCTCCCGGGGTCTTCATGGCCAACCACTTTCAGGGTCTGCTGTCCCAGCAAGCCACTGGCCTGGCATTCCGAACAAGGGCAGCTGGCAGCAAAGACACCTGGGAGCTATAATAGGGGTCTTTTGCGGCTTC
Source organism: Lerista edwardsae (assembly GCA_029204185.1). Lineage (NCBI taxonomy): Eukaryota > Metazoa > Chordata > Lepidosauria > Squamata > Scincidae > Lerista > Lerista edwardsae. The sequence goes on from JAJKFI010000003.1 coordinate 23,730,330, forward strand.
CCTGGCAGAACATGAAGTGCTGTTTGCGCTGGGAAAGGTTTTCCCCAGTTTGGAGACTGCTGCCTTAGATGTTCATGTTGGGGTTTCTATAATGAAATCTGTATAAATTGGAGATCATTAAAATGTGTGTACATTTTTTTTAGACACCCTGTATATTTGTGAGTTAAAGAAAAGAGGATGTTCATTGTTGATGAAAATTTCTCTTAATGAATACACCATCTAGCTGGGGAAAATCCTACCTGTACCAAGAATTTGTTCTACATTTCGGTTATTTTCTTTATCACTTCTTCCCAATGATTTAATTTAATAAGCACCTCTTTATAGTTAAGTAATTAGGCATTTTATCAGTATGAGCTGATGGTAATCCTCACCAAAGGGGGGCCATTTTTAAGAGGGGGAATGATAATGTGTTCTTGTAATGATCATTGCAGCAATTTCTAAGCCTGCCTGCTTTATGTTACATGCAACTTGCCAGACTTCAGGAAATTGGCATACGTAAGCTGTGCATTTCCAAACATTTATTTCCTTTTGTTTAGAAAGTTCACACCTGCCTTAGGCTTGATATTTTTTTTCCAACACCACAAAAGCTGTAATCACCTATTGTGTACTCATAGAAGACAGACTGATCCTGCAGAAGAACCATTAAAGCTAATTAAATGCTGAAACTATTTAAACATTTTTTAAAGAAAACCTGAATAAAAAACAGTCACATCTGAATTGCATAGGTCTCAATATTGCTGACAGAGAGACCTCCCAGCATCTGCACAGCATGTTAAATGCCATCTCCCCCACATCTCCATCCAGTGCACAGCTTACCTTCTGCAGCTCATGAACATCTAAGTTCAAGGGTGACATAATGCCATCATCACATCACCCCTAACCTTCCAGCCTATCGTATTGCATTAAACGCCAATAGCCCATCTCCGGATCACCAATGTTTGGCGATTTAAGGCCCTGTTATTCTGTGTTCTCACTGGTGAGTGGAGAAAATGTGCTTGCAGGTGGTGCGGGAGGTTGCTGGGTCCAAAGATCACTAAAAGCAAGCAACACGGCCCCATTGTGCTCCCTCCTGGCTGGCTCCTGGGGCACACCACACCAGCTGTCCTCAGATTGCAAAACTATTGGCCTTACCAACAGTGCCATCTGCTGCAAGCACTCCTCTGTTGCTCTCCAGGACAGTTGGAAGGGCAATAGCGGCAATGGCACCTCCAGAATAATGCCACTACTGCAAAAATGTTTGTTTTTTACTTATTGGGGGCAGTGCAGACCCTTCTAAGGCACGGCCCCCTTTATGGGCCTCCTGGCTCCCTGAAGTGGATTCTGATTGGCCCAGAATGCAGTGCTCCCATTTACTCTAATAGCTATCAATCATGCAGAGACAAGGAGGGCTGTGACTAATTAGCATTAAAGGAAGCATTGTTGTGGGAAGGACTACTATAGCCATATCTTCCAAATATTGGAGCTAAGCTGACATGGAGTGGTTTGCCTAAGGCCACCCAGGCTGTAATCCTACACACACTTTCCCGGGAGTAAGCTTCTCTGAATACAATGGTACTTCTAAGTAGACATGTCTGGCAGAGGCAAGAACTGAATCAGAGAAATCCTGATTTCCATCCGAGTCTCTCAGCTGCTATTCTACATCAGTTCTTTCTTACAATAGGATGCCTCGGTCTGAGTTACTGAGAAGGCTCTTACCATCTTTATCTGCACTTGGAGTCTTTTGCATGTTTCCATCCTTCCAGTAAGAACATCTTGTCTGTGTTTTTTTTCTCTGAGAATAGTCTGGTTTCATTCTGCATTTGAAAGCACCTGGATGCACTTTGTTTCCTTCCATCACTTGTGTTTGCTGTCCTAAGAGTAATTTCACTCAGTGTTCCTGTTGAAATGTAACAGTTCTAAATGAACAAGATTAACCTCAGAATCTCAGGGGGCAATCCTAACCTGGTGTTAGGCCAGCACAGTTAGGGCAGTAGAGTTTGGCTGCCCTAGCCAAGATCAAGAGTTTGATCTTTACCAGGGCCACCGTAAAGATCGTTTGGACCATCTCAGAATCAGGGAGGATGGAGCAGGTCCAAACATATTTTACAGTATCCCTTGTGCCAGCCAAACTTCGCTGGCCTAACTGTGCAAGCCCAACTCCAGGTTAGGATTGCACCCTCAGTCAAATAAGCCAACATTTGCCACGGCTTTATCCTCAGAACTTTGAAGGAATGAACAGAACTGACTTACTTAAACAGAAGAAGAAAAAAAGTATACCTCACCAGGGTAAAATGGAAGGACACAAAACTGTATTAAATGGAAAATATCTCATGACTTAGTCCTTCAGATGTGCTCTAGAATGCAGAGAAGAGGGGAATTGTTCTGGTGGCAAGTGGAGAGAAAGAATAACAGTGGTTATTTTTAGTGTTATAAAAGAAATCTACGTTTTTGCATGAACAGAGTAGGATAAGAATTCATTTTACATTTAGTTAAATGAAATAAAAAGTGGGGAAAAAGAGAATATATTTTACTAGAGCAGCAGTTTAGTAAGAATAAAAAACAATATTAATCATAACTTTAGGCTAACAGCTGCATACGCAGCAAAATGAGATTGACAAGACATTGGAAAGCAGAGGTCATGAAATGGAAATGAAATAGTAGTAGAACTATCGCTTTGTACTCAAATACTACCTAAAATAGAAGACTAGCATCCAATTATAAATTGGACCCCCAATCTTCAGCGTGAAATGGTACAGGGTGCTTGCTGCCTCACCTTTTTCTGCTGCCCATTATAGAACAGACCTCAGATGAAATGAAAACTGATTATTTTGGCCCAATGTCCTAAACTGGAAGCAGTAGCTGATGCATGTCATCATCCTTTCAGTCACTTCTTTATATGCAAGTGTGGATGCTGTGTGTTTGACATTGTAACCAGTGGCATTCCTAGAGGGGGGCAAAACATGCACAGCCCAATCCTAAACTGCTCGAACACCTGAGAGTGCAGCAGTAGCCCGGCGGCTACCTCTATATCCCGCAGCAGCCAGGTAGCCGCAGGAGGCTCCATGGGAGAAGGGGACATTGTCCCCTTTCTCCGTGATAAGGATGCCGGGCGGGCAAGCTGTGTACTTGCCTCTGTGCCTGCTATTTAGCCAGCGCAGCGGCGAGGCAGTCCATGTAAAGCCACATAGCCCTACATGGAGGTCAGGATCTGGCGATGAGAGACAGTGCCTGTCCCACCCTCACTCTACCACTCCCCAGCCTTGGAACGCCCTCCCACCTCACCCAGAAAGAGCACAACAGCAGGGACCGGTGGACTCACCATTTGCCAGCTTGTGGTGCTGCCTCCCTTGTATGAGAAAAATCATACAAAATTTGCCTGCCCACTGCCCAGTCCTGCACTGCTTCTGGAATCTCTGGGTGAAGACAGACGGACAGACTTTTAAAGAATTGTGGAAGTGAATGGAACATACCTTGGCTGCATCATTAACATTTGCTCCATCACACTTAGGATGACTGTCTTCATCTTTTCGGGGCTGTCCCAAGACCTCCTCGAAGCTGAGGTGATATGCCAAATTCTGCCTTCCTTGGCCAGGAGTGATGCTCTTTTTCCTCCCACTCCTTAGATCCAGAAAGGAAGTTGGGAATGGAATGGAATGGAGTGGAAGAGGAAGTGTGAGAGAAGAATGGTGGGCTAGAGTGGGCTCTTTCTGTCACACTCCCTCTTCTGCTCTGTTACCATCTTTCTTCTCGAACCTAGGAAGTGAGAGGAGGCAGGTACCCTTCAGCAGTTGGCCACCTTAGGCAATCTTAACCTAGAGTCCCTTGTGCAGGCCCAGGAATGTCACAAATGCATTGTAAAGCACATTTAGACCACTCTCAGAGTCAGGAAGAACAGCACATGGGCTCCCTTATTCACAGCCCAATCCTAAACAGTGCCAGCATAGCAAGGTCAGCATAGCAGGGCTGTATCCTAAGCCCAATAGGAGGAGGCAGAAGCAGCGCAGGGCAAGGGGAAGTTTTCCCTTGCACTCGGGTAAGTCCCAGCCAGCCCTTTGAGGCTGTTTGGATCTGCGCCTGCTGATCTGCAGGCAGAGGTGAATGAGTGCAAGAGTGGCTCAAATGGGGGCCACCTCACCAGGGACGGGAATTAGGATACGGTGCAAAGGCCGTCGTCCATTGCCGCACACTGTGCTGCCCTGTTACACCCTGGCATGCATCTGGAATGCCCTCTGCTATGTCCCATGGGAACTGAGCACCACCAACGGACTCCTGAGTGCCGGCACTGCTGCTTACGCTGGTCTAGTGCCCGACTCGCTGGCGCAGACATGCCTGATGGCACGTTTGCGACAGCGCTGGATTGGTGCAAGAGCTCAGTGCTTGTGCAACACCAGTATAGGATTGTGCTCTCAGAGTGTGTTGCAAACACACTTTACGGCATGTTTTTGACACTCCCGGGCCAGCAACCTGTGCCAGTACAGCCTAACTCCAGATTCGGATTGCACCCTCAGGTATCCTCCCCGGTCCCAGCTGGCCCAGCCTCTTGGCAGTTTATTTGCCCATGCTGAGTGCTCACGGTGACATGTGTGTTTGTGTAATTTATAGGAGAGAAAAGTGAGATTTCCCGCCAGCCCTGACAGGGAAATTTGGGGGAAAGGCTGGAAAATCCCTGAGACTCCTGTGCCTTCTGGACAAGCAATTCATTGTCTACATTTGACGTATATTAGTCAGCATTCAGGAAACTTGCTGTTCTTGTCTGCAAAAATTACCTGTTTCTGGTCTGTCCAAAAAGCCACCCACTGCTCTGAGTGAAAAGGGTTATTATTCCGGGATTGTGTGTTACATGGACTCAATCTGTTGTTGGGGAAGTCTTTGGTTTGGTGTTATCAACAACATTGTCTCCACCGGAATAAAAAAATATTGAACCGCGGCCCTAGCAATTTGCTACATGCATTAACAAAATGCAGAATGGAGGTTGCAGATATTTGGCTGAATTATTATAATAAAGCCATTGAGATTGCATATATTAATTCTTTTCAAGACTTTCCCTACCAAACTATGAATTATGCATAAAATGTTGGTTGTATTTATCCTGTTCATATTTCCCCAGCAACCTTTTGTTAATGTTATCCAATTGGAGAGGGAATAGGCAACTCAATAGCGGTCCAGGAGATATGGGTAGACATTTGGGAATACATGGATTTGACTGCGAAAGGCCATTCCAGAATTTAGACTAGGCCAAAAGGGCAAGGAGGATTTGAAAGGGGTGGATAGCAGGTTGGTGGCTATGTGCAGAGGAAACCCTTTGGCAATAAATCTTTTAGCATTTCCACAATCCTTGTTAAGACAATGTTCTGTGTTCCTTGCCTCCTTCTTAAGAGTTCTGGCATTCTGCTAAACAATCCAGCCACTCAGGTGGGAGCACTATCACATTGCATACGTGTGTGCAGATCTTTAAGAACATAAGAAGAGCCCCGCTGGATCAGGCCAAAGGCCCAGCAAGTCCAGCTTCCTGTATCTCACAGTGGCCCACCAGATGCCTCAGGGAGCACCCAAGACAACAAGATGCCTGCATTCTGTTGCCACTGCCTTGTACCTGGCATTCTGAAGTAGCCTACTACTAATGTGAGGAGGTTGGCCTATAGCCCATGAGGACTTTTCCTCCAAAAATCTGTACTATCCCCTTTTAAAGGCACCTAAAAGGGGATGACATCACCACCTCCTGTGGCCAGGAGTTCCACAGATTAATTGCCTGCTGGGTAAAAAAGTATTTCCTTTTATCCTTTTTTATCTTTGGAAAGCAGTGCTGTCTCAGCTGCCTCCATTCCTGCATTTGAAGCTGCAGAATGTTGTGTTGGCAGAGAGTGCAAGTCCTGGATTAGACAGAAAGCATAATTTCCTTTCCCTGTTCTTTTTTTTTTAAATCATATTTGTACAGTGGTGGCATAGTTAAGGAGGTGCAGAAGGGAGAATTTCACCAGCAACAAGCTTTAGAGGGGCAACAAGCTGAGTTTGACACTAGTGGCCAAAATTGTGAAAACCTTGGTAAGTACAAATAATACCATCATGTTATCTTCTATTGGAAAGGTAATTCAATGCAGAATGCAGTAAAACAAACCGCAATGGAATATTGGCATTCTATCAGAAGTTATGGCCAATTAACCAGAAAACTTTTAAGTTTATTTACTTAAACTGATTTTGTCATGGGGGGCTTATAATATCTTCTTTGAACCTGGGTAGCAGATGTCTTATAGTGCAATCCAATTCCCCTGTTGCGCCAGCACTACGCTCTTGCGCCGGCTGAACACTGTCCCAAACGTGCCATCAGCATCAGTGGTATGGCACTGGACCGGCGCAAGCAGCTGCACCAACGCTCAGGCGCCGCTACGACCGCCAGCAGCGCTGGCCTTGTGCCAGTTGGGCGTCAGCGGCGCGTATCGGCATTGGGCCTCGTCGAGGGAATTCCAGAGACGTGCCAGTGGCGTAACTGGGCGGCGCAGTGGGCGGAGACAAGGATTTTGACACAGGACAGCCATAGGGCCAAATCCTAAACCCCACCCCCAGCCTCGGCGGCCCTGATTTGAGCCACTTCTGCACGCGTGCACCTGCAAAACAGCAGGCGCAGATCCGAGCAGCCCCATTGGGATGACTGGGGCTTATGCGGGTGTAAGGGGAAACCTCCCCTTGGCCTGTACTTTGCTGCTGCTACCTCCTAATGGGCTTTAGGATACATCCCTGTGATGTCGACCTTACTATATCGGCCTTACTTAGGATTACACCACTTAGGAGTGGTGATAATCAGTTACACCACTGGTGAGATGAAAAGAAGGAAATGAAAGTGAATTATACATGTGTACAGTCTAATTGCTCTCAATAAGAACATTACTAAGAGAAGGTAATATGTTTCTCCTTCACTGTTTGCACTTGTATTCCCGACGTCCCCATTAACCTGCTGTGAGGATCAACCCCTAGGCTTGTACGCTCAGGACCTGCAAACCTATTAAATTATGTTAGGCTTGGTGCCTTTGCTCCTTTGCTAATTGCATGAATCTAAAAGCAGTGTTGCCAGTGTGATCCAAAAGCGCGTGCTGCCTGAAGGAATGTTCCTCTCATTCTATGCCATTTTATTTTAAGTACTGATCTGCTACTGTTGACATAGGCATAAAGTCTTTATTACATAGCTAGGAGAAAATGGGGTGCTTTAGAGGCCAGATCATAATGAGGGTTTGTTATCCTTTGCTTTCAAGCTAAACTTTGGGGTCTACTTCGTATGCTTAATTCTTTTCTTTTAAATAAGCTCAATAAGCTTCCATAACATCCTTATATTATCATATAACTGTTATATGTTTGTCTTTTAAGTTTTTAGTTTTAAATTTTTAATGGTTTTAATGTTACTGTTTTAATTTATCTTTTTTATCTTTTTATTGTTTTCTGATTTTATAGTTTATAATTTTAATATTGTAAGTTGTCTTGGATGCCCCAGTATGGGGCAGAAAGGCGGAGTAAAAATTCTATAACATATAAAATATAATTGTTAACATCCTTGTGTTATAGATCAGTGGTTCCCAAACCTTTTTGACTGATGGCTCTCTTGACTTATGGGGCCACTGGCTGTGGCTCCCTATTAGGGCAACAGTCCTGTACATCAGTGGTTCTCAAACCACTTAAAAAGTTAAGGCCCACTTTTCAGAATGGCACTCGTGTCAGGACCCACTAGATGTGATGTCATTAACCTGGAAGTGATGTTGTAGCTGGAAGTGATATCATCAAGCAGGAAATGCCATCATGGTGACATAATAAAATGACATTTCATAATAAAATTAAATTGGCATTCTTGGACTGCGGCAATTGCACAACCATGAAACATCCCTGACAGAAATTTCACAAAATGAGGACAAAATGTTATGTAAAAGGACTGAACTAAAAATAATTTTTAAAAAACCCTCTCTTGAAAATTTAAACTGTCAACTCTCACAAAAGGAATATAGCAAGATTAAGGTCTGCAGCTTCCAAGATGGCTGCTGCCAGCTTTCCGTGACCAACCTGATATCAGGTTGCAATCGACCAAGTGGGTTCCAACCCACAGTTTGAGAAACACTGCAGTACGTTGTATAGGATGACAGGGTTGTAGTTTTTAATGATCCAGCCGCTCCCCTGGCTGGTTTCTGCAGCTCCTCGGGAAGCCACAGCTCACAGTTTGGGAATCCTTGTTATAGGTGATGATGAATGATGCCCCAAGATCTGTTACGGAGATATTTGACAGAATAGAAGGAACAAAGCCTTGTCTAGATTGGGGGAGAATTTATCATGATGGACCTCATGCATTTTCCTACAGTGAAAGGAATAAAAGAATTTAACATGGTATCTCGAGGGAACATTTGCAATAAATTACGTGTGCCTCGATCCAGTCAAAGTAAAGCACAGTTCAATCTCATATCAGTTATTTCAGTGAGGGAGCTAAGCATGTGATTCAGAGGCCTGAGTCAGGCTGCTGCATTTACTCTTGTAAGGGGAAATAATGTACCTCCAGTAGCAAGGCAGTGTCGGTTCCGGCTTGCTGGAGATCCTGGCATAGACTTGCACTGGGTCCCCTGTGGTCCCTTGCGCCGCTGCTGCTGCTCCTCCTAGGCTTTGCAAGCAGCAGTGTCCTCCCCACTAGCCAATGGCAGAATTTCTTTGAGGGTGCAACCCTAACCTGGAGTTAGGCCGGCACAGGTAGGCCAGCAAAAGTTTGGCTGGCACAAGGAACACCATAAAGTACGTTTGGACCACTCTCGGAGTCAGAGAGGCCAGCACACAGACATGTGCCAACCTCCCTGACTCCAAGAATGGTCCAGACATGCTTTACAGTGGCCTTTGTCCCAGCCAAACTTTGCTGGCCTAACTAGGACAGCCTAAGTCCAGGTTAGGATTGTGCCTTGAGTCCCTTCAATAATGCAGTTGTTTCTGGGGGATGGTCCTATTTGTGGATGTGGACGATGGATGCAGCACTCGGTTTTCAGCCAACTCACTTTGCTGCTTCCATCAGTGCCTAGGTTGGCCTGGTTCAAAGGTTGGCCTGGCTGAGTGGGCTTGCAGATAAGCATAGACTCTTTGCTGGCCAACCGCTTCCACCATCCTGGTAGCTGATCCTTTCCTGCAATCAGGGCCAGCCCAAGACCCCCTGAAACCTGAGGCAGTGTGCTAAATGCTTCCACCCTTACCCAATAATGTGCCAGCCTCTGCTCCTTCCACCTTTCAATGGAATAGCTTAGCCTTGTCTCTTCTTTACATTTCCTCTTCTTCTCTGCCCCTTTCTTTTTCAATCTAGGGAATAGAAGGAGAAGGAAGTTCCATAAAGGCAAGTAAGGAAATAGAGATGAGTGCCCCTCCATCTGTTGCCTGAGACTTCCACTTCAGTTGGCCTCATGTATGGGCCTGGCCTGGCTGCAGTTACCTTAAGTTATCTGGAATAACCAGTTATCTGGAATAACCTTCCTAGGAAGAGAAAACCATCCTCCAGAAACATCTCCTCCTCCCTGACGGCTTTTCAAAAGGGCTGCAAAACCCTTTTATTCTGGGTGACTATGGGTAGCTGCATTGATTGAGCTACCTTTTCCTGACTGCTACATTTCTTGTTTTGTTCAGTTAACTGTTTACTCCTCTGTGCAATGATCTTGTCTTGTTTTGTTGTATTTTTCTGTAAAACGCGATGAGCTTTGTACATTGTTACAAAGCCAGGCACTTTATACACTGTTTACAGCCTTGCTGAATACAACTGACATCCAAACTGAGTTTTGTAATTTCCTAAGAAATGCCACCTTGTATGAAATTGTGGGGGCCTTTAAAGAGAAAATACAGAGCCATACCACACTGCAGTCTTATGAAGTTTGGTTTGGGGGATATTATCTTGATAATTGAGTTTGCTGTCCATTCAAGTATGGAATTAATTTGCTGCATTAATTAGTTATCAAGGCTAAATAACTTCCATTCAGAAACCACATTAATTTTTGTTGTTATGGGGAATTGAAATATTTGTGGGTTTGAGATAAAGCTACAACATTGGTGTCAGTATTTCTGTAGCATGCATGTCTGCAATGGGTTGTTAAGAGCCAAGATTTTTTCACTGTGAATTTGTACTGTACTGGTTGGCACTGGTTGGAATGGAGCAAAGAGGTACCTTTTCAAGTGGTGGCTCTCACAATTGTCCCATTCATCCCTTGTTGCTGTGGCTAGTGTCCCCCTCTTGGGTTTCTTTATGCAGCCGGTGAGCCTGTTTGGGACAGGGCAGCATCTGCTCATTCCTTTTGCTAGGCACCCACTTGGGCTTCAGTCCTATGCAACGTGTCAGACCCAAAATGCCACCATTTTTGGACAGGCAGCCTCCAGATTGTACAATGCTGAAGAGCTTTTCTGAGATGTTTTTGTTGAATAGCTATTAGCTATTGATGAGCTGGGAATCAGGGCTTTCCTTGTTGGAATATCACCTCTGCCAACACCTCACTTGGCAAGCAATTCCCTCTCAGGGCACAATACTAAGCTACACTGGAACAGCACAGGCAGGTGGTCCTGCGCTGTATCCAACGTGGGTTGGGACTGCACTGGAGTCTCCCGGGGTAGGCGCCAGCCAGTCCTATGGGCTACTCAGATCTGCACTTGCAATATAGTGGGCACAGATCCTAGTTCCCCACGTGGCCTGGGGACAGGTGTTTGGATGCGGCCTAATGGTCACATCCAGGCTCCACCCCTTTCCTCGGGCGAGCCCTCCTCCCAGACCACCCTCCACCCACTGTGTTCCTTATCCCTGCCGTCCCCCCCCCCAGAACCACCCTGCACCAGCCGAACTTGGCTGGCACACAAGCGCTGCATTGGCAGCTTCTGCCAGTGCTGTGGGGCCAATGCTGCTGCTTGCGTCAGCCTCGCGGCAGCAGTGCTGACACAAAAGTGCCTTACAGCACTTTTGCAATAATGCAGGGGCAACACAAAGATAGTAAAAAGGCATGATTCAGTATTTGGTGATAGCTAGCCATTTCATGTAGAGAGATCAGCGTGTGTTTGCCACATATCAAGCATGACATGGGAGCTCTCCAGTGGTGTCAAATGATTTAGGAACAGGAACTCACTTTTGAGTTCAAATTCAAATGTTGAAAACAACAACAACAACAACCTGGAAGCAGCCACGGAGCCCGTTAGGATCCGGAATGCCCGTTCTGGTCCGTTCCCCCTGAATGACATCACTGGAGCTCTCCCTAAAAAGTTAAAGCATATCAATACTTGGCACATGCACTTACTACCCCCATTGGCCAATGTCAGGTTATGTCAAATATTTTTATCCTTGTAGCTTAATAGCTGTACAGTGGAGTTCCCAATACTATGCCACACAATTGCAGAGCACTGTATTCGATTTCTGCACACTCGACATGGCTATTAATGGGAAGCACATTTCAAGGCCAGGAAATGACATGCCTCGTTTAGAAGCATTGCACAGTTTTGAACAGCTCCTTTAGTCTGAATCAAGATTAAAGCCTGCAGCAAGTGACATGCAAAAGTGATAACTTCTTACAAATGAGAGCTGGATAATTGTACCATTGACATTGGCTACCTGTTTTGATTGCAAGTCCTACACCGCACAGATATGGTCCTATTATATCCATGCAACAGGCCAAGAAATGACAATTGACAGAAGAAATGTTTCGTTAAAAGCCCTTTTGTGCTCAGTAATAAGTGGCTTTGTTCCTACTGCTGAAATGGAGGCAAAATGAGTCCCCTTTTCATTTTCAAAGAGAATATGAACTTTTTGTTAGGAACTCAAAACCAATAAAATGTGTCCTGAATATTGAGTTCTAATAGCATACTCATTTAGTGTGTTATTCAACAGCTTTCCAGCTTAAAAAAAAAAATTCTTAGAATTATATGACTATGATGACCTTCACAGGAAGGAATATTATTTGACTTTATTTTAAGCCTACAGAGCGGGAGAGGGTTGATTCTCATAGTATGTCCTTATGTAAATCTACATTGTGGTCACATTTAGAACAGTGTGTAAGGTTCTGGTTGCCAGGCCTCAGGCAAGGATATCCTCCCGAAGGATATTGTAGATCTGGAAAAGGTGCAAAAAAGGGCAACTAAAAAGACACTCGGGAGGAAAAGTTACAACATCTGGGGACATTTTAACTGGGCGGGGGGGGGGAGACAATTAAGGGAAGGCATGTTTAAGACGGGCAACTCTGTCCTAAGCTGCCTGGGTGCCACAGGTGCAGCAGTAGCCAGGCAGCTGCCAGAGGAATCTCAGGAGAAGGGCATATTCATCCCCTTCCCCAGGGTAAGTCTGGAGACTATTTAGCTGGTGCAGACTTGAAGGCCTCTTGTGTTGGGCCTCATGGTTCCAATCAGCCCCTGCCCAGGTCTGCCCTCCCTGCCCACCCAGATTTGGCGCAATGCCAGTGATGGTGACACTCAATGGCTACCACCTGTGTGGCTGCCTCCTGGGACAGCGCCAGTGATAAAGGCTTACTGCCAGCCTTACGGCACCTTTGCAACACCACCGCTGGCGATACACCTGTACCTCCCGTGCTGGCTGTTATGTATCCACGAGGATAGCGAGGGCTGAGCAAGAGGGCTAGAGGGGTTGAGCTAATCACCCCTCCAATCAGGAGACCTGAGCTAGATGAATCCTGCAGTCAGTTAGGCCTGTTGCCTGGGTTCAGTCAGTGTTTGCCCCATTGCTGTTACAATAAAATGCTCAAGCTGCACTGCCTTCCCTGAGTTGAGTCTGCAGAGAACCCAGTATTTTACACTGGCAATCATAGGATTGTGCCCTTACAAAATTACACATGGTGGGGCGATGAGTCTCCATCTACTGATGGAGAACGGCTTCCTCCCTTTTTCACAATACTAGAAGCGGGGATCATCCAATGGAACTGATTGGCAGGAGATTTAAGACGTATAGTATTTGGAGTATGTTGCCCCAAGATGAGCTGATGGCCACTGGCTTAGGTGGCTTTAAAAGAGGATTGCACAGATTCATGGAGAACCAGTCTATCAATGGCTGCTAGCCATGACGGCAATACACTATCTCTGGGTTCAGTGGCAGTCCGACTCTGAATACTACTTGCAGGGGAGCCGTGCCTGGAGGCAGACATGCCTTCCTCTCCCCCTTGTGGGCTTCCTTCAGACAATTGGTGGGCTACATCAGGAAACTGAATGCTGGACTAGATGGACCTTTGCTAGCAGGGCTTTTACTACAATGCTGCTTACATGGCACGTTCACAGGCACCTGAAAACTTTGCCCCCGTCTGGGAATGCCACCGAGGGCCTTTTCTGTGGTGTTTTGCCTGACAACCATTTTTCCTTCAGTCCATGATGCGTGACATCTTTGTTTAGACGTGAACGTGTGTGCTGGATGATTGCCAAGAGCGCATGACCAGGCCAGTACAGTTTTTGATTTGGACTCAGGTCTTTCAGGCTGCAAGGAAGGCCACCGTTGGGATTATTAACAGAGCAATGGTCTGGTTGGCTGCCTAGTTAGCTGGCTTGAGAAGCCTCCCTTGCTTCTGTTTCTTGGACTCATGCTGATGGGTCTCACAATCAGTGTAAGTCCCAGACTGATGTCAGGAAATCTGCTATATTATTCAGCGGCCTGCAGCCATCAGCACAAACAGCAGGTGCCTGCAAGTGGGTGAGAGCAGCCTGCTGAAACTCCTTCATCCCCCATCATTGGTGGTGGTGGGGGGATTGGGGTGGATAGAGAAGCCAGGGATGGGAGAGGAAAGACCTCAGCAGCAGCCTTGCATATCAAGAGCCTAATTCCCTCATCCTTACCCAGACCCGCTCCCAGGAGGCTCCTTGGACTTACACCAGACAGAATGAAGAAAAATGCACATAAATGTATATAATTTCCATAAGAGCTATTTAATTGGAAAGACAAGACTTAGGAGGACTTCAATTTGCAGTGCTGGAGACAGATTACCATTAGCAGGTGTTGAATTATAACCTGTTATAATCAGCATGATACATTATACTTGTCATAATATATACTCATGTCCCATAGTGGGCAATGCACAATACAAACTCCTCTCCCTCCCTCCCTCCCTCCCTCCCTCCCTCCCTCCCTCTCCTCCTGCACCAGCTGAGTTTGGCTGGTGCAAAAGTGGTTCCGGAGAGGGGAAGGATGGGAAAGTGGGTGTTTTGGGGCGGGTCAGAAGGCATACTGGCCCAGGGAGGGGGTGAAGTCCAAGCTCCCGTCCCCAGGCCATGTGGCCCCAATTAGGGCTGTGCGGTGTCTTCGGCTCTGCACCTGTTAAACATCTTGGGAGCAGGATAAGGAGGAATGGCACAGGCTGGCAGGCCTCTTTCACCAATCTGCTACCTGAAGCATTTGTCTCAAGTGGCCCCTCGGCCCTATTATGTTGCAAAGTGAAGTACCTATTTGTGGCATATAATAATTTACACAAATGTTCCATGTGTTCTCTTACGTGGAAGGGACTTTCATCATTACAAGCTTTTTACATTGACATCATTACATTGATCATTACAAGGCAGAATTCTATACATAATTCATAGCTTGTTTTACAACTTATTGCAGTCATTGTCCTGTCATTCATATGTGTTTGCCTCTCAGCCAAAACCACAACCTGTTCATAATTAACTGTAACCTTCTGTTTACGACCCAGACAAATTGAAAGGTTTGGCGAGAAGAGGCCCATGAAGCTGTGTCAAACACAGCTATCAACAGAAGCCTTGAACCTTGGTAGGTCACCTGCATGAAAAAAATCCCAATTCATACATGAGAGCCAGCTGCTTATTTACCCCCCCCCCCCATGTGATCTTTTCCATGTACAGGGGTGCTTGGGAAACCACTGTGAACCATATACAGCCTATGGAAGCCAACAGCCTGTAATCTCATGAGTACCTTTTCAGTCATCACAATCATGGTTGGTAGCTAGTGCTGCTGTTCTGCCAAATTCCCTGTTGGGCCTCCCCAAGGGCCCCAGTGCTCACTAGGCTAACTTGTTTCCCCTCCAGAGCGGCCTCAGAGATAGACAAAAGAGAGGGGGTTCAGTCACCCACTGGGCCTCCTCTCTTCCAGCAGGTTTGCTTGGAATCACCAGCTGGCCAGCCTCTTCCAGACTGCCTTAGCTCCAGATACCCTAAGTCTAACACCAACAAATCCCACCAACAAACAATAGGCAGTCAGCTTGCCCACGCCAAAACTGCCTCCTCCACTTGGTGGCTCCAGGAGCATGGCAGCCATACAACTGTTCCCCACAGTTATTCCCCACAATCTTACCTTATCCAGTCTTTCCAACAGTCCTTCAGTCAGTCAGGCACTCCAGCAATCCATCTGTCCAGCACCTTTCCAGGTGCCTTACTCCAGCTCCTGCCTCCCATTTTATACTGAGGCCAGCCAATCGGTATCTGTTGCTAGGCAGGCTCTAGCATCAGCCACACCCATCTGCAGCTGTGCTAACCTCCCTTCATTGCCAGTCCTCATCAGCCTACAGCTGTGCTCCTGAGGCTTGCAAAGACCTTGGGGGTTAACCCTATAATCCCTGGCTTATCTGGGACAAGGGGCCATTGCTGATATCATTCCCTATCTCCTCGGGGTATCTCCTGCCTTTCCCAATACAGCTGCCCAATCACGGTATCTGGTCTTGGATACTATACAAGGATGCACCATGGGAGGGAGATGGGGAGGGGATTGAACAAGCTGGGGAGTGTGAGAATTGGGGAGGTGAGGTCCAACATTCTAGTCTAATCCCCACACCGCACTGGCTTTTGTTTCTATATTTATAAATTTCTGATGGTGAAAATTAGAAGAAGCTGTCAGGCCCACCATAACAATAACAAGGAGAATTACCCATGCCAAATGCATAAATGTTTTTGCACTTCTTTTGTACAAGCTGGAAAAGTTTGAATAAGCAATTAGAAGCTTATTGAAGAGGCATTTGTGTCATTCTCTAAACTGTTCAAATTAATTTTCATGAAACACATATGGCAAAAGTATATAAATTTTCAATTAAATTGAATAAACCCAATTAGTAATAAGGAACAGGACTCTTTTTAAAAGTATATAAAAAAGGAAAATGGTGGTTAATTGGCATTTTTGTATACCCAACTAATTTTTGAGGACATGTTAATTTTACATGAAACATGCCTTTAAAGTTTATTTTCTGTTTTAACTTTACACAACAGTTTTGGCAAAACTATTCTATATCCTCATTTAAATAACTTTTAATGGTGACAAGGTGAATGTTTTATCAAAAAAAATAATAGGTTACAGTGAATTTTCAACATTTTGGGGATATTGACATTCCCATGTTAATACTGACAATTACACATTGTGTAATTTGAACACATTTTGTAAAGATCTGCAAATAAGTTTGTATTTACCACTGTGTATTAAACACACTCAAGGCGCAATCCTAAACTGAGTTAGGCTGGCATAAGCTAAGCCAGCAAAGTTTGGCCGGCACAAGGCCCACCATAAAGTATGTTTGGACCACTCTCAGAGTCAGGGAGGATGGCGCATGTCTGTGTGGTGGTTTAGGATTGTGCTCTCACACTCAGTAGTATAGCTACACGGAGGTGGCACGGTAAGTATTGCAGGCACTGCAATGTGCTGTGTAATCGGCCCATCCCACTTGCCATGAGAGCCACTCTAGGCAGCGATGTCAACACTGTCAACATTTTGGGATAGGGGAAGATGGGGGAGGGCATAACTGGGCAGAGGGAGGAGCAAGCCTGGGAGGGGCATGGGGATGGTGTCAGCGTCTGCTGCCGAATTCTCCAGAGCCCTGAAGCCTGATACGGGCCTACTCAGTTCTTGCAGATCCAAGGAGACCCATTGAGGCCAGCTGCGTTGTACCTGGAGTAAGGGAACCCCAAGGAGATTCCAGTGGCTGCTCTGGCCGATGGCCATGTGATATAGCAGTGGCCATTTCAGAGCCACTACACCTTGTGGCGCTGGTAGTTAATAGGTTTGGGCTGTAAGCAGTGGTGTCATTCAAATGATTTAGGAACAGGAACTCACTTTTGATTGGCACTTGTCGGGAACCCGGAACCAGCCACGGAGCCCGTTAGGATCTGGAACGTCCATTCTGGTCCGTTCCCCCGAATGACATCACTGGCTCTAAGACATTCATTGGCATGCACATGACTCCCCAAACAGCACACGTTAATAGAACCCAAACTGTATGATTAGAGAAAACTGAGCAGTACACCTTCAAACATGCTCCAGATTCATGGCACCCCTTGTGTTTGCTAGCTATAGTTTCTGCTTCTGTAAAATGTAATCCAAACTGTCAAGTTGTCAAGAGAGGACACGGCATAGCATATTTCAAAAGGGAATAAAATTAACAGAGCTCAAATGAAATTAACACACTCTGAAGACCTAACAAGCTTTATACTGTATCCCAAAAGTAATTGTACATAGTCAAGTACACCGTATTTCAAGCAACTTATAGATTGTGAAGTGGACATGGCAGACCTTAACAGAGGCTAATTAACCTGTGTAGGAGGGCAAAGTACAGTTTAATGCACATGACTCCTAATGGAACAATTAGTGAGAGCATTTAACTGAGAGCCAATTAGCATGTCAGTAGAGCTGATCTGAAGTGACTATATTTGTTTGTTTATCAATGTATATCCCACCTTTCTCCCTGAAGCGCACCTGAGGTGTCTCACAACATCAAAATACATATAAATTATAAAATGCATAAAAATATGAAACATGTAAGTAATGTAATAATAACCCCCTACCCTTCCCCCTCAAGAGCTAGGTGATATCAACATGTTTTTAAGCCTCCTTGAAACTGCTCCACAAAAGGGGATGATGAAAGATCCTTTGGAAACATGTTCCAGAGGTGTGGTACCACAACAGAAAAGACCCTGTTTCTTGCTGCAGTCTCCTTTACCATGGATGGCTGTGAAACTCTTAGCAGGGCCCTGAGATGACCTAAGGAGGTGAGTCAGACTGTATGAGGGTAAGCAATCCCAAAGGTACCCTGGTCCTAGACTGCATAGGGCTTTGAAGGTCAAAACCAGCATCTTCAATTGGACCTAGAAACCAACCAGCAGTGCAAAGTAGTGGCCCAACAAAGTCAACTGCTGAGCCCCTGTAGCCTGGGAATCCTCCTGGATCCCCAAATGGCTTTGGATGGCCAGGTGATCAAAGGGACTTTGATCTGTGATCTGTGATCAAAGGGACTTTCGCCCAACATCAGCTGGTGTGTCAGCTGAGATAGTATCTGAGTCAGACATATTTGGCCATGGTGGTCCATGCCCTAGTGCAGTGGTCTCCAGCCTGCAGGCCAAATCTGGAGACCGCTGTTTGCCTGGTGACCTGCACTTACCGCCGGGGAGTGAAATTGCAGCTGCAACTACAGTCCCCCAGTGTTGCCGCGGCCAGCCGTTTCCTGGTTCTGTTGCCCCAGCAGGCTGTGCATGCAGCTTTCTGGGCGGGCACGGCTGGCCGCAGTGACATTGGGGTCTGTAGTCGCAGCTGTAACTTCACTCCCCGGCAGAACAAAATGTGCTGGTCATGCCTGGGAGCCTTTTCAGCGCTGCAGCGGTCTCTAGTTTGACTTTGAGACTTCTACCATATAATCCTGCATGTCCACCACAATCATCAGAGAGGGCCCTGCTTAGGATACTGCCACCATCTGAAGCCAAAGGGATAGTAGCAAGATACAGGGCCTTTTCTGTTTTGGCACCATGTCTTTCGAGCCAGCTTCCAGAGAACCTGATGACAGCCCCCCTTCTCTCTATGGCTTCCGGTGGGGTTTAAAACATTATGATTTTGCTTGGCGTTTGAGGAGAAAGGAACCTCCTAGGGATCCCTTTTTAATTTAACACCTATAGGTCTTGGTTGCTGTTTTATACCAGTTTAATTATATGTATTGCTGAGTTTACATCTTTAAATTGGCTCCAACATTGTTCTAACTGGTTTTATTTAATATTGTTTAAATTGGTTTTATTTAAATGTTCCTATTAATTATGTGTTTTGTAATTTTTATGGCAGCGCACAATTCTTTGAGCACTGAAGAAAGTGGTATAAAAAGCTTTCAAATAACTAACAGGCAAAGCAGGTCCTCTTCCAGTGAGCCCCAATAATGGACTTTCCCCCTGTTGAATGCAAGCTGTATTATATCAGTAGCTGTTCGGCTAGAACTAGGAAGCCATTAATTGATGTGCTGCAGCTGTCCCATATGAGAACCACCAGGGCTGTAAGTCAGAACATTTTTGGGCTCTTGATTTTGCTTATCAGTTGGCCACAGGAAGGAAGTTGGAATGTGGTCTGGGTAGTAGCAATATTTCATGGCTCATATTTCTCATGAGGGTGAAAGAGGAGAGTGCCAAAATTGGCTTGAAGCTCAACATTAAAAAAACTAAGATCATGGCAACCACTCCCATCACTTCCTGGCAAATAGAAGGGGAAGAAATGGAAGCAGTGACAGACTTTATTTTCCTGGGCTCCAAGATTACTGCAGATGGTGACTGCAGCCATAAAATTAAAAGACGTTTACTTCTTGGGAGAAAAGCTATGGCGAACCTAGACAACTTAATCAAAAGCCGAGACATCACCCTGCCAACTAAGGTTCGCCTAGTCAAAGCTATGGTTTTCCCAGTAGCAATGTATGGCTGTGAGAGCTGGACCATAAGAAAGGCAGAGCGCCGAAGAATAGATGCTTTCAAATTATGGTGTTGGAGAAGACTCTTGAGAGTCCCCTGGACTGCAAGTAGAACCAATCGGTCAATCCTCCAGGAAGTCAAGCCTGATTGCTCCCTGGAAGGACAAATCCTGAAGCTGAAGCTCAAGTACTTTGGCCACCTTATGAGGAGAGAGGACTCTTTAGAAAAGACCCTCATGCTGGGAAAGATTGAAGGCAAAAGGAGAAGGCAGAGGATGAGATAGTTAGATAGTGTCACCGAAGCAATGAGCATGAAATTGGGCGAACTCCGGAAGCTAGTGGAGGACAGGGAGGCCTGGCATGCTGTGGCCCATGGGATTGCAAAGAGTCGGACACGACTTAGCAACTGAACAACAACAACAACATTTCTCATGGTGACTGCCCATACCTGAGATCTGACACCATGCTTACAGATATGTAAAGACACATCCATCCCCCTGGCTTCACCAGTATGTACAGAGCTGCAAAAGAAGAGACTGTGTGTAAAGAAGAAAAGCTATGGAAATGATCTTGCTTTGTTGTCAGTGAAATGAAAATCAGAAATGTATTAGGCTCATTATGATCATATTTTTCAGTCACTTGTATGGAAAGTGGAAGCAAGCAAATGGCAATTTTTAAGCATATTTCGGTGAGTGAAATGTTTTGGCAGCAGCTGCAGCCAATTACAAATACCATTTCATTTAATGTGTGTAATTATCTGCAGCCATAGAAGCACAGTATATTAGCTATGGTATACAAAATAAAAACAGATCTGCAGTCCTAGTGCATTGCTAATAAAGATATTTCTCTTGATCATCTCATTAGGTACAGGAGGTTTCTGGACAATAAACTAACATGCGGTGATGTCACTGGAAGATTGTTGCTAAGAAACACATATGAGATCAACTGGGTGCAAGCTGAGTAGGGTGTGCGTTGTGATGATTTTCAAACATGCTTAGAGGCAGTTAATCCACTGTTCCTTTTCCACATTTTCATATCTCCTTACTTAGCTGATGCCCTTATTTGAATGGAGAAAGTGAAATGGAATGGTACCATATGTTCAGTGTAGATTCATAAAGGATGCTAAGAATTTTTGATTTCCTAATTAGATGTGACAACACAAATGAAGCACTGGGAAACTCTCTCCCCAGGGGTCTTAGCAGAATTAACATTTTGAACACCATTGCTTGGGATAATCACTCTTCATTTCTGGCACATTTCCAGCCTATTCATCCAAAATTTTCTTCAAAGGTTCACTATCTTTGTTCCATTCCTACCTCACCATGAAAGCTAAAGATGATAGTTTTACCTGTGGCACCCGTTTTTGCTGTGACATGAAAGATGGCATTAATTTTCTTGTGACTGCAGGCACAGCTGGCTCACATTTGACTATCAGTGTGTTGATAAGAACCTTACCTTAAAACTCTTTTTAACAGTGACTTTAAAAAATGGGCGGTTGTGTACTTCACATATAAGCAAAGGCTTTTCTCTCATTCCCATTGAGGGCATCATTCCCATTGAGAAGGAAGATTCTCAGGCAGGTAACTTAAAGTAATATAATCACAACATTTCCTCGGGAGGTCTTATTGTGATGAGACATATGGGCAAGTAACAAAAAAGAGCAAAAAGGTAAACAAGCACAGTAAAAAACCACAAGTTTAGTATAATCACTACATTTGTTTTTAACAATGCATGTGTGTCTGTATAAAATCCAAGTGTTTCTAATAGTCCTATAACTATTGCTATGAGCAGGAAACAAACTCAAGGTAGTAGCTTCATATCTGAGGTTGTGAAATGGTAGACAAGAGCCAGAGAAAGGTCCAGTGGAAATTATATTGTTGGATGGACAGTGGCAGAGGAGCAGCCTGGATTGCCTAGGCAACTAGTCTTCCAAGGCTTGAAACATTCATAATGCACTTATTCTGGTGTTCTTCACATTTACAGAACAAGGCAAGTGAAGGTGCAATCCTAGCCTAGAGTTAGGCAGGCACAGTTAGGCCAGCAAAGTTTGGCTGGCACAAGGGCCACCATAAAGAGTGTTTGGTCCACTCTCTGAGTCAGGGAGGATGGTGTACATCTGTGTGCTGACCTCTCTGACTCCAAGAGTGGTCCAAACATACTTTAAGGTGTCCCTTGTGCCGGTCAAACTGTGCCGGCCTAACTCCGGGTTAGGATTGTGCTCTGAAACAGAAAGCATTATTGGTTGAAAGTATGGTTGCAATCCTACATGCACTTACCTGGGAGTAAGTCTCCTAGAATTCAGTGGGACCTACTCCTGAGTAGAGATGCCTAGGATTACAGCATGTACATTTTTTATTTCAATATAAGAGAACTGACATTTGTTTGAAGGCAATAGAGATTCATTCACTGATAGGATTACCAGGTACAAACTGGGACAGAGTGCCTATACCTGTAACCATTGAATAGAAGTGGGAATTTGGGCAGGTACAGCTCATCATGGAAGGGTTTCAAAAGTTGCACCTGCCCAAATTCCCTCTTCTGTACAATGGTTAAAGATATAGGCATTGTGTCCCTGTTTGTATCGGGTAACCCTATTCATTGATTAATGGTCAGTTACATTGGGGGAGAAGAGAGACAGGTTGGTGTTGGAGTTGGCGCAACTCTGTCTGCTGTCTAGAGGGGGCAGTCTAATGTCCAAAAGGGGAAAATGTAATGTCCTGTGACCTAGACCCTTCTTACCTGTCCTCTCTGTGATTCCTGCGGCGGTGTGGCCTTGAACTTATTTCCTTCCCTTCTCCTCTGAGCATGTTCTCTTTTGTCCTCTGACCACCAAGCTGATAAGATGTGCATACCAAGGGCTCTGATGCCCCCGCCATCTTAAGCACACCTCCATGCATGGTGATGCAGCTGTAGGGCATTGCCTTCTAAGTGTTAGATGTACCTCTGATCCTAATCAGACGCTGTAGGTATGCAATCAATGGAACTGTGAGTTAACCTTTCTTTTTGCATCTTTACCAAGCCTCTGCCTCTGTCTTTTGTTTATTAGCAGTCAGCCTGGGTGAGGGAGGTTCCCGTGTGGTGATGCCCTAAGGGGGAATCCGCTGCTTACCCTACTCTGCTTTCCCCCATCACCAATAAGAAATATTTCCAATAGTTGAGACCTGTATTTACATCATTCAAGTTCTGTAGCTGACTGAGAATGATTTCAAGAGAGCTAGCCAGACAAAGTAATAATATAACCAAGAAATATTGTGCACATCTGATAAACAGCTGGAGACATCACAAGGAAATCTGTAGGTCTTCCTACCTATCTTTATATCAGTAATCATTATGTCCTTGCTTAATAGAAGTAAGTCAGGAGTTTGACATATATTATGGTTTGCAATGTAATGCCTTTCCTGAGAACAGTTATTCACAAGAGCCACATGATTTTGTCACAATACAGCCACAGTTGAACCTTTTCTCTCTTAGCAGAGGATCCACCCCATTTTTAGTAGTAAATTATATCTAAAGGGACTTTTAATGTTAGAGCACATGCCATATCCTATTTTTCTTCTCAGGCCTGATCCTTCTGTATGAATCAGCATTATTGCTGGCCCAGGTCTGAGCTGACCTACTGCAGCTGCTGGTGCTTACCCTTGGGCAGGAAGGCAAATGTCTCCTCACCCCGAGGAGACCTCCAGCAGCCAAAATTCCCTGTGGGATACAGCATAGCTAGCATTGCTGCACAGGAATTTCGACAGGTTTAGGCTGTACTGCTGGGCTCTGCAACATGGAACCCACAAACAGTGCCACAAGCCAGAAGATAGGATCTTTATCCTAGATAAGGTTGAAAAAGTGCTTTGATTTGGACTGTGTGTTTGTCATTAGCACTTACACCTCAAGACAATGCCCATAAGAGAATCAGCTGTTGTTCAGTGCACAATATAATAATCTGTTTCAGGATGTTTACCTTCCTTTCTTGCAAGGAGACACTGTAGTAAATCAACAGGGCATGACCTAGTGAAGAAACAAGATAGAGACAGCCAGGCTCCAATTTCAATTATAATAGGTCAATGAGTTGTCTTAATAGATGTTCTAGGATACAACAGTGTTGATTGGGTTTATGTGAATTTACAGCATGCAGATCTCAGCTTTTCCCCATCTCTCTCGCTCTCTTTCTCTCTCTTAGTCAACACAAGAGAAGCCTTTAGAACCCTAAAGTCAACAGGAATATCAAAGGGACAAAGACAGTAATAATATCTCTAACTTCTTCAGTACCTAAAAAAACAATGTGCTAAATCAGGGGCTGCCAAACAATGGCTTGTGGTGCCCAAGAATAATGCTCCCAGGTGCGGGACGTCAGTGGCTGAAACTGGGAGAGCAGGGGGCACGTTCTCACCCTTCCTCAACCCAAGTACACTGTCTCCACTGTTGGAATCCTGGAAGAGGGCCACAGATGAAGTTGACGTCTAACAAAAGCATGGAAAATACAGGGGTATTAGGGTGGCTTCTTCAAGCTATCAACACCGCAGTCAGATTTATTCCTTCTGAACAGAGGTGGTAAGACAGGACCTTTAAAAAAGCCAAATGAATTAACACAATTAAAAGGGAGATGGGCAGTGAAGGGGGTTTGACAAGACTTTTCAAGAGTACAATCCTAACCTGGAGTTAGGCCAGCCCAAGTTAAGCCAGCAAAGTTTGGCCAGCACAAGGGGCACCGTAAAGTATGTTTGGACCACCTTCAGAGTCGGAGAGGCCAGTGCAGAGACGTGTGCCATCCTCCCTGACTCCAAGAGTGGTCCGAACATGCTTTATGGTTGCTCCTGTGCTGGCCAAATTTTGCTGGCTTAACTTGGGCTGGCCTAACTCCAAGTTAGGATTGTGCCCTGAATTGCTTTAATCATAAGAAGAAACTGAACAGGTCACTACATCATGGTGGGTATCTCAGTTTACAATTTTTATTTTCAGTCCTGGAAGTGCAGGAGAAGATATTCCGGTTGAACACCAGGAAGAAATTCCTAATGGTAAGGGCAGTTCAACAATGGAACAGATTGCTATGGGCCAAATAAAATCAGTTTTATGAATGAATGAATAAGTTTTACTTGGATATTCTTTTTAACCAGCCTGATATGATTCAGAATAAAAGAGAAATGTGTCAATTTCAAAGAAATAATGTGGTGCTGAAACTGAGAAATGATATATAATGAAAGTTGTTGCAGGCTTGATAAAATCTTGCAGTGGGCCGGCATAGTGGCATAGTTTGGAGAGAGACCCTGATTTAGGAGGATTTCCTGCTACATGCAGGGAGTTGGACTAGATGCCCTTGTAGGTCCCTTCTGACTCTATGATTCTATGAGTGTAAAAGGCTCTTTCTTGCAGCCACACTACAAGCTGTTGTTGCTGTTTCTGATAACATGTTTATTGATTGTCCTGAAGGATTTATTTTTTCCTCACACACATACCAAGTTCAATTCCTTATTGATATGAGTTCTGTAGGAATTTGCTTATGAATGAGCTCAGCAGTGTGCCTTTCTAATAAATTGTGATTTAAAGTATTTGAATCACCTTTACATAGTATCAGAGCTTTTTAAAAGAAATGTTGGTCTCAAAAGATAGAATTATTTGACAAGCTGAGAAGAAAGAAAGAAAACCAAAAGCACACGCGCTGCTGCTATATTTCTGAGCACTTTCAGCTCTTCAACTATTTTCTTTCATTGCTTTTGGAGGTTTTCCTTCTGCCTAGAGAGCTGCATACACTAACATGTCTTAGTTCGTGCCTTAATGATGCGCTCTTAATCCTTACAGAACTTCAATATTAATAGAAGCATAATCCCCTGATTATCCATTTTAGAGACGATGACCTTTCTAAACTTATTTAACAACACCGTGTTAGGTCATTGTTGGGCCTTGTGGCCTCTGTAATTGCTCGCTAATACCCTTCCCATATTCCATGATGTTTTATATTTATTCAAGTTTTGGTATTCTTCATGCTTCCACTCTGTTGCTTTAAAAATCTTGTGATGACTGGAGTGGTGTATGAAGCATACATCCATACTTATGTACTTTTTCATCCTATAACTTAACTGAGGCTTAACTAAGCCGTGCACAGAGTGACCAGATACAGTGGAGGACAGAGTGCCTATACCTTTAACCATAGAATAGGGAATTTTGGCAGGTGTAGCTCAACATGGAAGGGCTTAAAAAGCTGCACCTGCCTAATTTTCCTCTTCTCTATCATGGTTAAAGGTACAGGTTGATTATCCCTTATTCAGACCTTATTCAGATAATCCTTATTCAGATTATCCCTTATTCAGACAAAGGAAGATGTCTGGATTTTGGAATAATGCCATAAATAGAAAAAGAATGTTTCTTGCTCTTTTCACTGTCAACCATATGGGTGTCAGCTGGCCTCTTGGACATTTTTCAACAATGTCTGTACTGGTACACATCAATCAATCAATCAATCAATCAATCAATCGTATATATCGCTTTTCAATACAAAGTGGTTTACAGGCAAATAATATTAAAGTTAAATGGCTCCGTGTTCCAAAAGTCTAAAACAAAATGCAGAACACCACCAGCAACAGCCACTAGAAAAAACACTGCGCAGGGAGGGGTGAAGAGGTACAATTACTCTCCCCCTGCTAGATACAAGAGGAACACCGCTTGAAAAAGTGCCTCTTGCCATCACAGAGCAGAGACTAGAATTTGCAGCCTGTACTTGCACTGTATATAGGAATGAGCACAAGACCTTCTAGTGTTCACATTGCAGAAAAGAAGACTTGGACAAAAAAGTCTGGATTTCACAACAGTCCAGATTGTGGATGTCCGGATAAGGGATAATCTACCTCAGCAGCCTCCAAACTGGAGCCTGCTGCGCACCAAAAACATGGTCCCTGACTCAAACGGAGCTTATACTGTTCCTCCGGGGAGCACCTCTTCATTGCACACAATCACCCCCAAACATGGCACCGGACAGCTGCGTCTGCCCAGAAATCCAGGCACCACAACCCAGAAGCTGTGCTTCTACTCAGACCTGAGCTAGCTAAACAGCTGGCACCGGTCCACATGGACCGGGTGCCTTTAGGATTCAGTGGCTGCTACCTAGTCACTAACCATCCCCAATTTTAAAACATGGTCACATTTCCTTGGAAGTCTGCCTTTCATTTTCGAGAGTATATACTGACTTCCTGGTAGCTTTCTGTTCTTTTTCCAATGTGAAGAAAGCCAAATGCCAACTGAAAGTAAAGTGTGTGCGCGTGTGTGCTTTGTTTCTGTTTAGCGGTAGCTCCCAATCCCACACCAACTGTTTTTGGGTTGGTGATTTATTTGGAGTGTAAACATTTGTTGGCAGAAATTTGCAGGTTGTTTGACTATTACACAGTTGCTGCCGTTGTTGCTAGGATCCTCTTCACTAAGCGATGTTAAAATAATGCCGCCTTCTTGAGAGTTGGTGAAATAAATTCAAAGGGCTGGCACTGGCACCCAGAAAGAGCCATTTTAGAGCTCCCTCGTTCTTTTTGTTTCACTGCCCTTCTTTTTTATTCCGTCAATTTATATTCAATTGCACAAATAGAAAGGAGAGGAAAGAAGTCATTGAATTACCTCTCTCACTAGTTAGATCCCCAAATTCTTATAATTCCTGGATCACCCTTGCAGGCCTCTATCTTTGGTATTCAATGTGGATTTTTCAACATAACATACCACCTCACTGCATTCATTTTTATGGATAAATAATAAATTGATTAGTTAAAATGATGGGAGAAAATTATGGGAAATTATTTAAATACCTGTTATTTCCATCGTGTGATTTTCTCCCATCATTTTTCCTTCAATTTATTTTAAATGCCTATATAGCAGCAGTCTCCAAACTGGAGACCACTGAGCACTAGAAATGCGGTCCCTGGCTTGAAGAAAAGTCCATTATGGGCTATAGGCAATGATGGATTGTGCATGGAGTGGACTGATGCATGGTTGCCTAGCTCCTTACATTAGTAGTAGGCTACTTCAGAGTACCGGGTGCAAGGGAGTGGCAATAGGACGCAAGCATCTTGTTGTCTCATGCCTCCCTGGGGCACCTGGTGGGCCGCTGTGAGATACAGGAAGCTGGACTAGATGGGCCTTTGGCCTGATCCAGCAGGGCTCTTCTTATGTTCTTATGTTATGTTAGAGCTTACCATTCCACTGGGGAGCCATCCATTTCTGCTGCGCACACCCCAAAATGGCACTGCGGCCAGGGGCTTCCGCACTGAAGCGCCCCACCATACTGTGCACCCAGCTGGCCACAACATGGTTTCGGGGCGCACTTGAGTGCATTCTGCTCACATGGGGGAAGGCATCAGTGGTGTGCTGGATCTGGCCCGCAGGCTGTGGTTTGGTGACCGTTGCTATATAGCTTTAAAATTAGCAATCTTATTTCCCTTCCATTTTTCATATGTCTTGAACCATGCTAAAGACATTCTCAGATGTTTGCATGTGAATTCAAAAGCATATGCCAAAAGGGCTGGTTTTAATTTGACATCAGAAAATTCTGGACAGATATCTACACCAAAGCCAGTTTTGGGAGGATGGGTGGATAGAGGCAATCCATTTGACATCTTTCCAAATCCACTTGGATCTTCCCAAAGCTTTTGACAGTCAAGGGGTGCTGAGTTCGAGAATGGGAGTCATGGAATAAGAGGAGACCTTTTTTCTGAATTAGCAATGGTTAAAGAACAACAAGCAGAGAGTAGGAATAGGCATTTTCCTGTCAGAAATAGAATCCCTAAAGGATGGAAGCTCTATAACTCCATGACTATCTGTGAGTGATATTTAAAATATGACAAATAGCAATGTCTGAAATGTGCATCTTACAAAAGGGCATTGGAAGGATCACACATACATTTGTGGAGGAATTGAATTTGCTTATTAAATTGTGGGGACAATCATTTTTTAAGACAACGTCCAGCTTCTCTCATTGCTTTCTCTCATATATTGCAATGAGGTATACCTGTTGTTGATTTGATTTGGTCAATTTGATTTGTCTGCTTTATTGCTTTAAACAGGGAATGGTGTGGCTAACAGCACAGTGCTGTGCATTTGTATAGTAAGCATGTGCATGTTCTTTTCCCTCTCTCAAAACACCAGAACCAGGGGGCATCCGCTAAAACTGAGGGTTGGGAGAGTTAAAACAGATAAAAGGAAGTACCCAGCAGGTAGTTAATCTGTGGAACTCTTTGCCACAGGAGGTGGTGATGGCATCTGATCTAGATGCCTTCAAGAGGGGATTGGACGGATTTCTGGAAGAAAAGTCCATCATGGGCTAGGCAATGATGGGTTGTAACCTCCTTACATTAGTAGTAGGCTACTTCAGAGTACTGGGTGCAAGGGAGTGGCAACAGGATGCAAGCATCTTGTCTCATGCCTCCCTGGGGCACCTGGTGGGGCCGCTGTGAGATGGGCCGCTGTGGTGGGGAAGCTGGACTAGAAGGGCCTTTGGCCTGATCCAGCAGGGCTCTTCTTATGTTCTTAAGTGTCGTGTGTACATGTCTCGATATATATGCTACATTCAGGTTCAGAGGCAGACAGCTGGTATACCTTTGAATATCAGTGGAGCAATGGGGAGAGATGTGCCCTCGTTTCTTGCTTATGGGTTCCCCAAAGGCCTCTGGTTAGCCCTGTGGAAAACAGGATGCTGTGTTAGCCAGGCCTTTGGCTTGATCCAGCAGAAAGCTTCTTACGTACTTAGGCTTGGGCGCATTTCATATTTTCATAATGAATTAGGTCAATAAAGCCTAATTATTATTTTTTAAAAAAAGGAAAAGTCAATAGACACTGTGGACCTGTTTGAAAAGGCAAATTCACACAATTCCCTTTGTGACAACTGCAAGAAATAAAAAGGTTAGTCACCATCAATGTGGACTTGTGATGATATGTCAAAAACCCAATTTGTGTCGAGACACGGCATGCAATGAGTGCCTCAGCATAGGCTGAAGTGTGGAAGGAAATTGGCTCAGGCGAACCTTTTTGCCCCGCTGTCATGCGCTGCATCGTCATCCAAGCGGCCCATGACTCTCAGATGTGCAAAAGAGGGACTTGAGAGGATTATGGAAATGAAATGCCACTTCCAAGCTGAGCTTTAATTTATTCCATATGACATGAGCAATATCGAATTATTTTATTTAATCCTACCTAAAACATTTGTATCAACATGCCATTCATGTTTTCTCATTGTTCAAATAATTTTTTTTTAAAAAAGTGATGGAATTCAAATGTCTGGTTGCACATATCCGAGGGAAGGGGAACTGCTTTTATCGAAGGATAGGTATAGCACACATCAACAGACAGATGTGTGAAATGACTGATTTAAAGTTTTCTTTTTCAGAAACCTGTCACCTGCATTTTAATAAACTGTTTTACCTCCATCTTTTCCATCACCTTTACACTAGCAGCTGATCAGGGTTTTTCTTTCCCAGAGGGAATTTAACAGTTCTGCGTGGATTCTCCAATTTTTTGCCATCTTTTCCAGCCTAGATTTTCATTCACTGTTGCAATTTGTTCAGCTCTTTCATTCTTTATCTTTTGTGCACGCTTTCCATCTTTTTCTCTGCAGTATGCAACATAAAGCAACCAGAGATTCATCTTTTCTTTTCTTTTCTTTTTTGTTCTCTTTTCTGCCGTCTCTACAATGACACAGCCTCAGCCTTATTCCCTAGACTGGTAAGCTCTTTATTCTGTCTCTTTTCTCTGACTCGCACAAATCCTACTGGACCAAATTCTATTTCTTTTCACTCCTCAGAATTAATCCCTTCTGTGATCTAGTTTGGAGAAGGTTAGTGTCTTAAATTAGCAATCTAAGCAGGTTACTTTTGCAATGTTACTTAAATGTTCTTAAGTGCAAGGTCCTGCATACAAACTTATTTGCTGTTAAAAGAAAAAACCTTCCTCCTTCCACCCCCATCCCGACTGAATGGAATAAGAATTATTTTTACCACTGTACTTGGAACGTTCTACATCTTCAGGCTGCAATCTGCAGGCTCTGACTATGAGTTCTGCCATTTTCTCTGCAGGGCAAAAATATTTTACCTTTCCCTCTCATGTTTCATTTCTGTTCTTGTGCCTGTCATAAGACCATTACAGAGACTTTCTGTGGCTGAGCTGCCCTCACCTAGAGAGGGCAGCTCCACCGCAAGTCTCATCCTAGTATTAGACTATTTCAGAGGTTCCCAACCTTTTAGCCCTGGGACCCACCCAGTGCTAAATTGGGACCCAGTTGGGACCCAGCTAGCTTTATGATGGTGCAATCCTACCCTGGAGTTAGGCTTTTCTGGTCTAACTCTGCCGGACTAACTCAATCAATCAATCAATCAATCAACAAGTACTTATATACCGCTTTTCAACATGAACTTCACAAAGCGGTTTACAGGCAAATAGTAATAATAATAAAATTAAATGGCTCCCTGTCCCAAAGGGCTCACAATCTAAAAAAAAAAAAAGGCAAACAACCAGCAACAGCCACTAGAAAGACTGCACAGGGGTGAAGAGGGACAATTACTCTCCCCTGCTAAATATAAGAGAAACACCACTTGGAAAAGTGCCTCTTGCCCAGTTAGCAGGGGTAACTCCAGGTTGGGATTGTGCCCTAAAAAAATTACTATCTGGTCGAAGCCTCAGTTTTCATCCTTTTTTGCTATGGTGGCGGAGGGGCACATTCTAGTGCATTTGTTGAACTCCATGTTAGTTGGATTGGGACTATTCTGGTGGCCTTGCATTCTCCTTCGCCTGACCTTCACTGGGAGTCAAGGCATATTTGCTTACTCATGAGGAAACGCAAACGTGAGACTCAGTTTCATTTTCCATAGAGCTCAATACATTTTCATTGTCAGCTTGGAGGAAGGAATTTCCTTCTCGAGTGTCTTTGGGGGCCATGCATTCATCGTATGGGGGGCATTCTGGTGGCATTGCATTCCTCTTAACCTGCCTTTGAAGTGGACTGATGCATGGTTGCCTACTCGTAAATGAACAGACACATGCTGCTCAGTTTCACTTTCCATAGGGCTCAATACATTTTCCTTTTCGGCTGTCAGCTTGTCAGTGCCAGTTTCACAACCCACCAACTATCAGGTTGCGACCCAATAGTGGGTCCTGACCAGTGGTGGGATTCAAATAAATTAACAACCGGTTCTATGTCCTTCAGGGCGAACTTCAGGGCGGCCGCAGCCTTTCTTCCCTTTCCTAACCTAAAATCAACAACCGGTTCTGCAGAACTGGTGAGAACTGGCTGAATTTCACCACTGGTCCTGACTAACAATTTGGAAAACACTGGAATGTTCTATTTCAGGAGCTAGCAACTCTGTATGCTGGCAGGGAAGAACTAGCTAGGTTGTCTTGTGGAAAATGTATCACCCCCTGAAAATGATCACTTTTTAAGATACACCAGTGAGACCTTTTCAGGGCTCCATGAGTAAGGCTGCAATCCTATACACATTTCCTGTACTGGGACTAAACCCCACTGAACACAATGTGACTAACTTCTGAGTAGACCTGTATAGGATTGCACTTGAAGACAAGTAACTGCCACTGTACGCTGGAGCAGGGCCTTTCTGACAGTGGCCCCAAGACTTTCAAAAGCAATTCCTCACCTTTCAGTTTAATGCATCCATTTTCAACCACTGTTCCACGGCTCAGTGTGCCACGGCAGTGGTTGCCGGTGGTGCTGCAGGAATTTGGGGGAAAGGCCATTTTTTAGGGGATGTGAGCCAATTGTCAACAAACCGATGCCTTGCCTTGACAATTTTAGTACCTTCTCAGTGTGCCAGGAGATGAAAAAGGCTGAAAATAGCTGGTTTAATTGGAAACTATAAAGCTTTTCTGTTTTTAGGGGCTACAACAGTATTCAGGACCTTTACAGTCACCATAAATAGTCTGAATTGTGCATTTTGATACTGTTTCCAAGGCTTTTGGAAGTGGCCTTGGATTTTTAGAAAATCCAGTGTCCAAATAAATAGAAAACTCAGCAAAATCTCTTACAATTAAGTCTTCTCGTGTAGTGAAAAATCATGTTTGAATCTTGTTAACCAAGTCAAAAGGGTCTCATTTGAAGAGATGGATTCTTTCTACTGCCTCAAAACCCTTCCCCTAGTCTAAAAAAATTGCTTTCGTTCCATCATGAATTCTGCCCTCAAGGGAGGCGCTTAAGTCATTTGTGACAAATACATCAGCTGCATTGGAAAAATATCAGAAGACACTCAACTTCTCTCCAGATCCAGCTTAGGGGAGTGTGGAGGGGACAATTAGCATTAAATTGGTCTAATGATAGTGAGGCAAAAAAGTAAAGAAAAATAAAAAAGGAACACTAAAAACACAAAGGTTCAGATAAGCAGAGTTACTATAGTAACCAGGTTGCTGCAGCAGAAATGGCATGTTAGGGCAGTGTTATCTTTGCTCTTTTCAGTGCCAGAAGATACAGTGATGGTGTGACCTGGGCAGGTTCATGCCTCTGCTTACCACAAGCTCTGGGCAACTGGCTGACACCCCATTTTGTTTTCCCAAAGACAGTGGTTTCATTGGCTTACTGTCGAGATGTGCAGTTGGAGGTATTTAAAGTTCCTTATTCATAAAGGTGTAAAAACTATAGGACTGCAATCTATAATCAGTTGATTGGTGTCATTAGTCCACTGATCCTGCAATCCTAACCGGGAGATTAGGGCATTAGTTAATTCCAGTTCCAGCATTTGGGTCTGCCATTTTTGAATGTTTTCTTGCCTAGATTGTGAGCTCAAGCCTAACCTGGAGTTAGGCTGGGACAGTTAGGCCAGCAAAGTTTGGCCAGCACAAGAGCCACCATAAAGCACATCTGGACCACTCTTGGAGTCAGGGAGGATGGTGCATGTCTGTGTGCTGACCTCTCTGACTCCTAGAATCATCCAAACATGCTTTATGGTGTGCCTTCTGCCAACCAAACATTGCTGGCCTAACTGTGCTGGTCCAAGGTTAGGATTAGGTCCTAAACCTCAAATAAAACAGAACTCCCTACTAAGAATAAAAGGAGAGCCCTCCTGGATCAGACCAAGGGCCTATCTAGTTCATCATCTTGGCTTTGAAGGTGGCCTGCCAGGTGCTTCTGGAAAGCCCATAAGCAGGAGATGAAGCAGGAAATGGCCCCTCTGAATCTGGAATTGTCACATAGGTATAATGACCAGTAGCAAAGTACAGACTTGCCCTCAATGAAGTGTTCTAATCCCTACAGCTGTCTATGGCCATTACCACCTCCTGTGGTACTGAATTCCACAGCCAGGAAATGTATGTTGAAAAAAAAGTGGTTAGTCTTCAAGGTGCCACAAAACCTTTTGTTATTTTGCTTCAATCCTAAGACTAAGGGCGCAATTCTAACCAACTTTCCAGCACTGACATAGCTGGGCCAATGGGACATGGGCTGCATCCTGAAGTTGAGGGGGGCAGTCATGTAGGCCTCCTCAAGGTAAGAGAATGGTTGTTACCTTAAATCAGAGCTGCATGGCCCTTACCCTGGTGCTGGAAGGTTAGTTAGGATTGCATCCTAACATAGCCTACCTCTTTGGAAAAAAAAGTATGGACAGCCTTTCCTTCAAGTCTGCATCCTTAACAAGCAAAGAGTACAGTAACATTTCACAGCCGGAAACTTCCATATCCCAAGGCATTCAAGATATT
Source organism: Lerista edwardsae (assembly GCA_029204185.1). Taxonomy (NCBI): domain Eukaryota; kingdom Metazoa; phylum Chordata; class Lepidosauria; order Squamata; family Scincidae; genus Lerista; species Lerista edwardsae. The sequence goes on from JAJKFI010000003.1 coordinate 23,764,565, forward strand.
GCATAGGACATGAAAACTTCAAATTCGCATCAGGAGATCCAATGATACAATTTTCCAGCTAATTCTTCCTGCAAAAGCACAAACAAGCAGTCATCACCTCAGTGCATTAAATTGGATTCTGCCTTCACCGTCTAGTTGCCTGTGAACAAGATGCAGAACGATGAATAATGCAGGTGTTGACGTGCAGAAATCTCCAGTTTTTCCCCTCTTCATCTACATTTAAAAGTAGAAATTGAAAGTGAGTAATAGAAGTGTTCAAGCAAATAACCATATGGTAATGTTTGGAAGACTTCTGGATGACAGTTGTTGTTTTTAAGCATAAATCGTAAAAATGCAGAAAGCACTTTTTGCGAAGGTGTTTGCAAGCAGCCGGTTTTTAACATTTCATTAGAAAAGAATGCAGCTGTTTTTAAACATAAACGGTCACCTGTTAGCAATATGGTTCAATTTATAAATGCATTCTAACAAATAAAACTGGGTTTCATGAATGGCTATTTATTTTTTGTAAAGTGTATCAAAACAGTAGAAACGTTTGCTGCAGAGGGAATGATATTGGAAAGCCAGACAACAGAAAATCAGTCCCAGAAGCTGATAAGCAGGTTCTTTCCAAATCAGTATAATTACTCTTGGCAGGGGCAGCATCAGGTGTCAGCATTCCTATTACTGCATTTCTTTAAATATATCCTTAGGGCTAAAGAGCATTATAGCAATCAAATATTTACAGGATGTCTGTTTCCATTACCTTGAAGAAGATGGCATTTAAAGAGTAGCATAGGCCTACTGTGACATCAGAACAGATAAGGTAGTGGTGTTGAGGGAGGCAGGACAGCTGCCAAATGACAGACAAAAACAAAGTCTTGCTTGCTTCTGTTTTTCTACAAAGCTGAAGACATTGGCTATGTACGAGGCTATGTAACATAGCTATGTTACATAGCTATGTTACATAGGCTATGTACGAGGCCATTTATCAGCCGGCAGGGAGGCAGTCGTGCGGCTAGAAAGGAAGGCTGGACTAGAAAGTGTCATCTGAATGTAACAGTTCTTGTAAGATTAGAACTATTTGTGATTGTAAAAACCCTTTGGGTTTAGAAATGCCTGCCTATGTAAACCGCCTTGAATAATAAAGTCAAAAGAGCAATCTAATCACCTAGAAAGGCAGTATATTAATACTTATTATTATATTATATAAGAACCAATAAAGAAACTGGAATAGCGAGAGCTTTATTCTATCCTTTAAATAGAACAGGAACATAGTAACCCACATAGTCAAAACTAGACTGGAGAAGGCAATTGCTGTAGTTTCAGCCCGTATTTCCCTTTCTTCCTTCTGATGTCTGTGATGGCTTCAGGGCACAATCCTAATCCTGAGCTGGAATAGGCAGGCCAACTGGACTGTCCCATATCCAGCCTGGGGTTGGGGCTGGCTGCAGCACATTAGCCAGGGCAAGGGGAATCAATTTTCCTCTCCCCACACCCCAGCTAATGCAGCAGAGCCCCAAATGGGGCTACTGGATCTATGCCAGTGAAAACATTGGCGCAAAACCGAGCAGCTTGGATTGGGGCCAGGCCACCAGGGACAGGGTTTAGGATCTGGACCAAGTGTTGGATCCCAGCACCACCATTCTCCCCATGCTGGTCCACCCACAGGCCCACCCTCCCCCTGCCCCATTCCACCTCCCATGGCCCTCCTGAGGCTCCCATGCTGGCCAAATGTGGCTGGACTTACCTGGGTGGAGCTGGGCCCAGGTATTCGTGTGGGGAGGCCAGCACCAAGCGCTGGCCTACCCTCCTTTGAAGTTGTTGCAAATGGCATAAGATGCCATTGCACTTTAGAACATGTTTGCAACACTGAGTGCTCAACAACATTGTTGCAATGACAATAGTGTTGTAACAACATTGATTGCTCTGGAGGGTGCTCTCCGAAATATAGGGGGCACTGCTGGTCCAAGGACATGATGATGACTTTGATGATGATTTTCACCAGAAAAAAAATCCTGTACTACCAACATCTAAAAAAGCTGTTTGTGTTTCATGGGGAAAAAATAAAAAATAAAATACAGCATACTTAACCCAAATAGCTGTTTGTTTGCTTTTAATTACTTAGAGTCTGTCAAAATATGCCTCCATTAGTTAACAGCACATTCCCCTGACCTGCATATTTTAGTTAATCTCCTGTCATTCTACAGAAAAACCTACTGGAGTTCTACCAGTCCCCAGCCTATCTCAGCATTCTTACGTTTTATAGACCATTTCCAATAGATCAAAAAGCAGGGCGGCCTACGAACGAGCTCAAAGAAAGATGAGAGAGAATGGTAGGACTTTAGATGCTGAATGGTTGGGTCCTGCATCCTTCAGAGACTTCCTTCTCCATTTTGTATCCCTGTGGCCATTAAGATCAACTGAAAGCAATTCTTTGTATGGTCTGTAAACTAATAGCCCAATCCACTATAACTCTCTGCAGGGTGATAAAACAGCACCAGTGTGGCATCTGCTGCATCCTGCAGGGGAGTTTCAGCCTCCAGAGGCCTCTTTGGGGCATGGAAAAATCCCCTGCCAGCCTGGTGGGTCTATTCAGACCTGCATCAGCAATATCACGCAAGTTTGTGGGAACTCATGAAGGTGGCTCAAGCCTGCTGCATCCGAACCCACCCCATGCCTGAACTGCCTTATCACCATCCTGTTCTATAGGGATCTATTGATCAATCCACCCAACCGTTCAACATACCTACCTACCCACATACCAACCTACCTATGCTGTTTAACAACTTCATGAAACCACTGGGGGAAATCATCTGGCAGTCTGGTGTGATCCTCCATATGTGGATGAAACCCAGGTTTACATCTCTTTGCCATCTCCTGTTGAAGATGTTGTGGATACCATGAACCAGTGTCTTGAGTCAGTGAAGGGCTGGCTGTGGTTGAATATGCTGAAATTAAGTCAACATTTGATGGTGGTATGTTTCCTTGATCTGAACAGGGTTGCTCTCCCCTTGATGGAGCAGGTTTGCAGGTTGGCATTATTCCTAGATCACGTCTTGTTCCTGATATCCAAGTGGTGGCTGTGTTCCAACATGCTCAGGTTTGCCTAATGCAGAAGGCTCCATACTCTGGCCCATGAGCTGGATCCAGAGCCTCCCCGATCCTTCCCCATAGGAAGGGTCCCTACTACAGCTCCCAGGGGTCTCCATGGCCAGCTGCTTCTGGGGTCTGATATCCCAGCAAGCCGCGTGCCTGGCATTCCGTGCATGGGTGCCTGGCAGTTAAGACCCCTGGGAATTGTAGTAGGGGTCTTTTTGCCACTTCCACAATGGAAAGCAAAGTGTCGTTCATGGGGAAGATTTTTCCCATAGCAGTGGACTCCAGTTTGAAGACCGATGGCCTAGTGCACTAGCTGCACCTGTTTCTGTCGCCTCTTTTTCGAATTACAGCAACACACTTTTTGTGGGGCTGCTCTTGAATATACTTTGATTACATAATGTAGCAGTGAACATTATGATAGGGGCATGATAATTATGATAATGCCTTGCCTTTGTTATTCTGACTGCATTGGTTGCTAGTTTGCTTTTGGGCACAGTTCAAGGCTTTAGCTATGACAATTAGGGCGCAATCTTATAGTGCGCTGGAATGGTGAGACCTGCCAGCCTGCGCCAAATCCTAACACAGTATAGGAGAGGCAGGAGCCTTCCCTATGTGATCCTCAGATCTGTGCCTGCTTCGCAGTCTCCCAATAGGGCTTAGGATTCAGCCTTATGGCCGAAACCCAAGCCTACCTCCCAGACTGGCCAGCACACTTGCGTTTTCAACTCTCCTGGGCTGGCTGGCCTAACTGCAGGTTAGGATTGCACCCTCATACAGGAGTGAAAGAGATGCAAGAATGTTCACTGATAGCCTGTAGTATGAACCATACAGCCACGTTTTTTTATGCTCAGTTCTGTAGTTTATCTTTCCCGTAAACCGTATTTTCTTGATAGTATTTGATCTCTTCTAGTTTTCAGTTCAAAATCAATAACATTGGAACTTCTAATGCAAGCTCCTTCTGGAGAGAGCAAGATAGTGTAGGTCATCTGAGCAGAGAACGAAAACAATGTTTAATAGCATAAAAATTGTATTTAAAAAGATGAAAGAGCAGTTCAGAGTTCTGCAATCACCTTATTTAGGACATAATTCTACCTAGATGCATCTCAGATCAGGGTTATTGCTGTGAAGTCAGAATTAGGAGTGATAGCTGTGACGGATGATAATCTTGAACATGAGCATTTCCATTTAAGATTATCATTAGGAGGAGGTGCAAGAGGTGTGGACTGATGGTTGAAATACTGGTATTGCCTGAAGCTAAGCATGAGAATCTGTGGCCTATTTTTCAATGGGAGACAGAATCTCAGGTTGTGACAAGCAGCAATACCTGTTGTGGCAGAATGGAGTCACTGGGGAGCTGATTAGCCACTGTAGGAATGTGTGAGAAGGGCAACTGGCCAAAGAATGGAATACAGGCTTGAGAACATTCCAGGCTGGAGCTATGATTGCTCGTTGAAGCTCAATGGCATGTAGCCAGAGGGGAGAACCACACTGTGAAGACTACCTCTGGGATGGAGGATTCGGTGAATCACAGAATACTGTATATTTGTAAAACCTCATTGGTTTAGACTAGCCCGCCCATGTAAGCTGCTTTGAGCATTTGCTTTAGCATGGGAAAGGTGGCGTATACATTCCTCCAATAAATAATAGGTGACTCCGACAAAGCTGAAATGGATTACATGAAAAATATGCTAATTTGTGCATTCTGATATATCTTTTCACATTTTGGTGATCGGTGAGGCTGCAGCAGCCCACAATGTAGAGATAGGAAACAGGAAGCAAAGCATATAGCCAATATACCTGACTCTTCCATGCAACCTTGGGCACCTTGTGGATAGCTAGGAGCAATCAGAAAAAGGGGTAGATGCTGCCACCAGGAAGAGTCAAGATCAAAAAGGGCATAAAAGGTTTTGCTTGAATTGAAAGGGTGTGTGTGTGAGAGGGGGGGCAGCCAGCTGTGCATGTACTACAACCAATTTACACTACCCAGTTCTGGTTACTGTTATATGCATACTGATAGACACAGAGAATCCAGAGTACGGCATGAGCAGACTTCTAACAGCTTGCAAGGGAGACAGAAGACATTGAGGGTCAGGACCATGGACAGCAACTAGGCAAGGCACAACTGGTCTGGATATTGTTATATTAGCAGAAATGTGAGGCTGACAGATGGTCAGATCCTATCCACCTACCCAGCCAGCGTAACCTGCGTTGTGCTGGCAGGGAATGCATTACAGCAGTCACAAAGCACCCTCTGCTGTTGCTCACAGCTGGCCTGATAGTGGGGAGGTAGAATTGGGCTGCCCAAGTTTAATTATCAGCTGAAATGTACGGTGGCTAAATCCTCCCCGTTGTTGTTTTAAGGCCTTTTGCATAATAATGTTTATTATGAGCTTGAGCTTTAATACAGATAGATGGGAGTGATCTATCTTGGAAATGCAGCAGCAGACTGAGTCAAGTGTTGCCTTCCAAAAGGCAGGAATGACCATTTTACTTGTACGTGGGTTTTTACATTTTTCATTCCTGGAGCCAGTTTTGACAGCTATCAAGTTAGTATTAAGAAGCATTGTGAATATAGCAAGGGAATCATATGGTAGAGTTGTAGCAAGGCATATAAAGTTGGTTTGTCCAGTCTGGAAATAGAGCTGTCATTAGATAAGCAAAGGAAAATGACACAGGGTATTATAAACTAGTAGCAATTCAGATTGCTACTTGAAAAATCCATTAAAAGAACCATTTGTACTTTGAATCAGAGCTTTAAAAACTAGCCATGTCTGGGGTGGGGGGGGAATGAGAGGAGGGAATATGCAAACCATAGACTAAGGGCCCAATCATATCCAATTTTCTGTGCTAATGGGGCAGGCACTGCATTCTGCAGTGAGAAGAGGCCTTCATAGAGGCCTTTTGAGAATGTTTATTCCCTTACCGTGGGGCTGCAGTGTGACTGCATCAGCACTGGAAAGTGGGATAGAATTGGGCCTAAAAAGTATGGTTCATGAAAAGGTAGTGCACATTTGAGTTATTTGCAACTTTAAAGCCAAGGAGAGTTGGATAGACAAAAATTCAAAACTCTTTTATTAAGCTAGAATAGATTTTTGGATGAGGCTAATTGCTGAGCAGATGTAACTTTCATTTAGATAAGAGCTTTGTGATTCTGCATAAGCATTAATTCCACAACCATTTTCCATGATTAAGAAAACTGAATTTATCTAGTCACGGATCTAAGCCCTTGATGTCTACAGTAGTAAAGCACCAGCAGATCTGACTAAGGACAAAAATTGCATGGGAAGTACCATAGACGATGATAACATTTTCCAATCAGGACATTATTGTCATAAGATATAATGAGATAAAAGGGTCGCTTGTTGGGAGGAAAAAAAATGAATAAAACCGTACCAAGTCAAACAAAAGCAATCATACCAAGATTGCACTTTGAAGGTGTGGTTCTAATAGAAAAGATCAAGCAAAACTCAATGTTTAATTTTCAAGATAAAGATCATTTTATTTAAAAAAAACCCCAACTTTTTCAAAATCGTTTTAGCCTTTCCTTTTCACTGTTGAGGGTATATAGGATGTCAAACTGAAAATATGGCTTGACAGCCACTTCCGTCTCCTGCTGTCCCAATTGGCAATGCTGCCGTTATGGTACAATTCCCCCAAGCAAGGAATCTGATGTCTGGTCTCTCCAGCTTCATTCAGTCAAACAAGATAACAGCCAAGCAGGGGTCAGTAGGTTTTTTGGAGGGGGAGAGGGGTTGTTGACAAGTCTCATTTTCAGGCATCCAGCTTAGGCTCAGAGAGAAAGTGAAATGGAAAATATTTTTCCTATAAAAAAAATGATGCTCAGCACTGACTTGAGCTTATTGTTGATACAATTAATTCATAAGCTTCCAATTTTTTTATTGGCTGCATTTATATTCCAACTATCTTACATCATGGAATTCAGCGACTGAATGGACCAATGTCTGCTTAGCTGCAGCCAGGTCGCTGAATCATGTGCTCTCAGACCATTGTGGGGACTGTCTTTGTTTCCCTGACAGCATAACACCAGTTATATTGGGTTATAACCAGTGGTGCAATTCAAATGAATTAACAACCGGTTCTATGATGTCATAGCCGGAGCAAAAAAAAATCCGAAGCCAGACGAGGTAAGTGAGTGGGTGGGGCCCAGCCATTGAACAACCGGTTCTATAGAACCTGGGTGAACCCCCTGAATTTCACTACTGGTTATAACACTGATGGGACAAGCATTCCACCACCCTTAATTGCCTTACAGCAGTAAGGGTGTACTGCCCATAGGTTAGAGGATCAACGTGGACAAGCTGGCACTAGTA
>JAJKFI010000003.1:23771983-23800352 GCA_029204185.1 Lerista edwardsae
ATGGGCAGTAGGGAAGGACATCAGGGGCAATGGGGCAGAGGAAGGCTAGATCAGGTCTGGGAAGGGGGTGGATTCAACAGCAGCTGCTGCAGATGGCAATCGTCTGGGTTTGTGTGGATAGAGGAGTCCTATCAATGCAAGGTCAATGCAAGGAGGCAGAAGGGAGGTGGGAGATGGATTGGGGCAGCAGGGAGGGGGAGGAGAATGGACATCTGGGTGGGGAGTGGGTTGAGAGTGGGAATGGGTCAGTATTAGCAGTCGCAGTGCCACTGATATCCTCTTCCCCCTTCCTGGCCTGGATGCATCTTCCTAGGTCCACTCTGACTTGTGCCAGCTGTGCAACTTCCACAAGTCTGAGTAGATCCAGCAGGCTGGCTTACTCTTGGGCAAGGGAACAAATGTTCCCATGATCCCGAGGAGGACTTATTGGCCCTAAACTCCCACACAGGATACAATGTGTACCCCATTGGTATAGGTACTTTGCTGCACAGGGAGTGTGATAGGATTGGGCAGCCCATCATAGAACTATTGCAAATGCTTGTAGTGAACATCTTGACAATCCTTACATTAAACTGTGCTAGAGAAGAACCAATGTGTCTGCAGAATGAACCCGTAATGCATCATTAGGCTCTGGGCTCTGGTGTGTGAGTATTGTTTCCCATGAAAGATCTCAGTAAATGATGCTGACATGTGTGGAACGTGCAATGTTAGCATTCATAGTAGAACTGAATGCTAGCGTACAATGTTAATAAACACTGCTGCGGATAGGAAAAAAATGCTTGTCATGACATTTCTGACTTTATTTCCAACCTCTGGTATGATCTTCCCCACTTGAAAAGTGTGCTTTAAATTGCCTTGTGCTATCTACACTATCATGATGCAACATATTTGATATGATTTATTAATTAAAAAATTTACATTCTGTCTCTTCCATATGACCCAAGAAAGCTTACAACAAAAAACACTAAAACAAACACAATTAAAACAATAAAAAGGGCTACACAAAAAAATAGATGTGCAGGGGTGGGGTAGATCCAGTGGTGGGATTCAGCCAGTTCTCACCTATTCTGCAGAACCAGTTGCTAATTTTAGGTTGGGAGAGGGAAGAAAGGCAGTGGCCGCCCCGAAGGACATAGAACCAGTTGTTAATTTATTTGAATCCTACCACTGGGTAGATCCCCTCAATACAGCAGTTAAAGGAAAGCGTAACAATATGATGAAGGCCTATCAAAACAGCATGGAGAGCTCAAATGACATCTCATGGGGGGTGGAGTTCCACATGATTCAATATGTTGGGGGGCACCACTGAGAAAGCCCTCTCCTAAGATGTCAGCTGACAAATCTTTGAAGGCAATGGAACCCCTTAAAAGGGTCTCCTCCAAAGACTTTATAGGATGGAAGAAGGTGGTTTTTCTCATACCATGGCCCAAGCCATTTCAACAATCTGAAGTCATGTCTGGAAACAAACAAGTAGCCAGTGCTGCTGGAATACCTGTGGTAGAAATTGATGGGAAAGCCTCATCCCTGATTAGCTGCATTTTGCACCAGCTGCCATTTCTGACGGCTACAAACATGCATGGCAGCCTCTGTCGTTATGGCTTCCGTGCGGCTTCCTTCTTGAATTTCAAAGCAGTTTTGCTCTGCGGAAGCCATGCAAGGCAGAAACAAAAATAGTGTTCTGCAGACGTGAGTTCTCAAGGCAGTAAGGCCATGGTAAGGTCATGGCTTACAGCGGCACCTCAATCACTGAAGGACTTCATGACAAGTGCAGTGTTCTTATATCTCCTCTCACTCTGCTAACCTTCAGCATGTACCGCAGCAAATGCTTCTGCTTATTCACAGGTTTACAAGGAGGCAGTAAACAGTCTTCTAAATGAAGGGATACGGAAAAGAATTTTATTATTTGCAGGAGTCTGGGAGGTTAGAGTCTGCTACCAATCCATTCAATAATTTCTGCTGCCTTTCCCAATCAGTTTCTACGGACTCCGGAATACTTATACGGCAGCTCACACTTCACAGCCTTTTTGACATGTGACAGAAAGAATGTATCCAGTTTTAACAAGCAAACGGGATGGACAATTGATTAATGTGAAACTCTGCATGGCAGGGAAAACACAGCGTAACAGAATTAAAAGGACGTGTTTTCTGACTTCCCTATCTGAGCAATGACCTCTCAGAATAGACAAGCCCAACAGATGAGCCCTCAAAATAGAAGAATAGATATTAATGATTTTCCAGAAAGAATATTTTTCCAGTCAATTGCTTCACTCCACTGGCAATTTATTTTGGTGGACAAACTGTGGCCTATACTAATAACGAGAGGTTTTGCTAATCTTTTCCTTCTTGCATAATGTGCAGAGTTTCTATGCAAATGAAGAATATGTACAGAGAAGCCCAAGTCTTATTAATTCAGTGACAGAAAACTTACTGTACATTTTAATTGAATATTATTTTCAGAATCATCAACCCCGTGTATGGAAGATATGTGGAAGAAACAAGCAGTTTCAGGCTGCAGGAATGTGTGGATTGATCCCTAGCAAAGTCTAGACTCCCCGATCTCTGTATTGTGTAAAATTGTCAGAGAATGCTACATCCCGTACATAATAGGGCCCAATCCTGAGCCCTCCAGCACCCACGGTACAAGCATACCACAAGTTCTGGTATCACAAGCATGCCGTAAGGCACATCCAGCTCGGGTGATAAGGTCTTACCGCCTGCGCTGACCCAGAGCCCAAGCCAAGTGCCTGGAGGCAGCAACGCAGGGCTGGCAGGCGGTTAGTTCAACACTCCCAGGCATTGTGTGCTTTCCTCAAGGGTGGGGAGGGAGGAACTGGGTGGGGGCAAGGGGGGAGTAGGGGTGGAACTGGCGGCAACCTCTGCTGCTGGATCCTATACTCCATGTTGGACCGCGCAGCCCAACATGGAGGCCTTTGTTTCTGCACTGGCAAAATGGCCGCACAGATGCAAGAAGACCCATTGGCGGGTCTCCAGGTTTACCCGGGGGAAGGGGACGAATGTCCAACATATCACCAGCATCCCTGAGCCAGACAGCCTTCAGAAATCTGTATTGGCTCACTCCCTGACTTCTGCTTACTTCCGGGTGCACACCAAAATCCCAACGCCTGCCCCCTGGCCAGCACAAACCTGCCGGATTTGGCCACTCTGGATACAGAACAAAACATCTCACAGATACAGAACAAAACATCTCACCCAAAGATTGGACTAGTCAAAAAAAATGGTCAGCTAAGGCCAATGATGAGGTACAGCAAAAACTTCCTACCTGGTTCCAGAGACAACCAACTAATCTCAGACAGTACAATAGGACGTGGGAGGGGTCAGGAATCCAAAGCACCCTAATGCAGGGCAAGAGACCAGCCAGCAACAGCTGCAAGCTCTGCTTACCCCTACAAAGTGCTCAATAGGGTGTAGGAATATTCCAATCCTTGACATACGTGGGGCAAGGAGTGCTCCCCATGCAAAATAACAGCAGTGGAGCAGCATATCTTCTTCACCGGTTCTTATATGCAACGCACCAGTTCACAAGTTACCTGAGCATTCTGCTTTAACCGGCTACTGCAGCATTGCTGCCCCCTGGAAGAGTTCCGCCCAGGATCATGTGACCCCTATGACCCCCTCAGCTCTGCTACAACTGGTGCAGTGTAGAGACTACTCACCCTAACCCTACCTAACTCTCCATGTGGTGATGCAGTGGTGCCAACACGGCACTTGCTGAATCATGCAGGAAGGCCACCTTATTTCCTTGCTCCAGGATAACCCTCCTCGCCCCATCTCACCTCCCCGCACTATCATACATATGTTGGCAGGCCTCCTCTGGTTTTCCAGCACTTGCTAGGCAACCACAGGCAACCACAGGAGGCTCCCTGGAAGAAGGGGACATTTGTCCCCTTCCCCTGCAGTAAGGGTGCAGGGCAGGCAATGGGTCTCCTTGCCTCTGCACCAGCAATTTTGCTGGACTGGCACAGAGTTGAGGGTCTCCGTGTGGCCCATGCAGCCCAACACAGAGGATAAGGTCTGGCAGCGAAAGTTGCCATAAATCCCACCCCTCTGCCCCTCTCCTGCCCAGTTACATCCTCCCATCCTGCCTGGAAAGCATGCAACGCCGGCAAGCGGTAAGTATAGTGCTTGCCAGTGTTCAGTTGCTGCCACTAGATGTGCGGGACTGGCACTGAATCAGCACTGGCAGTAAAGGCTTACCACTGGCACTGGAGGTGCTTTTACGATGGCAGCATGGGCAGTATGCTCGTACTGCCTATATTGTCAGGATTGGGCCCTTAGTGATAACTTCCTTTCAACTTCTAGGGGAAGAAGCTTGGCATTTTGCTTTCCTTAATGCTCTTTACCTTAGTAAAGAAACAGAACAACCTAAAAACTCACTCCCCATTGTCCAGAATTTCCAAAATGTGAATCACTTAACATATTTTTAACTATGAATTCAGAAGACTGCTCAAATACAAAATAAATACAATACAAAATACAAAACCAAAATTCTCAAATACAAAATAAATACAATACAAATACAAAACCAAATCTTAGATGCTTTCTCCTAAACCTGGTTGCAAGTCACAAGGCAGCCCAATTATTTCTGCAATAAATGTCTCAGCTGGCTAAACTGAAGTTAATAGCTGATAGCAAGAAATTCAAAATATATGAACAACGGAAAAAGAATGCCACCCACAAATAATTTTCATTTTTTAAGCATCATAACAAACAGGTTCTGAATCAGAATCAACCTCCATTACCCGTGCTTTTTACACTGTGAAGAAAATAGAAGAATATGCTATTGAACCAGTCTGTCAACTAGCTCAGAATACAATGCAAGATAATTACCTGCTAAAGAAAATATTAAAAGTCACATTGCTACTCAGCAAAATACCTCTGCCTCTCCTCCACATGAATCCTTCAAAAGGCACTATATTACCTAAAACTGTATTTATGTTCCTTCAGAAATATTGGGACATACAAATATTATATCAGGACTATACATAGTCACATTACAAGATTGTGGTTGGTAAATCCAAACGATCAGAGCTCTCCCCTCTACCTACTTAATCAATGAACTATTGGATAGTTTCTTTGTCTCCAACCCAAAACATGCTCCCAATGTCACCATCTTCTTCCTTTCCTGCAACCCTCTGTCCTATCTGCCTTTTGGTGCTAGCCTAGATGGGCCAATGGTCTAATTTTTTTAGATCAGTGTTACTCAGACTGGGGGTTGGGACCCACGTGGTAGGTTGTGACTTGATGCCAGGTGGGTTACGGAAAGCTGGGAGCAGCCATCATGGATACTGCAGACCTTACTCTTGTTATATTCCTTTTGTGTGTGTTAACAGTTTGAATTTCAAGTGAAAGCTTTTTTTTAAAAAAAATATATATTTTTAGTTCAGTACTTTTACATCGTCGTCGTTGTTCAGTCGATAAGTCGTGTCCGACTCTTCGCAACCCCATGGACCACAGCACGCCAGGCCTCCCTGTTCTCCACTGGCTTCCGGAGTTTCCCCAATTTCATGTTCATTGCTTCGGTGACACTATCTAACCATTTCATCCTCTGCCACCCCCTTCTCCTTCTGCCTTCAATCTTTCCCAGCATGAGGGTCTTTTCTAAAGAGTCCTCTCTTCTCATCAGGTGGCCAAAGTATTGGAGCTTCAGCTTCAGGATTTGTCCTTCCAGAGAGCAATCAGGCTTGACTTCCTGGAGGATTGACCGATTGGATCTCCTTGCAGTCCAGGGGACTCTCAAGAGTCTTCTCCAACACCATAATTCGAAAGCATCTATTCTTCGGTGCTCTGCCTTCCTTATGGCCCAGCTCTCACAGCCATACATTGCTACTGGGAAAACCATAGCTTTGACTATGTGAACCTTTGTTGGCAGGGTGATGTCTCAGCTTTTTATTAAGTTGTCTAGGTTCGCCATACCTTTCCTCCCAAGAAGTAAACGTCTTTTAATTTCATGGCTGCAGTCACTATCTGCAGTGATCTTGGAGCCCAGGAAAATAAACTCTGTCACTGCATTTTCTTCCTTTTCTTCCTTTTCTTCCATTTCTCCCCTACCCCTTCTATTTGCCAGGAAGTGATGAGAGTGGTTGCCATGATCTTAGTTTTTTTAAATGTTGAGCTTCAAGCCAATTTTGGCACTTTCCTCTTTCACCCTCATCAGCCTTTCTCACTTTCTGCCATTAGAGTGGTATCGTCTGCATATCTGAGGTTGTTGATATTTCTCCCAGCAATCTTGATTCCAGCTTGTGAGTCATCCAGCCATGCCTTCCTCATGATGTTCTCTGCATATAAGTTAAATAAGCAGGGTGACAGTATACAGTCTTGTCATTCTCCTTTCCCAATTTGAAACCAATTGGGTTTTCTATGTCCAGTTCTAACTGTTGCTTCCTGACCCACATACAGGTTTCTCAGAAGACAGATAACTCTTCAAGAACTTGCTACAGTTTGTTGTGATCCACACAATCAAAGGCTTTAGCATAGTCAATGAAGCAGAAGTAGATGTTTTTCCGGAACTCTCTTGCTTTCTCCATGGTCCAGCAAATGTTGGCAATTTGATCTCTAGTTTCTCTGCCTCTTCGGAAACCAGCTTGTACATCTGGTAGTTCTCAATTCACATACTGCTGAAGCCTAGCTTGTAGGATTTTGAGCATCACCTTGCTAGCATGTGAAATGAGTGCAATGGTGCGGTAGTTCAAGCAATCTTTGGCATTGCCCTTCTTTGGGATTGGAATGTAAACTGATCTTTTCCAGTCTTGTGGCCACTGCTGGGTTTTCCAAATTTTCTGGCATATGGAGTGCAGCACTTTGACAGCATCATCTTTTAAGATTTTGAATAAATAGCTGGAATGCTGTCACCTCCACTAGCTTTGTTGTTAGAGATGCTTTCTAAAGCCCACTTGACTTCACACTCCAGGATGTCAGGTTCAAGCTCAGTGACCACACCATTGTGGTTATCAGGAACATTTAGATCAGCCTTAGATAGAAATTTATTTGTCATTGTACTCACGGTATGAGAACAACGAAATGAGGTGCTCTTCACATCTTACACTGGACAACATCAAATAACATATACAAATAACATTTAAAAACAACATTAAAAATATAGATATAAGTACCATACAACCATAAGGTATACATTATTAAGACCACCAGATTCAAACCCCTGCATTTAGCCTGATCACAGCACTTGGGTAAAAACTATGTTTAAACCTACTTGTCCTAGCTTTCAACACTCTGTATCTTCTTCCCGACGGTAGAATTTCAAACATCGAGTGACCCGGATGTGAGGAATCTCTCAAGATTTTTTGTATCTTCCTACTACATCCCATGTTATACAAATCCTCCAGTGAGGGAAGAGGGCAGCCAATGATCTTTTGTGCCCTCTTTATCACTCTTTGGAGTATATGTACGCATATAGTTTCTCGGTGTATTCTTGCCACCTCTTCTTAATCTCATCTGCTTCTGTTAGGTCCTTGCCCTTCTTGTCCTTTATTGTGCCTACCTTAGCATGAAATGGATATCTCCAATTTTCTTGAAAAGATCTCTAGTCTTTCCCATTCTATTGTTTTCCTCTATTTCTTTGCATGGCTCATTTAGGAAGGCCTTCCTATCTCTCCTTGCTGTTCTCTGGAAATCTGCATTCAGTTTGGTATATCTTTCCCTTTCTCCCTTGCTTTTGGCTTCCTTTCTTTCCTCAGCTATTTGTAAAGTCTCATCAGACAGCCACTTTGCCTTCTTGCATTTCTTTCTCTTTGGGAGGGTTCTAGTTGCCACCTCCTTTACAACGTTACAGACCTTCGACCAAAGTGCTTCAGGCACTCTGTCTACCAAATCTATGCAGTATTGTTCTTTGCAGCATCATACTTTCCTTTCACTTCCAGACACATCCACAGCTGAGCTTCCTTCCAGTTTTGGTCCAGCTACTTCACTCTTTCTGGAGCTACTAGTACTCGTGTTCTGCTCTTCCCCAGTAGCATAATGGACACCTTCCAACCTAAGGGGCTCATCTTCCAGTGTCATATTGTTTAGCCTTTTAGTATTGTAATCCATGGGGTTTTCTTGGTAAGAGTACTGGAGTGGGTTGCCATTTCCTTCTCCAGCAGATCACATTTAGTCAGAACTCTCTACTATGACCTGTCCATCTTGGGTAACCCTACATGGTATAGCTCACAGCTTCATTGAGCTACTCAAGCCCCTTTGCCACGGTACGGCAGTGTTCCATGAAAGGGATTTTACATCATATTTTGTCCTAATCTTGCTTTCTGTCAGGGATGTTTCATAGTTGTACAATTGGTGCAGTCAAAGAATGCTGATTTCCATTTCAGGAGTGTCATTATACTACAATGACAGCACTTCCTGTTTGCAGATGTCACTACATGCCACAACATTCACTTCCAGGTTAATGACATTCATGGGTCATGACACAAATGCTATTCTAAAAAGTGGAACCCGGTCTAAAAATTTTGAATACCACTGATTTAGACAATAGGCATTTTTTTCTTAGACTTTTTAGCATTGTCTAAGTTCATAGGCTGCTTTCTTTCCTTGTACAGTAGTAGGACAACTTTATGGACATTCTAAGCATGCTATTTCCTCTTAATTAAAATATGGATTTTCATTGTCTTGCATAGAACATTGATGATATGTAACAATGTTTCCTTAAAATCATATGTACGCATCCTGATTTTTTGGAGCAAGTTGGGAATACTTTAAGTAGGCCACTGCCAATCCAAAAATAGATAGGATCTTCAACTGAAACTGTAGGATTTATTTGTGATTCAAGTTCTTTGCTCTCCTTCCAATGTACCATCCTCTTTAACAACTTGTCATGACTCAATATTGACTTTACACTAGTGAAGTCTTTCTGACAACTACATAAAACATTTGGCATTTTGAGACACACCGTCACTATAATTATGGCATTGGGGGGAAGACTAATCTTTTCAAATATAAATGGAATGCCTCAAATGTCAGAATCTTAGAACAGAACTTTGCTTTGCACATACTTTTAATGGTAATCGGGATAATGCATTAGAAAATATAGGTCTCAATCTTAAGTGCAACTTTTCTAACTCTCTTTTCGTTTAATCACCTTTATCATACAAAACCAAAATTAATTCTACCCATCTATAACCATCTATATTTGATTTTCCAAGAATACAGTAGAAAAATATGCATTCACATGGGTATTAACCTGCTAGTGCTAAGACAAATGTCATAACATTGACTATCTTTCTCTAGGCTGTGACAGCCATGGTGTTAGGAAATGCAGATCAGTTTCTTAAGGTGGAAACACTGGATTCTCAAGTCATAAATGTTCCCAAATATGTAGCTCACAATGTAACTGTCTTGTGGAGCTAAAGCACAAAAACTAGAGATACACTTGTGATTATAAGATTTAAAGAGACTGAAACTTATGTAGGCTTCAGTATATTAGCTGAAATTCCCCATTCATATGTTCTTCCTTCATTAGGTATTTTATGACAATAAAAGGAAGGATTACAGCTATATTTGAGAAATATATTCCAGGATATCCTTCATAATCAGATTGCTGAGCCCTAAATATGTAGGAATATCATCTTCAGTGTTTATTTTTAATATCCTGAAATAAACTAAGCATATTTTATGTCTGAGAAGTGCTGGAAAGTGAAATTGCACAGACTTTAATCTTTTTACATTTCCCCCCCTCAATATAGCATGTGGAATACTTTACAGTCCTACAAAGCAGTGATTTGTCAATCTTTTTCATTCATGGCACACTAACTAGGTACTAAAAACTATCAGTTTTTGGACAATTAACAAGGCACACCATGCTACCAGTGGGAGGCCCACATCCTCCAATGGCCCTACTAATAAATGACCCTTCCCCAGTCCCCCATGGCACACCTTCGGACCATTCACAACACACCAACGTGCCATTGGAACACTGGTCAAAAATCTCTGCCATAAATCTATGCTTCAAGCAACTGACCTGCCCAACTGATCCCTTTGTCCTATTTCCTCTCTTAACTCAGGTGGACTAATCAGTGGCCAGTGATAATGTATAAGAGCAGTTTTGATTTTGAATGTCTTATGTTTTATAGTGCAGATCATTCTATTTACTTTGGATCAAATGAAATCAAACATTTAGGAGTTCTCTGGAAAGACATTCTGCTTTCTAAATGGGCAATCAGAAGATGTAGGGATACAACTAAGAAACGTGAGTATTTCTTATGAAACCTCAACCAAGCCTCCACTCCTATATGTTGATAGGAACTAGCCTGGGTGGTCGGATAACTTAGCATAGGAAGCGGGTACACTTGCTGATTACTCTGCTCTTCCACTCCCTTCTAACAGTCTACCCCTGAGCCTTTTTATTAAATGTTCAGCAGTGACAAATGCAAGTTAAGAACACCTGTGTGAATGTCAACCAGCCCTATTTACTTGCACATTGTGATTTGTCAATTCAAACCATCATAATTTTCCATCTCTATTTGTCATTAAGAGTGAGAAAGTGCTATACCAAGTCCTGTTACAGGAGGACACACCTTAGGGTGCCAAAACAGATCAATAAAAGTAAGAACTGATGAACAGAAAGGAAGTCGGCTTGGCTTGGCTTGTCATTATTATATGGCAGTTTCTCAAAACCTCACAGTTAAGACTGAAAATACACACTTGCATGCAATTTACTGCCTGCCTTACAGAGCCTTGGGAAATTCTCTGTCTCTTTGAGAACTTTAATGAGGCACAAGGGTGTTTCTTTGTAAATAGACTGACTCTACTTTCAAGGCAAGCAATTACAGTCAATAATAACAGGAATGAATTCCCATTGAAATACGCACTATTCTATTAAAAGAGACATAAATCAGTCTGGACCTGCTGAACTGGTGGAGCATTGTCACCTGACAAGTTATTCGATAGCATTTTACCTCTGTATATTCCGGAGCTCAAAGTTGTTTAGTGTTTTTGCAGACACAGGATTGGCACTCTGAGATTGTTACTCTCTGAATACTCTTATCGCTAGCAAAGTACATAATTTGAGGTCTTCAGCCTTTGTACTCTTGTAAGTTGCCATGACCCCACAACTGAGGCTTCGCAACCCCATTGGGGTCCTGACCCCAAAATTAAAGAACACCGCATTAGAAGGAAAAAACCACCACTCAAAGTAGGGCAATGCTTTTATTAGGACTATTCCCCAAAAGTATTGAATCACTATAAGCTTTTGAGACCTACATAACTCTTTTTGGCTAAACAGTTAACAAAATAACTAGGGGTGTAGAAAAGGTGGCAGAAAAGATGGCCTGTGCCCTGCTCTGAGCCTTCCCTGAACTACCACAAACTGCCCTACCACCAACTTATCTGCTCGAGCATGGGCTGAATGAGTCACTGGCTTGCACATGGGGCCTCCAGCCATTTGTCCTGGTGACCCCAAAGCACATGACAGTGGAATGGTTTTTGTGGCAGCAGCCTGGGACTTATGGCAAGATCTGCTGCTGTAGCACCCAGATAAGACTGCAACCTTGGTGCATGGCTGAGCAGAAGTTTGAACCCAGGTCTTAGTGGTCCAAGTGGACATTACACCAGATGTAGAATGTTCTACAAAGAGGCCCACTATTCAACATCCATACTAAATTAAGAATATTAATGGAAAAAGCTTGTCTTCATTGCCAGGCTTTTGAGAGTCAACTAGTCCTGCTTCTCCTTATTTTTAATTTATTGTCATTCAAATTCAAATTCAGAGTCCCAAACTTGGAATTTTAGTGTACTGCAGTATTGTTAGAATGTTCATGTGTCAGGTGCCTTTGCAGAGAGGCGATCCAATAATATTAAACAAATAAGTAAATCAGTGTACTGCATTGCTCAGAAGTAAGGCTGCCAACTCTGGAAGTAACCATGGGCAGAAATAAATGAAAAATAAAGGGATTTTCTTTTATTCAGCTAGAGCTTTCAGCATGTTGCTAACTAGATGAAAAGTGGTTATTGTGCATGCAATTCTGAAGCATCATCCCATAGCTGATACTGCAAACATGTAGCCCTCTCAAAATCTGCAACAAATCAACTATTTGAGAAGAGACTAGGTGGTCTGGATTGAGTTGCCCTGATCTCTTCACTCTGCCCAACACATGACTGTGAGGCATCAGACTTAACAAGGCCTAATGAAATGATTACGGGGCTGGGGCACCTCCCTTATGAAGAAAGACTGCAGCGTTTGGGGCTCTTCAGCCTAGAAAAAAGGCGCCTGAGGGGGGACATGATTGAGACATACAAAATTATGCACGGAAGGGATAGAGTCGATAAAGGGATGTTCTTTTCCCT
This sequence comes from Lerista edwardsae, assembly GCA_029204185.1. Taxonomy (NCBI): domain Eukaryota; kingdom Metazoa; phylum Chordata; class Lepidosauria; order Squamata; family Scincidae; genus Lerista; species Lerista edwardsae. The sequence goes on from JAJKFI010000003.1 coordinate 23,784,293, forward strand.
CTCTCAAAACACCAGAACCAGGGGGCATCCGCTAAAACTGAGGGTTGGGAGAGTTAAAACAGATAAAAGGAAGTACTTTTTTACCCAGCAGGTAGTTAATCTGTGGAACTCTTTGCCACAGGAAGTGGTGATGGCATCTGGTCTTGATGCCTTTAAGAGGGGATTGGACGGATTTCTGGAGGAAAGGTCCATCATGGGCTATAGGCAATGATGGATTGTGCAACCTCCTTACAAAGGTGGTGGGCTACTTCAGAGTACTGGGTGCAAGGGAGTGGCAACAGGATGCAAGCATCTTGTTGTCTCACGCCTCCCTGGGGCACCTGGTAGGCCGCTGTGAGATACAGGAAGCTGGATTAGATGGGCCTTTGGCCTGATCCAGCAGGACTCTTCTTATGTTCTTATGTTCTTAAGGCTATGGGCACACAACACCTTGGGACTGAGAACAATCTGTTTGCTTGCACATTGTAACCATCACTGTAGTGGGGGCTGTGGGGAAGGAAGCTTTTGAAAAGCAGCAATACCTCTATTACTGCACCTGTTGAAGGCTCAGCAGAAACTTGTGATGAGAAAGTTTTTGACAGTTCAAAGCATAGCTTTAAAAGTCCTTGCATGTAATATCAAATTAATATGGTACAAGGGGAAAAACAACTGTGAAGTACAGATATCAGTCAGCGTATACAATCCATTCCACTGCAAAGCATTTTCCCATATTAAACTTGTATTATAGCACAACTACAATATGCTTTACTGTTTCTGAGCACAATCCAGTCACAGTTTTATAATCCCATTAATTACACACTATATTCCTAGGCTGTCATCCAGCATTTTCTTTTGGTTTCTTTTCATGCCAATTCAGTCCCCAAAGACTCAAATATTTGTATAAGCATCTCTCATCATCAAATACTTGCTTAGCTTCACCAAGGTGGCTGCATCATTTGCCCTCAGACCCTGTGGTCATATTTACCCAATCAGAAATATTCAAACCTTTGAAACATTAATTCATATAAGAAAAAATTGAAATTGAGAAAATAAAGGCAATACCTGCTGGGAACATATTTCATTGCCACAGGGAGGACCTGCAGTGGGAGAAATGTGGAACGGGTGCCATGCTCTCCCATCATGTTATATCCAGACTATGGGCATTGGACAAAAAGGTAATGATAGGGATGGTAGCATGTCTGTTTGGAGTTCCAGCACCATGGATAGCTCCAAGGGAACATGTTGCTCCAACAGGACACAGAGGTATTCTGTGGCTTTAAGTACTCACATTGTCAACTACCCCTCCTGGGTTCTGCCTTCTTGCTTAGAGACTGGAGTTCTTAAAGAGGGAACCTTCTGGCAATGCTCTCTATCAAGTCTTCTTTCTATCTCTGCTAAGTCTTGCACTTCTTTCTATCAAGTGTACATCAACAGAGTGTGCAATGTCCTGGCAGGGTAGGGGCCGGCTCATGTGGGAGGCACTCAGACTCAGGTTATGAGAGTACTGCTTCCAGGGGATTTCTGTTCTGGGGTTACTTCAAGCTTTTGTCCAGTGTCAGGATCTGGAATGGGATCTAGTATTCCAGGATCCTCCTCAGGAACAGGATCACTAATTACAGCAGGGGGTCAGTTTTGATCTATTTGTATTCCAAGCAGCAAGAAACAAGAACGTATCACAAATTTGAAATACTCTTTCAATTAAAAAGGATTCCTCCACCTACCCAATGCAAGAATTCTGCAGGATTCTTTGATACGCCCTGTTTTATGACATGCAATTTCTATCAAACAGTTCTATCATTCTCTTTGTGTGTCCATTTATTTAAAAGGAATGTTTCTCATATTTTGGCAAAAGGCAAGCACTTCCTTGTCACCTATTTTTTATGTTCATTGTGCTATTTGGAAGAGCCTTCAGAGAATCACTAGTGATTGCAGGCATCACAACTCAGGATAAAAGGAACACAAAATTGCTCTTTTTCTTCCAGATGAAAAAACTAGTTATATCTCAGGGAAACACAAACCTCTTTTTGCTCCTTTGAAGAATTTTGGAAAGCCAGTTTTTGTTTTTTATGTATGACCAAGTCACGCTCTGTTCCTAGACACTCATCTAGCATGCTCTCCTTTTGCTTTCTTTTTATGCAAGTTCCAACCCCAAAGACTCAAATATTTGTATAAGCATCTTCCATCAAAGAACAGCAACATTTTTACTTGGAATTCCTAATTCATGGAGGTTACGTACAGGGGTTCAAAGACATTTTCATTTATTGTCATCTCTTATGAGACAAGCAAACTTGCGTGCATGCATTTAGAGTAGCATCACTTTGTACATGCCTTCTAAAAAAAATGGCATTTGAAAAGGGGGGATTATCAGAGTGATACATAGCATGGAGAGGCTGAAAGGATGGCTTGTGCACCCCCCCCAAAGATGCTTTGAATATAAATTGGTACATTTTATTGAAAGGCAATCATATACTTGATTGATGCTGACCTCAAAACTTCCCCCTTTAGTGCAGGTATTAGCCTAGAATGGCACTTTCAAATGCTCTCTGCTGGCTTCCTCTGCTGGATTCTTCTGATGGCAGATAAGATACCCCTTGCAACTAACCCCATTGATACCATAGGATCAATGATTTGTTATCTGCAAATTTGCTATTCTCAAGGATTACCAGGAACCTAGCCCTAGCAGATAATGAGGATTGACTGCATTGTGAAGCTGGAGAGAATCCTGTGACTTTTTTCATGGTTCTATGCCTGAATGGGCCAGACTTCATACTGCTGTCTGTCCATCAATCTGGTGCACAGATTTGAATCTGAGAAAAGGTGGTGAATGCAAGCTGTGTAGATCACCCTGAGTTCCTTAGAGGAGGAAGGGCGGTATAAAAATGTGAAAAATAAATAAAAGAAATGGGCCCGACTACACATGTACATAATGTAATAGGCAAATTCCATACTTGGAGTTATTATAAAAAAAATACCATTGGAAGTTAAAGACTTCCAAGAAAGTCCTCCTAGAAGCATCAGGCTCACCTCTTTCATTCCCCACTACCAGTAATACAACTCATCTTTTTCATTGCCCAGGTACTCACCCACAAATGACTTAAGATCAGTATCTTTGGATGAACACACAGCTTTATTGATTGGCATCCATGATTAAGCCATGGGTCCTACCTACGGAGCTCCACCCCCTTCCAAAATGTGGTCACCTACCCTTGAAGAGACAGGAATCCTGTCATTTCTCACTGGGTAATGGCATCCTGGTTCAGACATGGGGTCACCAAAAGCAGCATGCCAACCCATGGAAAAAGGGGATCAAAGCAGCCAAGTCATTCAGCCTATCCCAAGCCAAGCATCCTTTGAGACAAACATGAGACATCCCATCAGGCAACAGACAGCCAGACAGTCTCCCGAGAACAATATTGTTTTCTCGGAGATTCTCGCTTACCTCAGGGTATACACCAAACCTTAATCCTAATCCCTGCCCCACATTATTCCAGTGAGAGTGGCCATTTGTGGGGAGGGTTATTCTGCTCCCCCACAAAAACAGTCTAGGCAAAAATACTCCACACCAGGAGCCAATCAGGTGCAGAGCAACAAATCCTACCTGGCTCCAAATGACCACCAGGTGATTCAGACTGCATTTCAGGGCCGGAGGGGTTGAGCCAGCAATGCTGTCAGCTCTGGAATGGCAGTTGCAGGCCACAGCCTTCATTCTCTTGGCTCACAACACCCCAGAGAGACCAAACACCAATCAGGTGTTTCCATGAACCTCAGGTCTCACGTAGGAACAGAGCCTGGGCAAAAAACGGCCACTGCTTACTATGGATGACAGCAATCTTGCAAATACCAGAGAAAATCCAAACATGGTTTGGAGAGGGGAGGGGATAGTTTGCATATCTACATAGCTGGAAGACTTTTTTTCTGGTGTCGTATATGTGACTCACCTCAGGAACTAGGCCCAATGAGCAATGGGACACCATGTTTTTCTTTCAGAACCAATTGGATGATTCTTGAAGACATTATGGGCACAATCCTAACCAACTTTCCAGCACCACAGTAATGCAGTCCTGATGTAAGGAAACAAACATTCCCTGACCTTGAGGAGCCCTTTGTGACTGCCCCCCAACTGCAGGATGCAGCACATGCCCCACTGGCACAGCTTTGCCAGTACTGGAAAGTTGGTTAGGATTTGGGCCTGTCTTTGTCTAAAGCTAAAATTCATCACTGCCATTCATGACTGCTCTAGAATGTATTCTGAGTGTAGCGTGTTGCTGACAGTTCTTCTATCACAGTCATGGTATTTAAGGAAGTTTTCTTTCACAAATTATCACATATTTGCATTTTGAGTCAAACAGCTGGAAGGTCATATGTACTTTAATGAAATGCAGGCTGTAATCAGGGTACAAGTGCTGTCAAAGTCACCATCAGTCATGGAGTCTTCAAATGGTTCACTTGCTTTCACGTTTAATAATTTCTTAGTGTTCTGATTCATAGTATCACCCATTCAAGGTATTATAATAAAGCCAGTAATAAACTGACTGACATTTCAGAGCTAAGCTTTATTATTCTTGAGACATTTTTCCTTGAGAGGTTATATAAAGAGGTGCTATTGATTCACTGAGTTTACCGTAGAATTTGCAAGATTACATGTTGTCGTGAGGCTGCTTGAAATTCATGTGAGTATTTTCTAACAAAGATATAAGGAACTGTGCTATGCTTGTTGTTGCCTGCTGCACTCACGACAGGTGGAGTGATAATTTTGAAAATTGGGCACAGTGTTCTGTTGTAATGATTTGATTTTCAGTTCAGTATATTTGAGGTTTCAATTCTTCCCTGTGGAATAAACACAGGGAATAAACTCCTTCAATATTCTGCGATGGTAAAACGCAAATTCTGCAGCGGAAACAGATAGACACTGGGAGATTAGGGCATTCCAGTTCCAGCATTTGGGATCTGCCATTTTTGAATGTTTTCTTGCCTAGATTGTAAGCTCAAGCCTAACCTGGAGTTAGGCTGGCACAGTTAGGCCAGCAAAGTTTGGCTGGCACAAGGGACACTGTAAAGTGCATTTGGACCAGTCTTGGAGTCAGGGAGGATGGCTCACATCTGTGTGCTGGCCTCTCTGACTCCAAGAGGGGTCCAAACATACTTTACAGTGTATCTTGTGCCAGCCAAACTTTGCTGGCTTAACTGTGTGGTGTTAACTCCAGGTTAGGATTGCACCCTGTGTGTTGATATTCATGGATGGGTTTGATATTCATGGGTGGGTGAGAAAGGAAACACTTGCAATATCTAACTTTCTACTCTCTACAGGTATTAATGGGGGTATTTTATTTACATGAAATTTAATTCATTTGGGCACTCTGGAATTATGTTGTGGCTTCATTTGTTTTAAATGTGCTGTAACCAACCCTGAGCCCTTGGGATAGGAGTCAGAATAAACATTACATTTATCACGTGGTTTTGATGTTTTCACATGTTTTTATAGATGTCTGATTGCTGCAATCAGTCTATATTGCACTGGATGAGTTTAGGCCCCTGTGTGTACATGCCCCCCCCCCCGCTTTCCTCCTTTCCCCCCACGGACTTTCCTTCCATCTCAATGCTCCATTTCCCCCCAGACTGGCAAAGGAGGGATTAGATGCTGTATTCAGTAAGTTTCATGTTAAAAAAATAAAGTTAAGCCCAAGCCATAGACTGGTATCTTCACTGGAAGCTGTGAGGCTACCTCAGAATGCCAAGTACAGGGGAGTAGCGGCAAGATGCAAGTATCTTGTTGTCTTGTGTGCTCTCTACACTGTGAGGTACAGGAAGGTTGACTCGATGGGTCTTTGGCCTGATCCAATGAAGCTATTCCTATGTGGTTTCCCTCCTTTCTTGCTTGCTTAGCAGGTGATTAATCTCTCCCCCATCCTTGGAGGGGGAGGAGTCTCTATTGTGCTGACCACTTTGGCTTGCTCCCAGAGACCCTCAGTGTACAGGATTTAAAGATGAGATACACAGAAGAGATGAAAAGCGACTAGTAAGAATTAAGGAAGCCCAACAGAAAGGGGTAGCTGAAACAAATCTTGCATCTTCCAAAAATAAAAATCTTGTCCTCGCAGTTATTATGAAGTTTACTAATAAAAATGCTAGGAAAATTTGAGAAAAGAGATTCTGCTCACACTTCAAACACTTGCTTTTATCTAACAAGTATTGTTGAAATGGCTCTATCATGAATGTTAAATATTTGATGCCTTAATTAAAAATTTAAGAAAACCCTTGAGCATTTTTTCCATTCACGCTCAGATATGAATGAGATTTCCTGTACTGTATTGTCAAAAGTTACCAGAAGTCAGAACAATGAGATGCCATTGCCATCTATGCTGTGTTCCATTTTACATATTTTATGGAGCTAGCACCGAGTCTTTCATCATCAGAAATCTGTGTGAATCAGCCAGATATTATTTCCTATATTGGTCTTCTGACATTGTCTGGACTTTATTTTTCCAGGGACTTTTTCCATTTTCTGAATAATAATAATAATAATAATAATAATAATAATAATAATAATAATAATGGTAGTAGTAGTATACTTCATTGCACTATGCTGGGCTGATTACATTCTACATTCGGGATCAAGCCAAAATACAGGCAGCACAATCCTATGCTGCCCGTCACATCGACGGCACCCCGCATCGGTGCTGAGCCAGCTCTCCAAGCTGCGAATGGCTCTGGAGGGAAGGGAAAGGGACTGCATTAGGAGCTCAGGCTTCTGCAACACTTAACATTCCCCCCCCCCCGTAGGAACACTCCTGGCTTCATTAAAAAAAAAAAGGTGTGTTTTGAGAAGGGATTTGAACAATATAAGAAAAGGGAGAATTCCTAAAGTGATCTAGGAGAGAATTCCAGGCATAAGGGATAGCAAGAGAGGAAGGATGGAGCTGTTTAAGGGAGCATAAGACCTTTGGGTAGCTAAGAGGAGTGGAATTGTTCCTCTATGATCCTTGTTCATTGGCAAGAGTACAGCAGGGTATGAGAATTCTCCCTGCCCTGCCCTCCCATGAAACACTCTTGCCAACTTACCAGCCATGATGGGGTCCAGTGGCCATGGCAGTGCAACTTCAATGCTGCCACCACTTTGTAGTAGTGGCTCAGATTAGCTTGGTGGTGGTGCACTATGTGCACCATTGCAGGGCTTTTTATGACGACAGAAAAAGGATAGGATTGGGCCTTAAAGTTTTTATTCAGGTGTTAGAATTCAGAATAGCAGATTTTGCTTCCTTCTGATAGAAGATTATGTTTTGCAGTCCCCCATAAATAAAGAACAGTTTTTGTATTCTTCAGCCTGTTTACCTTGGATGATATCAGTAAAGATCTGCAGGTGAGGCAAAAAAGAGGAAAGATGCTTTTGAGTGAGACCCTGTAGAAATGCCTTAGGAGGAAAGGGGAAGGTCAGATTGCAACACTATGTAATGCATACGTTATGGACAAAGCTGTTGAAGGATTCATACTAAATGGTATTATTCATAATCTTTTCACGGTGTCATAAATAATTGGAGCAGCTCCTTGCACTGCCGCCATCTATTCTCTCCAAAAGTCCCTGCTGTGTGTCAGCATAAACCACTTTAGAGATGATCTTACTTTGACCTTTCTTTGCAGATCCAGGTACTACCATCCAATTGCTCTTGCAAGGAAGATGCTTTCATTAAATAGACTTTTAATATTTTCTCTTACACGTCTGATGAACAGAGCCCTGAAAGTTAAGAACGTTACCGTACCGGGGAAAAGAGAGAGGTGGTTGGCTGCTATGGACAGAGCACCTCCATGTGCTCTGCCCCACCTCTTGGCCTAAAGGTGTTTATCAAATAGTTGTTTCCTTGATGGAACTGCTTGGGTAGAGGCTGTTTGCCACTAAGGGTCAAAACGTCTGCCTGCTTGGCACCACTGAAGTATAGTGCTTTTGTTTTCATACATGTTCTGTTCTTCAGGCAGAGCTTATAGGCAAGACAGTTAGGACTGAAGAACCTTGAAAAACTCATAAGAACATAAGGAAAACCCTGTTGGATCAGGCCAAGGGCCCATATAGTCCAGCTTCCTGTATCTCACAGTGGTCTACCAGATGCCTTAGGGAACCTACAAGACAACAAGATGCTTGCATCCTGTTGCCTCTCCCTTGCACCTGGCATTCTGAGGTAGCCTACATCTAAAGTAATAAGGTTGCACCATCCATCGTGGCCTGTAGCCCACAATGGACTTTTCCTCCAGCACCTAGGCCAGATGCCCTCACCACCTCCTGTGGCAAGGAGTTCCACAAGTTAACCACCCACTGGGTAAATCCAAGTCAGCTATTTGCTCCAACAAAGACCAGAGGAGAAAAGAGGTCTTGAATAGATATTTTTTGCCTGCAGATTTGGAACCCATGGATTTGACCAGGTCCTAAACCTAGGGCTGAAGGACCTATAGAACATCTCCCAGATGTAAATGGAAGGCACTTCTGGTGGTGTCTGGAGGTCCTGATGGACCCCAACCTGCTGATTTAATTATTTGCAGGTTTTTGTATCTGTGGGGCATCCAGGAATGGATCCTCTGTAGATACTGAGCTCCAAACTGTACCTCTATACGCTCAGACTTAGCATCTCAATTCCCACCTCCCTATCTGGAGAGTAGAGAACGTTAAAGGGTCAGGCAGCCCTCCAGCCTGGAGCCTTGTGCTCCTCCATTGCGCCATTGTGTTTCTCCAGGCCTATTCCCAGCACTTGCTCAAGACGGGGTGTAGGGGTGGTTTGAGCGTAGTGGGGTTGGTTCCTTTGGCTCAGTTGGGTGCTGGCTTCAGGGCCTCTGATTCTGGATCTTCAGCTCAGGTCAACTTTACAGGTCACAGGCCAACCTGAGATAGAAGCTTAGGTCTGGGGTTGGTCCTTTTGACTGCACCATTTCTTTCTCCTAAGGGTCAGAGAGTGAGCTCAGGGTATAAGTCATAATGCAACTAACTTTCAGTGCTTAACTTAGTAACTCTCATTAGGTTTTGGCTCACCAATGTGTTTCCAAAGCAACAGTTTTTCCACAGGGATGCAGATCTGTTATGTATCATTTTCAAGAGCAGTTTTAATTTATAATTGCAGGCAGCCTAGAGAGATAGGAACCTCTGGAATGTCCAAGAAGGATAATCCTCACCAGGATGATAGTGTTGTATCTATGATCCTGAGATCTCTCTGCATTGGATTCCCCCACATACACACACACAAGAGGCTGTTTCTGCGGGAGAAATTGTGCCTGCTGACCATGCTTCCTGATGGTGGGGCACACACAGACCATGCTGTGTTATGTAACAGTACAGTGGATGTTACGATGATCTTGTTTATCCCACACGTATTCCCTCACTCTATGAGATGTGTGTCAAGGCTTGTTCTCAGGTGAATCAGTGTGGGAAAACAGGAAGGAAGAAGCAAATGGCATGGTCATCACAAGCTGGGGGTCAGGTTCTAACACAGGAAAACACAGGTGTAAAAGCCAGAGGTGTGGACAAGAACAGCAATCAAGCAAGGATCTAGCACCTTCTCAGTTAGATCAGACACTCAGTGGAATGTAGGGCTAGCAGACATCTTATTAGCTCATTGGGTCACCTGATTCCTTCTGAGCTGGTTGGCTGTTGTTTTCTGAACATTGTCAGGGGGGCACTGTATAACAGCAAGGCTCAGGTTAGCTGGTCCCTTTCCCTGTGAGCTGTCCTAGTGGCTCAGAGAATAAGATTCCAGAGGTCCTAGTTCAAGGCTCCTGTTGACGTCCATAAAAATGTTACAAATGCCACTGGAGTTGCTCCCATTTGTCATCTTTTGGGATAGAGTGAAAACATTTAGAACTCTTTTTCTCTGTCTGCAGCAACTTATAGCAGGGTGACCTGATGCAAGCTAGCAAACCACGAGGCAGTGGTTCTCAAACATTTTAGCACTAGGACCCACTTTTTAAACTGACACTCCGTCAGGACCCACCTAGCTTTATGAATTTGTTTAAACGTGATCTAGAAAGGAACACACACACACACACACACACACACACACACACACACACACACAGAGAGGAGGACTTTGTTATCTGCAGGGGGTCAATTCCTAAACCCTTGCGGACACTAGACTTGCCAGGTTTTCAAAATGACAATAAGGGATACACAGGTATCGGGATACTGCTTTCTATCAAACCACTTCATGGTTACCAGAAATAATATAAAAATGATGCAGTTAGCCGTGACGAAGCAGCAGCAAGCAGCAACAGCAGCAGAATTTTAGAATGGGATCCCTTAAGTCCCGTTCAACATTGATACAGGACACGGTTTTAAAATCTTAAATACGGGAAGTTCCTTATAATAAGGTGCACCTGGCAAGTCTAGCGGATACTGAAATCTGCGGGTATTCCAACATGCAGATTTGGACCACTCCAGAACCTCTTAGGGTCTGGAGGTTCTTCTGAGGGCCAGGGAAACTGCACATAGCCATGTGTGGCCTCCCCATCCCTCAGAATGACAGTTTCTGTCATAAAACCGCTACTTCCGGTATGCCCAATAAACTGGAAGTAGCATTTTTATGCCTGCAATGGGCATTCTGAGGGCCACCCCACCACCACCGCAGGCAGCCTCCTGAGCCCTCAGAAAACTGCTCAGAGAGTCGGGGGGGGGGCTCTGAAGGTTCAGGGTGGGCTCAAATCTGCAGGTTCGGAATCTGCGGATTATCGAACCCACAGGTTCCAAATCTATGGATGTCGTGGGCCCACTTTTATTTATTTACAAGTAATATTTTATTTGTTTGCTTGTCTTGTTTGCAAAAACCCAATACATTTCTTGTAATGAGGTAGCCCTAACAAATAACTTCAAGGCTTGAGGGGCTTAGACTCCACTTGTCATTGATGGACCTGGGGGGGGGGGACACACACCAGAAAAAAATATATATACTGAGGGTGCAATGCTAACCAGGATTGTTGCAAACACTCCAAAAAGCATATTTGGATCACTCTCAGAGTCAGGGAGGATGGCTCATGTCTGTGTGGTGGCCTCCCCGACTCCAGGAGTGGTGTACACATGTTTTATGGTGCGTTTGCAACACTCCTGGACCAGCACAAGAGACGTGTCCTGGCCTAACTTCAGGTAAGGATTGCGCCCTCAAACATTTATCTCCCTCTATTTACACAAGCTGGCAAACTGCAAGAGCTCAGCTCTTTGCACAGAGTTAGCAGCTATCTGAGTTTTGAATAGCCTCTGGCCTTGAGGACATGAGTTTTCTGATCTTTCCCGCACCTGTGTTTTCCTTGGAGGCCCTGTGGGGCCCACCAGATATCAGATCAGGACCACCAAGTGAGTCCTTATCCACAGTTTGAGAAATGCTTAATTAAGGTAGAAAAAGCAGTGTGTCAGCTCACACAAGCAAGCTGCGACTACTGAAGGAAAAGTCCTAAATGCATTCATTGATTGGATATACATGTTGAAACTGTAGCAAGTAACTTGTTCTGTTTGATTCAGATATTTCTAGTCCAGACTTACTGATGTGAATGTAAATGATGGACATTCATCTGTCTCTAGCATGGACCTAGTTTATTAAGAAATAATGTTTTCCAGTATGAAACTTTGGTATCCACCTGGGGGTCTGATGAAATTAAAGGAGAAAAGTCACTCCACACATACCACAGGGTTAGTTGTCTGGCTAGCACAGGACTTATCGATCTTGTTAGGGTTTCCTTCTTCCATGTAGATGGGCAAGGAAGCAGCATACGCTTAATTTGGCAAGTATGTGGGTGGCACCCAGAGTACTGGGTGCAAGGGAGTGGCAACAGGTGGCAAGCAAGCATCTTGTTGTCTCATGCCTCCCAGGGGCACCTGGTGGGGCCGCTGTGAGATACAGGAAGCTGGACTAGATGGGCCTTTGGCCTGATCCAGCAGGGCTCTTCTTATGTTCTTATGTTCATTCAGCCTTCATACAGATCTGGGATGAAGTTGTTGCTGTCGCCTTTATTATTCCTAGGAATAGATTTTAAAAATCTGCTCATGTGATTTGACTTCTTTGTGTGCTTTATGTGCTTGTTTCCTGACCAAATACGTACCCTTTATCACCATGGAGTGCAAGGATGGTTGACCTTGTACATGCAACGATGATACAAGCAATATACATCCCAAGGGGCTGAACACTGCAGAGCTAACCTACCAAAGAGAATAAAGATACTATTATCTGCAGCTTCTGTTATTATCTGCAGTTACCACCCTTTTGCTTCCACAGATTTCCAAATAACCACAGAGGAGAAGTACCACTGAGCTTAAATGAATGGTCAGAGATAAATGATAATCTGCCTAGTGGCTACAGGCCACATGGCAAGCTTTTCTGTAGCAACTGCATAATGCTTGCTTGTCTGAGTATGCCTCATTTGGAATACATCTGACTGCTCAAAAACACCCCACTCTAAAGTGAAGAATCAAATGAATTAGGGACTTTTCTCTGGGTGTTTTTTTTCTTCTGGAGTTAAAATGTTGTTATTACACTTTAAAATTAACCCATTATTCAAGAATCTCTAAGTCTTTTAATAAGATTTCCAATTATTAGGACCATTATTAATTTTTATGGTGCAAGAGGAAGATCTGTGCACAGCCTAGAAATGTGATTTTTTAATTAGAAAAACCCAGAGAGACTTTGCATACTGTACGTTTATTAATGTAACCAACTGGATGATATTCACACACACACACACACACGCACACGCACACACACTCAGGCACGAACGAAGGCAAGCACACACATCCTTAATTTCAGAAATAAAGTCATAATGCTAATGAATTGCTTAAGGATAAACTTAAATATGGATTGAAATGAAGCAAAATGAATATATTAGTTCAATAAATTATAGCTCAACAAAATGAATTTCTTAATATGTATCTGAGTAAATGCCAGCATGGCAAACTGCGTGGGTCTATGTGCAACACTAGTTCATTCTCATCAATTCAGAGTGCAATCCAGAGGGCACTCTAGGCTGGCACAAGTCCCTTGTGCCGGCCCAGTCATGTTGCAAGTATGTAATAAAGCACATTTGCACCAACATTCCCTGAGAAAGGCCAGTGCAGCCCCACGGATGAGCAGGTAAAGCTGGTGCCCAAAGGCTAGCACAGGGGCTCAGGGAGGGCGGAGTGGGGGAAGGTGGAACGGGGTGGTGGAATGCGGAAGATGGGTGAGCCCTTGGAAGGACCAGCTGGGGTGGGGTGTGGAGATAGAATCAGGCACTTAGGACAGTGGGCTCTTCAGTTTTGCGCCTTCAATTTTGCTGGCCCAGTAGCTGGATAGCTGGCCCAATTTGCTGAATAGCTCCATTCGAGCCATTGCGTGTTACCCGGGGGAAGGGGAATGTTTTCCAGCCACGCCTGGGTTGGAGATGGGGCAGGCGTGTCATGAAAAATATTTGTTTACCCAGTGGTGTTGGTAGTCTGTGGAACTCCTTGCCACAGGATGTGGTGGTGGCATCTGGCCTTGATGCCTTCAAAAGGAGATTGGACAGATTTCTAGAAGAAACATCCATCGCAGGTTGCAGGCCATGATGGGTGTGTGCAACCTCTTGTAGAAGGAGGCTACCTCAGAAAGCCAAGTACAAGTGAGAGGCAACATGCAAATATATTGTCTTGTGTGCTCCCTGAGGCATCTGGTGAGCCACTGTGAGATACAGGAAGCTGGACTAGATGGGCCTTGGCCTGATCCAGCAAGGCTTTTCTTTTCTTATGTAGCTTGGAAATTAGAGACAAAATCACTGCCAGAAAACAGTGGTGCAGAATTGTGCCAGTCTTCCTAGAATTGGAGAAGTGGAATGGGCCACACGATGCCACTTAAAGAGATCACCAGCCCATCTGTCATGCCCTGGGAAAGCATCCTGCATTACACATCTCTTTTTTTTTTACAGGGAATTTGAAAGAGTTGCATCAAATCCTTACAAGGAAATGATTTTACCCTTACATTTCAATTCAGTGTCTCATAAGGAACAGACCTTAAAAAGTATGATCCCTCAGAAGCATTCATGGACATGAGGTAAGAGGAGTGGTTTCTCTCTGTTCTGCTGTGTTCTTCCATGGTTGCCTTGGGCTCAAATCCTATGCACATTTACCTACGAGTAAATCCCTTTTGACTTTTGACCTCAATCTGTCTTACTTCTGAGTAGATCTGTATAGGACTGTGCTGTTAGTTTCTGGTCTGGCTAATTTCTGGTAAGAAGGTTTTGGAATGTTGATACTCAATTTCACACAAGAAGAGATTATTCTTTGAGATGTACTGTATAAATATAAAATACAAAACTCATCCAAAAAATTAGCTTTCCCGAAAGAAAAAGAATATTTTATTTTTGTGTTGCCTTTTCACAGGAGTACACAAGTGTACCATGCTAGAAATTAATGAGTAAATTAACAAACCAGAAAAGTGTGCAATAAAAACACTTCAAAGTTTATTTTATGCTGAAAGGAGTATATATGGTTCTTTTAAAAAAATACTATTTTCTTCCTGCAGGGATGCATCAGCAATATATGCTGCATAACAGAAACATCACCACCACCAACAAAAACCCTTTTCAAAATAATTACTTGGGTTGGGTAATGTTACAGCTTAGATTTAAGTATTTTTCTTCCTGGGCAGCACAATCCTATCCTGTGCTGGCCTGCACTGTATCCAGCACAAGGTAGGAGGTGGCTGCGGCGCAATTTGAAGTAGGGGAATTATTTTCCCTTACTCTGTGTAGCGTAGCAGCTATGCAGATCTTCACCAGCAAAATTCTTAGCACAAATCCAAACATCCTGATATAATGCCAGGTTGTTCAGGGGTGGGGGTAGGATACAGCTCAGGTCCCCCAAGCTGGTCCTAACCCCCTCCTGGGCCCAGCCCACCCATTAGTCTGCCTTTCCCTGCCCAAAAATGCCCTCCAACAGGGCTGACATTTAGGACTGATTCACGGTAGTAGAGACTGGGAGATCCATTGAACTGAATGAGATTAACATCTCAGTACTGTAAATTACATTACAGCACAATCCTAGGCACATCTACTCAGAAGTAAGTCCAATAGTGTTCATTTGTGTTTACTCTCAAGAAAATGTGTAAAGGATTGCAGCCTTAGAATCTTGCTTATAGGGATGGGCATTACCAGATTTTTAAGGGAATTACCGGGGTACCCTCGTATCTGTCAATCCATGGATACTGGGAATGCATTTTTAAAATGTAGGGAAATTAAAGGAAACAGCCAAAATAGCTCAGTCTACCTTTGTGCAGCAAAATTGTTGTTTTGAGGGCTGCAGGCAGTTTTCTGAACTGCCTGCAGCCTCTTCCTGGTTGCGTGAGGCTGCTCCCTTCACCCAATGTTGCCCAGAATGCAAATACAAATTGAGCCTAATTATGCATGGATTTTTCATCTGCAGATTTGACCCCCAGACCTGTGTGGAGCCAAATTAATCTCAACCTAAGCGAAGACACCCTTAATTGGAAGTAAACTATCTCATTTATCCCCCTGCCCCTTATCATGGGTAGGATATACAAAGATTGTTGAGAAACCAGCCATTCCTGTTGTTTTTAGATGCTCTTCAATAAATAACCACTGTGGCATCCTCTGCTGTCTCAATGATAGGTTTGACTGACAATTCTGGGAGACAGACACATCTTCGAGTGAAAGTTTAGTTCATTCTCTGAGAGCATTAAACTCTGAGCTGTTCCATTTAAGGTTGCTGATAGGCTTTCTAGTGGAGTGCCAATTAGACTGTGTGGAAAATGTAGAAACTTGTCAGTTAGGAGCTGGATTGAAATCTTCAACTTTTTGAAATAGAACAGTTCTCATTCATGAGCAAAAATAAAGATGAAAATGAATCTGATCTGCAGCCTTGACAAATGGTACAGAAAAAGGTGTTTAATAATGAGATTTGCGGGGGTTTTGCCCAAACCAGTGCCAAATGACTGAGCTATCACATTCAGGGACTAATGGAGAAGCACTTACTAATACTGTAATCTGAGACTGTCAGGCATCTCTTTGCCACCTATGTGCATGCTTAGACACAGACACAGACACACATACATGAGAGAGAGAGAGAGAGAGAGAGAGAGAGAGAGAGAGAGAGAGA
>JAJKFI010000003.1:23800362-23810823 GCA_029204185.1 Lerista edwardsae
GAGAGAGAGAGAGAGAGAGAGAGAGAGAGAGAGAGAGAGAGAGACTGTGTTCCCATTATTAAAGCAGCATATTAGAGCTTAGGTTGAAGTAGTTCTACTGGGTAATGATGAAGCCAAGTTTTGACAGGAAACTTCTAACTTCTAATATATCCCAATTTCAGGCCCTAGTTAAAACTTGCCAGGCCTCTGCTAGTTACATTCATCTTCTATTTCTTCCATCTTCTATGTCTTCCAGACTACCTTGTGCTGCAATTTGTCTTTTAAACCCACAGCTTTCTCAGCCACCAAACCTCATGGCCTTTGATTTCAGAACTTAGAGTGCAATTGTATACTATACCCAGAGGCAGATCTAAGGGAGGGCAAAGCTCTAAGTTTTGCAAAAAGTTTGCAAGAAGATTACCTTGCAGTGGAAATCACTCCTCTCCTGCACCGTTTTAGCCAATCCTCACAGGGAAAAGCAACATCTTGGCGTTGCTTACTGGCTACAGCAGCAAGGGAGAGGAGGGATGTACATGACAGGGTAAGGCTTCTTGCAACACTTAGAGCTTTGCCATCCCTGTAGAAATGCCTCTGACTATACCGGCCTAATAAGGCTGACGTAGCAGGGCTGTATCCTAAAGCCCATTAGGAGGCTGCAGCAGCAACGGCCAGGACAAGGGGAGGTTTTCCCCTTGCACCTGGGTAAGCCCTGGTTGCCCTATGGGCCTGCTCAGATGTGCGCCTCCTGTTTTGCAGGCGCAGAGGAACTTGGACAGGAGCGGCCCAAATTGGGGCTTCCCTGGCCAGGGATGGGCTTTATGATATGGCTCTATGGCCGTCCTGCGTCACAACCCCCGTCTCCCCCCACTGCGCCACTCAATTTCAATTTCAAACCTTTATTGGCATAATAATAATAGTGACAATAAATAACAAACACAATAGACGGTGGCAGAAAATCAGCTCTTAATCTTAAGAACTTCCATCAAAAAGGAAGCAACTGCCTTGGTCCCATCAAAGCAAAGGTCGTTCAATAAAAAAGGAAGAGGATTAGCAGAGGGGAAAAAAGGGGCAGCTAAAATTGGTTGAAGATAACGAAAGCGAAGTAGTTGAAGAGAGGAACAGTGTAAAAGAATATGGTGGAGAGAATCAGGAACTTCAGAACAAAAATGACAGAGTCTGTTTTCACGTGGAATCCGGCGAAAATGACCAAGGTGGTAAGCAGTGGGAAGAATATTTAAATGAGCCAGCATAAAGGCTCTGCGGAGGAAAGGGTTAGATAGTTGATAGAAGTAGTTGAGACGAGGGTTACGAAGTGAAGATAAACCATAAAAGCGAGGAGAACAGATAGGATTTGAGTAAGATTTCATAAGGTCAAGTTCTAATTGATATAATTTGGATTTGATAATGTTGTGAGCAAAGAATAAAGAGGAATCAAAAAGAGATTCCAAGGAGATACCAAGTGAGGAAAGTTTTGAAGTAAATAACCTAAACCAAGGAGATTGGAAAGAATCTTTTAGCATATCCAGTAATAATGAGTTGGGAGGGGTACGTAAATGAATACGTAACCAATATTTAAAGGAAATAACCCAAGCTAAAGTGGAGGGAAAATGTATACCAAGTTCAAAGAAAATAGTATAAAAGTTAATAAGATTGGGTAAACTGAGGAGTTTTCTGAAAAAGGATGTAATAATTTTATCCAGTTTGTAGTTTACAACTGAAATCCATACCGGAACAGCATATAAAAGATGAGAGAGAAGTTTAAGATGATATAATTGAAGGGCAGCAGGGATGAATTGATTGCCTGTGGTATAGTAAAATTTAGTTATAGCATGGAGTTGTAAAGAAGAAGAGGAAGTAACTGATTTAAAATGGGGGAACCATTTAAGGATATAATGTAAAATAAGGCCTAGATATTTATAGGTGGATACAGTTTGATAAACTTGAGAACCAATATGCCAAGGAACAGAAGACCAAGACCAAGAATTAGAGAAGACCATAATTTTGGTTTTTGTCGAATTTATAACTAAATCATTATGAGAGCAATACTGTTGAAATGATAAAAGAGAATTGTGAAGACCAGATTTAGTTAAAGAAAGAAGAACAGCATCATCGGCATATAACAAAATGTTTAGAGGTTGACCATTTAGAGAGGGAGGAGAATTATGGGAATTAGATAAATAGGAAGGAACACTGCGCCACTCAGTTACACCTCCGAAACACCTCTAGAATGCCCTCGTGGAGGCCCTGCGCCAACCAAGCAATGCCGACGCTTGACTGGTGCATGGCCGATACTGCCGATGGATCTGTGCTAAAAGGTTGGATAGGGTTTGGCCCTCAGTTAGGATTGGGCTGCAAATGTATTAACATTGCTTACACACACTGATAGCCTTAGCTAGATCCAAACTAGTATCAAGGAAAAACTCACTGACTTTAATGTGGACTGATGGTTGAATTGTGGGTGCTGCCTGAAGCTAAACAGGAGAATCTGTGGTTTATTTTTGGATGGGAGACAGAATGCCAGGCTGGGACAAGCTGCAGTACCTGTGGTGGAAGAATGGAGTCACTGTGGAGCTGATTAGCCAATGCGGGAATGTTGGGAGAAGGCCAGCTGGTCCAACCTTGAAGACCTGTCCAGGCTGGACTTACAATCACCTGCGGAAGCTCGCTGTCACATGGCCAGAGGAGAGAACCACACTGTGAAGACAACATCTGGGACTGAGGATTCGGTGAATCATAGAATGCTATATATTTGTCAAAACCCCATTGAAAAAATGGTGGTTTAGACTAGCCTGCCCATGTAAGCCGCCTTGGGCATTTGCTTTGGCATGGAAAAGGCAGGGTATAAATTCTTCAAAATAATTTTTTTATATATAAGCAAAGGATGCAGGGGACATTATAAGATACAGCATAATATTATAATGCTCCTCCTTCCGAACAAATTTTTTCAAAGTGTTGGCTCTTTTGAAGTAAATGCAATTATAGAAGGAACACTATTTTTTTGCCTGCTAAGATTCATGTATACTAAATAGAAACTCATTAATAACAGACGTTTCATAGAATCTTCCTGTACCAAAAATATCTCCAAACTTCTAACAGATGAAGTTGTTTTTCACTGTTTTTTTCCCATTAAAAAAAAAACAGACTGGAGAACATTAATCATCTCCTGCATTTCTTTGTTAAGATCCAAGATCTGCAAGCTGATAAATGTGCCCTAATTTTGTTTATTTCAGTGATTGTTATGATAGAAATGTCCTCGTGATTCGCTGTGCTTGACGTAAGATATTTTGCACTGAAATCCTGTTTTTTCTGCCCTTGAGGGTAAACTAGGTTGGCACGTACCACTGACTTGGATGTCATGCTGCCCTATCAGTATGCACATATTGGTTTGCATCCATTATGTGCTTCTCTTTAATCAAACAAGCCTCTGTCAAAGAGGAAGAGCTTGGGCTCCAGCATAGCTTGTGATTAAAAGAGTTGTGAATAAGGATTGGCCCCCAGCAGAGCCTAAAACTGGGTCTGCTTTCTATCTTCCCCGACCTTCTGTATGCTAATTACAGTTCTCAGAGGAAAGGTGGGCTTCACAAGAGTATTTCAGACTCAATATTAGGACTCAGTATACAAGTTTAACTATTTAGAAAAAAGATGTTGTTAACTGGCTAAAGTGTCGTATGGGTTATTATGATATCAGCTTTCACAAAACCTGGTGACAAGACAGCAGAAACTATATGACCTGAAATGGATTTCTGGTTCTCTTTGTGTAACTCCCAAGTGTAATTGAGTCAGAGCACAATCCTAACCTGGAGTTAGGCAGGCACAGTTAGGCCAGCAAAATTTGGCCGGCACAAGCTGAAATGTATGTTTGGACCACTCTCGGAGTCAGAGAGGCCAGCACACAGACATGCGCCATTCTCCCTGGCTCTGAGAGTGGTCCAAACGCACTTTACAGTGGCCCTTGTGCCAGCAAACTTTGCTGGTCTACCTATGTCAGCCTAACTCTTATTTTGTCAGTTACGTGACAACAGAAATGTGTACGTGCATCTTCATCTCTTTTAGAATGCTGGCAAATAGCAGTTGTGGAAGGGTTTTTTAATCCGACTTGTGTGCTGTCGGAGCACCTTTTGCAAAAGCCACTGACTGCTTTGCAACACCACTGTCACAAGAGAATCACTGCCATCAGGTGGTGAGGGAAGGATCGGGCTCTCAGAGCCTGATCTTATAGATGGCTGCGCCATTGATGCTGTCTCAGTGCTGTCTCCAGGTGCCATTAATGTTCCAAAAAGCATGCTTTCTGCACCAGGTGAGGGGGGTGCCGGTGTTGGGGCAGCGCTGCACCAGGACCAGTAGGCACTGACCCCCAGGACCCTGCAGTGCCATTCCCCAGCAATGTTTTATCATGGCAGGGTGGAGGTCCTTCACCCTATCATGGGGTGGGTGGAAGGGGACGGAGGGAGAGCCGAGGAAGGGGAGGATTGGGCCCTGTAAAGAGCAAAAGAAGGCTAGGCTATGGCTTGACTCCATTTTGTCAGAATACCTCCATTTTGTTTTTAAGAAGGTGCTAAAGCTGTTAAGGTACCAGCTGGTGATAAAGTATAATTTCCTATTTGCTTTGTTTTCTGCAGAAAAGTGTGAGGTCACAGCTAGGGTTAGGAAGGAAATAGCTAATCAGGAAGGTTCCATCCAGCTAGTGCTCCAATTAAGAAGATTCCACACAGCTGAGACCCGTCACTTAGAATTAGTGTTTTGTTTACATTACCTTTTCTGAACAGGATGGAACCTCCGAACATCCCATCAGGAAGAGGTCTGACCTTTATCCTGACTGGGTAATTAATTATACTAGAGGGGATATAAAGATACCCAGTTTTGGGGGTACAGACACCACCACCTTCAAGACCATCACACCATCAAGACCATCAGAACATCAGAGATCTTCAGATCTTCAGATTGCCTTCTCCTCGTCTGTCTAATGATGCCTGACACGGACTTGCTGCCTGCTTGGACTAAGAAGGTGGTGAACCAGCAAGGCTAGCCACCTTGCAGATACTAGGGCATAGTCTTGTGTTAGGAGTACAGTTTCTTTTTCTTATTTTTAAAGTGTATCTCTGTTGGTTCTTAAAGTGCCTTTCTGGTTTTGTAACTCTGTTAATAAATAGTTATAGTTAAGCTGTAGACTTTATTTGTGATTACTGGGAACCATACTAAATTCAGTTTTGCTGCTTGGGTACCCTACCAGTTACGCTTTATAGCTTTGGGATAGGTCCCTGTAGTTGGGGCTCATTTAGCCTGAGGATTAAAAAAGTTAAGTGGCTGTTTATTGCTGTTAGAGGCCTTGCTCTTAACTATGGTCCAAGGCTGGTAGCAGAGGATGTGTGCCTTGTTGCCTTGACTTGGAAGTGCTTAAGGAGACACTCTGCTGTCTGACACACATTCACAACTCATATGGGCCCTAGGCTGGTTATAGGGCATATGAGCCTGTGAATTACAGGCCCGTGTGGGGGTGGGGACAGCAGCAGCCTCTGCCACCAGATCCTAACCCTCCACATGAGTCGGGCAGCCCGACATGGGTCTCCTTGACTCTGCGCAGAGCTATGGAGACCCATTGGTGCCAAAACGGTTTTACTCAGGGTAAGGGAGCAAATGCTCCCTTATCCTGAGGAGATCCTCGCAGTGCCCTCAGCAGCCCCTGGATCTGATAGCCATCATTTTGGCCCCCTGCTCCTCCAGGTGTTGTTATGGTTAGGATCAGGCTGCCCATCTGTTAGGCTGCAATCATGTCTGGCTTCTAATCAAAAAGGCCGGCCAGCTGGCTTATGATAAAAAAAAAAAAAGGCAGAGGGCCTGTACCAGCAATTACTGGGGGAGGGATGGCAGCTGGCAGAGTTGCTTCTGTTGTGGCTCTAAGAAAGCCATGAAAAAGGGCAGGGAGCTTGTTTCACTTTTGCTATCCCTGCCTGCAGCATCGGGGAAGCTGCATGGCGAGAGTGGCCACAGGAATCCTGAGAGCATGACATAGTCGGTCCATCAGAATCTAGCTTAGGCCTTGCCTAAATTCCTAAAAATTGTAGATAGTGCTAGAAATAAAAAAAACACATACGTAATAATTTCTCAGATTTTTTAAAAAGGCAGGTCAGTTAAACAAGATTTTTTTCTTGATAATGTTACATAATTAAAAAAGCAAACAGTTATATTTATAGTCAATTACTCATGTTCTCCTCTCTCTCCTGCAGAATTATTTATTGACTGTAAGGTGCTGCACTGTACACCTTGACAGCTGTAGCGCATCACTCACAGTTGGATAAAACCAAGCCCAAATCACTGTGGAAATAGATAGTGCTAAAATTAATACCCCAGGTCACTATAAAAAACACAATGATTCATTACTGCCAAATTTAAAAAATGTGAGTGCAGTATTGGTGTTAGCTCCAGATGGTGTTCCCTCAGAGAGAAGATTAGGTTTCTTTTCTGTGGAATACAATTGCTGCATTTTCTCACAAGGACCCACTATGCCCAATAAGGTTACAAAAGGATGGGAAGAGAATTCTTAAAGGAGAAGCACTTTTTTTTTTGCATTTTCTATGATCAAAAAAAAAGAAAGAAAGAAAGAAATTCTGCACCACAAAGAGACTTCTTATGTAACAAGAAATAAAATATCAGGATAATTTATTTTTCTTCCTTAAAATCCACATTGAAAATGTATGAGATTTTTTTTTGCGTAATCCAGATCAAGACAGACCCCACCACCCACAGATCAATCCCAACTCCAACACCATTACACATCTCCGTTGGCAATTTTCCTATCTTCAACAGTATCTCTATTTAATTATGACTACTGATACTGATACATGCTGCGTACCAGCCCATGTTTAATCTTCCTATACTGATGCTATTATTGCTCCAAATGGATGAGTCCACATTCTTTCAATATCAGTTTCCTGATACTTATTGCTGCAGCAGAATATTTCGTGGCACTATATGTGACTGTTGGGTTTGTGTCAGAATGCAGCAGATGCATATATTGTCGACACATACGACCCGGAAATTGTTTCAGCAGTGGAGATGAGAGTGGCACGAATGTCTCTATAATAGGAGCAGTACAGCAGCACATGGTCGGTGGTTTCGATTTCATCTGATCCACAAGGGCAAAGGCGTTGCATAAAAGGGATCTTTTTGTATTGTCCCTCAGACACTGCTGAGGGGAGTCCTCAGAGACAGGCCACAAGCTCTTCTGTGCTTGTGGTTCTCCAGCTGGATGAGGTAGGGTGGGGCATCGACAATATATCTAAGATTGTAATTATAAGAACTGTAAGACAGAAAAGAATGAAAGGAAGAAATGACATGAATGCTGGATTTAAGCTAGTGGGTAGAATCAGGGTGCATTTGTAACCCTGAGCTGGAATTGGCAGGCCTACCCCATATCCAGCCCAGGGTTGGGGCTAGTTGTAGTGCAACCCGGGGCAAGAGGAATTGCAGCAGTGTAAAACTGAGCAGCTTGGTTTGGGGCCAACTGGGTTGGAGGTTAGGATCTGGCCCAAGTGCCAGGTCCTGGCTCCACCCCTTCCCCATGGACCTGCTAGTTCCCTGCCTTCCACCCAGTGGTGTCATTCAAATGATTTAGGAACAGGAACTCACTTTTGATTGGCACTTGTCAGGAACCCGGAACCAGCCACGGAGCCCATTAGGATCCGGAACGCCCGTTCTGGTCCATTCCCCCTGAATGACATCACTGCTTCCACCTCTCCCCACCCTCTCCAATTCCCCCATGCTGGCCAAACTCAGTTGGCTTTACCTGGTTGTCTTGGGACTCAGTAATCAGTGCAGGGAGGCCAGCCCACATCCATGAGCTGACCTACCCTTCTCCAAAGTTGTTGGAAATGTGCTTCATGGTGCATTCACAACAACGCAAGGGACTTGCACTGGCCCACTGAGCGCCCTGGATCTGATCTTTTTATCGATCAGGAAATATCCCAAAATGTGATGGATTCAGCCTCTTATGCTATTGTAGCAATTTGTCGAGAACAAAACCCAATTCTTTGTTCCATAGAATAGAAGGATTATGAATAAGAAAGGAACTTCAGGCGCATCCGACAAGCTGCTGTGCCACACTGACATGTCCCACTCCCACCACCACTTGCAGTGGAAGAATCCAAACCCCACAAAAACCAAGTTATGCAACGAAGGTGGCCGTACCGAGTTGTGGGTTTGTCCTATCAATATGAAAGGAAGAAAGGACATGAATGCTGGATTTAAGCTAGTTGGTTTTATTTGTCCTATCAATAATAGCAATTGCAATACTGCCACTTAGGAATACACGATAGGACCAATCATGTATTCCTAAGTGGCAATACTGCAATTGCTATTTTTGATCAAAGATGGACAGATATGAAATCTGTACCAATGGTGTGCCTGCCTAAGTGAGTTTGGATGGGTGGCACACAAAAAAGGTGAGTAATATCTTGAACTTATAGTTAGAAATGTTTCTACTCGAAGATCTGAAGCACCAAAAGTTTTCCAAATGCAATAAATATTGTTCTGCATATTTTATTACCCAGTCACATTGTAGAGGCACAAAGACGCCATTTACTCAAGGTCAATACTGAATAAATTGCAAAAAATGAAGGTAATTCAGAACCTAGAAACCATAAGTATGTAATTCCTTTCATAACAACTCCTGACAGAGAGACTCTTCAATGCTCGGTGTTGCTTTTCCTGTTTTAGAAATATATTTATGAGAAACAGAAGAATTTGTGCTTTATAGCAATTTGTTCTCAAAGCTTGGTTTTGATCAAATACCTTGCTTTCACATAGCTAGCTATTAAAAATGGAATGGAAGTAAAAGTCCCCTCTTTCATTCATTACATGGCAAGAAACTCCACGGAACTCACTGGAACTTCCATGTAACGCACTTAGGATCAAGGTGAAATTTTTTGTACAATATTAAATATCTTGCTAACCTGCAGTGATGTTCTTGGAATCCAATACTTTTTTCTTGAAATCCCATTTGCTTTGTATCAAGAATATTGTTTCATAACAGCAGGAACATTGCTGCATATAGACTGAAATTGTATTGCTTAGTGGTTCTCAAACATTTTAGAAAGGGGCCCAATTTTTAGTATGGCACTTGTGTCGGGGCCCACAGGAAGTGATGTCATTAACCTGGAAGTGATGTCATGGTGGGAAGTGACATCATCAAGCAGGAAGTGCTATCGTTGTCTATATATATATATAAAAATGGACGTTTGTGTGTGTGTATGTATGCGGGTATGTATGTATGTATGTTCCTTATACAAATCTCCGTCCCTTGACCCACGGCCACGAAACTTGGCACACACGTTCCTTGCAGCCTGGAAGGAATAACTGCGGGGGTCAGACCCCCCTACGGCCCCCCGTTTTTCAGGGAGGGGGCCGGATCGTCAGGAACCAAGGGGATTGCATGGGGCTACAGGTCTGCTGCCACCCTGTGGTCACAGACGATTCTGCAGCAGCTCAGCTGAAACTGAGCAGAACAGAAAGTGAAACTAATATAAAGTGCTTGGCCTGCGTGGCCTGAGTGGGCCAGGGAGGAAAGAGCAGGATCCACAGAGTTCCAGCAGCCAGTCGGATCTGAGAGTGGCCTATGTCCAGGGAGCTCACAGGCCACCTCTGCCTGTTTCTCATACGTGAGGGCTGGACCTGCAGACAGTAAGTGGGACCTTCATGTTGCTCTCTTAGTTGATGCTGTCCCTGTTTCCTCATTCATTTCACAGTGATAGTGTGCATTGTGGGTTCCAGGTCATCAATACTGTTTTATTTCAGGGATGGGTTCTATATGTCTACATATGGATCTCACTATGTCATGCTTTTGAGGGAGGTTTGCATTTTTGTGTGTATGTTCCACCATTCCTCTGGAACGCCTGGAACGATGTGCACCACACGTGGTGCACTCCTTCCTTACGATCTGGACAGATATGCTGTGGGGGTAGGGCCCCCCATACGCCCCCAGAGGTGGGGGTGCACTGCAGAACACACTCATTCCTCCTCCCAATAGAGCCTGGGGATGATTTCTGCCCCCGCGCAACGCCGGGTCACAAAACGCTAGTAATATAATAAAATGACACTCCTGAAATGCAAACTGGCATTCTTGGACTGCTGCAATTGCACATCCATGAACCATTCCTGACAGAAAGAAAGATTAGGACAAAATATTATGTGAAAGCACTGAACTAAAAACATCTAAGAGAAAAAAAAAGACCCTCACTTGAAAATTCAAACTGTTAAGGAATTCACAAAAGGAATATAGCAAGAGTCAGGTCTGCAGCTTCCAGGATGGCTGCTCCCAGCATTCCGCAACCCATCTGACAGTATGTCGCAACCCACCAAGTGTGTCCCAACCAAAAAGGTTAGATTAACTGGAGAGGACATGCCTTAAGAATTAATAGGAGCCAAATGAAGCCAGGGGGCGGGCTTAGCAGCCATGTTAGTTGACTCAAAACAATCCTTATTCCAAGC
>JAJKFI010000003.1:23811223-23826345 GCA_029204185.1 Lerista edwardsae
CAGGGAGATTTTTATTCGTGAATTCGCGGAAATCCTCCTCCTTGGCGGGAATGATCTGAGTCAGCCATATTTGTTGACCCATGGCTTCAAGAAAATGATGTCATGTCATCTCCTGTTATCTAACCTTCTTGGTCCCAACCCACAGTTTGAATAACGCTATTGTAGCTCAAATCTGTATTTCTAAGAAGAACATTTCAAGGAAGATAAAGAATGATTATGTAAAAGTATGTATTTTCAGCCATCATGAATATATTAAATGTCTACCTCATTAATGTGTTAAATATTTTGCCTCACTGATGTTTTTACATATTTACTTCATATTGGAATTTCTGTATTGCCATAATATTTATGAACTTGGTGCTTTTCACAATCTGGCAATTTTATTCAAGTGAGACTTGACAGTTCACTTGACTGAACTCCAAATCTTATGCCACTAGCTTGGGGTTCATTATAATCGAAAAACAATTGTAACGATTTTCTGTTATAAATTATGTTTCTTACAATGGTGGTTTCTTATAACAAAAAATAACATAGCATTATTTGGAAAAAATAACCTATTCAAGCAAATCTATTCAAACTAGAAATATTACAAAGTTGTAAAGATCAATTTGTGCTGAGGTCTGTTACTGTCTTTACTAAGAAAATAGTTAAGAAGTTTTGCGTCCGGAATCATTATCCCTTTTTTCCGTCAGTGGCAGACCTGAGGGGGCAAAGGGGAAAAATGCCTAGGCTCTGGTCTTGGGGGGCGGCGACGCAATGCCCACCCGCTAAACGCGCTAGGGCGCTGCTTGGAACGCCATGAAGCCATTAGGCTTCCAGGTGCCATTGGCTCCTCTGATGGTCATAGGAAACTTGCTTTGAGTTTCCTTCGATAATCAGGGGCGCCGCTGCATAGCACTCCAGCCCCAATCATCAGAGGAGGAGGATGGGACACTGCCTGGCTCCTTCAACAGTCAGAAGAAACTTGGTGCGTGTTTCCTCTGCTCATCAGAGGAGATACTGCCACCGCGCTAAAAGCAGTGGTGTCATCTAAATGATTTAAGAACAGGTACTCACTTTTGATTGGCACGTGTCGGGACCCGCCCACCGGAAGTGACGTCATAAGCCAGAAGTGATGTCGTGGCAGGAAGTGACATGAAAAAAGCCCCTTCTGAGGCCTCAGATATTTTAAGCTGACCCAACAGTTGCAACAGTATTCCACAGCACCCCCAGAACATGTTAAGGAGGCCTGGCATCATGTTAAAACCCCAGAGCAACTCATTTTTCAGTGGCAAGGAAAGGAAAGGCTCCGCTCGCTGCCTGCCTGCCTGCCTGCCTGGCTCTGAAAACATGCAGGCAACTCAAACATGCAGGAAATTCAAACGTTGCAGAAGGCGGAGTCGACGAGTGGGCGGGCAAATGGGCGGGCCCAGCTGTAATCCTAGAAACTGGTACTCGCGTACCCCCGCGTACCCCCTGCATGACATCACTGGCTAAAAGGCACCTGGTTCCCCCAGCAGTGAGAGGAACCAATTGCCCCTTCCAGCAGCGCAAAGCCACTCCCTTGGAGCAGCATTGCACCACTGCAATGTGCCAGAGGAGCTGAACTGGAGGAGGCTGCCCATCACAATTGTGTGATAGTTTTAGGCATTCAATGAATGTCTTACATAAAAGTGAGATAGTTCCTTTTCAGTATGTCATGCTTTGCAGAAGGAACAGATAGTACTTTACTATACCTGAACGTTACCTTCTTGTGTGTAATTATTGACTCTGAATGGTACAGGGATTGTTTAGAGATACTGCTGCTACTTGTTCAGATAATTAACAACAATCACACTGAATAGACATCCTAGAGCATAACTATGTTTTTGTGAGCAATTTTAAAATCTGGCACAGCCTACTTATGATGTGCTTGATATTTTAAATGGAATAATACCTCTTAATGCACATTAGAGTTCTGCTTTCTGTTGCAATTACAAAAATAGCGTAAAGTCTTTCAAGAAATATGGGGGGAGGTATTTCCAAGTAATCTTTGTTATAAATTTTAAATCCACTTTTTAAAAATCTCCGGGCTTTGATTTTATGGCAAGACCGAATCCAGCTAATGGATTTCAGAGTGAAAAGACTGAGTTACTATGGATACACTGCATATTGAGAGCTTAAAAGGACAAAAGGATACGTGAATTCAGTACTAGTTGCTTAGCCATTCTTTGAGTGGTTTTTAATAAGTCCGAGAATTACAATCTTTGACACAAAAACTGAAGGGAAAAAATGTTAGTTCTATATTAAATATATTTTCCATTTACAGCTACACTTCAAGACATTGCTTATGGAGGAAGATTCTTTGAGAATGTTTTTACAACACTGTTAAGGTTTTGATGCAATTGTGCTTTGGCTTATTATTAAGTTACCTAGGCAATGTAATTAAGTTACAAGGAAACACATTACCATGGACTAATTACTGATGGTTAGTGATTACATTATTACATTATTGTACGTCTTTTCATAACCATCATTACTGTGAGCCCAATCCTATGAGCTCGTAGCACCGGTGCTGCTGCTTAGCGCTGGCTCCAGATGTCCGTAAAGCATGTTTACTACACCCAGTGTTATGTTTACAGCACCCGGGAAGTAGGGAGCACTGGTGCTGGGGCCGCACCTGTCAATGTGTGGCTCAGTGTGAATGGTACAGCTGGGTGGTGCTCCAGCAGCCCTGGCCAGTGGTAAGGCCTGTCGGGTTGGGGGGAGGCAGGGAGTGGGTGGGACGGAATGGTGAAGGGCAGAGGAAGGGGGCGGCCCACGAGGGGGCACGGATGGCCACCAAATTCTAACTCCCCACATGAGCAGGGTGGCCCGACACACTCAATCAAATGCCGGTACAGAGCTGAGGAGACCCTTGGGGGCTACAGCGGAGTTACTTGGGGTAAGGAAGGAAACTCCCAGAGTAGCCCCTAGTGGTGGCTTCGGCAGCCTCTCCATTTTGGAGGCCTGAATTAATCAGATTGGGACCATTCCGGTGGCGTGGTTCTCAGACCGCTCTTCAACATGGACTGAGGCATAATTGCCTACCCACGTATAGACGCCCCGTACGCTCAGTTCCACCTTCTATAGGGCTCAATGCATTTTCCTTGTCAGCTATCAGCCTATCAGTTTCATGAACCACTAACTATCAGGTTGTGTTCCCTAGTGGGTCCCAGCCCACAGTCTGGGAAATATTGCACTATGCCACAGCGACAGCAGCTTTCTTTCATCTTCACTTTCCACCCATTTCCTAAACTCCTGCAACGGCATGTAGGAAATTGCCCACTATGAGAATTGTGCATCGGAATGACTCACTGGACGGTGACAGACACCAGGGCAATATATGTAATTTGACCTCCATGTCTTAGCAGTATCCCGGTCCAAACTCCCAGATTATTTGGTTTTCCATTCCTATGTTTACAGATACCGTTTTTTAAGGGAATCCAGGTAGATACAGAATTATTTTTAAAAGCTACTACTTGAACTTCGAAAAGATTTGAAAACTGTCTCAACATGTGCGAACAAGTCCCATAATTTAAAACTGACAAGAGCCTGCTAACAAGCTTTCTAAAGGCTTAGAGATGGTAACACTCTAAATATGAGGACGGTAAATGAGATGAAAGTATATAATTAGCAATCTGTTTAAATCTGCATTAATAGTGCTGCATGTCAGAGTCAATTTTAAGTCCATAACTCCATGACCTGTAATTTTTTCAGAGACCTTTTTTATACTTCCTAATATTTTATTTCACTAATTACGTTGCACGGCATATAAAATTAATATTCTGTGCTACTAACAGAGGAGAATCTCTCTGTAGAATGCTGGTGGTTCATTATATATCAGTCAATCCTCCTTTACAGGATTTACATATGATTCACTTATAATGCTCTTCTGTAATAAAAAGTTTTAACTAACAAAAGAAGATATCCCTTTTCCTTGTATCATTGTGGTTGCAATCCTATAGAGACTTACCTGAAAGTAACACCCACTAAACCCAATGGGACTTACTTCCCATAAACATGTATAAGGTGCTGTAAAGTTTGATTTTTTCCGGTATTCTAGTTGTACT
Source organism: Lerista edwardsae (assembly GCA_029204185.1). Taxonomy (NCBI): domain Eukaryota; kingdom Metazoa; phylum Chordata; class Lepidosauria; order Squamata; family Scincidae; genus Lerista; species Lerista edwardsae. Next base: position 23,815,294 of record JAJKFI010000003.1, read on the forward strand.
TGCGTACTTCAGGGCCCAATCCTATCCAATTTTTCAGCACCAGTGCTGCCATAGTGCAGCCCTGAGGTAAGGAAACAAATGTTCCCATACCTTGAGGAACCCTTTGTGTTCATTTTCCCACCACAGAATGGAGCATACATTCCACTGGCATGGCTGCACTGGCACTGGAAAACTGGATAGGATTGGACCTTCAGTGACGTAGGTAAGTTGGCTAGGGCCATCCATATCAGACAAGCATTTGCTGAGAAACCAGATTAGTCTGGCTAAGTGCTGCTGCAATGAGGCTACCGATTGGTGGTTGTGTGTGTGTGTGTGGGGGGGGGTACATGCCATGTACCATGATCCTACCCTCATTCCTCTCCTGGTACCTGAAGGGGTACATTAGATGGCTCCCCCTTTACCTGATGGTTTTCAGCCTTTCTCATTCCTGTAACATGCCCTGACCCCACAACTGAGTCTTTTCAACCCCAGTGGGGTCCTGACCCCCAAGGTTGAAGAGCCCTGATATATTGGAAGGAGGCCATTTGTCGCTGGCATTGGGCAAGACTATAGTTTTGTTATTTTGGTATTTTAGAATTTGGAGGAACTTTTTCATAGATGGTTTAATATTTAGAATTGTTCCGTTTCTAATGTCTATAGAGAGGGGAGAGATTTGGGGATTAGAGGCTTTTGTCACTTTTGTCTGCATCAGGAAAAAAGCTGTTGTGAGATTATTATTTTGAGAATGAAATCATAAGTGGAAAATGGCAAAAAAAAATACTTTATTAACTGTGTGGTAAGAATGTTATATAAAATGTAGAAGGGCGGTTGGGCAGAAAAAGAATCACAGTACTACATTATATAAAGTCTTTCTAAATTCTTAGGAATAAGTACTATTATACCCTTCCCTCTGCTCCCAATTCCAGGAGCACCACTCCAGGGTTTAGTCTCCATTAGATAAAAGAGCTCAAGAGACATACGGTGGCTTTGTAATCGTTGTATTTTCGTATATGCAAGCATATTGGGAGTAAATAGACACTCCTACAACAGACTGCAAATGTAGTGATCATACCTGAGAATAGTGTTTCTCAAACTGTGGATTGGGACCCACGAGGTAGGTCGCGAGCCAATTTCAGGTGAGTCATGTAGCACCTAGCACAGCCATCAGTGAAAATATGGGAAAATGGACACTGGAAAGTGGGAGGGCTGTGTGGTTATTTTGCTTGGGTCAAGTTTGTAAATAGGCTTTTCTTGTTCTGATTCTCTTTGCTATTGGAAAATGGCTGAGAAATAACTCATTGCTGTATTCTCAGGAAAGCAGCAGGCTCTGGCGCCACAACGATGGCACTTCTGGCCATGACATCACTTCTGTAGGGTCTCAGACAGATTGTCATTCTAAAAAGTGACTCCCAGTTCTAAAACATCGGAGAAGCACTGCATTAGACGTCCAGAGTGAAACCTTGCTGCCAATGTTGCATCACCATTAACCAACCCACAGCCCTAAATTCCCTCTAGTGCCTTTTGAGTTCCAAGCTAGAAATTTGACTCCAAATCTGACTCCTTCCTTCTAGCTGTGAAGGGTGTCACCTCTGGAAGGCTGGTGACATCAGGGAAAACAATCCCCAGTCATTGGGGAACATTAGATTCTTTTGATGCAGAGTCCCTGGCCATTCATTCACAATAAGCAGTGGCAAGCCCAGCCCATGCTCTGCCCAGGGGCCAGGTTGATGCTGTGCATCCCAAGTGTCAGCTCTCTGCCTCTCCCTACCCACTGACATGCCCTCCCAACATGCCATGTTCCATTTTGCAGCTGTACAGAAGCAGGGAGGGAGGGAGGGCCAAAACTGCTTGCCTCTTCAAGAGGCACTGCCTTTTGTTGCCACCTTCCTCCTGCCCCAGGAGCACCATGCCCGGGGGGGGGGGGGCTGCCCCCCTCACACAATGGTAGGTCCACGACTGACAATAAGCACAATGAAAAGACTCATACCAGTACATCCCTTCTCACTGCTGGCTACTGTCTCATTGCAAATTTTCTGTACTGTATCCTCTGTTACACAGTTAATATTTTATTTCTGTGATTATGGGTATGCAGGAGACGCATATTTAAACACATGTACTTGATGCTAAGTGACTGTCTGGAGAGCAGAGGCCAGAGACAAGTAATGTGACTAAGGGCTGCTGGCAAGAGGACACATCTCCACAGGCCAAGAAGGTTACATTTCTAATTTTGCATTTGAACCATGAAATAAATCCTCCCAAACCTTTAATAACTCCTTAATTAATCCAAGGCATTCAGCACTCTGAATGGGAAGGGAGCTTCTTTATGGCTTAAAAGTTAATGTAATTTTCATGCCTTCTCTTCTCTTCTCTTCTCTCAGAGCCTGAGCCTATGCATGTCTACTCAGAAGTAAGTCCCATTATAGTCAATGGGGATTACTCCCAGGCAAGTGTGGCTAGGATTGTAGTCTAAGTCTTCCTTTCACCACTGAATTGCATAGACATGCCATTGACCAGTACATTAAGTCCTCCTCCCACAATTGTTTTTGCCTTGTTTATGCCTGTTCCTTGTGTTGTAAACAGTCCTGCCTGTAATACCTCTAAGGCAGTGGTTTTCAAACTGGGACCCAGTTTTTAGAATGACAATCTGTCCAGCACCCACCAGAAGTGATGTCACATCCAGAAGTGCTGTCTTTGTGACACCAGAACCTGCTGCTTCCTGAGAATGCAGTAATAAATTGGGTCATTTCTCAGCCACTTGAATTTCTCAGCAGAGTGAATTAGAAAGGGACCAAAGCCTCTTTACAACCTTGACACAAGCAAAACAGCCCCCTCCCTTTCCACCACCATCCCATTTTCCCATATTTTCAATATGGCTGCCCTAGGTGCTTCGTGACCCACCTGTGGCTCGCAACCCGCTGGTGGGTCCAGAACCACAGTTGGGAACCACTGCTCTAAGGTCATGCAAAGGAGACACAGGGCCCAATCCTATCTGCATAGTACAGTGGCAGAGGATCAAGGTCTGCAAGCACTGTGTGGGCCACTGGTGCAGCAGCCTCTCTACTGTTCTGTGGAGAGATGCTGCTGGTGCAAAGACCAGAGGCCACACGCCGGTGGCAGCGCCACACAGACTGGCTGCTGATGCAGTCCTGTTAGTGGCAGGGGTGGACTGGGGCACATATTAGGCCAGCCTGGGAGCAGATTGGGTTGGATCTTGGCAGCAGTGGCTGTAAGGTTCCAGAGCTCCTATCTTGGACCTGACATGCCCCAAGTTGCAGGGCAGATCTGTGACAGCAAAAGAATTGGAATAGATCTGAGTAAGCCTATTATATAGGGACATAGCAGAGGAAGTAAGTACAACCTTTCTTTACTTATGTCTCCTGGGTGGGCTGGTTGCCCTACCGGTATGCAAGATATAGCAGAGGCTGCACTGACAGCGCTAAATTCTGTGCTAGGTTTAAAAATAAGTTCTTTTGTGCAATTGTCACTATCAGATGTGTATTGACAAAGATTAAGCTGACAAGTACAAGCTACTCACCACAGCTCCTATTGGGTAGCTCCCATTCAGTTCAATTTGTCGTGTGCAGGAGAACTTCACATTAGGTGGTGCCCATGATAGGCTAACTACACTTTGCTAACAGATGTTTACGAAATCACGGATATCATTTTCACATCAAAACACATACGCTGAATTTTATTTATATAAAATAAAATAGGATTTTGATTTTTATTTGTTTCACATAGTGCATTTTGATCTTTCTATATGCAGTTTTAATTGAGGCAATATACAATTAGATCTCTGGAAGTGCTTGGCATAACAAAGAGGTGGTGCATCCAGTTTGTTGGCTAACCCAACATAATCACAGATGCGCCACTTGACATTTAGCTTATGGTGCAGTGAAATTGTGCCATTTTGTATGCCATAATGTGTTGCATTTTTGGATAAGCCAACACACTTTAATATTATTTGCATTTAGTTTATACATACACATAGCCTCCTTCAATAAAAGATTTAAAATTTAATATCCAACAGTTTGGTGGGTAGAACAGTGTGCTGTTATTGTGGTATATCATTGATATTCTGCAGTTAGTATTGCTATTACTATAATCATTAGTCAATTTAAATGGCTAATTACAGTACATTTGGCATTAGATTCTAAATTGAGGAAGGCACCTAGTCCCCCAAGTGAGGTCTTCTTATTCCACATCATGAACCGAAGTACCCTCTTTTGGTATTTTTTATTCTAAAATTGAGAAGCTGGGCTATGGCACCTCCCTTTAAGCAAACAGAATCACTTTTACCTCTACTATCTGAGGGCTGTTGGAGGATCTGGAAAAGACAGAAATGGGCAACCCTATCCAATCCCCTCTCCCGCACCAATGCATACCTACATCTTATGGGGGTGGGAAGGCTGGCAGTTCCTTAAAGGGACATTCATTCCCTTGCCTCAAAGTAAGGTCCAATAGCCACAATGCGTCTAATTGGATCTACAGAAGTTAAATAGTGCAAGTCCAAGTGGATCTGTGTTGGCAGGTTGGGTCCAGGAAGTAGGATAGGATATGGTGGGCACAGCTGCTGATGATCCTGCCCCCCTCATTGGCCTGATCCACCCACCCCCTGCCTCTATCACTGCTTTCCCCCTGCCCATCAAATCATAATGTCTGTGTTAAAATTGTGAGGGGGAGGAAGTTTGGAAAACATTGAAGGTTCTAAGTGCTTTGGTCTCAAACTGGGTAGTCCACAGACCAGGCACTGATTCCCTGCTTCCTACAACCATCAGACCTGATATCTAGGCTAGAGAGAATTTCAGGAAGCTTCAGCTGGTGCAATCACAAAGCAACCCAGAATCTTAAATGGCCTGCAAAGTCAGAAAACACCACACTCTGTGATATAAAGCTTTCAGATCTACTACTGCCTTCCCTCGAGCCAAGCAAATACCAGTTTGCCTACTTATGACTGACTTTGGCATACCTATCTCTCAGCTCACAGTACTTGCCCACAGTTAAGCCTGAGTCATGTCTATTTTTAGTTAGCAACGGCCCCAGGCCTCGCACATGGAAGGGGCCACATGAACCCAGACAAACAAAGTCAGGGGTCGTCAACAGGTTCCAGAAGCGGGTCACATCTTGATCGCAGATGGGCTTCAGCAGTGCCGCTGCCATTTTGTTTTGAATTTCAGGCCTGCACGTGAATAGTAAATCGTGCTGGAGCATCGGACTTTGGAGGGGTACTTTGGACAGTCTCCAGGGCGCAGTCCAAGAAGCACCCCTTGGGCCAATACTGGCAGCAGCAGTAGCCCAGCAGCACCAGCTGAAGCTGGCGGCGTGACAGTCATGCAAACCAAGTCTGGTTGGTGCAGGGGCATTTCTGGGCAGGAGGGAGGGTGTTTCTGGGCGGGGATGGTGGGCCATTAGGCTGTTAGGCCACATCCAAGCTACCGTCCCCTGGCCTTGCAGCCCCAATTCCGGCCACACAGCATCCTTGGCTCTACGCCTGCTAAGTAGCAGGTGCAGATCCGAGGATCCCATTGGGTCGGCTGGTGCATACCCTGAGCTAAGGATACGAATGTGCCCTTCCCCATGGAGGCTCCAGCCTGCTCCCAAGCTATGCTGGGTACAGCCTGCCTGTCCCAGCACAGCTTAGGATTGCACCGCCAATGATCTCCCCCAACCTGCCTGCTGAAGTCTGATGCAAAACTCCCTCTCCCCTCTGCCTTGTCTCACCTTGATTCCTTTTTCTTTCCTTTTCTCTTTCTCTCCCTTCACCCTTCAAAACTGAGTGCCCACTGTTGATGCACTTTCTGCCCTTTCTCTCCTTTTACGTGGTTTGGAAAGAATGAAGAGGCAGTTTGACACAGTAGCAGCACATTGATTGATAGCTGTTGGCCCAGAAAAGAAGAGCAACCATGGTCATTCACTTGCCCTCTCACATTGGGGGGGGGATATTGAAGGTGGATTTATATTGCACCTTGAGATTTGTGTTGGGTCTTGGCAAGCTCTTGCTAAGCTGAAGACTGCAGCTCTGTTTGAAATGAGAAGGAAGGCGGACATATATTCAGTGGACATACATTCTGCCTCTCTCAGCATCTTAAACAGGCCCTTATCCGGATGCCTGGCAGAAAAGGTTGGCGTAGTAGTTAGAGAGAATAGGAGTAGGAATGAATTAGTTATTGTGCTGTAAGAGTGGTTAAAGGGCAGGAAGAGTAAGGAGAAGGAAGTTTGTCACAGTGAGGCACATGAACTTTGGAGAAGGCCATTATTTTCTTTGACCATTTTCCCTTTCTGACCTTTTAAAACCTGAGTACAACAATGCCACGTCAGAAGCAAAGAAGGAACCACTTCTGCAGGCTGAAAGTCACTTGAAATCCTGTGCTTGCTGGACTGTGTAGCCAAGCAATGATGCACAATCGGAAAATTCAGGATCAGCATTTTCATGCCCCTGCAAACCATAAAAATGTGGTGGTGTGAATGCCCAACTGAGAATGCCATTATTCAAAGGACAAGGCCTCACGCTGATAAAAGACAAGGCATGGGGATCTTGAACTAGGCTCCGAGAAGTCAGGCCTTACCTTCTGCAGTACTAGCATGTAGCTGTCAAGGTGTCAAGATGAGTGCTGTGCTTGCAGGCGGGGGGCATCTGGTACTCGGTCAGCTGATCTAAGAGGGCAATCCTGAAATTAGCCTCAGAATTTGCTCCTCAGTCTGAGCATCTTGTTTGTGTATATGGACACTTCCTATGTCTTGTCCTTGATTGCTGCTTTACACCTAACCTCTCTGAAGTGGCAGAAATGAAAGAGGACAAAAATGTCATAGACTGAAACTTTGGGGACTTGGTGGTGGTGGAATGGAAAGTTCTCCAAAATGTGGCCATATGGTTTCCATTTTTCTCTGCTGCCTGCGTCAAAATTACACAGCATCATTCTGAAGTCCATCACAGAGGGAACAATTCATTATCTCACTCTAGATCCGGAGAGAAAAAACTGGCACCTGCTATACACCAGCAGTCTTGGCATCAGTGCTGCTACTGGTTTTTCTCCTTTTTGCAGACTCTGAAAACCCCCTAAAATGGCTTTCCTCCAGGCAAATAGGTATCAAAATTGAACCGGCACATGTCAACTCAACCCTAAACCAGGCACTCCAAAGTTGCCTGGTTGAGGCTTGTGGCTGCAGCTGTACACTTCGTTAGACAAGAGTAGTCCCCATGAAATCAGTGGACTGCGGTCAGACCAATGCACAAGAAAACAGCCCTTGCAAACAATATAGAACAGTGATCTTCAACCTCTTTCGTGCCACAACCCCAATAGATAAATAACTGAAGTATGAGACTGGGGACCCACTGCCAACCCCAACCTCTTCCGGAGGCCTGGGAAGAAAAACATCTTCCCCCATTGCCGGCCATCCCCTGCCACATTTCCCCCTTTCTCTTGCATCTTCACAACAAACCTGTGAAAGCGTAATCCTATACTGTGCTGGCCAGTAATCCTATACAAGGCCAGCTGGCCAGTGCCAAATCCAGTGCACAGTACAGTGGAGGCTGGAGCCTCCCCATGGCAAGGGAACATTCGCTCCCTTACCATAGGGGAAGCTCCAGCCTCCCCTGTTCGTTCCTTGGTGCAGGTGCAGATCTGAGGAGAACGTGCCGCCCAATTCGGGCCGCACGGCCTTGTAATCAGGCTTAGGATGTGGCTGTATGGCCCCCTCCCAAGCCTACCCACATCCCTCCCTCAACCTCCCTCCCCCCACCAATCCCGGTGCCGTCTCGGCACAGAGCCTCCCTCACGCTGACTGGCTTCAGTCGGCGCAAGGGAGGCTTCCTGTTGGCGCTCTCAAGCCAACACTACTCATAGCGTCAGCTTGAGAGCTTTAGTGCCAATGCGGGGTTGCTACTCGGCGCCCCTGCGTAAGCGTTAATGCCATCACGCTGACACAACGACATTGCATCGCCATATAGGATGGCACGGTGAGGTAGCAGCCTAATCAGGACTGGCCTTAGGAGCTGTAGGGCAAGACAGCAAGAAGAGGCTGGGAAGGCATTCTATGAAGAACTGATAAGGCTGCACCGTTATTATATTGGATCCAAGCTCTCCCTGACACAAGCTTTGAAAGGTTGCCACGACCCCAAAAATGAGGCTTTGCGACCCCATTGGCGTCCCAACCCACAGGTTGAAGAACAATGATATAGACTTTTTTCCTATTAAAAAAAGACTTTCCCCCCTATTAAATAGTGTTCTTGTTAAAAAAATTTCTATTAAGTCTTTCCTATTGATGTCCTATTAAAAAACCAGGCGACATCAATCAGACTTTTTTCCTATTAAAAAACCTGAAAATATTATAGAAATAGGTGCTGTGAAGGAAAATGTGAGGAACTCGTTATGTATTCCTTGCACAATTCCTTGATGCTGTATCATCAAATAAGAAACACTTGCGAGTTGTAATGATACCAGCCATCAGAATTTCTCTTTTCTTCAATGCTTTTTTTTTTATTCAGTAAGTCATGGTAGAGTAGGCAATAGTAGAAATTGTGTAGAGCTATGCTTCATTGAGCTGAATTTGGAGAGAATGCTCTCCATGAAAGAAAAGGAGCGGAGCCTGTTCCTGGCAACATGAATGTTTCATGTAAGAGCTGCACAAAGAAACCCAGCTCTCTAAGAGCGCAATCTTAACCTGGAGTTAGGCTGGCATAGTTAAGCCAGCAATTTTTGGCTGGCAGAAGGGCCACCATAAAGTATGTTTGAACCACTCTCGGATTCAGGGAGGCCAGCACACAGATGTGCGCCATCCTGCCTGACTCAGAGCATGGTCCAAATGCACTTTACGGTGGCCGTGCTGCAGGCCAAACTTTGCTGGCCTGTCTGTGCTAGCCTAACTCCAGGTTAGGATTGCACTCTATGTCACAAAATGCCTTTCACAGCTAGAACTGTGGAATTTTCATACTATACCAGCCATCTAGTTAGATGCTGAGGAACAAAGGGATTGGGTAGCATAAAAAATTGCAGGGTGGGAAAACAATGGCTTGGATTCTACATATCATGCTCCAATAAAAAACCCAAAACACTCATTCCATTGTTCCAAGAAGGAATTCACATTTGCTTTTCCTCAATAGGCAGCTCTCCAATTGGTGTCACGAAGCTATTTGAAAAACAGTTCTGGACATGGCATTAAAGAGAGTTAGCTGCTGAAAGAAAAGGAGTCAAAAATATTTCATTAGATTAACACAAGAAGTTGTGTGGGAGCTCTGCAGCTCTTTGGACCTGGCCAAAGTCTTCAAATGATATTGAGAGACATCTTCCTGCTGCACACTATATGATCAGCTGTGGAACAGAACAAAACACCAGAAACTTCATTTGTGATCCACAATGCAAGCTAAGTGGCTATGACAAACGTTCACTAATTTCACGTCAGCTCATTCACTGAGACCAATGGGGTTTGATGGAAGGAAACCATTCATCACTGAGGATAAACTGTTGGGAGTGGGGAGAAACTATTGGGTGCAGGCAGGGGACATTGAGCAACGTTGGGTAACTGCTAGCCATCCCATCATGATTAGCTGCTTAACCTGTGCTAGCCAATCAGCAAACATGCTTGCATGTTCACCCCATGCAGTGTCTTTTCTAGCGGCTGTTGCTGGTAGTGTTCTGCTTTTTAAAAAATGTTGAGCCCTTTTGAGACAGGGATCCATTTAACTTTATTATTATTACTTGACTTAAACCACTTTGTGTTGAAGAGCAGTATATAAATACTGTTGATTGATTGATTGATTGATTGATTGATTGATTGATTGATTGATGGTAGTGACTGAAATGCCTCCTGAATCCACTGCTACCTCTTGATTATTACCAGTAATGGAAGACTTTTGATGGTGGGAGGGAAGTTAGGACCCTGCCCTCTCTTTGGTTCCACTCTGAATCACATCTTCCCAACCCACTACTTAAATAGAGAAAAATGCTTCAATTTTCAACTTCAAACTAGTGTGCAAGTGTGGCAATTGGAAGTAGAACCTCAACAGTAGCCCCTAATAGTTCTAAAGCCCCTTCCCAATCACCTGGCACAGTTCAGTTCCATTCTGAAGCACCCCTCCCAACTGCTGTTTTTAAGCAAACCCAGGAGGTAACATTGCACCTTTAATGTAACATCTAGTTTGGTCCTCATTATTATGATTCCTAAATTACAGATGGTGGAAAGAGGCTGAGAGACAATGGCTCACCCTAGTGAGTTCATGGCAGAACTAAGATTTGTACCATTGATTATCCTCATGAATAAGCAAGCCCTGTCACAGGATGCCAAGGCGAGCCGATATTCTGACAGTACAGATGCATCCTCATGAATATATCAGGGTCACTCACCTACCGGCTGCCTCCAAATTGCTGCCACCTCTCTCATAATAACTTGAGAACATTTCTGGGTTAAGATGCCCATGATTAAGGGCAAACTCTAAATGTGGATGAGAACTGTTCAGCATAGTGAGAGCTATCTCATAGAATTTTCATATTGTGATAATCTCTGCCATAAATTCCTGATTCATTTCACAGAATAAAGTCAAAGGTTCCTGCAAATTACTCAGATGACATTTGCTTCTCTGATAATAATTACCATCATTTTTGTTAAAATGTTTGAAATTTCATTTTTGCATGGGAACTAGCAATTTTGTAAACCTGTAAGACAAAAGCCCTTGACTTCTGGAGGTGCATTATCATTCTTGTGTATCCAAGATATAGGTTTAATTTATATTTTCAATAATGCATAGTGTAATTGTGTATCCCTGCCACACACTTTAAACAACGAAATTTCTAATTATGAAAAGATTTAAATAGCTATGTTAATAGCAACATTAATTTTATGAGAATCAATATGAATATACTGCTCATTATAGTGCTCACTTGTATAAATTTTGTTGTTGGTGTCTCTGAATTTAGGACACAAATAGCCCAATCCAATTCAACTCCCTGTATGGCAACGCAGCTGCACCAATTTTGCACATGCTGTATTTGTGTGTGTGTGTGTGTGTGTGTGTGTGTGTGTGTGTGTGTGTGAGAGAGAGAGAGAGAGAGAGAGAGAGAGAGAGAGAGAGAGAGAGAG
>JAJKFI010000003.1:23826355-23913727 GCA_029204185.1 Lerista edwardsae
GAGAGAGAGAGAGAGAGAGAGAGAGAGAGAGAGAGAGAGAGAGAGAGAGAGAGAGAGATTTCAGGCTCTGGAAGCCTCCTCAGGGTAAGGGAACATTGGTTCCCTTGCCCTCGAGCAAGCCTGCACCAGCCCGTTAGTCTACTTGGACCTGTGCCAGTTATATTGCTGGCTGAAATCCACATGGACCTGGGTTGAGTGATCAAGGCCAGGATTTCAGCATGTGCCAGTGCCATTAATGCCATCCCTTTCAGGCCCAATTCACCCTCTTCCTATCTCTGTCCCATCCCACCCCTTCCTGCCTCCTTCCCATCCCATGCATGGAGGGTGCCCCTAATCCCTTGGTGCACAAATCTGACAGGTCGCCACTTGCGGCGATGGCCAGGTGGCACAGAGTGACATGTCACAGAATGACAGCTGTAAAGGACCTTACACCACTGGAACAATCATTCCAGCAGCATTACCCAAATACAATTAGGTCAAATATTGCTATGGAATCAAAAGAAATGTTATGGAAGTATCTCGTGTTTATGTGTTTTCAAACGTTTTCTGTATCAGACGTATTGAAAATAAAACAAGTCGATACCTAAATTAAAAGAATTTAGAATTTAAAAGAATACCACAAACCACACTCTTCAAAAACAAATTGTTCGCTGCTTTTGACCAGCTACATTGTTCTCTGTTAAGACAGTTCTCCATATATTTGTTTGAGCTTCAAAGAAGATCCGAGCAAAGGTTTGTCAATGGTTCCTGAGTTGGAGATAGATGGGTCTTGATTTTGTTTTTGTTTTAATTGAGAACTTTTTTTGAAACTCAAAGGTCTTTGGAAACCAAAGCAGCACCTGGGCATCATAGCTTCCCCCTGCTTGGAAGAATGTACTGCTTAACGTAGGGCTTGGGGAATTTGTTTTTGCCCTGGTGTCGTTTTTCTTTTGAAGGCCGTACCATGAAACAATAATAAGAATGTCATGATCGGGTCTTTCTTCATTTTTTTTTTTTTTTTTAGGAAAGATGTGAGAGTTGATTTTGTTTGTTTTTTTGTTTTGAGAAAATTACACAGAAACCTTTGGACACGTTTTTGAAGTGTCTCTGCTATTTATTTGGTGGAGTTCTTTGAACTGCAGGTGGTTACTTCGGAGTTTTCTTTTTCTTTTTGACCCATGCTTTTCTTTTTGACCTGTGCTTTTATATAGGTAGGCTTTCTTCACAGGAAAACTGTACTTTTGAGACAAAGAACTGACTAGTCAGTAAATTCTTGTTCAATGGTCAGTGTGTTTAGATTTGCAGCCTTATATACATTACTTTCTAGTTTGGGTGATACTTCTTCTCCCAGATTGGCTGAGGGCGCAATCCAAACCAATGCTCCATCACTGACATAGCTGTGCCAGTGGGGCATGCGCTGCATCCTACAGTTGGGGGTCAATCATGGAGGCCTCCTCGAGATAAGGGAATGTTTGTTCCCTCACCTCGGAGCTTCATTGCCCTTAGCATGGTACTGGAAAGTTGGTTAGGATTCCACCCTGGATGTGATAAAAGGATTGTGCGCTCACAAACATACTTCGACATCTGATAGATAGAAGTAGACCTATTTACAGTGCAATCCAAACATTGTGCTGGGCCAACGTAAGTCCCTTATGCCGGCCCAGCACTGTCACAAATGTGCCGTAACACACATTTGCCCCAACCCAAGAGTTGGTTGGGCTGGTGTGAGAAGGAACACCGGCCCGCTGAGGAGATATCCAGCTTCCACACCACCCCAGGTAAGCACCAGGGATCAAGGATAAGAGGATAAGGTGGGGAAGGAGGGGGAAGGCAGAACAGAGCAAGGGCTGGTCAAGGGAGGGGGGTAGAGATAAGATCCAGCACTTAGGCTGGAACCTAACACCCATCCCCTAGCAGTGCGGCCCCAATCCAAGTTTCTTGGAATTTCTGCAATTTTGGCACCGCAGATCTGAGTAGCCCCATTCACGCCGTTGCTGTGTTACCTGAGAAAGGGGTATAGATTCTTAGGGTGCAATCCTAACCTGGAGTTAGGCCAGCAGAAGTCCCTCTTCACCCCAGCACAGTGTCTTTCTCATGGCTGTTGCTGGTGGTGTTCTCCATTCTTTTAGATTGTGAGCCCTTTTGGGACAGGGAGCCATTTAAATTTAATGTTATTATTTGCCTGTAAACCGCTTTGTGAACTTTGTGTTGAAAAGCGGTATATAAATACTAGTGATTGATTGATTGAGAAGTCACTCTTGCCGCTCCAGGAGTGTTCCAAATGTGCCGTAAAGTGTGTTTTCATCCCTCTTGGAGTCAGGGAGGCCTGTGCACAGATGTGCGTCATCCTCCCTGACTCTGAGAGTGGTCCAAACATGTTCATGGTGCATTTGTGACACCTCTGGGCTACCACAGGTTGGCCTAACTCCATGTTAGGATTGCACCTTTAATTACTTAACCGATGCAAACAACAAAACACCAGCTTTTAGGGTAAACTATAATTTATCTGAATAAAGAGTAGTCATCTAGTAGTTTAAACTGTCTTTACCTGTTTTTTTTTAATTGGATGGGGTTAAGATTCTGTAGTAATTATCCCAGAGTATAGTTAATCAATAATGAGGGTAATATTCTTTATTTCCTATGCCCATATTCTAGAACTCAGTACTAAAACTGAAAATAGTTTCCAGAATTGGAGTTACATCTTCTGGGGCCACCTATCCAGATACAAATAGGTAACTTTTATTTTATTTTTAAATGACTTAACATTCATACTGTTATGAACAACAAATGTAAACAAAGTGCAGAAGTGGGGTTTTAATGGAAGGCAGAATGGGGAGACAAAAATGAGAGGAATGCAAGGGTTTTTGTGATGGCATCCACAATGCAAAATAAGCACAACATGAAAACTTTTCCCCTGAAGTGTCCTTTTCTTCTGCTATTTTAAATTAAATGTGGATTCAGGCAGTGGTTGATTCTGAACTTCCACACTGGGCTCTATTCAAGGAGAATCTACTTTTCATGTTGCCCTTTTCTGAATTCAATAAGCATCTTTCTGATCATAAGCTAGTATAAAACTGTCTAGCGTGTCAAGGAAAAATGAATTATTGTAAAGGTCTTCCGTCTATTGCTTCATTATGTATTATGTAGATTTTTTTTTTACAAGCTATAATGGAAAATATAAATTGATCTATCTAAACCAATGACACCAGGAAATGCAACATCTGTCCCTAGTGTTCCTAAAGATAATTTACTTCACTCAGGAATAATTTCATGCTTTGTTAAAATGAGAGAGAACTGTGACTTGCCGAAGGTGAAATAAGTGGACAAGATCCAATGGGGAAAGGCAATTTGTGTGCATGCATTTTTAGAAGATTTGGTGCTAACAGAGTGCAGTTTTGAATGATGAGAAAGTGGAAAGCTTGTCACATTTAAACAACTTTGGCTCTTCAAATAAAATATTTGTCTTATAATTCAGCTGCTAAATAGACCTTGCTGTACTTTGGACTTTACTGCGTAGTCAAATACCTGTAATGGCTCTCAGTGTCTATAGGGACACCATTTCAGGTTTCATTGGGATGGGCAAGATTCAGCAAGGTTTAGTAGCCCTGTATTTTTGCATAGTGTATTGAAGTGTTTCTCCCTCACCTCCAAACTCTGTTTCCTTGCCACATTGGCACCTCCATAGGGCCAGGAACTTCTCTCTTAACTCCGCTCAAAAGTGCATCTTCCCAACTGGTTGCAGGTGGCTGTTTCCATCCTCTGCAGTCACAAGAGGTCAGAGCTGGCCCTGGGGATCTGACCGCCACTGGTGGTGGCGGCGGCGGCGGTTGGAGCAGCAGAGACTGGATGAGCAGTTAGGTTGCAGCCAGGTGGCAGGCCTGTCTCCGCAATTTTCCCTATCCCACTGCACTTGCCTGTTGACAGCACCTGGTGGCAGGAGAGGTTGGCAGGAGGATTTTGAGAGTTGAGGCGAGAAGTCATGGGATAGGAGACAGCAGGAACTGGAACTTGGAGCTCTGAAGGGAAAGGGAGGCCAGACTTAATGATAAATATTGAGTGAGGGTGGGATGGGAGCCTGGGAGTTAATGATGATAGAAAAGGAAGGCTTGGTGAGGAAAGATGCACTGGCTGAAATCCTCTTATGTTCTTTTTTCTTTTTTGTAATTATTATAAAATTCCTTTTTCTATAATTCTATAAGAGCTAAGGGAGCTCCTTTACATCAATACCCGCTCAGTGAATGGATAACTAACAGCCCAATCCTATGAGTTCATAGTGCTGCTGGAACCTATGGAAGTCATGAAATCACTTCTGGCAACACACGGACTTGCATGTTACTGGAGTGCTGGTGGGAAGGCTGGAGCCATGTGCCTGGGCAGTGGAGAGGACCTGCCACTGGAAGTAAGGCAGCAGACAGGGTGGGGGGCAGACCTGTCGGCAGGACAGTGTGGGGGGGACACAGAATAGGGCAAGAGAAGGGCAGATTGGGTTCACGAACAGGGCAGGATTGTCGGCAGCAACCAAGGCCCAATCCACCTGTCCTGGGTCAAACCAGACTTGCACCAGGGAATTACTTGTGTTGTTCCAAGTAGACCCTACCATGCTATGTAGACTTACGCCTACATAAGGGTAAGGGAATGCATGTTCCCTTACCCAGAGGAGGCTTCCATGACTGCCTACCTACATGATGTAGCAGTAGCCTTTTTGCACGGCTACTCCAGTGGAGGGGAGAATAGATGGGATTGGGCTGCAATCCTATCCACACTTACCTGGGAGTAAGCCCCATTGACTACAATGGGATTTACTTCTGAGTACATATGGATAGAATTGGTCCATGTTAGCCTATTCTCACTTTGCCATCATCCTAAACTGGACTGATGCTTGTTTGACACAGGAACATGGCTTTTCCTTTTTAGTGGCAGTGTCTCAACTATGGAATTCCCTTATTGGGGGTATTCCTTAAGCCACTTCACTTTCTGATTTTTAAATTGGTAGTAAAAACCCAACTGCTCCAAAAAGCTTTTAATTGCTGTCTTTGGCTGATACATTTTATACATTGGCTGATACATTTTACTGCTGTTTTTTAAAAACATTCTATCTGGTTGTTGTTGATTGTCTTAAAGCACAGAGCACAAACGCTTTAAATGAATTGTTAACCAGAAAATAAGTTCTCTTATTTAACAATAAAGAGGGTGATGGTGCCTCACCTCTGCGTTGTTGAATAACCCATGTTTTATTATTAGCCCCTTTGTTTTCAGGCTGACTGATGAAATTAACATATTAACTGAAATAGTTGAAAGTGCAGTGTGTGGATAGGATTGCTGCTGTAGTGCCACTTTTTTAAAACAATAGCATGCATAGCCCATTATTTTAATAAAATGCATTTATCGAAGAAGAGATACAGCTGTCTTAAAGGCTCACAATACTGCATTATCTAGTGACAATAATGAGAAATCCTCTTGTTGCAGAAGTTCAATGCAGAATAGAAAGAGGTAAGACAACACTTCCAATTTTAGAAAATGTAATAGAAACAAACTATGTTAATAGAACCTGGATGTCTCCAAAGCCAATTTTAATCAATCTTTTACTGAATTAAACTTCTGAATCTATTCTCTTTTCTATGGGCTTGTCTTCAGTTTCAACTAAATCTTCAAAGCAAGATTCTTGCTTGAATAGTGAACATTGTATGTAGTCTTAATATGAAGGGCATTGAGATATTTTTTTGTTTTCTGACTAGGGAAAGTTAAATTGCCTACAAAGTTTCCTGTCATATGCCACGAACGATATTTTAAATGCATTTCCATTTTTGTGCAGAGCATTTGATGACTTGGACTCACATGTCACCATGACTAATATACAGGTTACACACTAGGGCAGAGTTATTGGAATAGTAGGGCGAGTTGTTTTTTCCCCAAAATCTTAAGAACAGGAAAATTGTTTGTGCTCGAAATAAGTGACATTTTGTGCTATAATAATTTTGGCCTGTCTCCTTTCTTATACCACATTTCACTTTTGGTGGGAGTAGTTCCTGTTGAAATATGACCCCCAAAATTGACAAGAAAATGAAAAGCACATAGTGCCAACAGATGATCTATGTGGTTGTGCATACCTCTGTACAGCCAGTGAGAGACAGTGTAGTGATTGGTATGTTGGACTGGGACAGGGGGAGACCTGAATTCAAATCCCGGCTCAGCTACAAAGTTTACTGGGTGGCTTTGGGCCAGTTAAAGGACTGGCTTAGACAATATTTCAAACGTAGCCCATCCACATGCACTTGATTACATAGCCATGCCTATCCTGTCCCTTTTAGGTGCACTGTACCATTTTTCATAATTATGTGAGGGGTCAATTCATCTAATGCTCTTCATGCAGTTTAAATATGCATATAGTATTCAAATCAAGGATGTCATCACAGATAACAAGCTGCACCTGCTGAAATTCCCTCCTCTACACAATTGTTAAAGGTCCAGGAGCCTTAAAATTGAAAAAACTGGCTACCCTGATTTAAATCATATGTGAAAAGGCAGCTTGATTGATCTGCTTGCTATGACACACTACTACTCCTAGGTAGCCAGGTAGTGGCTGTGGCCAGGGGGGCTTTTGCTCAGCTTTGATAGGTGCAGCTGTTCCTGAGTCGATCAGACCTGACCACAATGATATGTGTCTCGGTGACATCTCATGTCAGAGGTGTAGGGACGGTGCCGTGGGGTGTGTGTGAGCCAGAGGCGGATCTAAGGGGGGGCAAATCTGTAAGTTTTGCAAGAAGCCTTACTTTGCAGTGGAAAACACTCCTCTCCTGCACTGTTCTAGCCAATCCTCACAGGGAACAGCGACATCTTGGCGTTGCTTACTGGCTACAGCAGCAAGGGAGAGGAGGGATTTACATGACAGGGTAAGGCTTCTTGCAAAACTTACAGATTTGCCCCCCCTTAGATCCGCCTCTGGTGTGAGTACGGTGGGCGCTGGCTGCAGCAGGGCACAGCAGCGTGGAAACCCCCCTCCCCGCCCTCCTTTGTTCTCGGAGTGCTTCTAAATGGAACGATTCCCAGCCTGGGGAGGTGTGGCCGGGTAATGCAGGGGGGTGGGACGGACGCTCTGGGTGGTGCGGTGATGTCACCCCGTCCCAGATGTGCTTTGAGCCGAGAATGGCACTGTCTCATGTAGAATACTGTAATATGCTCTACTTGGGTCTTCCTATGAAGATTGTCTGGAAACAGCAATTTGTGCAAAATGTGGCAGCCAGTTGGTTACCAGACCTCAGTGGTTTGATTCAATCAGATCACTTTCTAGGGGCTGCATTGGCTGATGGTCTGTTTTAGGGCCCCATTCAAGGTGCTATATTTGATCTTTAAACCCTGTATGGCTCCTTCTGGGTATGCTGCCCCCCAGTAGAGGTTAGGGGGCAGCAGAGAAAAGCAGGGCCTTCTCTGTGGTGGCACCACCATTGTGGAACTCCTCCCGTGTGATCTAAGAACTTCCCCCTCCTTTGAAGTGTTTCAGTAGGTGATAAAACTTTTTCTTTTAAAAAAATTTTTGATTGGAGTTGCGCTATGACTAGGTAGAGGTTAAGACTATGAGTCTTTTATTGTTTAATGTATTACCACTGCTTATTGCCACTATTTATTAATGTCATCTTTTATGAATGCTTTTATTGCTGCTTTTATTGCCTTTTATTGCTGCTTCTTGCCATTCTATTACTGCTATATCGTTATTTTTTGCTGCTCATTATGTTCTGCTCCTTTTGATCGTTTTTACTGCAGTTTATTGCTTTCCATGGGTTGGTGGTCTGTTAGGCTGTTTTATGGATTGTAAAATGCTTTGATTTCTGGGCTGTTCTATTATGAGATTGTATTTTAAATATTTTGCTAGCCGCCTTGGGGACCCACGGTGGAGGGTTGGGAAGAAGGGCATAAATATAGTCAATAAATGAATATGAGATTACGAACAGTGAAATGGTGTGCCAGGAGGCGGAGGGATGCCCATGCTTTTGTACCATATCAGGCTCGTGTAGGGCCAGCTCACTGACCTATTATTTTTCAACCCAACCCTCCTCTTATGGTTATTGTGAAAATAAGAGAGTTGTACAGGAATCTCCTAGGCCACCCTGGGTGCATTTTTTTAGGTATGGTGGTATAAAAAGATAAGGATAAATATGCAGAGAGGCAAATTTTTATGAGATGGTTCTCAAACTTTTTGTTTAGTTCTCAAACTTTTAATTTAGGCAGCTGCGGGAGTCTTCGCAGGGAAAGGAGACGTTCACCTTCTTTCCCCGCTGTATGGGCTCAGGGTGGACGACGAAGGCCTCTGAATAAGGCCACGTGAACTGGTGGAGAGAGTCGCCACAGGTCTCACCCCCGCTCCACCCCTCCCTCCCGCCCTGGAACGCCCTCCTGCCCCTTCCCAAATGGCCACATTGCCGGCAAGCGGCAAACTCAGTGCTCACTGGTGACCAGTGCTCCATCCAGTGTGCATGCAGTTGGCATTGCCATGGCGTCGCTCCAGTGCCAGCAGTAAAGGCTTCCCACTGGCATTGGCTCTCAAACATTTGAGCATCAGGACCCAACTAAAAGAAAATTTTCACTTTGCCAACCACTCCAGGCTCTGTGGCTATAATGGTGATTGGGCAGCAGTGCCCCCCCCCCCCACGTAGCAGCTTAATGCACATAGCTGAATCTGTCCTGTCAGTTTTGCAACCAACCAAAAATTTGGTCACAACCCACTGGTGGATACCGGACCCACAGTTTGGGAACCGCTGGTTTAATCCATTATAGTTAATTTTCACTATACTACTCCATGTATTAGGTAGTATTGGGTTGTTAGTGCAGCAGTTCTGTCCCAAGACAGAAATCCAATGTCAGATAAGGAGGGAATTAACATTTCTCCATTAAAGCAAACTAAGCACTTGCAAATGCATCATTGGAATGAGGTACCATCACTTCCTGGCAAATAGAAGGGGAAGAAATGGAAGCAGTGACAGAGTTTATTTTCCTGGGCTCCAAGATCACCGCAGATGGTGACTGCAGTCATGAAATTAAAAGACGTTTGCTTCTCGGGAGGAAAGCTATGGCAAACCTAGACAACTTAATAAAAAGCCATCACCCTGCCAACAAAGGTTCGCATAGTCAAAGCTATGGTTTTCCCAGTAGCAATGTATGGATGTGAGAGCTGGACCATAAGGAAGGCAGAGCGCCGAAGAATAGATGCTTTTGAATTATGGTGTGGGAGAAGACTCTTGAGAGTCCCCTGGACTGCAAGGAGATCCAATCGGTCAATCCTAATCAGTCAATTCTGATTGCTCCCTGGAAGGACAAATCCTGAAACTGAAGCTCAAATACTCTGGCCACCTCATGAGAAGAGAAGACTCTTTAGAAAAGACCCTCATGCTGGGAAAGATTGAAGGTAAAAGGAGAAGGGGGCGGCAGAGGATGAGATGGTTAGAGAGTGTCACCGAAGTGATGAACCTGAAATTGGGCGAACTCTGGAAGCTAGTGGAGGATAGGGAGGCCTGGCGTGCTGTGGTCCATGGGGTCGCGAAGAGTCGGACACGACTTAGTGACTGAACAACAACAACAACCAACATGGCAACTGTAAGACACATTTGCAACCAGCAACTATTGATCCAGAGCAAAGCAGCATCAAAATCCTTCTTCCTCATTAACCATACTATACTGAAACAACGTGGTCTGGAGTCTAAAAAGCTTTGTTCGTCATTGTGACCTTTGGGCAGTGATTTCTTAGGCTAGCAAGACAGCCAACGTCTTATTCTGTTGAAAAGTGACAGTTTTTTGTGACCACAGATGAATTACAGCCCAAAACAAAGTTGCATTTTTAGATGTCTCTGTAGACATTTTTAAACAGAATTGATATTGCTTTGGAGCTTAGCGTGTAAGGTTTTATTTCACATTTGTAACTGAGTAATATGCCGTGATTTGCCTGTAGATGAATCAAGAAAACTAACAAATATTGGATTTGTCTTCTTCCTCATCAACAAGTATTGTTGCCATGGCTCTCATTTTCTTCTCTAACGTTTCTAATCTTTCTTACACAGGTGTTTTAAAAACAACAGCTCACTGACATTTTTATCTGCAAGACTTCTATTTTAGATGAGAGGATTGTAGTGAGATAGGGAAAAGTGCATATTTTCCATTCTGTTGTACGTTCATAGAGCAGCCTGGAAAAGATACCTGAATGAGAAATTTCCAAAGAAAGCTGGAGCTTTAAGAGATGAGCACCATAAATATGAAAGTGAGAAGGTAGTGAGCTTTGTTGATGTGTGACTAAGGTGTCTGGTCTCAGAAAAAAAAAATGCTCAACTTTAAATTTTCAAAGTTAATGTCACAGAAAAATGATCTGAGAGTTTGGGAGATTGAGGGCCCAATCCTATCCATGTTTCTGGTGCTGATGCAGCTGCAATGCAGCCCCAAGGTAAGCGAACAAACATTCCCTTACCTTGAGAAGGCCTCCCTGACTCCCACCACAGAATGCATCTCACACCCACACACACACACACACACACACACACACACACACACACACACACACACCCGAACTGCTACATCAGGGCTGGAAAATGGGATAGGATTTGGCCCTAAGTTGTCTCTTTGGCAAAGTTATGTATGTAAAGATATGTAATATAGGGTTGCCAGTGTGCCAAAAAAGGGTCTTGTTTGTTTTTAAAAATTTACACCCTGCCCTTCTTCAGGATCCAGGGCTTGCAACATACTAATACTGAAAACAAATATTGTTAAAAATGAGACCACCAGGAGCAAAAGATTTTAAAAAGCAAATAAACTGAAAAATTAAAATAAACATTAGCAGCATTCTTGGATGACTGGGGAGGCTATCCTTGAGATATTTTGGTCCTGTATAGTCCTTGAAAGGTAATAACTAGCTCCTTGAATCATACCAGAAGCATGCTGGTAACCAATACAGCGCAAT
This sequence comes from Lerista edwardsae, assembly GCA_029204185.1. Lineage (NCBI taxonomy): Eukaryota > Metazoa > Chordata > Lepidosauria > Squamata > Scincidae > Lerista > Lerista edwardsae. The sequence goes on from JAJKFI010000003.1 coordinate 23,837,271, forward strand.
CCTAACCTGGACAGGAGCAGTCCGGCCGGCTGGCATGTCCTGCTCTCGACCACCTAGGGTAGGAGGCAGCTGGAGCTCACTGTGGGGCAAGGGGTCATTTGCCCCCTTAACCTGGTATAAGCCCCAGGCAGCCTGATGGGCTGCTCAGACCTGCAGCTGCTAAATAGCAGGTACCAATCCGAGCGACCTGGAGCGGGGCTGCATGGCCCGGGGACGGGAGTTTGGATCTAGCCAAATGACTAGATCCTGACTCCTCTCTCCTCCTGGGGCCGCCCTCCTTCCACCCTGATCCGCCTCTCTCTGCTTGCTTTTAGTGGGCGGAAAGTGGATCAGTGTGGGTTGAACCCATGGCAGCCTGAAAGGGGGCTGTAGCAGTGGCAGACGTGGGGCTAAGGGCACTTGAATCCACGGCCCCAGTGGCATTTCCAGGAGCTGTGATGTCCAGGACACCTCTGTCCATAACCACTTGGCATATTTACCAGCGACTATTCCAGAGGTCATGATGCTGAGTCCAAAGCAAATGGATTCATAGGACGAATGCATTAGACTTCTAGGTTTTATTGTTCCCAGGGCTGAGTTGAATGTTTCATGCAAAAGGCAGAACCTGAGCTCATTGATGTGTAAAGCTAGGAGTGTATAAATAAATAATTTTCTACATCATATATAAAACAACATTAAGTTCAGCCCTGCATGGAAGGTCAGCTTGACGTCTATATGCCCCTGAAGCTGTATTCTAAAACCTTAACTGGTGCTTAAACATGGCACAAGTTTTGGTCTTCTATTATAGAACACAGTAAACAGCCCCTTAAAAACAGTTAAACCGCAAACAGAAATCTCCTATCATGGAATATGTCTTGTCACCATACACTTATTATGTTGATGCTTGTTTTCTGCTTGATGTCTTAGGGCATGTTCTATGTACATTTTTTTTAAAGTAATTTTACATACCAGTAGTTTTTTTGTTTTTGTTTTTAAAAAACTCCTTGCATTTTTTAATTAGTAATGGGTGGGATCTTGCTAACAGCAGCTGGATGTTTTAGGATTGGAGCATGACAAAAATTGACATAGTTCAGTTAGCATTCTTGGAACTACAGCCATTTGCCTTGTGGAAATACCTTGCAGTAAAACACTGAGAAACTCAAATTTTCAAAAGCATCTCCTTAGATTATATTTCAGCAGTGGATCCATGTTTTGTGTTCACTGTTGGAAATATTCGGAGAAACAACTGAACTGCAAATTCAGATTCTACTTGCCAGGAGCAGTTTGAGCATATAATATTGCTAGCTTTATTATGATCTTCAAAACTCATAGCTCATCAGAATTTCCCTTCCCTTTAACATTAAAATATGTCTTGGAATGCATATAACAACCCATTCTTGAACTGATTTTGTCTGTTTTTCCCCTGTGGACAAAAATGATTCTCTGATGAATACTCAGACTAATGAATATTGCCCACAATAGGTAAGACAGTGAAAATTGTCTTTCTGTCACTCTGTGTTTTATAGGCACATCCATCACTATAACAATAGAATCCTAACATTTTAGTCATCTATTTTTCTCAGTCAGAGAATTTTTGATTGCTTAGCAGTTTTGTACATATTGGCTTTGCATTTAACTTCTTTCTCTTTATTTGTTAATTTTATTGGTCAGTGAGTGCTGCAAAGCTGCACTAAAGTACAGCAACCTGGGCCTGAAAATCTTAAGTCTCCAATGGGGGCTTTACATTGAAAGAACCAGCATTCCAGCAGCGCAAGGTCTTTGCCACGAAACCTAGGGCATTGTCATGCGCTTCCAGGCCGCTGCTGCAAAAGGCAGCAGCACAGCACATGCAGAAACAGCTCTAGAAGCCTCTGTTGGTTCCTGTGAGTTGACAGGGTATTTGTGTCTTGGGTGGGGAGAGGCAGTTTTGGGGAAGATCAGGGGAGGGCAGGGTGCAGGGAGAGGGAGGTGGATTGTAGCAGCACTGTGATCTGCCAGCTCTTGTCCCCTCTTTTCTAAAACTCTCTGCCCCCTTTGTGCCCTTAAACATGTGCCAGCAAAATGGCTGGCATTTGCCCAAGGAGAACCACAGGCAATTGGGCAGCCTACCAGAAGGGAAGTCAAAATACTTACCCCTGAAGGCTGCCCAGTTGCCTCCCCAACCGACACAGCATGCAGTGCACTCTCCATTCACACTGCTGTATGCTATAACAGGATAGGGTAGGATAGGGCAGTTATACTGACTGTATTCATCTCACCGTTGGGAACCAGAGGAGACCTACTGCAGCACAATCCTATGCATGTTTTCTCAGAGGTAAAATCCATTCCGTTCAGTAAACATATTTCCTTGTCAATGCTGTCAGGCAGTATCTCTCTAGGGTTTAAGACAGGAATCTGTCTCAGCTCCACCTGGAGATGTCAAGGGTAGAATCTGGGACATTCTGCATGCAAAGCATGTGCTACACCACTGATCTACAGCTCTACTTCTGTGTAAATGTGTTGTAAAGGCCCTTTGCCAGTCAAGGAGCTTATGGGAGGTTACAGGAAAACATTTTACTTGAATCTAACAATTTTACCCCCCCCCCCAATTTTTGGCCCAATCATAAACTAGCAGGTTGCTGTCAGAGTAGCTCAATGTGCAGCGGTGGGACGTGGCGCACCTGCTGGCAGGGAAGGCAGAAGAGAGTTCGGGAGAGTGGCATGGGGGAGGGTGGGGTTGTGACTGGGGTGGGAGGGGTGGCTCCCAGCATGGGTGACTTCTGCCGGATTCCATCCCTTCTGATAGCAAACCGCATGCCCCTTTTCTCTCCTTGGACTTCTGCCAGCTAAGGAGCTAGCTCAGGTACAAGGAGTCCCATTGCCAGTCAAAGAGCTTAAAGGCAGGTTCGGGAACACAATTTCCTTTACCTTTTCCAAGCCTCCCAATCTTCTCCCCTTCGCAGAATGCAGTGGAAGCCTTTCTTACTTTTTTGGGAGAGGGGAGAGGATAGGTTCTGGGGATACCAGAGCAACCAGAATAACTACAATAAACCATCATAAGTGAATTTCTTGAAATGTAGATTTTCCTACATTGTGTTTTGAGGAGAACTTTGTGGTCACCACCAAGTTTTCCACCACAATGTTCTCTATATGAACTAGGAAAGTGTGGGCATCAAGCTGACTCCATGGTGCACCTTGAATTTAGATCATGTTCTTCTACCAGCACACTGCTATTTTTCACTTCTAAATGTTACACATATAGGCGCATGTTGAAACATTCAACATTAGAAATTCAGATTAACGGCCATCAATACAGATATCCCACTTGTCTAAACCATTACAGAGGAGTTTTGTTTTCATATTTAGGGGACATACATCACCTAGACATGAATGTGAAAATCTGCATATCTATAAGACAACTTATTTAAAGATATACAAGTACTGCATTCCCATTAGCCCATGGGAGAATCCATTTTAAAGGCCAGCTTTACATAAAATAGTTCAGCAAATTGATGTTTTGTAAACTTCAGTTTATAGAAAAAGAATAATACATCAGAAATTAAAACAAGAAGAAATGGGGAACTTAGCTTATCTGAGCTATAAACTGCTTGCAGTTTCCATTTGATGGCTTGAGCTACGGGGATAATGTAGGTTTCTGCATCGTAATGGATTTCTGATGTTAGAATATATGTATCTATGTGCATTCAGAGATGCTGTACATTTTAAATTAAAATGTGTCCAGTAAATCATCACATACATAGTGGTGGGAATAAAGTGTCAGAGATCTAGTGCTGTTTATGGGTTAATGTAGTTGCCAGTGAAGAAAATAATCATTTATGGTAATGGTACAGTGGGAAGATAAATACATCCTTGGTATTTAAATGGTATTTACCACGGTGAATTCTATAGCAGGTAAGTTAAGGAGGAAGTTCATTCTCGAGCCCAGTGTAGTGCTTTTACTGAACTGCATGCGTCCATCATCATTTGGAGGAACGCGTATTCATCAGTGAATTTGAAAGGTGTTGTTAACTTTTTTTGCTAAATGTTTTGATCTTACTGCTTTTAAAATCTGGCAGGAAGGCAGACAGCCAATTTAAACACCTACTGCTTATCTGTTATGCTGCTCTAACTCTGTTGTGTCATTTGCATATTACCCCTTCCCCATTAAATCCCAGATCAAGCTCTAGGGAAATGTTGGTGAGACTTTTAAACTTCAGTATTTGCTTTGAATAATGATGTGGTTGCAGGGCCCCATGCAAGACATTTTTGTGGTGCCTCCAAACCATCGTGGGGCTGCCCTATTCACCAAAACGAGCGGCAGCTGAGATTCTAGGCAGCAGCATGCCAAACCGGCAGAAGAGACGCCACCTGGACTGAGAGAGTGCTTGCAAACTCTGCAAAGCACATATGTCTTGCCCAGTCCCAGAGCCCGGGCTGGCCTGAGGGAAATTTGATCAATTTAGCCACATTAGACCTTGTGCTTGGTTGGGGCCCCATACTGGGGCAGCGAGTGGAGCAACCACAGACAGAGCTGGCATCTCAGAGCACAAGCCTATGCATGTCTACTCAGAAGAAAGTCCCAATGTATTCAATGGAACCTACTCCTAGGAAAGTGCATATAGGATTGCAGCTTCACTCTGTAGCTGATGTTCTGGCATGAATCTTCCATGCTGAGGTTCTCCACACAGACACTGTAGATCCTGCTTAGCCTTTTCAAAGGAGGAACTGTCTACAGGAGATCAATATCCCATCCAAGCAACTGATCCTTGTCTTTTTCAGGCAACAGCTTAACCTCCATGACCACACCTTCTGCCCTCCTAGTTCCTTCTTGGCTTATTTGATTAAGCTGTTCAGAGAAGGAAGACAGAAACTCCATTCATTCCTATAGAGGAATTTTCCAGGACCCCTCCCCCTGTAGATACCTATTTCCTTGGATAATCAAATTCACAGGGTAGAAGGAGAAGGGGCCCTGCCAGCAAACACCTCTCACCTGTCAGATGCAACCAGAAGACACTTGCAGTTGTGTCCAGGAGGTGTTCAGACGTATGGCAATATTGTATTTCTGGTTGTGTCCAGGGGGCTTGGCACCCACATTGAGTCAAGTCCATGGGTGCTGAACCTGCGAATAGGAGGTCCCACTGTATTCTATTCCCCTTCACTTCATCTCTCCCACTTGAATCCTATTTTTCATTCAAGCCTGAATACAGGACAGATAAATGACCATAGACTAAGAGTTGCAATCAATAAGCCTCAGTCGATGCATATTTATTAAGAAGTAAGTCCCATTATATTATTGTGCTGGGGTGCTTGGCTCTCGAGTAGCCTTGAATGTTCATGTTTGCTCCACTTCTACTGCTGCCACATGGTACTATTATGTTTTAATTGTCATTTATTTATGTAATGTTATTAATTTGTGTCATCCTGTATAACCTGAAGGATGGAAGAACAGAAGGCTCCTGGGACTTACTCTCAAATATGCAAGCATAGGATTGTTGCTTTGGTAATAGCATAAGGCACTGAATTCTACTCACATAAATAGGTTGTTGACCTAGTGCAAGACAGAAAGAGGAAGCAGGTTAGTAAGTATAGTAAGATTTGTTTGTCTCACCTTATAAGCTCCTTCTCCCTCTTCCCCCGTAAGAGAGACATAGATGGATTAAATTGATTAGTGCTTAACCCTGTTAAGACCTATGATTGATACAGAGGGCTATAGCCCCTGGCATTTTCCCAAAGTGAAGGCATTGTATTTACTTTTAAAATTAGACTGAAGCTTTGATGCTGTGTGTGATAACATCTAAGTTCAAGTTAGTTGCATAAAGGACTTGGGCAGATGTGCCAATCCCTCACATTACAAAACAAGAATGATCACTGATAGAATTCCCTGGTGCTTAGAGTAGGGGTGTCAAAGTAGTTTCATACAGCCGGCTTTTTTGGCACTTGCTAAGGGCTGGAAATGATGTCATTAATAAGCAGGTGATGACCAGAAATAAGCATTTTTTTCCTCATTTAGGAACTTATTACAGGTATATTACCCCTTTTTTGGACATCAAAAATACAGACTATTCTTGTTTTCGGTAGCGTGAACACTAGAAGGTTTTGTACTCATTCCCATGTACAGTGCAGGTACAGGCTGTGAGTTCTACAGTGGCGTTTCTACAGGGATGGCAAAGCTCTAAGTTTTGCAAGAAGCCTTACCTTGCAGTGGAGATTACTCCTCTCCTGCACCGTTTTAGTCAATCTTGGCGTTGCTTACTGGCTACAGCAGCAAGGGAGAGGAGGGATTTACACGACAGGGTAAGGCTTCCTGCAACACTTAGAGCTTTGCCATCCCTGTAGAAACGCCTCTGGAGTTCTATAATCTGTTCTGTGGTGTGTATCCATACAGACATTGTTGAAAAATAACGGTAACAATTTTCAACAAAGTCTGTACAGATACACAGCACAAAACAGGTTACAGAACTCACAGCCTGTACCTGCACTGTACAGGCATTTCTCATTATAGTCATGCAATTATTATGAAATCCAGTCAAATATGAAATCCAAACATCTTCCTATCCCAAGCAGTCCAGATAAGGACTCAGATACTCAGCCTGTAGTTGCAAATGACATTAGAGAAAACCTTGATATTTTCAAGATATGGGAGAGAGCTGCCAAATTACAAGAGCTGCCCTTTCAGCAGTGCTGCTTCTGCTCAGGCAGAAGCACCTTAGCAACTGAGAGCAACTGATCTGTAAGGTGATGCCCAGGCAGAATTGGTCCTGTTTTTAATCATTCTATGATTTGGGGCTGGGGAGATATTGGGGGAAGGGAGAAACGTGACTTTGGGGGTAATGGCGGTGGCTAAATTTTAGATTTGTGGTACAATCGCATGCATGCCTACTCAGAACTAAGTCCCATTGTCTCCAATGGGTCTTACTCCCAGGTAAATCTGTACTGTATAGAACAATTGCAGCCTCAATCCTGTTTGGGAGGAACCAGCTGCAAACATCCTAGTCGTGTGCCAAGGCTGCTTACCCTCTGGCAACATCGCCTGCAAAGGGGGCGCTCGCGTTTGGATTGACGCCTCTTGCCAAGGCGCAGCGAAGGAGTTGCTGTTTGCTATCGGTCGTCCTGGGCAGGCACACGTGCAATTAATCGCTGCCTCGTTCCATGCGATTTCAGTTTATTTATGCGCTTGCAGCGCTTCTTTTTCCCCTCCCCCGCTCCCCCCGCTCTTCCCTCTTCAAAGCAGTTCCTTTGAACCTAAGCAGATTACCGAAGGCGCGTGAAGGGCACCGCGAGCTCGCCACCGCCGCGTTGGCTTCGAGGAGGAGATTTGGCTCCAAAATAGGACGCTAAGCCGCCTTGCGCTTATTTACCTAGGCAGCAGCGCGAGCGCCCGGCACTGCCGGCCAGAGCAGGCTCCGGCTGCGCGCTCCCTCCGGACAGGAGGCAGGAAACGAGCGAACAGCCGGGAAGCCGAGAGGAAAGGAAGCCGTCGCTGCAAATATGGAAGCGCCTGAGGAGGAGCCGTGAAAAGAAGCGCTTTTTGTCAGGGCCCAGGTTTTCTCCCCCCACTTCTGTTTCTCTCCTTGGTTTCCATGACAGTCGTTAGGTAACAGAAACCTTGAATTTGTCTCCCACAATGCTCTGGAGAAAGAAGGGCGGGTGGCGGCCCCGGCGACGGGAGAGGAGAGGTTGCTCCAGCCGCCAAACCGCGGAGTTTTGACTCCCGAGAACTCGCTGCGCCCAGCATTCCAAGCTCCCAGGATTACCCGTCGGAGTCTTCGCTCGCCCTGCTATTGCGCGCCCTGTTTGGGTTAACGAGGGGGTGTGGTTTACTCCCCCCGCCTTTTTTTTAATCACCGTCCGCGCTTTTTTTTTTTTTTCCAAGGAAAACCTTGGCTTTCTCTCTCTCTCTCTCTCTCTCGATCTCAGCTGGTTTCACAAGCCACAATTCTGGTTTGTTTGTTTGAAATTTAAACCTGACCACGCAAGGATATGAACGATTGTACAGGTGAGCAATTCGGCGGGAGCGCAGCTCGAAGGCGTCCAATCAGGCTCTGGCAACCTGCAGCCCTGTCAAAATGCCCCTCCAGCAGATCTCTGTAGTCCCAGCGCGGGAGACGGCTAGCAATGGGAGAAGTTCAATGGGCAGAAACAAAGAGAAGAACAAGGAAGTCGAGGTAAGAGGAGGAGGAAGAAGAAGGCTTCTTCGAATGCAACTACGGGGCAAACAATGCTTCCAAAGCACCGAATGAAGGGGGAGGGGATTGATGGAATAATAGCCTTGTGGGTTCAGCGGCAGGAATTAGGCTGCACATGGTTGCGGCATGCTGAAATGCAATCTTTCTGCTCGTGCCTCGATTGCATGCAAGCTACTATGAATGCATCTCTGGATTACTGGAACGAATGAACGCTGTGCATGTATAAGGGCATGGTGGTGGAAGAGGGTGCACGTTTTTCAGTGCTGTCTGTGATTCTTCAAAGATATTGTTTTAGGAGGGTGTATATGGAGGGTGGTACATGGTCCACTGACTTCAGCAAACAATGGGCATTGTTCTTCCTGTACTTTCTCGGATGGCATGCTAAAAGACAGCTGTGCTTTTTGGTACTGGGGAGGGTGCGTTTTGAAAAAGGGAATAACATATAAAGATCCTTTTTTAACATGGAAAAAACAATAGCAGAGTGGTTCAACCCTCCACTCCATGTGCATGCACAATCTGTGCACCTGTGTTTCAGGCAATCTTTTGCTTAGTCTCCATTTCTGTGTAAAACCCATCTGTTTTGATTCATTCCATTGTTATCTGTTGTACTGGAGGGAAAAATGGTTATTAAAAAGCAGCTATTCTGAATAAGAAATTCTGGGATTCTAAACGCAAACATTTGCATCATTTCTTCAAAAGTGTTTTGCATGGCAGAGATCCCAGTTTGCCTAGGAAAGGTATGCAGACTTCTTGCTTAATGGCTTTGATGGTGTCTGGAAATGTACTGTACTGTAGCTACGAAGCCATTGGGTTCCTTTTAAAAACGTTGCCTTGTAAACATTCCTAATTAACCTTACACACGCTTTCAGTTGTAATAATGGTGCTTGAGAAGAATACAAATTGGAATATTTGAAGGTTTGGCAAGGGGAACTATACAGTACAGTACTGCATTTTCCCCAAACTGTTGTGCTGGTTTCCAGTAACTCTCTTTTTCATAGTTGTGTATAACCTCTTTTCTAATTCAGATGGAACCAGCTCATTCATATGCAATTTGCTTAGATGAAAATGGCTGAGACCCTTATTCAAGCTTGGCAATTGGCTCATGACTAATGTAGTGATGATTACAACCTTCTTTTCAACTCCAAACGTTCTCCTATGTTGTTCTTCTCAGGAAATATAATTTAGTTTTTCCCAAAACAAATGAGTTCTCTGATGGTATCAAACATGCGGCTGAAAAGTGCAACGTATCAGATTAGTTTTCCTTGTTGGGATTAACTTTAAAGTGAATGTATTTAGGAGAAGGAACTCATAAATATGAAAATTGAGGGGGGAGTATAATACTGGCAGAGGAATGACTTAACTGCATAATTCTCACTTACGTAAGTAATGCATTAGTCTGATATCCACCAGCTATATTTACATATTTGGGTGAGGCAACTAGTTGTTAGCCAAATCTCATTATATAAACACACAAAAAAGAAAGCTTTACTTTCTTTACTGATTTTTTTTTACCTACTCCATTTTGAAAGGTTTTGTCATATGAAATGCTAAGTTGCATTTAATTTGGAACCCTGAATTGCTTTTTTTGAATGCACTGTATTTCAAGACCCCATTACATGGTGGGTTGATAGACTCTTCAGTATGATTAAGAAACCATAATACAGACTAAATATATATTAAAAAAGGTTAATTAGCTCCTTTCTGCAAGGAGAAGAAGAATTTGATGGAACATCAGCTAAAATGTGCATAGCAAGACTGTATTCTGTTATGTAGAATCTGTCACTGGTTCATAATTGTGCACTCACTTTACTCCTCCTGTACACTCTAGGAAATGCATTCCCAATGCAACAGTGTTAATGGTGAGCATCTCATAAGTTGGTGAAGGCATTGTGCAACTCTTCTGTGAAGTGTTTTACAATCCTGAACAGAGGCTATTCCATAAATGTGCTGCCTAGATCAGCAATGTACTTAAGCAAACTGTCCAGGATTATTAGTTGGGGAAGGATGACAATGCAGTTTTGTGCAGCGCCTAGTGGTTTTTGACCATTTAATGTACACTCATTTTGAGTCGCCAAATGTACACTCAAATGAATTGCCAAAGCTTACTCTCCTCCTCCCTCTGTTTTTGGAAAGACCTTTTTGTTTACCCTTGCAGTCCTTAATAAAGGTGTGGATTTATTATATCCAAGTTGTTAGTTGGAACTCTTTCAATTTTTCATGCATTCCAGAGTTGGGATCATTTTAGTGGATCTAATCGAGTAATCAGTAACAGTCTTCTTAGCTATTTTTTCTTTAGCAGTGTCTGATTGAGAGCGCAGTCCAAGCCCCGAACTAGGAATATGCAGGCTGATAGGCCTGCCCCATATCCAGCCTGGGGTTAGGATTGGCTGGGCACAACCTTGGGCAAGGAGAATACATCTTCCTTTCCCCCAGTAATGTGCAGAGGCTACTCGGAACTGCGCTAGCAAAAGCGCTGGAACAACTCCAAATGGATTAGGGCTGACCAGGCTGGGGACATTTGGATCTGGCCCAAGTCCTGGATCTTGTCCCTCCTCCCTGGGCTGGTCTACCCATGGGTTCACGCCTTCCCCTTGCCCTGATCTGCCTTCCTGCCATCCCATTCTGCATCCCCAAACCCCCACACTGATTGAGCTTGGCCAGCCTTACCTTTGCACTACCAGGCCTGAGTCCAGGTTGCAGAGGCCAGCACACATTCATGTGCTAGACCTTCTCCTGTTACGTCAGTGCAAATGCACTTTATGGTGCGTTTGTGGCACAGTTGTCCCTTGTGCCGGCCCAATCTAGGGCTTGGATTGCGCCCTGAATATTTCTGTAGTTTGACTCTGTGTTATGGATTCCTCAAATAAATACTTGCTATTACTATATGATCAGATGCTGTATATCATTTTGTTTTTTCAAAATATGGGGCTTGAAGCTGAGAAATAGTGGTTTAATCCAAGTTGTCTCTTAGAGCGCAATCCTAACCGACTTCCCAGCATTGACTTAGTTGTGCCAATGGGGCATGTGCTGCATCCTGCAGTAGAACAGTGGTTGCAGAGGCCTCCTCAAGGTAAGGGAAGGTTTATTCCTTTTCCTTGGAGCTGCATTGCCCTTAATCCGGTGCTGGAAAGTTGGTTAGGATTGCGCCTTTAATCTGTTGGCATGCTGGGCTTGATGATAAATTCTCCTTGTTCCATGTCTTCCATTCTTCTTCTTTGGTGCACACCAAAAGACTCCGGTACATAATCAACCAAAAGCATTAGTTGCTCGCCAATAAAAATGTAGTAGTAGAAATATTGAAATGTAGTTCATTATTTCTGGCTGTTTTAATTATTGATAAATAATTATAGGGAAAGGACATTCAGTGTTTTGAGTAATGAAAGTTGAATGGTCTGGCCATTCACAGCATGGTAGGGGGTTAATTGTTAACTTGAAGTGGTGTTAACAAAATTCGCTGGTACAAGTCTTCATGGATCCATGGTGCAGGATTGGTTCCAGGAAGGGGTCTAGGATTTGGTGACTGCCGCTGCCACTTAACTCGTGCCCTTCCTGGACCCTGTTCAACCTCCTTGCCCTGTCGCTGTCTTGTTCGCCCTCTCCCACCCCTGCGGTGCCCTCCCACAACCCTGTCCTGCCTCCCTCACTGTCTTACTTGCCTTGTTGGGTAGCTCATGATCCCCCCAACATTCATGGGAATGTTTCAGCCTTCCTATTAGCACTCTAGCAGTGCTGTACTTTGCATGCTGCCAGAAGTGCTTTTAAGCAGGTAGCCCTGTCGGAATGCTTCTTCCACCATCGCTACGAGGCCAGAGGATTGGGCTGTGAAGCTGTGATTGGAAAGTTTCTGCTTTGAAGTTCATCTTTGTCATGAATCTGTTAGATGAGCTAGAAACTCTCAACTGCAATATCAATTGAAGAACGTACTTTACAGAGTCCTTACAGTTTACTGACCTACATTTCAGGGTTACAGCAAGATCATGTACTTAAACACTTCAGGCAATCTGAGCATAAATGCTACATAAATTTTAAGTAATGGTATTATTTATTATGCTGTGTTGCAGTTTACTGAGCCATGTCTTTGTCCTTGAAATCAGGTTGACCAATGTGTAAAATATATGATGTGGCCCTCTTACTGAAAAGTTTGGAGACCCCTATATAGAGCATTTTTTTGATTAATTGCTCCTAACTTCAGTTTAGTTCTGGTCCTGGTCCACCTATGGGATTTCCTTTTAGCTATTTGGCAGAATAATGACACTTCAGCAATACCTTCAATACTGTGAGGGTTACATTCCTGGAAAGTCGAGTGCTATGTGAAACAGCATAGTAGGTCATCGCTGATGATGAAGCAGGAAACTGGTGCTTATTGGTCCTGTCCTACCCAGGATGCATTGCTCTAATTGACTACAATAGTTGCGAATCACACCCAGGGTGAAGAGTGTGGTAATGAAACAGCACTAAAGGAAGTGGCATTGTGGGACATATTACTGTATATAAATGGCAGTGGTTGTAAACTGTGCCATTCAGTTTTCTTATGAAAAGCTGATTATACCATTCTGAGTAGTGTATTGATGGTGGCTTGAATAGGAGTATTGATTTAAAAGTTGCTGCCATTCCTGGAACAAAACTATAAAAGCCTTATCAGTATCCATCTAGTCATCATCTTCAAAATTCAAACTGGTGAGGCTAGTTACTTGACACATCTGTTTTGCAATCTGTGTGGAAAATGTTATGATCTGTTTTTGGAATTCGGTGACATGAAATGGAGTTTATCCAATTTGTTCCAGTTCTGGAGTTTAAAACCAGAAGTTTAGTACAATCCCACTGCAAGATTAATTTTTCTGCCACAAAGATGAAGGGAATATATTTCTTTCAAAAAATGTGCAGTCTGGCTTGTACAGGTGTGCCCCAATATCCACTGATTCAGTATTCACTGTTTCAGTTATCCACTGATAGTGGATACTGGGACACCTATTTAAAAGTTAGGGGAACATCAATGGTTTTGCTGCGACAAGGTTAAGAAAAGATTGTTTAATGTTCCCCTATCTTTAAAAAAAAAAACCCACCCCCAGTATCCACGGTTTCAGGTATCCACAGAAGGATCCGGAACGGAACCCCAGCAGATACCAGGGTATGCCTGTATATCAAATTTAGAGCACAATACTAAGCTGGAGTTTGGCCGACACAAGGGCCACCGTAAAGCACGTATGGACCAATCTTGGTGTCAGGGAGGATGGCGCACCTCTGTGTGCTGGCCACTCTGATTCTTAGAGTGGTCCAAACATACTTTATGGTGGCCTAAGTGTGCCGGCCTAACTCCAAGTTAGGAATGTGCTCATAATGTTGCTTCATGGCCATTTACAATCCCAAAGTCTGAATTTTCTGGAAGATTGGAGTTTCCTCTGATGCATGGCATGGAGATATAATTATTAAAAAAATACATTGATATGTTACTATAAGGCTGCAGTCCTTTGAACGCATACCTAAGAATTATTGGGTCTCTTAGCTTGTTGAACTCAGTGGGGCTTGTCCTATTGAATTCTTTAAAAAAAACAACTGTAATCCAGAAATGCACTCTGTATGTCTCTAAAAGTATTACAAGATGATCTTCTAGCATGAGTTAAACAGAAGTTGATTAAGCTTCATAAGTATATCAGAAAAAAAACCCTGCTGGTTCAAGGCCAACCTAGTTCAGTGGCCCATCAGCTGCCTTTGGGAAGCCCAACAGGCATGCTTCTTTCTTGCCATATGTTCCCTGCAACTGGGATTGCTATGGCTTTCTGGAGGGCTTTCTGAGCCTGTGACCTTCTCTGCAGCCCCCCCCCCCCCATGCCTCAGAACTGCTGTAAAAAGAAGAACCGGAAACTGGAAATTTTTTTAAATAGCAGTTTGGAGGCGCAGGGAGGGCTGCAGAGGGGGTCACAGGTTCCCTGAACTGTCCAGAGAGCCGTAGCGATCTCCAGAGCACGAGATGTAGACTGATGGTTGAGCTGGTACTGCCTGAAGCTAAGCAAGAGAATCTGTGGTCGGTTTTTGGATGGGAGACAGAATGCCAGGCTGTGAAAAGCTGCAATACCTGTTGTGGCAGAACATAGTGACTGTGGAGCTGATTAGCCATTGTGGGAATGTGTGAGAAGGCCAGCCGGCAAAAGAATGGAGTACAAGCTTGAGGTCCTGTCCAGGAGGATGCGTGTGGCCTCGGCAGGCCTCAGAAGTTAGGCTCTTTTGCCCTGATGCACATCACTTTATACTTAAAGCATATTGCTATTGTATATACAACTGAATATAGCCAAGAATTCAAATCCCTGTTTGGTCATGAAGTCTGTTGCTCCTTAGCCATGAGTTACATCAGGAGATGGCTCTGGTCAAAGGTCCTCTTGATGAGACGAACCCCTGAACCTATTCAGTGGCGGGGGCTTTAGTGCAGGTCTTTGCCCCAGGAACCTCATCAACCCAATGCTGACACATCTCTCGCTGTAACCTTTTTCATAAGGTGACTGTGAGGATAAAATGGTATTACCAGGGGTGTCAAACCTGTTTCATGTAGTGGGCCAAAATAGCATTCTCGGCACCTATAGAGGGCTGGAAGTGACATCATAAAGCAGGAAGTGATGTCATTTAGCAATGAGGACTAGAAAAAAAGGACTTAGTTCTCACATAGAAACTCATAATCTGCAAAAGACAGAAGAGAAAATGTGCAAATCTTGATCATATTGCCAAGATATAGGAGAGCCAATTATCACACGGTCTTCCCTTTCATCAGTGCCACTTCTGCCACAGCATCATTTCTCAGCTCAGCAGTGGTTTGCAAAGTGACAACTCAGCAGAAATGGCAATGCTGAAAGTGTAGACTATGATAATTGGGCTATCCCAGCTTCTTCCTCTCTCAGCCCTCTGGGTCTCTCCCTTTCTTTGTACCTTTTCTTGCTTTCTGACGCATTCTTTCATCTCTCCCTTCCAGAGCCTCAGCAGAAACAGCGCTGCTAAAAGGGCAGTGTTGGGATAGCCCAATTATAACAGAGGTAGGATAAAGAGCTTCCAGGGGCTGTATCTGGTTCATGGGCCTTACGTTTGACACCCCTACCCTATATGCTGCTTTATGATTCATAGAGGAATAGTAATATTCAACTGTCATAATAAAAAAGCTGGTATTTTGTGTTGGAGCTTGGTGTGCTCCAGTAAGTAACACTGAGCTATAAACTGGGATTTCTTCACTTTGGATCCTGCCTCTGATGTTGAGGCTGCAATCCTGTAGCCTTGGGAGTAAGCCCCATTGAACGCAGTGGGACTTACTTCTGAGTAGATATCTGAGTAGATATGCATAGGATTGGTGCCCTTAGGGGCCCAATTCTATCCAACTGTCTAGCACTGATGAAGGCACAATGCAGCACCAAGGTAAGGAAACAAATGTTCCCTAACCTTGCGGAGGCGTCCATTATTTCCTCCCCACTGCAGGATGTAGTGCACGTCCCATTGGAACAACTGCATCGGCACTGGAAGGTTGGATAGGATTGGGCCCTAGGTGACTCAGGCAAGCCACTTCCTCCTAGCTTCTCAGCAGCAATATGGGGATAATAACACTGACTACTTTACAGGGCTGTTGTAAGGGTTCCACTGAGATAATACATGTGAGAACAAAATGCACACTCAAACTGCAATGCACATTCAAATATTATTAGTCTTTTATTTCCGATTCAATAATTAGAAGTGATTATCTGGTCTAAAAATAAATATGCTAAAATTTTGTTTCCTCTGTTGAAAAGCTTAATTTTCGAATTAGAAACTTTTATCAATTGTAGCTATGCATTTTTAGTGCACTTTTATCACTTTATTTACTCTTTCATGAGATAACATTGATTTTGAAGCTGGCAGATTTATGTGCAGAAAGATATCCTACAACATGAATAATTTCAGCACATTGGACAGCAATCAAGGTTCATTGTGATTGTTCTATCGATGTGTTTGTACTTAATGTTTAACGTTTCAAATTTTGAAAGCCTCAGGCATTCTGCATTTTTCCTCTCTTTATGAAAACAAGAAGAACTTAAATGAAAAGTGATTGGGAAATTGCCAGCTTTATTATGGTAACTGAAATAATTTGCATAGAATAATTCATAAAAATGACTTCATATCAGGTAGAATTTGAAAAATGTATTTTGAGGCAGGAAACTGGAGAAAGCAAAATGAGTGGTAGTTACTTGACCTTTTCCTTGTTAAATGTGCCAGAAGCTGTCTGTCCCCTTCTGATCATTTTGAAATGTGAGTGGTTCCCAAAGGGTTCCAAAAAGCTGTTCAGCAATTGGTGTTAGATGTTCCCTTCAGAAGGAACATCTTCAGATAATTTTTTTAACTATTGTGTGTGCCAAATTTAATTTTAAAATGACAATGAAAAAAGCAAACCAAAAATCTGGAGCATCATTCAAAGCCTAGGAAACATAACTATATGAAACTGAAACATTGCCATATAAGTACCATAAGTACCCTTAAGTATCATAACTCTTTTGCTTTTCACCTCCTGCCCTTCTGTTGTCTCTTGTGTCCAAGTTTAGAATGTCATCCCCTTGAGGCAGGGACCTGTCCTTTCACTCTTTGTCAAGTGCCTGTGCACTTGTGGTCTGGGCCCTCATTCAGCTGCCTGCGCTGGCTTAGTCGGCTGAGCTACAGCCTGTTCCTTTTCCCATGGGCAGCAGCTGTCCTCTCTCTCCCAGGCCAGGAGAGCGAAGCGCCCATGGCCACTTGCTGCCCATAGGAGTTTTGGCCATTCTGCCACCTCCCCTCCAAGCCTCCCAGCTCACCAACTGCCCGCTGTTTCTGCTGCCGCCATCCAGCTGTCCAGGTGAGTGCCTTTCTCGGGTGCTGCTGATGGGGAGACACTCCCCTGTACAACAGAATCGGTTAGTAAATAAAAGGTTTACAATAAGTATGGGTTAAAAAATTTAGTTACAATAAAAAAAACCAACTGTCCCCAAATGCAGTCCCATACCATGGTAGCATCAATATAGTAAAAAAAAAAATACATGTTGAAATGAATGAGACCCACCTGAAATTGGCTCATGACTCCCTGTGTGCATCCCACAGATTGAGAAACACTGTTCTAAGTTAATCATTTTATAGCGCAATCCTAACAATTGCTAATGTTGGTGCGCCAGCAGCTGCATTGGCAGTATCCATCGCAAATGTGCTGTAAAGCACGTTTGCGATGACTCGGTGTCTGCAACACTGGCAGGAAGGCCTGCTGTGTCCTGCCGACATTGCATCCAGACCCCTGGCTGCTGGTGAAAGTGAGTAAAGTACCCAGCCCTGCAGGAGCTGGAAGATAGTGGAATGGTGGTGGGGAGGAGGCATTTCTGGGTGGGGGAGGGTGAATCATTGGCCTGGGAGGGCTTGGGATTGGCAGACGAGGTCTCTGCTTTATCCTAACCCCTGTCCTGGGTTTGCAAGCCCAACATAAGGCTTCGCAGACTTGTGCCAGCGAATTTGCTGGCGCAGGTCCAAATAGCGCCATTGAGCAGGCTGGCACGCGACAAATGTTCCCTTATCCCAAGGAGTCCTCCAACCTACTCCTCACCTGTCCTGGATATAGTGTAGGCCACTCGGCCCAACTATACCAGCGTAGGTTATCCCCCATCAGGTTAGCCCCCATGCTAACCTGCGCAGGTTAGCTGCCCATCTGCCCCCAAATTTTCAATACCAGAATAAACATAATCTCCTTTTATTTATGCAAAGGAGTGTTGCAACATAAGATATGCCATTAATTAGCTCAGTTAAAGTTTTCAAGGTTTTGCAGTTTACTGTTGCTAGGCTCAACGTCAGAGCTTCACTTGTATTGTAGTTTTTCTTTTGTAGCTGATCTCCATTTAGGAATGTATCAGTGTGATTATTAATCAGTCAGCCACTCTGTAGATGTACGTCAGTGATCTTTCCTCTAATTTTATTACAAGCTGAGTGGAAATAAGTAGGCTTCAGTATCATTGTTCTCATTAAGGCTCAAAAAGTCACTGCACAAAACCCATCCATAGAAAAGCAGTGAAAGGTGTAGTACCAAGGTTAGTCATATGTTGCAAATGAACACTTAACGCTTTACAATTATAGTACCATGCATTAGGAGGCAGACATCCAGCACTAGTTAGGCTGTTGCTTAGCCTGTTAAGCCTTTCTGAACTGCAGTACACTTCATTGGATGTATAAACTCATACAGAATCCATTCATGAGAAAGGAAATGGAAGCTCACTTATCCAACTGCAGAGTCAAATTGCGCCACTGAGTGGAAGTGCAATCTGGAGAAAGTTTATATTCTCATACATTATTGCAGAGGTTCTCAAACTATTTCGTACCAAGACCCACTTTTTAAAAAGGAATATCTTTATGAGGAGAGAAAGGGTGGAAACATAGCTGCCTTGGAAGAGGGCAGTCATATGAAGTAAACACACATGTAGCTCCATGGCAAGGATTTGAGTCCAAGTGAGGACATCCATCAGCTGGAAGGAGCCCTTATGCCAGAGGAGGCACTGGAGGCACTTCCCACAAGGGAAGCCTAATTACAGTCGGGGCAAACGGGAGTACTGGTAGCTTACCTTACAGTGAAACATACTCGGAACATTTGAGTATGCCAAATGTGTTTGAGTGTTTGAGTGTCAAATGTGAACATTTGAGTGTTTGCCAAAACGGGGGGGGGGGAATAACATTTCCTCAGTAAAAACCTAGAAGGAAAATACTATGGGGAAAAAACTTGCAAAGTAAGTAAGTTTTGGGAGAAACTAGTTATACAAACAAGACTTCATATTATTTGGTAGAAATGTGATAAACAGCATCACAATTGATTATTTGCAGATGTGTAAATGAGGTACTGATATTCCTCCTGCCAACCTAGCAGTTCGAAAGCACCTAAATGCAAGTAGATACACTTTGGTGGGAAGGTAACGGCGTTCCGTGCACTACGGCGTATAGTCATACCGGCCACATGACCACGAAAGCTTGTCCTTGGACAAAACGCCGGCTCTCCAGGCTTTGAAATGGAGATGAGCACCGACCCCTACAGTCGGTCACGACTAGACCATTCGGTCGTGGGGAAACCTTTACCTTTAAATGAGGTACAATAGCTTTATTCTGGTTGTAATAGTGAACTAAGGGCACAAGCCTATTCTGCCTACTCAGTTGTAAATCTTAGTGTGTTCAGTGGGGCTTACTCCTAGGAAAGTGTGGATAGGAGTGCAGCCTAAATGTAATTGTCAGAATGTCAGTCAGGAATCATAGCTCTGTGTGTGATATGTAAACCAGAGATAGATAGAACATCTGGCAACTCAGGATTAGCGACATGGTATATTTGTGAGTTGATAAAAGAGACGTAGGATCTGTAGAGTATAAGGATCATTTGTAGGGATGACCATGAGAGCTAGCAATAGCAGCAGCTGAAATCATAGCACTTCCATCATGTGACATGATGTCCTATTCATGTCCTACACTGTTGCATGATGCCACATCCAGGTACATCCAGGATGTCTGTCTCTGGAGGACCTTTGTGAGTTCCCCACTGAGATGACATGCTCTGAAACATGTTTCTGAAATGACCTACTTGCTCTTCTAAAACTGGAAACAGTACAGAAACTGTAAGAACAGAAATTGTGTGAAGCAGAAAGGAATGTTGCTTCTCGTTATCAACAGTTTAAAACATACACTTTATTTTCACCAGACTACCTGGAATAGATGAATGTGAAAATAAAGTTGTCTTTAAATGTTGCATCATTACAGTTTACTCATTCTTAACCCCTTTGGCAATGAATCTTTACCATTTACAAGATTAAAACATCCCCTGCTGTAGCAGTTTGGTATGAAGAGTTATGGAGGGAAAATGAGCTAGTTTTTCAAGATACACAGAATAACTTGGGTTTCTTATATGGCAAATATTTAAATCCAAATGGAGTATTTTGCACCTCATATTAAGAACTTTGTAGAGGTTGTTGCAGTAAGAAATGGAACAGAAGGTTAATGAGAATTACCATAGAGTGATCTGTAGCCCAATTCTACTAGTCTACTTATAAGTAAATCTCACTGAGTTCAGTCAGTTACTCCCACGTTCATAGGATTGTAATCCAGCTCTTAAGGTTTTATGTATATGAATGCTGGGCAAGTTGCAATCCTATCCAATCCTATGCTTTATTTGAGCTTTCTGAACTCAGTGGGGATTTCAAAATTTCTGAGGATCCATTTAAAGAAAAAGTCCCAACTATTTGTAAAACACTTTGAAGTACAAAATGTTGTTCTAAGTGATATCTTTGTTTAAACTTTGTTGAGAATGCACAAAAAATCAAAATCCAGTAGTAAACTGTAGAATTTATTGCAAGTTAAAAACATGAAAAACCATGTGATTACAGTTAACCCACTTTCAGTTAAATACAACTTTTTTCTTTGATGTCAGAAAAAGGTACAATACTTTTTGTATTCAAGAATAGATTCCTGTGTGCAAAAAATACACACAAGTAGCAAATTTGGCAGAACCCATTCAAGCTGCAGCCTGATAAAGACTTGGTTTTCATGAATGTGGATTTTGCCAGGGAAGTGCTCGTTATGATTTATGCTGTGTAATGTACTTGGGAATTGGCTCATAAATACAGGAAGGACAATAAAGATTAGACAATAAAGATTGGACAATAAAGACAATAAAGACAATAACACAAAGCTAGCCCAAACAAAACACCACCATCTTACTTCTAAAAAGATACATGCTCCAAAGAGTGTAGAAGCCAAAGCTTCTGCTTGTCTACTTCTGTTGGATAAGTTTTAATTAATGTTGCCTGAGGACAGAATTTTTGAAGGTGAATGACCTACTCCTTACTTGTTTGCTTCTTTCCCGACATGGATTATAAAATCGATCCTGCTTTTTGCAAAATCTCTACTGATAATTCTGGTGAATACATTACGGTATATCATTAGAAAGAGGAGATGATTCCTCCTAGGCTGATGAAAGCAGCAATTTAACCCCCTATTTTTAAAAAGGGCCTTTGCTCCCAAGTTATTTGCATAATTACGGGCAGGTATCAAATTTGTGAATGAATACATAATATCTCTTTTCCTTTCGAACATCTGTGCAACTTCTGGGACTGACTTTTGGATGAAGCTGCCTTTTTGCAAAGCATTTTCAAATGAAGAGAGTTGAGTCGTAAGTGCAATGGGGGGATTTGAGCAGGGATCGCTACTATCCATGATTTTGGGTAACCACAGTAGCAGCAGGAACATACTGTATTCCCTGCGGACATGGGGGAATGCCTGTACAAATTCTGAATGAAATCTGGTTCTTGGTTTTAGAACTCCATTCACTCCTCAGTGGTCACCATACCTCATAATGCTTTCTTTTTTGTATTATTTTGTGAAGCTAACTTTAATCTTAAGCAAAAATCCATTCACTCGAAAAGCACGATTATGACATAGCATATGTAATAACAGTTATAAATACTTATCATAGGTGAGCATGTTTTTTAGTCATGGCAGTGTATGTGTATCCACAGTGCATATATATACACACTCAGCAAGAATTAAATCCTTTTCATATTTCCTTTGGCTTCAAGTTAAAAACAAGACAGATGATTACACTAAAAATGTTAATTAGCTACAGTGGTGTAAAATTATGCATAGCATAGAAGCTGAGACTTGCCAAATTATAGCTCCCTCATAAAGTGTAAGTGCCACACTGTGTATTTATAAATTAAGAATTCCATCACTGTTCTATAATTTGCCATTAACCATTTAGAAAACCATCATAAATTGCAGTGCTTTAGGTTTTAAGTTTCTGTTTTTTGCTTAACCTTGTTAATATTGCCTTGTGTAATGCATTAAACAGGCTCTTCATAGTACATAACAAATGATACATCCTACCTTTAATCCAGCAACATAATCCCTTCCACAAATATTTTACCTCTATAAGTTTTTTTTAACAGTCACGTTGGCAGCATGAACTTGAGCCATTAGAATTTGAATAGGGTCAAATTCTATCCAGTTTTCCGGAGCTAGTGCAGCCGCAATGCAGCCCCAAGGTAAGGGAAAAAATGTTCCCTTACCATAAGGGAACATAAGTGATCCCTTTCATGGATCACTGCCTTGTCGTGGCAAAGGGGCTTGAGTAGTTCAATGAAGCTGTGAGCTATGCTGTGTAGGGTCACTCAAGATGGACAGGTCATAGTAGAGAGTTCTGACTAAACGTGATCCGCTGGAGAAGGAAATGGGAACCCACTCCAGTACTCTTGCCAAGAAAACTGCATGGATTACAAAACTAAAAGGCTAAACGATATGACACTGGAAGATGAGACCCTCAGGTCGGAAGGTGTCCATTATGCTACTGGGGAAGAGCAGAACACGAGTACTAGTAGCTCCAGAAAGAGTGAAGTAGCTGGACCAAAACCGGAAGGAAGCTCGTGTCTGGAAGTGAAAGGAAAGTGCGATGCTGCAAAGAACAATACTGCATAGGAACCTGGAACATCAGATCTATGAATCAAGGTAAGCTAGACGTGGTCAAATGTGAGATGTTAAGGCTGAACATCGACATCATGGGAGTTAGTGAACTAAAATGGACAGGGATGGGAGAATTTAATTCAGATGACTATTACATATATAATACTATTGTGGGCAGGAATCCCTTAGAAGAAATGGAGTAGCCTCCATAGTGAACAAGAGAGTGAGAACAGCAGTACTAGGGTATAACCTCAAAAATGATAGAATGCTTTCCATTCGGATCCAAGGCAAACCTTTCAACATCACAGTAATCCAAGTCTACGCCCCAACCACTGATGCTGAAGAGGAAGAAATTGACCGTTTCTATGAAGACCTAGAACAGCTTCTAGAATTAACACCCAAAAAAGATGTCCCTTCTCATCATAGGGGATTGGAATGCTAAAGTAGGCAGTCAAGAGGTAATAGGAGTAACAGGCAAGTTTGGTCTTGGAGTACAAAATGAAGCAGGGCAAAGACTGATAGAGTTTTGTCAGGAGAACACATTAGTCATAGCAAACACCCTTTTCCAGCAACACAAACGGCGACTGTACACATGGACTTCACCAGATGGTCTACATCGAAATCAGATTGATTACATTCTTTGCAGCCAAAGATGGAGAAGTTCTATACAGGCAGTAAAAACAAGACCTGGAGCTGACTGTGGCTCAGATCATGAGCTTCTTATTGCCAAATTCAGGCTTAAACTGAAAAAAGTAGGGAAAACCACTAGGCCCTCCACGTATGACCTAACTCAGACCCCATACGAATATACAGTGGAGGTGACAAATAGATGTAGGGGCTTAGATTTGGTAGACAGAGTGCCTGAAGAACTTTGGACGGAGGTCTGTAACATTGTACAGGAGGCAGCAACTAGAACCATCCCAAAGAGAAAGAAATGCAAGAAGGCAAAGTGGCTGTCTGACCAGGCTTTACAAATAGCTGAGGAAAGAAAGGAAGCCAAAAGCAAGGGAGAAAGGGAAAGATATACCCAACTGAATGCAGATTTCCAGAGAACAGCAAGGAGAGATAGGAAGGCCTTCCTCAATGAGCAATGCAAAGAAATAGAGGAAAACAACAGAATGGGAAAGACTAGAGATCTTTTCAAGAAAATTGGAGATGTCAAAGGACAATTTCGTGCTAAGGTAGGCACAATAAAGGACAAGAACGGCAAGGACCTAACAGAAGCAGATGAGATTAAGAAGAGGTGGCAAGAATACACAGAGGAACTCTACATAATAAGGCCGATCTCAATGTTCCTGATAACCACAATGGTGCGGTCACTGAGCTCGAATCTGACATCCTGGAGTGTGAAGTCAAGTGGGCTTTAGAAAGCCTCACTAACAACAAAGCTAGTGGAGGTGACAGCATTCCAGTGGAATTACTCAAAATCTTAAAAGATGATGCTGTCAAAGTGCTGCACTCCATATGCCAGCAAATTTGGAAAACCCAGTAGTGGCCACAAGACTGGAAAAGATCAGTTTACATTCCAATCCCCAAGAAGGGCAATGCCAAAGATTGCTCCAACTACCGCACCATTGCACTCATTTCACATGCTAGCAAGGTGATTCTCAAAATCCTACAAGCTAGGCTTCAGCAGTATGTGCATTGAGAACTACCCAACAAGCTGGTTTCCGCAGAGGCAGAGGAACTAGAGATCAAATTGCCAATGTTCGCTGGATCATGGAGAAAGCAAGAGAGTTCCAGAAAAACATCTACCTCTGCTTCATTGACTATGCTAAAGCCTTTGACTGTGTGGATCACAACAAACTGTGGCAAGTTCTTGAAGAGATGGGAGTACCAGACCACCTGATCTGCCTTTTGAGAAACCTGTATGCGGATCAGGAAGCAACAGTTAGAACTGGACATGGAACAACTGACTGGTTTAAAATTGGGAAAGGAGTACGACAAGGCTGTATACTGTCACCCTGCTTATTTAACTTATATGCAGAGTACATCATGAGGAAGGCAAGGCTGGATGATTCACAAGCTGGAATCAAGATTGCTGGGAGAAATATCAACAACCTCAGATATGCAGACGATACCACTCTAATGGCAGAAAATGAGGAAGACCTCAAGAACCTTCTGATGAGAGTGAAAGAGGAGAGTGCCAAAATTGGCTTGAAGCTCAGCATTTAAAAAAACTAAGATCATGGCAACCACTCCCATCACTTCCTGGCAAATAGAAGGGGAAGAAATGGAAGCAGTGACAGAGTTTATTTTCCTGGGCTCCAAGATCACTGCAGATGGTGACTGCAGCCATGAAATTAAAAGACGTTTACTTCTTGGGAGGAAAGGTAAGGCGAACCTAGACAACTTAATCAGAAGCCGAGACATCACCCTGCCAACAAAGGTTCGCGTAGTCAAAGCAATGGTTTTCCCAGTAGCAATGTATGGCTGTGAGAGCTGGACCATACGAAAGGCAGAGCGCCGAAGAATAGATGCTTTTGAATTATGGTGTGGGAGAAGACTCTTGAGAGTCCCCTGGACTGCAAGGAGATCCAATCGATCAATCCTCCAGGAAGTCAAGCCTGATTGCTCCCTGGAAGGACAAATCCTGAAGCTGAAGCTCAAATACTTTGGCCACCTGATGAAAAGAGAGGACTTTTTAGAAAAGACCCTCATGCTGGGAAAGATTGAAGGCCAAAGGAGAAGGGGGCGGCAGAGGATGAGATGGTTAGAGAGTGTCACCGAAGCAATGAGCATGAAATTGGGCGAACTCCGGAAGCTAGTGGAGGACAGGGAGGCCTGGCGTGCTGTGGTCCATGGGGTCGCGGACACGACCTAGCGACTGAACAACAACAACAACCATAAGAAGGCCTCCATGACTGCCTTCCCACTGCAGCACATGCCCTGTTGACACAGCTGCATCAGCGCTGGAAAGTTGGATAGGATTGGGCCCTTAGAGGACAATCCATTAATGGCCAGTGTTGTCCTGCCAGTAGAGACTAGAGATAACATGGGGGAAGCAGTACTGATCTCGGAAGGCTGTGTGTAGCCTTATGGGCTTGAGCTGGTAAGTCTATCTCAAAGGGTGTGTGGATTGGAATGGGCAGAACAACTTGCCTGCCTCAACCCCCCGCCCCTTTTTGGGATTGACATAGAGAAGCTGGGGTGGGTTTTGGTGACCCCAGGTTTGAGTCAGGTTGCAAACACCCAAGTGGGAAATGAAGGGTTTCCTGACTCCTGCAGGGTAGGTTCCTGCACTTTGGGAGGAGGGTGGTGAGCCCCTCAGTTAGGACCCACTGCTCATTAATTGAGGTGACTAAAGCGGCCTCTTCTTCCAAAGATTGTATTATTCATGGAGGGGTATATCTAGACAACGAGAGTGGATTCCAAAAATATTTACATATATTGCCGAATTCTCTATTTAGTGATATCAAATGTATCGTGGCTCTTACAATGGCATTCCTGGGAGGAGGGCTGAACATTGAGTTTTACAGGTGCCTGATCCTATGTAAAGCAGCCCCCTCACCTTCAGAGCCATTCGTGCTCGGAGAGCAAAGCTTCCAAGCTACAAATGGCTCTGGAGGCGAAGGGCACGGCCACATTATACAGGAATTCAGGCTCCTGCAAAACTTAGCATTTTACCCCTTCTCTAGGAATGCCACTGGCCCTTGGAAAACAAGGAGACTACCAGCCTCCTCCTTCCAGTGCTGGTTAGGATTGGACTGCTAGCCTCTCCCACTGAATAAGCTAACGGAGATGAGGACTGCCCCCTACATTCGGTCACGACTAGACCATTCGGTCGTGGGGAAACCTTTAACCAGCATCACAGCTACTTTAAGAAGCTCACATAATTCAGTTGGGCAGCCTGCATTCAAGCAAGTGTAGTGTGGGTCAGGAAAGTCCCAAATGGAGCCTGATGTTTATCTTGGGCTTCAAGTAAAACAGTTGAAAAGTAGGTTTACCCCCTCTTTTTCCACACAAAAGAGGAAAATAGTGACTACACTAAATATATCAGCGTGACAGCACACGAAACAGATATTTTCATGTTGTCACATAAAAATTTCTTGTCACACGAAACAGACAAGAAATATAGAGGGGACTTTGTGGGTTGATGCGCTTAAGACAAAAATTTCCAGTCCATTTCTGCTGTATGGAATACAATGGTTACTTTTGCAAATTCCCAATTATCTTCAGTAATTTGCCAGCTCTTTTCCCGATAAAGCTACAGAAATACAGTACCTCCCAACTACTACATGAGATGCAAAACACCATGCTACAAAAAGTACACAACAAATTTTAGCTTGTCACATAATTCTTAAAGTGCATAATTGTTGCCAGGGGCGAAAAATGCCAATCTTACTCTTTTCAGCCTAGGACAGTGATGGCGAACCTATGACATGCATGTCAAAGGCGACACCCCAACGTTTGAGGTGACACACCAGCATTCACCTACACCTGACAAAAACCGAGTTTATTTAACTCATTTTTCATTTTTGTAATTATTTGATGTTTATTTGATGGGCAGAAGATTTAGTCGAGAGGGTTAATGCCTCCGTTTGCCTGAAGATAAGAGCTGAAGATCTGAAGGTTGCCAGTTCGGGACTACTGGAAGTCTCTGTGAGCGGCAGACCTTGTAAATTGCAACTGATTAACAGCTGAGCTGTCTTCGGCTGCCTTGTGAGAGGGGGAGTTGTGCCAAAGTCAGCTGCTTCTCTGGTGGGAGCAGGGAAGCCGCTTATCAGCCAGCAAGAAGACGAACTGGTGGCCAGAAAGAAGGACTAAATCCAGAAAGATCCATCTGTATGTGTGTAGTTCTTGGAAGATAGAACATTTCTGTAAAAATTGTAAAAACCTTTGGGTTTCTGAATAAAGTCTGCCTATGTAAACCGCCTTGAGTTATAGTCATTAGAGAAATCTGATGACCTAAGAAAGGCAGTATATAAATACAAGTATTAAATACAAGTATTATTATTTATATAACACATAGCACCACACAGGATAGGACTGCATTTTTTGTTGAAATCTATATATATAAAGAAGAGCGTATGTATGTATGTATGTTCCACATAGGCTCCGCAACGCCTGGACCGATTCGCGCCAAACTCGGCACGCGGGTGCCTTGGCCCCCCGAGACCAGCACTGCGCGGTTTTGGAACGGATCGCGCCCCACGTACAAGCGAATTTGTGGTTCTCTATGGGTGGCTATGGGCTGAGCCACAGCATTCCGAGGCTCTGATGATGTCATGATGAGATGCAAATGACATGCGGAATCTTCAGGCAGCAACTGAGCTCTTTACAGTTGAAGACAAACAGCAGCAAACAGGTTTCCCGCAGGCAAACCGATACAGGGCCAGGGAAATGTGTTCTGTGGAAATGTGGGCGGTCCCTGCTTAGCAGTTGACATTTGGCACAAGGTGCTGTGGCTGTTGCTCTCTCTCTGAAAGTTTACTTTCATTGTATAACATAAGGCAATTGGGCAGGTGCAATCAAAGGCTACAAACATGAAACAACAGCGTACACAGGAAACACCTGAGGGGAAAAAAACACGACTTGCAACACTATGTCACAGAGCTGCTACATCTAGAGCAACAGAAACAGTACAGCAGCGTGACAAAAGACTACACGATAAGAGAGACAGAGCTGCTACATCTAGAGCAACAGAAACAGTACAGCAGCAGGGATGGGACATATAAACACCCGGGCACACATGTGAGTGGGGGGGCAGGGATGGGACATATAAACGGGCCATCTGTAAGCCTGGTGAGTGGGGGTGGTGGTCAGGGATGGCACCTATAAACACCCGGGCGAAGCCGGGTACATAACAGCTAGTCTATATATAAAGAAGAACGTGTGTGTGTGTGTGTGTGTGTGTGTGTGTGTGTACACGTATATTCCGCATAGGCTCCGCAATGCCTGGAGCGACTGGCACCAAACTCGGCACGTACATGCCTTGCGGTCTGGCGACAAACGCTGCGGTGGTCACGCCCCCTAGCGTCCCTGGGGGTGGGGGTACGTGGGGGGCCCGCGTGAAAAAGGTCGAAAATGGCCAAAATCGGCATTGAATCTGTAGTTTCCGGGTCGCCGGGATGAGCGGCAACACTCCCGAGTTTGGAGTCCGGGTTTGGCCCCCCCTCAGTGTGGGGGACGAGAAGGGGTGCGAAACAAAATGTCCACCATGCCCTGCTTGAACGCCTGGAGCGACGCACACCAAACTCGGCACACACATGCCTTGCGGCGTTGCGACAAACACTGCGGGGGTCAGCCCCCCATCGCCCCTGGGGGTGGGGGTACGCGGGGGCCTCGCATGAAAACGATCGAAAGTGGCCAAAATTGACGTCGAATCTGTAGTTTCCGGGGTCGCCGGGATGAGCGTTGACACTCCTGAAGCCGGAGTCTGGGTTTGGCCCCCCCTCAGCGTGGGGGAGCGAGAAGTGGTGCGAAACAAAACTTCCGCCATGTCCTGCTGGAACGCCTGGAGCGACGCGCACCAAACCCGGCACGCACGTGCCTTGTGGCCTGGCGACAAACACTGCAGGGGTCAGGCCCCCCTAACGCCCCTGGGTGTGGGGGTGCGCAGGGGCCCCGCGTGATAATGGCCGAAATCGGAATCGAATCTGTAGTTTCCGGGGTCGCCTTGATGAGCAGTGACACTCCTGATGCCGTTTGAGTCCTGGTTCAGCCCCCCTCGGCGTCCACACTGACCCACTGGAACGCCTGAGCGATTGCCACCAAACTTGGCACACGTACGCATTACGGCCTGGTGACAAACACTGCGGGGGCACGACCCCCCTGGCGACCCCAGGGGTGGGGGTGTGCAGGGGGCCCCACATGAAAATGGTCGAAAACGGCAGATATCGGCATCAAATCCATAGTTTTCGGACTCGCCAAGACAAGTGGCAACGCTCCTGACGCTGTTGGAGTCCGGGTTCAGCCTCCCTTGTCATGGGGGGTAAGAAGGGGTGCAAAACAAAATGTCCGAAATGACCGACATTACTGTCAAATCCACAGTTTTTGGGGTCGCTAAGCTGATTGGTGACAGTCCCAATGACATTTGTTACCCAGGCAACGCCGGGTACCAAACAGCTAGTAAATGAATATAAAGACCTCTCTCTCTTTTGTTTGCGTGGGGCATTGACACACCAGCAGAGTCAAGTTAAACATTTTCTGAAGTTTTGACACGCGGAGCCCGAAAGATTCGCCATCACTAATCTAGGAGAACAGATTAGATGGGATTGCTGAATGTGGGATATTTCTCTAAGTGAAAGGCAGTTGAGCAGTATGTTCCTTAAAAAAGTTAGTTCTAAAACTGGAATACAATTAAAGTGAAATGTTTTAGGAAGAATGAGAGCAGAATGTTCATATATAAACAATAGAAAGCAAAGGCCACAAACTAATTAGCTCATTATAATATAAGAAAAAAAATATTCATCCTTTTGGATCTCCCGCTGTTCACGTATGTTTCTTTGGTAACAGCAAGTTAAAGAGAGGGCATCTCATTTTCTGTTTTCATGAGTTAAAATGATTGTAGCTGTACTTTGATTCAGACAGCTGTAGGACTACCATTTAACATATTTGTTTGCATATCATGGGTTATATCCTAACCCTCTCTTCTGAGATGGGAGGCACTGCTTTTCCTGGGAGGGAGGAATCTTTGCTAATGTTCCCATAACACTAAAGTTTTCAGACATGCACAGAAGTCTTCTATGAACAGACCCTGACCTTTTAGAACATTTTTATAAGGAGTGCAGAGGGTTTATTGGGCCAAAGAGGGAGTGGAGAAGTTCCTTTCTTCTCTTTAGAATACAGTCTTTTATACCTGGTTTCTGGTGTTAGCACACACACTTCAATCAGTTTCTCAGAAATGCATATGTAAAATCTATATTTTTTTTAAAAAAAAAATCTTCTGAATTAATGAGAACATCTTCATGCGATTGTACATAACTTTGACAGACAAATACTGGTAGATCATATACTTTGCACAGAGGAGGTTAAACTCTGATTTTAAATAAATGTAAATAACATCTGACATCTCTTAAACCTGGTGCCAGTCAGGATCTCCAGCAGACTATTGGTCTGTGGGTGTTTGGTCAGGAGAGTGGCACAATGCAAATTGCACAAGTTGGAGTACAGAGATATTGGCAATATATGGGAATTCCAAACCTGGTGTGCCAATATGGCAAAAGCTGGGGTCTGTATCAATAACATACTTTATTTAGCAGGAAAATTGCCTATAAATCAAAGGCTCTCCCAAAGACCACATTATTTGGAGTGATTCATGGGGGAGATGCTTTCCTTTCCATTCTAGACAATTACATAAGTTGATTTTCACGCAAGTCAAAACTAGGCTGTGCTAGAGGAGCCACCCACACTCACCTCTGTATAAAGTTTGCCACTTGCTTTGCTCTACAAACTGGGATTGTTCCCAGTGCATCCTGCATTTCCTCTTTAAAGAGTCCACATGGAGGAAGGGGTGTGATGGTGTCTCCTTCCACCTCATAGTTTCTTTAAATGAAATATAGGGCACACTGGAAATGATCCCACTTTATAAAGCAAAGTGAGTGGTGAGAACAGAAAATGGTGAGGGTGGGAGGCTACTCTTGCAGAGTTGAAACTGAAATTATAGTAGTTGTGGAGTGCTTGTAAATATTTATAATGCTTTGTTCTCTCCTTATCATATACTTTTGGCAGTGGTGTGTATAGAGGTGAGAGAAAACAGTGATAATGAAATAAAAATACATAACACTGCTTTCTGCACTTCTAATTTTTTTAAACCCCCTCCCCCCCCAAAAAAAAAAAAAAAATCTGGGGAAAAAATAAGACTGTTAAGAACATAAGAAAAGCCTTGCTGGATTGACCAAAGGTCCAAGTAGTCCAACTTTCTGTATCTCAGAGTGACCCATTAGATGCCTCAAGGAGCATACAAGACACTTGCATCTCATTGCCACTCCCCTGCACTTGGCATTCAGAGGTACCCTATTCACCCTTCACCCCCCTCCTCCCAGTGAAGACACCAGACTACAGCTTAGGTTTAACTTTGGGCCACTTTATTAAACACAAGTGACCAATTTTTAAAACATGAAACTACTGAACACACAGTTTCTCCTTTGCCAGTCTGGGGTTTTATTTGGTTTTTATTTATTTAGTAGAGCTTGCATGGGTAATAACTATGGCTTTATCTGCTGACACGCTGACACCTATATCACCTACCTTGTATACTTTTAAAGTGATTATAATGTATAATTATAATGTAAATTTTGGGTGAAAAAACTTTGTAATAGCTTTCTGCACTTCCACCTTTTAGAAAACACGGAAATCTGAAAAAATGGTTTTCTCCCACCTGTACTTTTGTACTTCTCATTCCTGGGTCAAGAGCACAGCTATTGGTTAACACTGGTGAATGTGTAATGATTGCTGTTGGAAAGGTTTGATACATGAAAAGATTTGCTGAAGGTAATGCTGTGGACAGAGAAATGACATACAAGAAGGCAGATGAGGAACTTGGGAGTGAGGATTTCAAATACTTTCTTTACACCTGCTGTAGAGAATAGCAATTTGGTGGCAGGAAAGATGCTATGGAAAAGGTTCCTGGAGGTAGGAATTCTGAAACTTTTTGTTATGGAGAAAATGAAATGCTTTTTAGCATTCTTCAGTGCTTTTGATAAAATTAAGTGCTGGGCAGATTTTTTTCTGTTCCTGATCCTATTGCTGTTTTTTGCGGGGGGAGAGGGGGGCAGGGTTGGACTTCAAGTGGGGGATGAATTCCTTTCCCTCAGTTTGGGGAAGGGCATTGAGACCTTTCTGGTGACTGAGGCTTTATCCTTCTACACTTTAAATTCTTGAATGCTGCCCCCCCCCCATGAAGGTGAATGCAACAACTCTGAATGTGCAGCTTCTCCTGGCATCCTTTTCATTTCTTTCCATGAAAATGCATTGCATATGGTTTTAGTGCTCAGAGAGAACTGGATTTGGAGAGGTTCACATCCCTGCGCAGTCATGCTTTGTATGAGTTATACATCGTGTTAAGCTGAAAGATAACATATGGGGAGCAGAATCATGGAAGTTGCTCTGAGCTCCTTGATTTGGAAAAATTAGTGTAAGCATGTAATGCAGTGGTTCCCAAACTTATTTGATAGGTGTCTCCTATTTGACTGGTGGCTCCAATGGGCCATTGGCTGCACCTCCTCATTAGGGCTATAATCCTATACACAGTATAGAACAATGGTTGGTTGTTCCATGATTATTCCATGGTTCCCCTGGCCAATTTTCGCAGCTTCTTGGGGAGCCACAGCTCACTGTTTGGGAACCACTGATGTAATGAATAGACGGTAGAAGCTTACTAGGAGGAGGAAAAATCAGAGTCTCTCTCTCTCTCTCTCTGTGTGGCATGTTGCAAAAACAGGTCTTGGGCTCCAAGGATCCTTTAATTGTAATTAATTTGGGGTCATTTTAGGCTTCAGAACAAGCTTACACAAACCAGTGATGGTATTCTCCATGCAGTCTGTTCTCATTCCTGTATGTTCTACTCTATTCAGTGGTATAGTAGTCACTAGTTTAGCAGTAGGGGCTCCAAGATAAAATGCAGATGAGATTTCAGCTCTGCTTTGATTATTGAGGAAGTAAAATATAATGATGAGCAATGCTATGAAATTAATTAGAAATGAAGCACTGAATAGCGCACAAATCTGGTGCTAATTTCAGAGGGTTATTTTTAATACTGACATGTTCATCACAGCAAACAGCATGAGGGGCGGGTGGCATTGCTCACTTACCTTTTAATTTTTTTTCCAGCAAGCCAACTAACGTGTAAATGTATTTTGCAGTGTGTTTGTGGAACAAGTTATTCTTAAAAAGGCGAGGCAATTATAATTGGTTTGCAGTAACCTATTTCCAGGAAATTAGATTAACATACAATTACCCAGGGAGGTGAAGCAACTCTTTATCCCCATTAGTATACTTATATAATACACATTTTAATATCATCTCACAGTAGGACTAGTTTTGCACCCTTGGAGATATCCATACACCTGCCATCGCTTCTGTCTTCTAAAATACCCTGAGGAGGTGGTGCTTAGTGATAGGAATGGAATTCATGCCACTTCCTCTGTGCCGTTATGCTTTTTATGAGCAATTATAATTACCTATTGCTTTATGATATTGATGTAAAATGAGAAGTTTTGTGTTACGAAGCTCTTGGGGCTTTCAGAGAATTAGCAGAATTTGGCACCATGGCTAGTAACATTTGAGTTTCTGCTGCTGTTCTTGGACCTGCAAGTGAGATGTTCTTTCAGTCTTCTGGATAGGCCAGTGAATGGGAGATAACCCAGTATCATGAACTTGATTACTAGAGGGTGGTAGTGGTCTTTTATTAGCTTTTATATGAAGTTTTGTGAGTTCTTCCCTCACTGCCTTCAAATCATGATGGATGTTCTCCATTCCAAAGCAGAAGTCACCTTTGGAGTGTGTTTAGGAATGTATACCCTAATGCAGTATTATTCAAACTGTGGATTGCGACCCACTTGGTGGGTCGCGACCTGATGCCAGATGGGTCGTGGAAAGCTGGGAGCAGCCATCTTGGAAACTGCAGACCTTACTCTTGCTATATTCCCTTTGTGAGTGTTATCAGTTTGAATTTTCAAGTGAGGGTTTTTAAAATTGTGTTTTTAGTTCAGTGCTTTTATGTCATATTTCGTCCTAATCTTGCTTTTAGTCAGAAATATTTCATAATTGTACAATTGCTACAGTCCAAGAATGCCAATTTGCATTTCAGGAGTGTTCTTTTATTATGTTACAATGACAGCACTTCTTGCTTGATGATGTCACTTCCTGCTATAACATCACTTCTGGGTTAATGACATCACTTCTGGTGGGTCCCAACATGAGTGCCATTCTAAAAGGTGGGTCCCAGTCTACAAAGGTTGAATGCCAATGCCCTAATGCATTGTCTGTGACCTAATGCATGTCTGTGACCTACTCACTCTGAGAGCAGGATGAGTTCTTTCCAACTTCACTCTAGTCTGAAGACTAGTAAAATTACATGTAGAATGATATAGCTTCTACATTAAATGTTAACAATTACAGTTGTAGTACAATTTATATCCAATTTTCTTAACAATTGTAAAAAAAAATGGACAGGTTGTGCATCCGTAATCTGAAAATTTGAAATGCTTCAAAATCCAAAACTTTGAGCCCACCCTATGACATGACATGGCACCAACAAGGGGAAAATTGCACACCTGACCACAAGTGACAGGTTCAGGACCATAACAAGCTATTTATTCAGAATCCCCAAGGGAAGAAAGACTTACCCAGTCCCCTTCAGCTACAATATCTTTCCCATTTCTAAGGTACTTATTTATTTTTAGTTACTTATTCAATTTGTAAATCCCCTTTCTCCCTGAAGGGCATTCAAGATAGCATTCCCAAGATATCTTATTATGTATATACTAGCTTTTTGTTACCCGGCATTGCCCGGATAAGAAAATGATCCTCCAGAGTTTATGAGGTTAGCACCCGCCCCCCCCCCACACCAACGGGGGCTGAACCCAGACGCCAAGTGCGTCGGGAGTGTCACCGGTCGCTGAGGCGACCCTGGAAACTATGGAGTCGATGCCAGTGTCGCCCGGTTGTGGCCATCTTCACTTCATGCCCCCTGCACCCTCCCTGGGGGTGGGGGTGGGCCTGACCCCCGCAGTATGTGTCATCAGGCCGCAAGGCACGCACGTGCCAGGTTTGGTGCGCATCGGTCCAGGCGTTCCAGCACGGCATGGCGGACATTTTGTTTTGCACCCCTTCTTGCCCCCCCCCGTCGAGGGGGGTCTGAACCCAGACTCCCACTGTGTCGGGAGCGTCGGCGCTCGTCTCGCTGACCCCGGAAACTACAGACTTGACGCCGATTTCGGCTGTTGTTGACCATTTTCACGCAGAGACCCCCGCTCCCCCCCGGGGGCACTAAGGAGGTCTGACCCCCACAGTGTCTGTTGCCAGGCCGGAAGGTGTAGGCGTGCCAGGTCTCGTGTCGATCGGTCGAGGCGTGCCAGCAGGGCATGGCGGATGCTGTGTTTCTCACCCCTTCCCACCCCCACGGCAAGGGGGGGCGAACCTGAACTCGCCCAGCCTCGGGAGCATCGCAGCTCGCCTCAGCGACCCCAGAAACTATAGAAGCAGTGACGATTTTGTCCGTTTTGGACTGATTTCATGCGGGGGCCCCGGGGGCCCCCCAGGGGTGCTAGGGGGGCCGGCCCCCCGGAGTGTGTGTCGCCAGGCTGGAAGGCACGTGGATGCCAAGTTCGGTGCACGTCGCTCCAGGCGTTCCAGCGGGGCATGGTGGATATTGTGTCTTGTACCCTTGTCGTACCCCATGCCGAGGGGGGGCGAACCTGAACTCGTACGGCATCAGGAGCATCGCTGTTCGCTCCGGCAGCCCCGGAAACTATGGATTCGACGCTGCGTTTGGCCGTTTTCGACCATTTTCACTTGGGGACCCCCATGTCCCCCCACCCCCGGGGGCGGTAGGGGCCCCCAACCCCCGCAGTGTTTGTCGTCAGGCCGCAAGCTGTATGCGTCCTAAGTTTCGTGTCGATCGGTCCAGGCGTTCCAGCAGGCATGGCAGACATGTTGTTTTGCACCCCTCCCTGCCCCCCACGCCGAGAGGGGGTGAACCTGAACTCGCACAGCGTTGGGAGCGTCGCCACGCGTCCCGGCGACCTCGGAAACTATGGATTTGACACCGATTGTGGCCATTTTTGACCATTGTCACGCGGGGACCCCCACGCACCCCCACCCCTGGGGGCACTAGGGAGCCCCGACCCCCGCAGTATTTGTGGCCAGGCTGCTAGGCTCCCGCATGCTGGGTTTGGCGCCAATCGGCCCAGGTGTTCCAGCAGGGCATGGCGGACGCTGTATTTCGCACCCCTTCTTGCCCCCCACGTTGGGGGGGCTGAACCCGGACTCCAACGGCATCGGGAGGGTCGCCGCTCATCTCGGCGACCCCGAAAACTGTGGATTTGACTCCAAGTTTGGCCATTTTCGACCATTTTCACATGGGGACCCCCCCGTACCCCCACCCCCGGGGGCTCTAGGGGGGTCTGACCCCCGCAGTGTTTGTCGCCAGGCCGCAAGGTACGTGCGTGCCGAGTTTCATGCTGATCGGTGAAGGCACTGAGGAGCCTATTCAGAACATACAAACACACCCACAAATCCGGCCACGTTCATTTTTATATATATAGATTAAGCAAATAGTTCACATTTTTAAAAAATCCAAAATACTTCTAGACCCAAGCATTTCAGATAAGGGATACTCAGCTTGTATTGCACTTGAGAACTCTTCTTTCGGGTCCTGTAATAATAAATCACAATACATTCTGGGACACATGCCAAAAGTACATTTTGGTTAGCAAGTGGTACCCTATCATACTACTATTATATAATCAAAAACCCTGCTGCCTTCAGAGAACACATATTGCACAGTATCTTTGAAATACTAGAGTGTGCTTTGCCACTGTTTTGCCATGGGGTGAACATGGTATTTCAAAGCCCCCTGACTCTGTATACTTGCTCTTGCTTTGTTGGGATGAAATAATTTTGGAACCCCTGCCCCCTTTTTGTGATAAATGAGTATAGCTTCCATTAAAATTCATGAACTTTTTTTAGATCATACACAGCCACTTCAGTAACATGCTTTGACTCTCTGCTGAAAAAGTGACAATTTTTCATGTATGAAGCCAACCTAATTATCACATTTTGATAAATGTGCATTCATTATAGTGAATGATATGGCCGAAACACATAATTACCTGGCTTGTAATATGAATTTGCCTAGTTTGCAAGGCTCAGGAGCAATATGAATTGAACAATATCTTCCTCAAAGTTCTTCTACAGCTTGGAATTGGAAATAAGATTCTGCATGGGCCCTGATAATATTTGTCCACATTTTTCCTGAACTATTCTTAGCCCATATAAAAATCCTTCTGGATCTGGCAAAGATCTGTCTAGTTCAGCATTTTGCTTCTTACAGTGACCCAACAGGTTTCTGTGGGAACTCCACAAACAGAAAAGAAAGGTATACTTTTGTCTCACCATTGTTCCTTTGCATTTGTAGTCAGAGGCATACCAGTATTCAGATAGCACACAGTTATCATAACTACTAGACATTAACAGACCTGTGCTTGATTACTTTCTTCAATCCTCCTTTAAAGTAATATCTGCACCTTGTGGCAATAAAATCCACAGCCTAATGCAGTATGTAAAAAAAAAATAAATCTCCTCCCTTTGTTCATCCTAAATCTCCTGCCAGTCAGTTTCATCAAACAACGCTTGTTTCTAACATTGTGAGAGGGAGAAAAAGTGTTTACACTAGTTCCTCATGATGTGTAACGTATACATGTTTGACACTGGTATCCACGAGGATCCATGACTGGACCCCTGTGGATACCGAAACCTATGGATAATTAATACCATGGGCTGCAGCCGAATAAGGGCTCTGGATATTTGGATAGGATTGGGCCCCAAAATGTAGTTGGACCTTGGTGTCTGTGGGGGAATCTGTCCTCAAGCCTCCTGCAGATACCAAAACCTGTAGATAACAAATTTGCAGGTCGATCTAATATTTCCTCGGGACACAACCAAACATGTTCTCTGATCGTGTTCAGAGGCTTTTCTGAGGCCTGCAGAGGTTGCTCACAGCCTCTGCAGGGCTCAGAAAGACCTCCAGAGGTGACTGGAGAACACCTGCAGTTGTTTCCAGCAGCTCAGGTCTGGTTCTCCACTGTGAAAACCGCAGGTCCTGAATCTGAGGGTAAAGAAGACAGGCCTGTACATATAGGTGCATGAAAAATGCTGCTAAATAATTCACAAAGTGCTGCAAATAGAAAATTGGTGGTGAAAATACAAATTCTTTAAGCTAAGGAAAATATAATTTTTTTAAAAAAAGATTAAAAAAATGGCAATGGCTGGTATCCAAAGAGCTGAATAGGTTTATTCAAGATGCTTCCTCTGGTCCAGTGGAATTTTTGACTTCCTCTGTTTAACAGTATCCATCCAGAGAGTTTCAAACTTAATTTGTGATAGGGAAGAAGGGGCTGTTGCTTGAGGAAATGCATACATAATGAGCAGACGTTAAAAACTGTTTCTTGTCTATTTGTGGAAAAATGGAACTGGAACTGTGAGCTAAAATCACTGCTTTTTAACTGAACTGTATTGAACTGACTGAGAGAAATGTTGTATCTTTGTATTTACTTTGATAAATAAAACCAGTTTTGTTTGAGGAGCTGTGTTGTCTGTTTCAATCTAATCCTGCCATGAGTGTTGGTGAGGCTCCACTGGAGGGATGTTACTGGAAGAGGTGGTCCCTAATCTCTCAAGACCACTCCTTTTGGAGTGTAAGGCCATGATAAGCTATGTTGTTATGATAAGCTAGGGACTGGTGGCAGCAGAAGAGCAACTGAATAGGAGGGAATAAGTGACTTGCACTGGATGCTATCCTCCCCCAAAGCCTCCCGACATGTCCTCTTTGTCTCTTCAGACTTGAGCTGGAACAAGGAGATCCATTGACAATCAAGAAGCTTATGGAGGGATGAGGGAGAATATTTTCCCTTGCCTCTCCCAAGCCTCTCGATTGAACCCCCCATCAGAGCATGCAGTACAGCCTCTTTTTTTTGTTTGGCCCAGTTGCACTCTGCGGGAGGGAAAAAAAATATGATTGGCCTGCTAAGCTCCTTTACTGTTTCCTTCTGTTTTCCTACCGTTTCACAGTTCTTAGCATCTTAACTAGTAACAATTTTGGTGGAGGCATTATGTATGCTTTTGATGCTTTTAATAGTTTTTCACAAGCTACACAAGATTTTGTTAAAAATAAATCAAGTTGTGTACCAGTTTATGTTCTTATTTAAACTATTCAGAAGAGAAACTATTTTATTTCTGAAGGATTTTGTTGTTTTCTTCCATGTGTAGTTTTTGACTTTACAAGTCAAACTTTGCTATCTTAAATGTAAGCATGAACACATATTGAAGTTCCTTTGCTGATCAATGATATAAGGCTGTGCTAGACAGAATAGGTTCACTTCCCCAATTAGTTTTTGAAATTCATTTTTCTAATGCTAAGCCACCCTGTCATTAAATTCTAGTTACGTGGTAGTGGAAGGTCATATAGGTGGGGCCTTTTTATCTGTGAGAGTTCCTGGAATCCACGTGGATAAAAAAAATCATCGGATAATAACGAATGTAATTTTATTATTGGAGACCATTTTGGCCAAGGTGATTACATTGCTCAGAAATTTTCCCCAGGATTCTCTGCTGTTGTTCTAATGCCAGCCACTTGGATATGAGTACATGGTATATGACCTGTCAAAATAGTCACCGGGAGTTCTGGAAGAGTCAAGTTCAGTTGGTTCATCTTCTAAGTTATAGGAACTGAAAGAGAGCTTACACACCAAACCTAGGTAAGGTTTGCTTGAAAGTAAGTCCTGGTCAAATTAACTTGCTTGCCAGTGGATCTTGCTTTCAAGTAAGTGTTCTGGTTTTTGCAAGCTTAGATCCTGGTTATGGCACGTTTGCGACAGCACTGGTCCCGCACAAGAGCACTGCGCTGGTGCAACGCCAGACTACAGTTTCGTCCTCAAATTCAAATAGGATGGATTGGGGAACTCTTTGACCAGCAAGTGGTCAGAAGCCGTTTCCAAAAGAGAAAAATTTCATTCTTTAGCTTTCTCTAATTTTAAGGGTTCTGTGTGTGATTCAGATTACATATATACTGCCTTATTTTATTGCTCGTAATTGAAGATATTAATATAAGTACAAATAACCCCCATCCTTGATAAAGTTCTTAATTTTTATGCACAGTTTAGGATGAATCTCACTAAAAACATTCCTATTATTCAGAATAGAAAATTAAACTTGTATGTATTGTATCATGTCCTTATAAGAAAATAAATTGGTTTATCGGTAATACAATACCTATTTTAGCACCCTCCTACCCGCTCCCGCTTTCACAGCTTTTCCATAGCTGAGTTGATAAAAAGTTTAGTATCTGATTCTTTGGTACAGAAGGGTCATGTTGGCCTATCTTTGTTATATAATTCACAGAGCAATCCAAACTGGCTGATAGGCAACGCAAGTCCCTTGTCCTGGCCTCCAGCTGTTGCAAACGCGCCACAAAGTGCATTTGCGCCAGCCTAGGACACGTTAGTAGTGGAAAAGGTAGAAATAACTTCATAAGCAGGCCTTTATTACAAAATATGTAAAACAGTTCTCCTTTATTCTTATTTATTTATGTAGCAAGGAGACTTTGCTACGAAATGTATTGATGTAAGCAGTGTAATAATCTTTTTGCATTGTGGCACTGTGTCTTTTGAAGTGATTTAATCTAAATTGTACAAACACATTTTTACATTTTGTTAGAAGTTTTTAATTCTTCAGGCAACGTTCACTTGAGCCACTGAACTAATGAGGGTGCAAATCCAGCCCTGGGCTGGAATAGGCAGGCCAATACATCTACTCCATATTCAGCTTGGGACTCAGAGCTACTTGGGGAATTTATTCCCCTTCCCCCATGTAGCAGCATTGGCCCATGGAGGGCAACTTGAAGCTGGGTTGTGAAGCAGGGCAGTGCAACTTCAAGCAGCCGAATCAGAGATGGGAGTT
The DNA here is from genome assembly GCA_029204185.1 of Lerista edwardsae. Lineage (NCBI taxonomy): Eukaryota > Metazoa > Chordata > Lepidosauria > Squamata > Scincidae > Lerista > Lerista edwardsae. The sequence goes on from JAJKFI010000003.1 coordinate 23,878,475, forward strand.
AGGATCTGACCCAAAGGCCAGATCCTGGCTCCTCCCATCTCCCCAGGCCAGGCTGCCCAGGGGCCTCCCTGTTCCCCGCCTTGCTCCACCCTTTACACCGTTCTATGCACCCCTTTAAGCCTCCTGCTCCCCCTCCCCAGAGTTCCTATGCTGGCCTAAGGAGGTCGGCTTTACCTTCAGACCCCTGGGTCTGGAAGACGGGGCAGCAAGGCCAACGCATGGGTCTAACTTGTAGCTGTTCGTAGTGATTTGTAGAAAAATGCCGAACCCTCCTGCTACATTTTTTTTAAAGCAAACTAAGTTCATTCATTCATTCATTCATTCATTCATTCTCTCTCTCTCTCTCTCTCTCTCGCTCTCTCTCATATTCATCAAGATTAGCCAAGATTTGGCTATGTTAGTCAGCTGTTGGAATCTTGTCCCAGTCCCATTCTCTCCCACATTTCAACACTTAATGTTTTAAACATGCAGGGAGTCATGCTTTGCTGTAAAAGTCTCTTATTGGTTTATCTATAGTGAGGGGAAAAAACTATTTGATCCCCTGCTGATTTTGTACGTTTGCCCACTGACAAAGAAATGATCAGTCCATAATTGTAATGGTAGGTTTATTGTAACAGTGAACCATAAGGCCAAATACTAAGCCCGATCGGGGAGCTGCGCCGTCTCCTCAGATCTGTACCTGCAGATCTGAGTAGCGTATTGGAGAGGCTGGAGCCTCCCCAGTGGTAAGGGTGCAAACATGCCCTTGCTGCTGGGAGGCTTCAGCCTGTCCTATACTGCGCTTGGATTTGGCATAGGTCTGTCACTCTTGCCAGTCCCCGCGCGGTATAGGATTGCGCTCTGAATCAATTTAAGATGTTCTGTAGTTGCATCTGTTCTTTTTGTTACGATTGCTACGTTCTAACAGTTTTGTCTAGTTGCACCCTAATTTGGCACTGACATTTTGAGTGCATATGTATGCTGAACCAGATTTACTCCAAACTCTGGCAACCTTTCTTAGTTTGAAGAAACAGCCTCCATATGGCTTTTCCTTGTAAAGCTATTCTCCACATGCTGCTTTCATTTTTTCAATGAGAATTTCCATACTAGTGATGACTGACACTGGCTGATATGAATAAGGAAACTCTCATTTCTAGGGTGGAATCATCTTGTGGAGGGCAACCCTGCATGTCACATTAACTGTAGGGATAAGACATTCTGTGGAGCAAAAGGTTGCTATTCTAGGGCTGATCACTCTTTGGTGGAAATTTCTTAAAATACCAGCAAAGTCTGTTGCAAGTGAAAACTACATAATAATTTTTTTTAATAGCAACATCCAGGAGCCATTGGAGGCTGCACTGGTCCTCTGCAGGCTTACAGAAGCAGCTGGAAATTCACTCCCAATTTACTTTTGGGTTCATGAAAGTGACTTCTGGTTGCTTCCAGAGGCCTGTGGAGGGCCTCTCCAGGTGTTGGAGAAGGATTTGGGTCATGGCACCTTCTGCATCAGAACAGGTGAGTCACAGCAGTAGGGGGAGGGGAGAAGCTTGAGAACCCCCGGTTTATTGGAAAGGGTAGTTTGCAAATCACCTGGGATATGGATGCTTTCTCACATACTCCATATGTGCAGGTAAATCACACGGAGGTCATTGGGCCTACCATCAGTCATGTGATATGCAAACATTTTTGCAAATTATCTTTGCTTTACAGATCTCATAATCCTGCAGTTCTCAAACCTGTGGGTCACCACCTGATTGTTGGGTTGTGAAACTGACAAGCCAACAGCTAACAAGGAAAACCCTATTTGGACTCTGATAGAGCATTGGTTCTCAAACCTTTTAGCAATGGGACCCGCTTTTTAGAATGACAGTCTGTCCGGGATAGACGCGTAATGGCCGGAAGTGCCATCATTATGATGCCAGAGCCTGCTGCTTTCCTCAGAATGCAGCAATATGTTGGGTTATTTCGCAGCCATTTCCCAATAACAACGTGAATCAGAAAGAAAAAAAGCCTATTTAAAAAATTGACAAAAGCAAAACAACCACACAACCCTCCCCCATTCCAGCATTCCATCTCCCCATATTTTCAATATGGCTTCTCTAGGTGCTTCTAGATTGTGCTGCTGCTAATCGGGAAAGGGATTTTAAAGCTTATCTGGGGGTTGCTATGACTCTCTGCAGGGTCCAGGGAGCCTGTGGACCCCCTCAGCAGCTCTCCTAGCAGCTTCAAACTGCTGGGAAAAAGATTTTAAAAAACCACTTCTGGTTTCACAAGGAAAAGAGAAGTGTTTTTTCCTTTTTCCCCCAGAAGGGCTGCATAGGGGTTGTAGGCTCCCTGGACCTTCCAGAGAGCAACCCCCAGGTAAGTTTAAAAACCCCTGATTGGCAGCAGCACAATTGTAGAGATATGCCCTGCCCACACAAAAACTTACAGTGCTCCCAACTCCCTTGCAGGAGTTTGGGAAGCACTGTGTTAATCCAGTGTTATTCAGACTGTGGGTTGGGACCCACTAGGTGAGTCGTGACCTGATGCCAGGTGGGTCGCAGAAGGCTGGTAGCAGCCATCTTGGAAGCTACAGACCCTACTCTCGTTATATTCCTTTTGTGGGTGTTAACAGTTTGAATTTTCAAGTGAGGTGGTTTTTTTTAAAAAAATTGTTTTTCGTTCAGTGCTTTTACATAATATTTTCTCTTAATCTTGCTTTCTGTTAGGGATGTTTCATTATTATTATTATTATTATTATTATTATTATTATTATTAATTAGATTTATATCCCGCCTTTTTGCCCGAAGGCACCCAAGGCGGCATTACAACATAAAATATAGAAATTTAACATTAAAAAAACCATTTAAAAAACAATATTAAAATACAATAAAACAAAATAAAAACAAAGCAATAAAATTTAAAAACAAGAAGCCCTGTGGATCATACGGTATAAAATAACAAACCAGCCAGCCAGCCTGTCAACAATTAAAAGCTTTTTGAAATAAAAAGGTCTTCAGCCCCCGCCGAAATGCTAACAAAGAGGGAACAGTTCTCAATTCTAAGGGGAGGGTATTCCAAAGTTGGGGGGCCACCACCGAGAAGGCCCTTTTCCTGGCCGCCTCCCCTCTCACTTCTCCTGGTGGCGGCACAGTCAAAAGGGCCCCTCCAGATGATCTAAGAGTACGGGTAGGTTATATGGAAGGAGGCCGTCCCTCAAATACCCTGGACCCGAGCTGTAAAGGGCTTTAAAAGTCAAAACTAGCACCTTGAATTGGGCCCGGAACAGAACCGGCAGCCAGTGTAGCCGCCGAAGCAACGGCTCGACAGAGTCAAACCGATGTGCCCCAGTAACCACCCGAGCCGCCGCGTTCTGTACTAGTTGTAATTTCCGGACCGTCTTCAAAGGCAGCCCCACGTAGAGCGCGTTGCAATAATCATGGTTGTACAATTGCTGCAGTCCAAGAATGCTAATTTGTATTTCAGGAGTGTCATTGTATTGTGTTACAATGACAGCAGTTCCTGCCTGATGATGTCACTTCCTGCCACAGCATCTCTTTTAGGACCCATCCAGTGGGTCCCAACACAAGTGCCATTCAAAAAATTGGGTCCCGGTCTAAAATGTTTGAATACCACTATGCTAATCAAGTAGTGTTGTTGTTTCAACAGCTGCCTATTTTAAGGTTGCAGTGTTTGGGGCTCTTCAGCCTAGAAAAAAGGCACCTGAGGGGGGACATGATTGAGACATACAAAATTATGCATGGAAGGAATAGAGTTGATAGAGGGATGTTCTTTTCCCTCTCTCAAAACACCAGAACCAGGGGACATCCGCTAAAACTGAGGGTTGGGAGAGTTAAAACAGATAAAAGGAAGTACTTTTTTACCCAGCGGGTGGTTAATCTGTGGAACTCTTTGCCACAGGAGGTGGTGATGACATTTGGCCTAGATGCCTTTAAGAGGGGATTGGAAGATTTCTGGAAGAAAAGTCCATCGTGGGCTATAGGCCATGATGGATTGTGCAACCTCCTTACATTAGTAGTAGGCTATTTCAGAGTACCGGGTGCAAGGGAGTAGCAACAGGATCCAAGCATCTTGTTGTCCTGTGCCTCCCTGGGGCACCTGGTGGGCCGCTGTGAGATACAGGAAGCTGGACTAGATGGGCCTTTGGCCTGATCCAGCAGGGCTCTTCTTATGTTCTTATGTTCTTATATTCCTTCTGTTTTATACGGATGGGGAAGAGTTGGAATGTAAGGGAAATATCTTTGTGTCAGCAGGTTGTTGTTTCCGTAGCATTTGCTCACACTTTACTTTTGATTAAGGAAACCAGGTAATTAATTCTAACAAACCAAATGACATGATGATCCGTCTACAAGATGAGCAAGGAGTCTGAAGTGTTCTTCATGTTATGAGAATAGCACCAGGGATTGGTCACCTGGGATTAGTCTGTCTCCTAAGGCAGGTGCTCATAATTAAAGGGCTTATTTTCTATGTGCATACAAATTGTTTTATGCTGGAAATTGTCTTGTGAGAATTTTCTCATTAAGCAGAGGCCCAACAATTTGTAAGAGTGTAAAACACTTCCAAGTCCTGGCTGAAATATTGAAATCTTGTTATGGTTCCACATACGTGGTGTACATGCTACACTATATGTCTGAGATTACTATGGCTCAGTGGTGGAGCGTATGCTTTGCATACAGAAATCCCTAGCTACAATCCATGGCACCTCCAGTAAAGTGCAGGAAATTTGTGTCTGAAACTGCTGCCATTATGTGTTGACAATATTGACCTAGATGGACTGGTGGTCTAATTCAGTATAAGGCAGATCTTTAACTGACGGCTTAAATCAACTGCACTGTGACCTAATCCTGATGCCCACGGCTGCAGGGAAGATCATGCAGAAGATGGGAGAGAGGTGGCAGGTAGGTAGAACAGGGAGTTGACCAAGGAGGAAAGGAGTAGAAATTGGGACCAGGAAGGAAGTGGGTTCAGTGAAAGTGGTGTCCACTGCATTTCTGGTCTCTGTCCACCTTCACTAGTCTACACAGAACTGTGCCAGCAATATTGCTGTAGCAGGTCTGAGTAGATCCATTGGACTGGCAGGGGCCTTCTGTGGCAAGGGAATGAATGATCCTTTGCCATGAGGGAGCCTCTGGTGGCCAAAACGTCACATTGGCACTACTGTATTGCTGTGCAGGGAGTTAAGGTGGATTGAGCTGTACTAATAAATCACAATTGCCAGTAATTCAGTGCCTGGTAGTGGCTTGTAGAACACCGGTAGGGGTATGTGTTTTCCTTACATGTTCCAACTTCCATCAGCTGAAGCAAGAAAAAAAAGAATGTGACAGAAATTCTGGTCCTGATAGGTGAGATCTTAGAACCAGTAGCAGTAAGAACAAAGGGATCAGGATCCATTTCTTGTGGCAGCTGTAGCTGTCCTTCTAAGCCAGCAGCTTGCACAGATTGTATGTGGCTGTACAGACCGTATGAACACCTTCACCATGATTTCTGAATAGCTTCAGCCTAACAGTGCCAGGATGAAGAGGAGTTGCTGTGACAATTTTTCTACCACACCTACAAATGGATGAAGCTAAGCTCTTGCATTTTATGGAAGCACTCTGGCAACTCTTGCTAATAGTGGGCTGAGAAAGCGTGTAGCTCCCTGGATCCTCCCACAGTCTTAAATGCTGCATTACAAATCCTAGATCAGTGATGGAGAACCTATGACACAAATGTCAAAGGTGACACAGCACAATGTTTGGGGTGACACCAGCAATCACCAATACCTGACAAAACTGAGTTTGTTTTATTCATTTTCATTTTTGTAATGATTTGATGTTTCTTTACATAATACATAACATCACACATGATTGGACTGTATTTTTTGTATAAATAAATGAATATAAATAATTGTTTGTTTTTTTGTTTTGTTTTGACACACCAGCAGAGTCAAGTTAAGCATTTTTCTAAGTTTTGACACACCGAGACCAAAAGATTCGCCATAACTGGCCTAGATTGAATGGTGAATTCTTGTGGATGCTTCTTTGGCTTATAGTTAGCCTTTTAGCTGTTCTTCTACCCATCCCTTTAGGGTTGCAGTGACAGCATCTGCTGCATGTTACGTTTGTCTGGGATACTCAGTTTTCTGTGAGTATGAGCAAAGGGGGTAAGGAATATACTGTATAATATGCAAATGAAATGAGTGTATAGGTAATACCTTCTCATCCTTCCTATGCTGTTGCTGACAATTTGCAAAAAACATGCAAATATCAGTAGCAATAATTGGAAGGAGTTGGACTGAAGGTGGAAATAGGGGTCAATCAGGGTATGCACTGACTGAGGGTCCACGTCCATTAAAGGGCTCATCAGATTAGAGAACACATCAGGCTGACCCTCTGGGCCTCAGTGGCAGCAGTAATGCAAGCTGACCAAGAGTCCAATCCTGAACTACCTAACTGCCGCGGTTGTAGCAGTAGCCAGATTATTAGAGGTAGCTTATTACCCTTGCACCACCCCAGTGCGTAATTCAAAAGAATCTGGTTGCAGTGAGAAATTGGGCAGGTGTACAAGGAAGTACATAGACAGTGGTGTCATTCAAATGATTTAGGAACAGGAACTCACTTTTGATTGGCACTTGTCGGGAACTCGGAACCAGCCACGGAGCCCGTTAGGATCCGGAACGCCCGTTCTGGTTCGTTCCCCCTGAATGACATCACTGCCTTCGCCCCCCCCCAGGAATCCGGAGTTGCTCCTTTTAACCCTCTGAGTGCCGGCCAACCAAGAAGAAAAGCTCTTTGCAGAGGAATTGGGAGGGGGGAGGAGGGAGAGTGAAGTGGGCGGAGTCAGCCTTAATTTTAACTAGTGGAACTGAGTTCCCCCGCGTTCCCCCTGCATGACATCACTGTACATAGACCTTATTATGGATAACTGCTGGATGATTCTACCACAGTGATTATTTAGTAATAATTTACTGCTGAACGATAGACCAAGATGCAATACAGGTAGTTGTCTTTTCCCTGCCCTCAAAGTAACTTGGGGGGTTGCTTTTAAATAATGGAAGCTGTGTGCAGGGAACAGGACGGTTAACCTTGTTTCCCCTAGTGTCATGACCTCAGTCTAACTTGGGTCCATGTGCTACTGCTTGATGTCAGAAGATTCATCTCAGAGCTCAAGTGTCATGTTTGATATGGTTCAGGGGGATGTAGGAAATGGGAAGGGATAGCAGAGTGCGTTGTACTCATTTCTTTTTAATGATTCAGGTGGTATCACAGGTTTCATGTACATCATAAATGTGAGAATCTAGCACAATTTACAATCAATTTTCACATTTTTAGCTGCCATGTTATGAAAGTCTGTATATTGATAGACTTGACAATTAGGTTGTTAAACAACTGTTTGCAAACTTAATAGCCTTCTCTAGAATTCTTTCCCCACTTTCTTACTGAGATCTATCTAAAACAAAAAGTATTTCCACCATTGCTTTTTTAAAAAATCACATCTTCAAAGATAGCACAGGAAGGGTAGTATAAAAGTGGCAATCGTAATCGTGGGTTGGCTACATTATTTGTGCTCATGCTTTAAAGAGAGATGACAAGAGTGTCTGTACCAAAATCTGCATGAGATCCAGACTTTGCTGGAAATGGTTGAACTCTCTACCAGCAACCTGAAGCATGCCTATGATTATGTATTCTTCCTCATTTTTCACTTCTAAGGATACCTTGCAGGGGTAAGAGGAGGTCAGACAGTCATGAAGATTAATTTTTTGGGGGGGGGGAATTTTCTTCAGTCTGAGCATTCCGACAACTCTGTATTAACCTGTAGGATTTTGTGTATCTTCTGAATTACGTAATTAATCTTGAGCATTCTCACAAAAATATGATGTGTGATAAAATTGCCACGTTCCTGAATGATCAAATCATCTTTTATGAGAGCGAATAATGGAGGCATGACATACCACTTAAAGTAAGAGGCATTCAAACCATTTTAGACGCACACACACCCCCCCCCCCCCCCCCCCAGCAGGCAAGCACACACAGATAGACACAAGCTTGAATTTGCCCTTTATGTATATGCCATGCTTCATGCAGTCTAAAGTTCACCACTCAAAATCTCATCACTGCTCACAGACTATCATGGCAGATGGTAAATGCTAACTTTTTCAGGATAAATGGATTTGAGTTATTTAAGCTCTTATGAGTGATTACTGTGTTAGGCCAGTAGGGCAGTAATTACCTGTGACAGCCTAAATAACTGGGACCATTATGTAAGTCAACTATATGTTTACTTATATAAAAGGATGATCTCTATTATAAATAACAATATTATGACTGTTTGCAACAATCTGTAGCTGAGAATAAATTTTAACAACATCTGCAAGGAAAAGAGATTATTAGAGGGGAAAAATAGGTTCCCCCAAAGTATTAAAAACATAAAGAGCTTAATGTGATTATAATAGCTGAGGTTTTCAAATGGTTATTTTAAATTGATCTTTAATTGGACACACAAAACCCTGTATGGACAATTTGAATATAATTAATGTCTTGTGACTTAAGTTCCTCTTTAAAAATGTGCCAGGAGTTCTTTTTTTTGTGGAACTAAAAAACTGTCTTATGATGAATGGTCTGCAAGGTGGTGCGCACACGAAATATTTTTCCAGACTTTTATTATTTACAAAACTATGGACAAATGTTAAGAAATGCCAAGAAAGAGTTATGTATATAATTAGGCACATAGTCATGACGTAATCTGTACATGGATTCCTATATTGGGGAGAGCGCCAGCCAGCACTCTTCTGCCAGTGCTGGCACCGGTGGGCCAACGCTAGCAGCAGCAGTGGCCCAACAACGCTGGCCAAAGCTGGCGGAGCGACGCTCCTGCACCAGCCAAGTTCTGAGCAGGGGAGGGCATTTTAGGAATGGGGTGGGTGAGCTGGGAGGTGAGCTGGCCTGGGAAGGGGAATGGAGTTGGGATGTGGCTTCTAGGCCGCATCTAAGCTCCTGTCCCCATGCCACGCGGCTCCAATTTGGGCCGCGCGCCATCCTTAGCTCTGTGCCTGCTAAACGGCAGGCACAAATCCAAGTAGCTCATTGTGGCGGCTGGTGGCTACCCCGGGGTAAGGGCATGTATGTGCCCATGCCCCATGGGGGCTCCAGCCTGCTCCAAAGCTGCACTGGATACAGTGCAATCCGACATGCCTGACTATTCCAGCGCAGTTTAGGATTGCACCCTAAATCGTAGCAGGATTATATAGGGTACGTGCTCGCTTATCAGGAAATCAGTGTTAATTAGTAAGAAATAAACTGTAAGAAGAAACAAAATGATATATATCAAATATTACTTGGGGATGCATCATTAAGAGACATTTTATCAGCCACATGCAACAGATAATAGGCCAGACTGAGGCCAACAGGACATGTTTCTCTTATTAGGGAGAGGGACTACCTAGCAGGTTCAGCTTATTTGGTACATATAAAGCATAAATATAGCCTGGGCTTTGAAATAGACATGTGTCTTATCGTTCTGAGAGTGTCAGCCAAGTACAGTGGCTGAGGTCTTTGTTCTGAGTCCAAGGTCTCTTGCATCTCGAGGAAACAACTCTGAGCATGCAGACAGCTCCCAGGAGCTGGGAGATACACAGAAGTTGGCTGACAGGCAGAGGAGATGCTTGCCAGCTTTTCACCACCAGTTAAAATGGTTTATGGGCAAAGTCAAATAATTAAAGGGCTCACAATTCAAGAAGACTCAAAAGAACACCAACGAACAGCCACTAGAAAAGACACTATGCTGGAGTGAAAAGGACGGTTACTCTTCCCTCCTTCTCCGTGCTTAGCAGTGTTCAAGCTATGCTCAGGCTGTGTTTGCCCTGTCAAAAGTTACCTTTTCAGTTTTACAAGCTGCTTGGATCACTTGATAGTTTCTAGAAAAATCAAGCAGACTTATCAGATACTGTATACCTCTTTGCTGTATTGAAAAACAGGAGATTTGTGTAACTGAATTTCCCCAACTTAACTGTTGTTAGCACTGAACAGATTTTTCTCGTCACTAATAAATAACTAATGAGTAGTGGGGTGTGTGTGTGTGTGTGTGTGTGTGTGTGTGTGTGTGTGTGTGAGAGAGAGAGAGAGAGAGAGAGAGAGAGAGAGAGAGAGGAGAGAATGGGGAGCAAAAATGCTATTTTGTTAAACCACATTCAGGACAGTCTTTTAGCTATCCTGTCATATTTTATTTATCTCTTGGAGTATCTCTTGGAGAAACCTCTCCTAGTCTTATATAAATGTTAACATTCCCATTTAATAAGAGCTAGATCAAAATTCAAAAATAGCAGTGAGAATTCAGCAAGACTTGTCTCTTATTTCTCTAACTCCCTAGTATAGTGCAAAAAGCTGTTGAAGGTTTACCTTGTATGCCATTCACAAACATAAAGTAGCCCATTCAGTGCAAACAGTTCATGTTGCACTATATGAAAGCTTCACTGTTCAAATCTTTTGCTCTTGTTTTATTCTGAAGCATTGAAATATAAAAGAAATCTTGTTCAGAGAGCATATAGTGTTATAACATATTTTTAATTTGAGTTTTTTTTGCAGTTTGCTATGCACAATTAAATGGGTGTTTATTTAACGCTCTCATATTTTTTTCTCTTCTGAAAGTCTCCATAAAATTACTGTTCTTTGTTGCTGCTCTTTTAAATTCATTAATGGCAAGTTTCAATAACAAATATTTAGCATTTATTAATTAAATCCAATTATTTTGGATGCCTACAAATTGGAAAATTAGAGCTGTCAAGCTGTCTGAAATAAAGGCTGAATTTGTATTTGATTCTGTATTCATTTGTTAGTAATTCTATGAACTTAGTAATTGTTGAATAAAGATAAGCTTTATGGTAGAAGCTAAACATCTACAGAGAACAGGGATCAAGAGGGTAATTTTCTCCTCAAGCAAGTATAGTAAGAATTAATGACATACAAGATCTAAAAACAGAACAGTGTTTGGGTGCTTAGTTTTATCTTGACATTTATACTGTGTATTGTGTAAATTTATACTTCCTCCCCTGCCTGCTCTCTTATAGTTGTTGATGAGATTTTGTCATACTGTGTTTTGGGAAACTTGCAGAGTACAGTGGCGCCCCAGTATCAGTGGGCCTGGCATCCACTGGTTTGACTCACCGTGGATGCCAGTGGATACCGAGGTCTGGTTTTTAAATCCCTTTAAACACACACACACACACACACACACACACACACACACACACACACCCAAAATCAGATTTCCAGCCTCTTTGTGGCCAAACTGCACCATTTTGTAAAGCTAGGCGATCCCCATAGAGTGTCATTTTAAAGTGGGTTCCAGTTCTAAAATGTTTGAGAACCACTGGTCTACCACTATTTTTATCCCTGAAAGACTCACTTCTGGGTTGTGCAGAGGTTCTTTTCTCCAACCAGCCTCGCCCCAGAATGCATCACCGTGCACCATTTTGCTCCTCCAGCCCATTAGTTGCTGTTTTGCTAATTTAGGCTGAGGTCTAGGATAGGCTAAACTTCAGGAAAAGGTGGATCTGTTCAAAAACAGCAACTAAAACCCCCTGTCAAAAATGTATGCAACCAAGACGGATACCGTATATTGCATTCCTGATGCACCACCATTTCTTCCTTTGTACCAATCTGATCTCACTACGTTAATGCATGGTATAGTGGAAGAACGGACGGAGAGATGGGCAGAGGGCCAAATAGGCACAGCATCTTGTGGATAGTGGCATCCTTTTTCCTATCCTCCCCACTCTTCCACTGAATTTATGCAGGGTGGGGGTGAGGCTTTCACTGTCGCCTCCCAAGGTGGGGAAGCCCAGACAGGAAGAAGTGCTACAAGAAAGATGTTATCCCAGGGTTTCTAAAATTCAGAACCTGAGTGATCTCAGTAGCTGTGGCAAACTTAATTCTTTCTGTATGAATTTGAACCATGCAGGTAAATCAGTTGAAAAAGAAAAGTGTATTAAGAGGGCTGAAGGAACCAAGCAATAAAAGCAGGGGAATTACGAAGCGTGTGTCAGAAAAAACAAAGCAGGTATATTCCGAAGGGGATGGTTGTCGAAGGGTTGTCAAAAAGTTTGAAATGCAAGCCACAAAATGAAGCAAATTCCCTTGATGTGAGTTAACAACACTTCACCTGTTCTAGATTACTCATGCTACTAATCATACACCCATGATGCAGCAAGGAACGTGGGTTGTGCTACTTCTGCTAAAAATAGCAGCTGTTCTCTAGTGTTGGACCAGGCAATACACACAAGCATCCCTGTGTGTGACTTCATAAAACCTAGAGTTGATTATGTCTTTGATCCATCCAACTGGATGGCTGATGATTACCTCTGCACTTCTATGGGCCCCTTGCCCTGGTTATATGGGCCTCGGATGTCCATTTTTCTGTTGCATGCCAATCCCAGCAGGGGGACAGAACCTGTTCAAACTAGCCCCAAAGACATGCAGTTCAGAAACTGACCAGTCTTCAGTGCTATATGGCTGTTCTGCAATAATGCAAGAGACTGCAGTAAGATGTTGTTTTTTAGGATTGTGAGACATAATAGTGGAAGCGTTGGTCTAGATCAGTACTTGGGAAAGTGGAAGACTCACCTTGTGGGAGACCACTGTCTCCTAGCAGAAGTTGAAGAGATCTCCCTACTTCCTTTTCCCAACCACTAGCCATTTTAAAAGGGAGTGTGAAAGCAGACAGGGCACAAGCCAAAGGGGTGGTCGTTGCCTCTAGAGTGGCAACCAGCTGTGTAACTGCTGCTGATGGAATAATTAGTGGCAGCAGCTGTTGGAGTTGCCCAGGAGCGAGCTGCTGCTGTTACTGGTGGGGGATTTGGTGTTGAAAAAAGAAGTTGAGAAAAAGTGATGATGGGGGAGGAAGCATGTAGGGAGCTCTTAGTTGTAGATTGGGAGAAAACATCTTTAGGGCTGTTTTGGGTGCTGAAGGGGCTTATGCTGAACCTGAGTTAATGGTAGGTCACTGTTCTTTTCTTCTTCTACTACTACTACTACTACCACTCACACCAGAACAGGCTGATCTGATAAGTCCAGGAAGCCAGAATCTGCCAAATACTTTATCTACTTATTGGTCCCTCTAAGTTGGGATTGTCTATGCTAACCAGTAGTGACTGTCCAAAGTTTCAGGTGAGGGTCTTCCCCAGCCCATTAACTTGAGACTTCTGCACGCAAAACATGTGCTTTACTACTGAACCCCATGTCCTCTGATGTTGGAGTAGAGGAATTCCCGGTATCCACGGGGAACTGTTCCACGGACCCCCCCGCCCACCCCCAAGGATTTGGAAAGTATAGGTACTGCAGCCGCTCCATGTGATCATTAAAGCGTTTAACAGAATTACATGGGTGAGATTCTCTTCCGTAAACAGAGCGCCATAAGCTTATGGGCATATAGCGCCTTGCAGGCTGCTTCCTGGTAGCCAGATTGCTTAAACTCCAGTGTGGTCATCCGGAAGTGTTTCCTGTTGACCTTGTTGGAGGGTTTTTTTTTAACGCATTCTGGATGCTGGGAGGCAGTCTGCAAAGTGCTGTAAGCAAGGTGCTCTTTCTAAGGCTTAGGAAGAATAATTTTGTCCCTGTAAGACTTCTAAATGCTTTATTGGTTGTGCTGGGAGGGGGGGGGCGCTGTACACCCCCACCCCACCCCATATGACCATTAAAGCACTTAAAAAACTTACTGGGGTGAAAATCAGCAAGCCAGACAAGTTACTGGTATTGAGAAAAAAGGTTTATTGTTATTAGTACTGTACAGAGAAGCTTAGTGAGGCATCTCTGCTGTTTTAACCCTGGCAATGACAATCTTACATTTGCCAAGATGTTTTAGAGTTTGCTGTGTATGTGAGCTAGAAAATGCCTCCACTCTATTGCTGATAGGAAGCTTGCCAAGTGAATGGACCAAGTCACTTAATGAATGTATGGAATGGTGCTGGGTGTTTCATTTCCTTTTGTTTTATGCCATTCATAGCTGTGTTAAGGACGGCTGCGACCTTTGACTTAATTTATCTTGAATCAGCTTTTTGTTTAAGGCATTTAAATCTAATTGTACTCCTGAAAGAGAGCTCTTTTTTCTAGATGAGACAAACACTAATTTTGATTGATTAAGCTGTAATTCACATTAATTTTCTTTAAATACTACAGCTCCCTTGAGTTGTTCAAACTACTAGTCTGAACACCATTGTGCTTTTCAGGGGAAAATACTTGTGATAATAGAGCTGAGACCAAGATTGCTGACTATAAGCTGGGGCGCCTATATAAACATATGATTTTAACTAATGGTAAAAATGACACAATAGGTTCCAAAACTGTTTGGGTTGTGAACCACCAACCAGGGAAGCACTTCTCTCTGCCCTTTTAAGGGGCGGGGAGTGGGAGAAGGCAACAATGCGACCCCCCCCCCAGGATTGCACTGTTGCCGGCGTTGGGAGGGGGGGTGTTTGCACCAGTGCTGGTGTCCTTGGGGTCAGGAAGTCCTCTGCCGGGCTCCCCATAACTGTAAACATGTGAAAAAAGCAAACAGAAGCCCCTAGAACCATCCAATAAAATATCTGAAATTGTGCAAGCTTTAGAAACATTCTGAAACATGAAAGGTGGCAGGAGAAAACCACACACATGCAATATAAGACATTACATGGATGTTATCCTTCAGTGTCAAAAGATGGTGTTTAGATTACAGCCACTGTCCTTTCATTGTTTAAGAGTCCAATCCTATCCTCCCCACACCTGCATTCGTGCCAAAAAACTGGTGTGCTATATTCAGCAAAGGGGTGGATACAAAGATTGCAAGGCATCAGAAGTGAAAGCAGATTTAAATTCCAGTTTCAGAGATGTAAATCTCTGTAAGGCACCTGAACCCACAATGGGTTTCCTTGGACCCACACCAGCTCATTAGCTGGCACAAATTTGAGAAGAGAAAAAGCAGGAAAGTTGTGAAAAGGGGGAAAAGGATCCAGCACACGCCAGATCTACCCCTTCCTGCCCCATCACACTCCCTCTCCACATATTTTGCCCCTCCTAACTCCCACCGCTGCCTTACCTGCTGTGGTGGGTAATTGGTGATCCGCTGGTGGACTGAGAGCAGCAGCACCTCACACAAAGGGCTCCAATTCCTCAACAAGATTGGACCAAAACTGTAGTAATGTTATTGGTCCTACATTTATTATTAGATTAGATTTTTTTGTCCCATATTTCATTGTCCCATATTTCATGGATAGGGATGTGTTTTTTGGGGGGGTGATATTTTTTCCAAAATTTCTTGATTGCAATTGCAAATTGTGGTCTTATGTGCTGTTGTTCAGATATTTTTTACCCCCAAAAGCAATGCTATGTGTTTTTTAACAATCTATCCAGTCCTTTTCATGGATTGTGGATGCTTTTGCCGCCAATTCCTGACCTCTGTGTAAGGCCGCACGGAGAGGTGCACATGCGCAGATGTGAGTAGACCACTTGCGCGCCTTGTGCCCTTACCGTGGGAAAAGGGGACAAACATCCCCTTTCCCCATGGAACCTCCCACTGCTGCCTGACTGTTGCAGGATGCAGCGCTCCTGGGCGACTGGCTCCCACTGCGCTCCTGGGCGGTCGGGCAGCTCTGGATCGGGCTGCCCGTCAATGAATGCTGGTGAAGCAAATAGTTGATATAGGAAACATTAAGAACTGACTTCCTCTGTTCATAAAGGAAGCTTTCATTCTTTTTAGGATCTCATGAAACAGGGAATTTCAAAAAATGGTACTGGTATGAAGACTAATTGTATTTGCTTACCATCACAATTTTTTGCACACATTATTGCATTAACAAGTGAAAAGGCAATTATTCTTAGGCCTGTCTGACAGATTAAGTAGATTAGATAAATCTTAGATAATACCCTTTCTAGATTGCTGAGAACAAGTTGAAATATAACTTTTTAATACCTGCAATATGTAAAATGTAGCTGCAAATGTAGCTAAAAGCAATTGACAGGGTAACCTTGTACATGTTTACTCAGAATTAAGTCCCACTATGTTCAGTAGGGCTTACTCCCAGGCGAATGTGTTTAGGATTGCTGCTTCATGACTGTTCTGAATTTTTCCCTCTCAATTTTATGTCCTTTTGGAAGTAAAATTAGACGGTTCCAATCAAATTTATCTTCAGTTAAATGTGCTTAGGAACACAGTCAGGAACACATTTTGTTCCTGACCTTTTTAAAAAAGTAATTTACAGGCCAATCTTATCTTGTTTACAGCCCAATCCTACTTAACTCCTATTTAACCTGTGCAGCGATATAGCAGTGCCAATGGGGGTGTCCGCTGCATCTTGTGGGGGAGTTTTGGCCCCAGGAGGCCTCCTCGTTCCCTTACTGTGGGGAAGGTCCCTGCCAGCCTGGTGGGTCTATTTGGACATGTGCCAACAATTGCTCTGTACCAGCGATATCACTAGTAGAGTCCATGTCAACTCGTGAAGGAGGATTGAACTCGGGAAGGGGTTAAGGATTTGGCGGATGCAGCCAAATTCGCCCCTTTCTAGGCACAATCTGCCCTTCTTCTGCTTCATTGCCTTCCTGTTCTGCCCACTCCCTACCCTGTTCCCACCTCACTCCTTGTCCCTAAGTGGGCCTACTCGGGGTGGCAGGCGTCTGTTGCTACACAGAACTGGCCGCTTGCTGCTTCCAGCAGCGGCCTACCCATCTCCTCTGGCATGTTGCCTTTTGTGACACCTAGGAAGCACATTACACAGACGGAACACTCATTACATCGCACCCCCATAAATAACACAACAATGAGCCTTTGGGATTGGGCCTCTGACAGTATATTTCTGAGGAACTTTCTCTTCAGAGTACTATTCCAAAATGAGGTAAAAATGGGTATCTGTATATTTTGTTTATACTGTATATGGATTTTAAAGGCAATCGACTTCTTTAATGTAATGGAGTTTATTTTAGCAACAGTGAATTTTGTTTTTATAAGGGTGCGTTTCTGTTTTGTTACGTTGTAGTAATTATCTTCATCCAGACCATCATCCATTAGTCATGCAATTTAACGTGGCACATTCTGAATTTGGGGAAAGCTTGCATTTCTATTCTAGTGCATGTAAAGCAATTTTATACAAACCTCTCTACATGTATTTTGTAACATTTCTATGTATATCGATAAATACCTCATCCTAAAATAAATTTACTTAGGGAAAATACTGTTTATTTCTATTTCACAAGTATGCCAGAAGCTGTCATCAAAAGCACTGGTGTTTGTTTTGGTGCCCAAATGTTGTTAGGATTAGCATGTGTGCATCTTTCCTCCTGTGAAAACAGTCTTATTTATACACAAATCAAATATATTTGCATGCCCAGAGACATACATGCAAGAAAGTCAAAATACCATTTTTCAGGGAATTTAAATTATTTTCAGGATTTCAGAAATTGAAAAGGGATAAGTGGAAGGAGAAAATGTTGGGCTGGTGCCAAGCGATAGCTCGTAATCCTCACAGACTCCCAAACAGCACAAGAACCCCTGAGGTCTCAGGTGATGCGTCACATATCTCTGCCTTGGTGAGTGAAAGTTCTACTTCATGGTGATGGCATGTACAAAAGAAAAAAACACCTGGAAAGTTGCTAAAATAATTAATAAAAATAATAGTGCTTGCACCTTGTTGTACCTTATCGGAATCCTCTTTGGCTTTTTGTGTTTTGATTCCGAATGCCTATGTTTATGTTCAAGTGTTCTGGTTTTTGTTGCCCTCTTTTGCTTTGCATGCAGTGGCTGTTCAAATGACATTTTGCAAATGGAAAAATACATAGCATTGTTCTTAACCTGTGAATAGAAAGTTTCCTTTTCAGCAGCTTCATCAATGTTATTAAGGTAAAAATATCTCCTCTTATGAATGTATATAGCCTTTTGGTGTTCAAGCATGATATGTACAGGAGGCCTATGCTTTAAAATAGTTGTTTTGGGGGGGTTGTAAACCTGCCTATGATATGAACAGAAAAATAAAATGCATTCTAGAAAGATTTTTCTTTTTCACAACTTCCATGCAATGGATGGTAGTTGGGTTTGAGAGGTTAATCATACTTTAGGTAAGTTGCATTCCATTCTCTGTGTTGTTGTTTTTTAAAGTAAATTAGGTTGTTAGAATAAAGATACCTTTTTTTAAATTTTTTAGATTTCTAAATAGTTGTTCCAAATAAAAATAAATGCACCTTTAGTTTGCAAAGTTGTTGTGTTCTTCATTTTCTGTTCTGAAGCCCAATTAATTTGTTGTTGGTTTCTGATATTCATATTTTACAGGGAGTGGTCTTTGAGCTTGTATTTAAATGTAGTTTCCATGCAACCTTCCATTACAAGATTCATTACTAACTTAAAATTCTAATCCATTCTATTCTTTAAATATCACAGCACAAGTATTGCAGAATTCCACTCTAATCTTGCAAATGTTATGTGTGCATATCATCTCTGGGTTTTGATTAAAGAAACGGCATGTGCGTGTTCCTACTACGGTTGGCTGTAACCCTGAATCCTGCTGAAGTCTGTGGTGCTTAAATATGCAGCCCAAGTGTTTGATTAAGATCACAGTCTTAATCAGCAGACTGGACCTTTCAAAATGTCCTGGGTATTTGAATCTTTCAAAATGTTTTGCCAACTGCCTGTCAGCCTGATCCTCAAAAAGCCATAGTGCCAGCATGAAAGGAGGGTACAGATACATTGCATGAGAACACCCTGTTGCACCAGCTCAGCTCCTTAGATCTTCTGCACAAATGTGACACTCCATCTGCCAGCAGAATTGTTTATTCTGACCCAGTAAGCTTAGTAGATGTTTGGCGGGAAGGGGGAAGAGGAAGACAGAGGTGTTGGGGAGGAACTATGGCTGCTTCATTTACTTATGTATTTAGCCCTGGAATAGCCTTGAGATCATGAGCTTCTTATTGCAAAATTCAGGCTTAAACTTAAAAAAGTAGGGAAAACTACTAGGCCCTCCACGTATGACCTAAATCAGATCCCATAAGAATATACAGTGGAGGTGACAAATAGATTTAGGGGCTTAGATTTGGTAGACAGAGTGCCTGAAGAACTTTGGACGGAAGTCTGTAACATTGTACAGGAGGCAGCAACTAAAACCATCCCAAAGAGAAAGAAATGCAAGAAGGCAAAGTGGCTGTCCAAAAGCAAGGGAGAAAGGGAAAGATATACCCAACTGAATGCAGATTTCCAGAGAACAGCAAGGAGAGATAGGAAGGCCTTCCTAAATGAGCAATGCAAAGAAATAGAGGAAAACAATAGACTGGGAAAGACTAGAGATCTTTTCAAGAAAATTGGAGATGTCAAAGGACAATTTCGTGCAAAGGTAGGCACAATAAAGGACAAGAACGGCAAGGACCTAACAGAAGCAGATGAGATTAAGAAGAGGTGGCAAGAATACACAGAGGAACTCTATATAATAAGGCTGATCTAAATGTTCCTGATAACCACAATGGTGCTGTCACTGAGCTCGAACCTGACATCCTGGAGTGTGAAGTCAAGTGGGCTTTCACTAACAACAAAGCTAGTGGAGGTGACAGCATTCCAGCGGAATTACTCAAAATCTTAAAAGATGATGCTGTCAAAGTGCTGCACTCCATATGCCAGCAAATTTGGAAAACCCAACCGTGGCTACAAGACTGGAAAAGATCAGTTTACATTCCAATCCCAAAGAAGAGCAATGCCAAAGATTGCTCGAACTACCGCACCATTGCACTCATTTCACATGCTAGCAAGGTGATGCTCAAAATCCTACAAGCTAGGCTTCAGCAGTATGTGAATTGAGAACTACCAGATGTACAAGCTGGTTTCCGCAGAGGCAGAGGAACTAGAGATCAAATTGCCAACATTTGCTGGACCATGGAAAAAGCAAGAGAGTTCCAGAAAAACATCTACCTCTGCTTCATTGACTATGCTAAAGCCTTTGACTGTGTGGATCACAACAAACTGTGGCAAGTTCTTGAAGAGATGGGAGTACCAGACCACCTGATCTGCCTTTTGAGAAACCTGTATGCGGATCAGGAAGCAACAGTTAGAACTGGACATGGAACAACTGACTGGTTTAAAATTGGGAAAGGAGTATGACAAGGCTGTATACTGTCACCCTGCTTATTTAACTTATATGCAGAGTACATCATGAGGAAGGCAGGGCTGGACGATTCACAAGCTGGAATCAAGATTGCTGGGAGAAATATCAACAACCTCAGATATGCCAACGATACCACTCTAATGGCAAAAAGTGAGGAAGACCTCAAGAACCTTCTGATGAGGGTGAAAGAGGAGAGTGCCAAAATTGGCTTGAAGCTCAACATTAAAAAAACTAAGATCATGGCCACCACTCCCATCACTTCCTGGCAAATAGAAGAAATGGAAGCAGTGACAGAGTTTATTTTCCTGGGCTCCAAGATCACCGTAGATGGTGACTGCAGCCATGAAATTAAAAGACGTTTACTTCTTGGGAGGAAAGCTATGGCGAACCTAGACAACTTAATCAAAAGCCGAGACATCACCCTGCCAACAAAGGTTTGCATAGTCAAAGCGATGGTTTTCCCAGTAGTAATGTATGGCTGTGAGAGCTGGACCATACGAAAGGCAGAGCGCCGAAGAATAGATGCTTTTGAATTATGGTGTTGGAGAAGACTCTTGAGTCCCGTGGACTGCAAGGAGATCCAATCCGTCAGCCCTCCAGGAAGTCAAGCCTGATTGCTCCCTGGAAGGACAAATCCTGAAGCTGAAGCTCAAATACTTTGGCCACCTGATGAGAAGAGAGGACTTTTTAGAAAAGACCCTCCTGCTGGGAAAGTTTGAAGGCCAAAGGAGAAGGGGGCGGCAGAGGATGAGATGGTTAGAGAGTGTCACCGAAGCGATGAACATGAAATTTGGCGAACTCCGGAAGCTAGTGGAGGACAGGGAGGCCTGGCGTGCTGTGGTCCATGGGGTCGCGAAGAGTCGGACACGACTTAGCAACTGAACAACAACAAGCCTTGAGAAGCTTTCAAGGGAAGAATATCCTGCAGTGATATTCTTGAGCCAGGAGTTCTGATGTACTTGTAAAGGCTTTGATGCACCTATGGAACACCAGGGCTGCCCTCACTCATTTTTGTTTCAAGGAAGGCTACTCAAAAAAGATGGGAATGCAATTTTAGAATGAACAGAAATAACAACTTGCAATGAACTCTATCAGGGGTGTTGGCAGGGGTGAAACCACTCAGTCAGGTTAACCTTTGAACCCCTCGTATTGGACACAGTGGTAGACACTCCAGCCTCTTGGCAAATATGGCCATTGGCACCCTTGCCTCAGAGAGGAGAAAAGGTGAGCCTCTGTGTAAAAGGAATAGCGGCAGGAATTAGTAGTATAGAGTCAGAGGAGGAAGGATGTGTGTGCATAAAAACCCAAATCCAAATAAATAACAATTTACACTGTTCACAAGTTGCAGGCTGTGAAAGTCTGCAGACTCAGAAGGTATGACTGTCTATGACCCATCCAATGCAGACTTACCCCAGTGGGAGGAGGGGGAATGGGGAAGTGAAGATAGATAGATGTACTGTATACCTAATGGGTTCTTATATTTAATATTGGTGGGGAGGAATATTTTATAATGAATGTTGTAAGATTTGTGACCAAAAGACTCCAGTATTTTACAGTGAAGAATATGCCTGAGGCACATCATATTTGAGTATATACTATGCCAATTTATTTAGTTGCTTTCTCAGTATTTTTGTCTAGGGCATTTATTCTGTGAAGAGAACCATTTATTCTAAGTGAAACTGTTACCCAAGCTCCTGTATTAAGTTGATGGAGTACTGCTGTTTCAGTCGAAACAAATGTTATGTCAGTTTTCACACTTTGCTTTTCTTTACCTTCAGGAATGTTTAACATTTTCAGTGTTTTACATGAGGCAGGCATATCAAGTCAAGCATTACTAAAGAGCTGTCAAGAAGAGACATAGGAACAGGGAATGGGAAAGAAAGAACCAGCTCTTTAGTTGTTGAAACATGGGACTGATATAAAAGCAGAAGAGAAGTAAGTAATTTTTAAAAATTGTATGAAATCGTTACTAAGGTAGATGGTAGAATGGAGGGCTGGACAGAGGCAAACTCTTCAGAAGTATTCAAAATTCCCGTCATGCCATTTTCTACATCCTTGGTTAGCCAATAATTTTGTCATTGGGCAGTTTAGGAGGGTATGTGTCAAGCTTGCCTTCCATGAAGAGGTGGCCTCACCCTCTTCTATCTTCTCTTTCCTCCCTGTTGTACAATACCATAATATCTGTCGCTTGAGGTCTAGCAAACAGTTGAGTGTGTGTCCTAAGTTCCAGATGACTTGGAAGCTGTGAGTATGTGCTTGTGCCATGTGCTGCTTGTTCATCCACAACAATGCTTTACAAAAATGCTAGGGTTTGCAACTGCCCTATGGCACAATGTTTAACATGCAATAAATTTATCATCCCCAAATTTTCAAATCTTTGACTTTTGATGTACAGCCACAGAGAAACAGGAAATTAAAGTTAGGGGCTGTCTGTTTTTGATTTGCATAAATACAAATTAGAGCAGAAAGATGGGTCATGAAGAATTCGGAAACAGTTGGAAGTGCAGTTAGGGCACTTCCTGCTTAACTTTCTGTGTGGTTTCAAACACCTGGAGAATAGTAGCAATGATATTTTCCTTAGTATGTCCACGGATAGCCCAATCCTAGTCTGCGCTGGAATAGGCAGGCCAACTGGCCTGGACCTGTATCCAGTGCACGTTAGGAGGTGGCTGGAGCACAACTCAGAGTAAGGGGATATTTGTCTCCTTACCCCATGGCGCACTCTAGCTGTACCTGTGGAGCTATTTGGATCTGCACCAGCTAAATCATTATTATATTGCAAATCCAAGCAGCCCAGTATGACCAGGCTGGCTAGAAGCAGGGTTAGGACCTGGCCCAAGTCACCCAGGCTGGTTCCATTCCCCTGTTGGGCCCCTGTTCTGCCCTCCTGCCACTCTCTCCAGTGCTTGGCCTGATGAGGCATGTTAACATTCAAAATGTGAATGTTGAGCTCTGCATATCAAGTCTCATGAAAAAAAAAAAGATTAACATAGAATCATTGAGAGAAGACCTTGGGAAAACATGTTATACAGATACCTTGTTCCAGATAAATGTTTTCCAGATATCAGAACCTTCTGATGAGGGTGAAAGAGAAAAGCGCAAAAATTGGCTTGAAGCGCAACATTAAAAAAACTAAGATCATGGCAACCACTCCCATCACTTCCTGGCAAATAGAAGGAGAAGAAATGGAAGCAGTGACAGACTTTATTTTCCTGGGCTCCAAGATCATCACAGATGGTGATTGCAGCCATGAAATTAAAAGGCGTTTACTTCTTGGGAGGAAAGGTATGGCGAACCTAGACAACTTAATAAAAAGCCAAGACATCACCTTGCCAACAAAGGTTCGCATAGTCAAAGCTATGGTTTTCCCAGTAGTAATGTATGGCTGTGAGAGCTGGACCATAAGGAAGGCAGAGCACTGAAGAATAGATGCTTTTGAATTATGGCGTTGGAGAAGACTCAAGAGTCTTCTGGACTGCAAGGAAACCCAATCAGGCAATCCTACAGAAAGTCAAGCCTGATTGCTCCTTGGAAGGACAACTACTGAAACTGAAGCTCAAATACTTTGGCCACCTCATGAAAAGAAAAGACTCTTCAGCACAAATGTAGGTACCTGTATGTTTGTGCTGGCATGAAGAGAATTCATGCTACAGTCAGTCTGAGGTTGCAGAGGGATACATCTGTTAATGGATGATGCACTGGAAGTCAACATGTTGAGGTCACAATTGTTGAGGAAAAGAGGAAGTGTTTGATATGTACAAGGAGAAGGAAGGCATAGGATTATGCCAGCATCTTCAGCCCTAGCAAGGGCTTTCCTCTCTTTCATACTCTTTCTCCTCACTAGGATTATACATAGGGTTATGAGTTACAAACTGGGACAGAGTGCCTATCCCTTTAACCATTGTATAGAAGTGGAATTTTGGCAGGTTCAGCTTTTGAAACCCTTCTATTATGAGCTGCACTTGCCCAAATTCCCTCTCCTATACAAGATTAAAGGTATAGGCAGTCTGCCCCAGTTTGTATCTGGTAACTCTGATTATACAGCAACTTTAGATGTATATTTGGTCAGGAACTACTTAAGTCACCACAACAGGCTATTTAGCTTTCATTCAATGAAATGGGGATAACTGGATAACAGAGTATGAGGGTAAACATTAAGGTTAACCAGTGCCTCACTCAGACAAGGTTTAGTTTGCTTAAAATTGTTATCATACAATGATCTTACATGGTTCTAAATCAGCACATAAAGTAAAAATCATACATATACAAAAATCCCTTTTAAATCCCTTGAATTGCTGGTGTTTAAGTACTGCGTTCTACAAAAAATAGTATATTTAATTATATCGCACTATGAGAGACAGACAGGAACAGAGAGCAATGGAAGGAACAGTAGATTTATGTCTCCCCTCTCATGTTCACTAAGGGGTATATGCTAAGTGAGTAGAATGGCAGATGGAATCACTTGCAATATTTAAACTGTTCGTTGAGCTTGAATTGTGGAATTTGTGTAAGTTGAATGCATGTATGATGCTATCTGTCAGTACAAATTCCACAGACATTGTATCTATCAGTGCAAATTCCAAAGATGGTTAGCCATGTTAGTCCATGGCAGCAAAAACAAGTCTTAAAAACTATAGTAGAATAAGCTGTCCCACCTTAACTACTTAGTCAAAGGAAAACTCTCTGTAATGAGGGTCATGCCATTACATGTATAAATAAATATTTTTGGAGTTGCACTAATTATTATTTCATTTACATAAGTGACTGTAGAGACTAATTATGTTGAGCAGACAGCAGAACAAACTTGGGAGATTTCCTTGCAGATAAAGCCTCTTGAATTGTGGTACAGAATTTCTTCCACAGGTGTTTAGCTATACATGTGGCCTTTACTATCTGTGGAGGGTTCGCTCCTAGAACCCTCACAGATTGATATCTGAACCCTCCAAACCTGACGAGCTGTGGTCCAGTTGGGTCTGGAGGGTGACCAGAGGCCTTGGCGGGGGGGGGGGGGGGGCGCATGTGGTTTCCCAGGGCCTCAGAATACCTTCTACAGACATTTTAATGCAATTTTCAGTTTCCGAGGTTGGGGGAAAGGAAAGTGACTTTTATGCCTTTAAAAAGCATTTTGAGGGCCATGGCTCAAACACCTCCATGGCTTCCCCAGGCCTCAGAATGCATGATAAAGGCATAAAATGTAACTTCCAGTTTCCCCCAAGGAACTATAATTTGCATTAAAAAGCCATGCTGCGCCCAGGTCAGATCACGTTTGAAGGGTCCAGCTGTCCCTCCCGTACAGTTTGGAACCAGTGGATTACGAAGTCAATGAGTACCAAACCAGCAGATAACAAGGGCCATCTGTACAACTGTACAACCTCTCTATGGAGAATACTTTTCTTATCCCAGACTTCCCAACTCACCACTTCTCCCACACCTTTTCATTCATTCCGAGTAATGTTTCCAATAACAGTGGGTGAGAAAATAAGACCTGATTTGCAAGGCTGAATGAATATTCTTCTGCAAATAAAAAGTTTGGGAAACTAGTGTTTTTGTATAAATGTATTTTGCTGCCTTGGAAACATCATTAAGGATACCTTTTTGGTGGCCTTTTACTTTTGAAACACCATTGTTAGCTGAATGTACTAGGAAAATTATTATATTTTGCCTTGACGCGCTGGTAAATTCAATATACCTGTTACATATCATGTTCTAGTGGATTGCTTATTAAAGAATATAATTGCTGGCTCTACAATGTGCCTGAAGCATCATTTAGGCACATGATGTGGTCTTGTTCAGTGATATAATATAATAACTCCTCTTTTGGGAAGCAGTTATTAGCTGTATTAATTATATTAAAACAACAATAATAAAATTAAATGGCTCCCTGTCCCAATAGGGCTCCCAATCATAAAAAATGCAGAATACCACCAGCAACAGCCACTAGAAAAGAGATTGTGCTGGGGTTAACTGGGGCATTACTTTCCCCCTGCTAAATATTTATATATTTATTTGAAGAATTTATACCCCACCTTTCCCATGCTGAAGCAAATGCCCAAGGTGGCTTTCAGAGAACAAAAACAAAGTACAATATAACCACAATAAGTAGAATAAGTTTTAAAAAATTTTAAAAACCAAAAATTAAATATTAAACATTTTGACGTGAATGCAGAGAATGTTCAAAAATTGGAGCTAGACCCAATTCTCCTCATCAGGCCCTATCAAGGGTGGGGAAACAATTGACCAGGGGAGTAAACAAACTATGACACTATACCAGAGGGATAGAGAAAAAGATACCAACCATCATCCACAGAGGAACACCACTCGAAAAAGTGCTTCTTGCACCGTTAGCAGGAGTAACATAACACTAGACTATTGCTGGTTCAAAGGCCAGATAAGCTGCCACTGAGTAGCTGCCATCTTCGTTTATAAAGCAGCGCACACCATATCTGCCTTTTTGTCACTAGCAGCAGCAGTGGGAAGGGAGGCTTTACATTATAGGTAAACAAAGATGGCGGGTGGCAGCAGCATCACTGCCACATAGTTTTCTAAGCCACTGCTGCCTTCAAAGTAAGTCCCCATGAGGGTTTGGCAGATGCTTTCCTTAATTTTGACAGAGAAATAGAGAAGCAGTTATGTCTATAGACTTATTTGTAACATTATAGAAGATCACAATCTTCTTGTTACTTGTGAAAATCAGTTCTAGAACATTAGTAAGTCAGACAGGGCCAAGCAATTAACCTGCCTGCTGGAAAAAAGGGTGAAAAGGGTAATTCTCATTGTAACTTGCTGCAACCTTCAGGCTCATTGAATGTGCAATTAATCTGGTCCAAATGCATAGTCGTAGTTCACAACAAAATGCAGTTTTGATTTTATACCAACATTCTCGGCACATAAATCCGTGATGATGTACCACTGCACCTTGATGGTGATGCACCTTTTGTATTTTGATCTTCATTCAGACTTCTAACTGGTTGCATCTGCAATTCATCTATATAAATGTAGTGCTGATTTGCTTATTCCAAACGTTTTTGACTAAGAAACTCCTACCTTATGGACTCAGCAACATGTGCACATGTAGTCTGTTTATATAGCACCTGTTCATCATGGGTAGATTTAGATCTTGGCAATTAAATCAGGGTACAATCCTAACCTGGAGTTAGGCCAGCAAAGTTTGAATGCAATAGTTATCCATGGTTTCAGTTATCTATGGATACTAGGGCATCCCTGTACTAGAATCATATGCCATCTGATTGGCAAGAGATATACCATGGACAGAAGATAGTACTTCACATAGCGTGTAACTAGTTTGTGGAATTTGGTTGCCACGAGATATGATGGTGGTCACTAGCTTGGATGAATTTCAGTGGGAATTGTATAGTCATGGAGGACAGATCTATCAATGGCTGCAAATCACAATGCTATGTGCTACCTCTAGTTTCAGCAGCTGTTTGCCCCTGAATAGCGGCTGCAGGGGGGCAATGGCAGGTTATGTGTCTTTCTCCCATGCTTGTGGTATTCCCAGAGGCAGTTGTAGTACCACTATGTGAAACAAAATCAGCGTCGTCATCCGCAAATGAACTCTGGGAACGCTGGGAGGGACTTAGGCGGGGCTTCGCCGTGATTGGCTGCCCGCCCATTTCGTTCCGCGGCTGCCCTGGCGGAGACAGGGGGAGACAGGTGGGGGCGCACCGGCTGCCTGGGCAAGCAGCGAGGGGCCGCACCAACCGGGGGCAGCCCCCCCCCTCGAGGCCCGGGCAGCCACGGAACAAAACCGGCGGGCTGCCAATCACGCGAAAGTCCCTCCCACGTCCCTCCCAGTGTTCCGGGAGTTCATTTGCGGATGACGACGCTGAACAAAATACTGAAGTAGATGAGCCTTATCTCGCAGACTTGTTATTAAGCATAGGACTGAACTGTAAAAGAACCAAAAGGATACTTAAATATTATCTGAAGTGTTGCCATTTTTCTTTAAAAGCAGATTCCCTGTTTCTTCTGATAAGTTGTGTTGCATGCAAAAAGTATAGTAGTTCCTCTTCAGTGTAATTTTGATCCTACCAAACTTGCCCTGTACCACAAGGGAATAATTTTGAACATGTTAATTATGCTCAGGTTTGATTCTCCCTACTAAGCATCTTGTAGAGTTTTTTTCCTCTTGTTTTCGTCCATGCCTTTCTAACAGCTTAGATGTAATTACTAACATCTGGTCCTACTGATTTTTACATTTCCACTCCTTAGTTTTTACGTGCTTATCGTTCAAGTTCCAGACATTCTGTTTAGAACTTGACTTTTATTACTTATTTAGTAGAGATGAAACAAACCTGAAAATAATTTGCTACCTGAGAACAAAGGGTACCTGCCAACTACCTGCAGGCAAGATGAGCATGAAGAGGATATTGTCACAACTTTATAATTATTTTGGGATTTGGGGAAAACTTAGATAAAAACTTTTGAAGACAAAGGAAGAAGCTTGTGAAGAAGACAATGCATTTATAGGTATGTTGTAGTTTAACTTTGTAAAGATTCTTTGATCTATGCCCCTGCCTACTCCTCAGCAGCATATTTTTCCTGTTCTATTTGTAAGAGAATCGTATTCGTACTGCTTCTTCTGAGAATCATGCCTTCATAACTCTGTTTTAAATCTTATATGTAATTTCTTGTATGGAAAAGTCCTTAAAGGAAAAAACACATCAATAATGCATCTATCATGATCAGTCCTTCCATAAAGCACAGTGCATCATGCAGTAGATTTGGGAATCCTGTTAAGGGGTAACAAACTGGTAATTATTTGTCCCACCATTGGTGATGATGCAGCTGTACCAGTGGGGTACATGCTGCCCCCAGTTGTTGGGGGGGGGGTGTCAGGAAGCCTGAGAAAGATATTTTTCCCTTACCCCTCTGTAGGCTTCCTGGTGTTGTCTGGGTATTCTCTCCCTACATATTGCTGCCCTTCCCTTTCATGCAACTCCCCTATCATCCACTTACCACCTCTGCTGCCAACTTACTGAGAATGGCAGAACCCCCAGGAGCTGTTGCTGCATGTGCCACACCTTTACCCATTTGTAGAAGCGGTCCAGGAATATGTGATGCCAGCCAGCTTTCACACCGCTGGAAAGGGCCTTCGCTGCCAGAATACAAGTCTGGCAGTACAAGGCCCAGATAGGATTTGGCAGTTATTATTGTATTTTACCACTGGCTTGGATTTCTTGCTTCAGACATCATGATGATATGGTAGGTCATCATATGTAGTTATTATTGAGGTGTCCGTTTCACAGATGTACTGGTGTTTGGAAAGCTGTGGTAAATTGTCCCTTCCTAGCTGAAGTACATACAGTGAAACAGAAATATGTGTGATTGTCTTTTTATGTACGTTGTGTCATTTGTGTAGAAAGTATGCAGTGTTTTGACACAACATGCACAGTTTTAATGAAACTGTGTGGTCTAGGTGCTTTTCATAATATGGCATGCAGAAATTTCCACTGATTATCAGTTAATTGTATGTGTTAAAATCAAAAACAAAATAAATCCGCCTACAAACAACCTTATTCAGTTTTTGTCATGAGTTCTTAAAATTGCCAGAACATTCTGGGAAAGAGCAATGAGAAACTGAGACTGTGGCATTTTGGGGTGATAATAAATAAGCAAAGCACTCAAACATTGTTTCAGATGACAGTTCAGGATAATTTGTTTTGAAAAGCAGTGAAGCTATCTCATTGGCATATTAAATTTGCCTTTGTATGACAGTTTATATAAAATTTATTTTAAAAGTAATTGCAAACAAACTAATGTATCCATCAAAAATCCAAATAAAATTAAAAAGACAAACCGCTTATAGTTTAGTTCCTCCATTAACCACTATTCAAAAAAGGTATACCAAATCAAGTATTGCATTATTGTGCTAGTCTCCATAGTCATATTCACATTTGGAATATGTGTTCCAAATATGTGAAATATACGACAAACAGCATCATAGCATCTCTCTTCTTGGCCTCAATCTGCCTTCTCAGGTCCACTTGCACTTGCAACAGCTAAATAGCTGCACAGGTCTGACTAGACCCATGCAGATGGTGGAGTCTTATCCGTGGAGGAGACCTCTGGGACTGCCCCCCCCCAGATGCAGTAGTGCTCTGGTGTAATGACTGCACTGTTGTTGGTGGGATACTTCATAGAATTGGACTGTAAATAGATTGAGAGCAATTTACACTTTTATAAATGAGGAAATTCAGTGTAGTCTTCTATTTTGTCTGTCACTGGAATATAATTGACTGCCTAAGATTCAGG
Organism: Lerista edwardsae; assembly: GCA_029204185.1. NCBI lineage: Eukaryota > Metazoa > Chordata > Lepidosauria > Squamata > Scincidae > Lerista > Lerista edwardsae. The sequence continues at coordinate 23,908,809 of JAJKFI010000003.1, forward strand.
AGGAGACATTGCATGCATTGTTTCATCCACATTCTGCAATGATTAATGAGTGCGCGTACCTAGGGAGTTTTGCCTTTCGGTTGCATAGTAGGAGAATATGTTAACATTCAAAACTGTCAGCTCCTTGGGGTGTATCCAGTCTTCAGAAATATTTCTCTAGAATATAAAGGGAAATGAAATGGGGCTTTATCCTCCTCGCAGTACCATGTTAAAAGTAAATGTTTGTACTGTGACAATTTATCTTTTTCAGCTGAGGAATATATAGTCCTTTGTTTAGTCCCGATTATCAGGCAGCACACTTGTGTAATGATTCTTTTTTTTAACCCCATACATTTTTTTTTAAAAAAAAACCTAGGTTTTTTCCCCTACATAAAAAGCATGATCCTGATTTCTATGTACAAAGATACTCAGTCTGCACTCCCTTGTCCATGCACATTATATATTGAATGCATCAATGATGTTTCTGTGCTATCATGTGACATTCTGACACATAGCATTATATTGCTGTCTGTGGCACTGCTGTGATTACTGTAGCCGTAAAATTATGTCATCCCTTTTAATATCCTCAGTGTAAAAAATGTATCCTTTGAGATAAGTAAAAATTGCACTTCATAGGAATGATCTCATTTGTAATTGAGCACTGCAAGGAGTAGGTGCAACAAATCAAAGCAAAGGTGCTCTTTAGAAATCCTTGTGTTTTACATAATTTTATTTTGAAAACAAATCTGCCTGGACTATCAGGTGTTAATAAATAAATAGGTTTATATGTTGTGCTTTTTCTTGTCATATAGTTTGAGCACTCTTTATCTGGTGTTCCAAAATACAGAACGTTTTTGAGTGCTAGCATGACTTACTTTTGCGTTTTTGCCTAATATAAAGAAATAAAATCACAAACTTGTTTCACAAGTTTCACAAACTTGGTGAGCTGTGAATGGTTTTCAGATTTGTCCTGGAAATTTGGTGAAGGATCATTTGGTAGGGCCATGGGCTGGGTGAGCCCCGCACAGGCAGCATGATGTGCCTTTTCAATTGTCAAAAAGATGATGGTGTGCCTTGATAATTTTAGCATCTTGCCAATGAGATGAAAAAGATAAGATCCCTGTACTCAAGAGTGCACAATTATAGCCCATCTATAGAATTATCTATGGGTAGCAGCAGTAACAACAAGAAGTGTTCTTATATGATTATGCAATGCAAAGTTCTTCACTGCTTTTTAGAGCAGTTGACTTCAACTTGTTAAGAGCTGGAACCCAGCTTCAAGAGCCCAGTAGATGAGGGGTAGGTGAGGGGTAGGTGAGTGAACAATCGTGGTACATGTTATTTTCTCTGCCTTGTGGTACCTAGTCACTGTGTACTACTACTGCATCATTAGCTGTGCATCCCCCCCAATAAAGCCATGAGAGACAGGTGCGTATGGATGAACGGGCCACTCTATTGCAACAAACTACAGCGATGAGGAGCTGGAGACTGGCAGCAATTAACTAAGGCAGGATAAAGGGGCAAGGCCAGTGGTGTCATTCAAATGATTTAGGAACAGGAACTCACTTTTGATTGGCACTTGTCGGGAACCCGGAACCAGCCATGGAGCCCGTTAGGATCTGGAACGCCCAATCTGGTCCGTTCCCCCTGAATGACATCACTGGGCAAGGCCTTAACTGAAGGTGGCGGTTCCAGCCGCCAGCCAGCACCCCTGGCAGGCAAAACATCCTCACTCCAGGCCAGCCCCTTAGGGCATGACCCTTCATGGTTCAACCCCCGTAGGGGTGGAGGCAGCAAACCCGTGTGCCTGCCCCGGCCAGAGAGCATCTGGGGCGGGCCAAGGCTTGAAGCTTTGAGATTCCCTGCCAGCCCCACGTGCCGGTCAGCAACTGCGGGCCTGCTGATGGGTAACTCAGTGCCATAGCTGACATGCGGATGCACACCAATAGCCTCCTTCCATCCTTCGTACCTGTGTCAACCTGCAATAAAGCAACCAAGGTTGCCGTATGTGTAACAAACCCTGATGCCCCCTCAACACAGTCCAGGGTAGGCAAAGAAACTGCCCATCAAAGGCCAATCAGGCGGACAGAAAAATTCCTACGCAGCCCCAAATATGGCGACCAGCCAATCTTGTACTGTATAAGTGGGAGGGTAGGATCCATTTCCCTTTGGGATTCATGGAGGAATGGCCCCCAGGAAGTATCACCACCACCAGGTGAGTTCCGGGTGCCACCCCCACGGCCAAATGCCCAATTGGGCAGCATCTGCCTCCTGCGGCAGGGGTGGAGCAAGCCAATGGCGAGCACCAGCCATACGCGGGAGCTTGGGATTCTGAGTTTCCTTTTAGTTGAAAAGAAAGGGGTATAGGGAAGCATGGCAGCAACCAGCACTCAGTTTTGCAAAGCAGAGGGAGAGAAAGCAAGACAAGATAGACTGCTGTGGCAGGGGAGAGCAGGCAGATAAAGGACAGACTGAGGGTGCAATCCTAACCAACTTTCCAGCACTGGGGTAAGGGCAATTCCGCTCTGAGGTAAAGAAACAAACATTTCCCTACCTTGAGGAGGCCTCTGTGACTACTACTCCACTACAGGATGCAGCACATGCCCCATTGGCAGAGCTATGTCAGGGCTGGAAAGTGGGTTAGGATTGCACCCTGAGGCTGCCCACTGAAGATTATGGTAGGCTTGGCCAGAATAATGCCTATAAAGTCAACATCTCGGGTGGGATTTACCTGTTCTAGAACCTTATTCCTGGCTATTATTCAAACTGCATTCTTGTGCTTCAAATGGTACCAGAAACACTGCTGCAAACCACCTGAGGTTGAGTTGCAACCTACTTCCCGGCCCAACCCATCTGCAGAAGATCTCAATTCCAGGGCATTCTGCTTTGCTACTGCCTGAGTGTATAGGCTTTGTTGCCTCTGTGTCTTTGCCTTGCATCACAGTAGATGGGAATCAATAGAGTCTATTTTAGGAGAAGTTTGCTTTGACTCTTTAGTGTAGCTGCTCCCTGCGAACAATACAGTATCTGTGCACAGATCATGCTAATGTAGTGGCAGTTTGCATGCCAAACCAGGGAAACTGCAGAATTGGCACACATAACAAAGTGCGGGGTTAGTAGGCACAAAACATTATACCACATCTGGTTTTTGGAGCTCTTGCTTCTTGGACTACAGGTGAGGCACCAGAGAAGGGATGCGAGGCTTTCATGTAGAGATGGTTTGAATTTCAAAACAATATTACAACTATTCTTGACAACATGGTCTGGTAGAAAATCTCAGTCCATCTGTCTGAGAGCTGAATGATTTTTTCTTCTTTAAATGCTATAAGTAACTTCAATAATGAAGTAGCTTCTATTTTCATGACTATAAATAGAAATTCTAGGGAGAGTTCCATTTCACCAATAAGCTTCTTTCTTTTTTTCAATAGTCGGAAGAAAGTACTTGGGAATTATGGTGATTAATACTGTTGCTGTACTTGTATCAATGCTAGAGTACATTTTATTAGGCATTGTACTTGGGCCACAGCCAGGAATAAAAAGTTTTGCCATCCATAAAATTCTCTACATACAGTAGATGGTTTGACAATTATTTTTGACTGACACATTACCCTAGGAGAGCAAACTCGAAGAAGGAACTAAATACTAGAACTTGATAAATGAGCAGAAAACTATTGAATAAAGCAATGGCTTAATTAATTTTGTTTTGTCTCAGCTCTGAAGTAAGGAAAAATAGTAAGGAGACAAAAATAGTTTGGAACTTGAATAATAAAGTCTAAGGTCTAAGAGTCCTAGGTCCAAATCTTAGGTCTAAGAGTCCTTTCTGCGATAGTTAATCTGTGCCTAGGCTGTACCACTTCAGACTGCAGGTGAGAGTTCACATGACTGGACGTTCCTCACTACAGAAACAAACCCTCTTTCACATAGAAAAGTTGGCCTAGCATTCTCCCTAATATGCTAGGTATCTACATGGAGGGATTTAAGGACAAAAAGCTTTAGTGGATCAGATCAAAGCCCATCTAGTCCAGCATTTATTGGTTCACCAGTTGCCTCAGGTGGCAAAAAGGAGGTGGTGCCCAGGGCCGGCCTTAAGCCAATGTCATCACATTGGGCCCGGCACTTTGGGGGGGCCCCACACCAGTGCAGTAAGCAGATTGCCTGCTGCTGCAGCCAGGATCTCTCTATGGGCTGTATACCAGTGGGGGCAAGCAGAATAGCTTTACCTTGGCCCCGCCCAACAGCCCCTGCCTCAAAATGGCTCAAAATGAGCTTCCTGGAAGCAGCAGCCAGCGATGTCATCATGTCACCACCAACTACTTCCAGGTGGCATACGCAGCACCACAAGTTTGTTGTGTGTGGGCTCTGCTGGGAGGGTGAGGGGCCCAACCGGAATGTCCCACATTGGACCCCGCGCTCTTACAGCTGGCTCTGGTGGTGCCACATGGAGGTGAGGGCATACACCACTCTCACATATGTTCCCGTGCAGGCACAGACTGAACTGGGAAGTAGTATGCAGCCATCATGATTAGTCGCCATTGGTAGACTTGTCCTCCATGAATATGGTCAGTCTCCTCTTAAAAACCTCTAAGCTAGAGGCTATTGCCAAATTATAGTATTAAAGTCCATGTGCACTTTGTAAAGGAGTCCTTTTGTCCATTCTAAATTTCCTGCCAATCAATTTCATTGGATGACTCCTGGTTCTAGTACTGTGGGAGAGGGAGAAAAACTCTTCCCCCCCCCACACACACACACCATTGCAACATTTTAAAAGCTTTCCCACCCACATGCTACCTTATGTTTTTATTGTATGTATTGTATTTTTTTTGTATGTATTTGGTCACATGAATCCTCACCTACAGGACTCAGTGATGAACAAAGTGAACAAATTTAACCTTTTATTTATTTATTTATTTATTTATTTATTTATTTATTTATTTATTTAT
>JAJKFI010000003.1:23913737-23971165 GCA_029204185.1 Lerista edwardsae
TATTTATTTATTTATTTATTTATTTATTTATTTATTTATTTATTTATACCCTGCCTTTCCCATGCTGAAGCAAATGCCCAAAGCGGCTTACAGAGAACAAACAAAATACAACGTAACCACAATAAGTAAAAACACATTAACATAACAACAACATTGAACATTAATGGGAACACAGAGAGTGGGTCTAGTGAAAACTAGACCCAATTCGCCATAACAAGTCAATTTGGAGGGTGAGGGGGGGAAAAAATCTTCAGTCAGAACCAGGTCTCCTCGGTCATAACCAAAGGTCATAAGCAGCAAAATGTTATGGGTTATGATAATAATAGTTAGCATTTATATAGTGCTTTTTGAGTGTACAAAGAAATTCACTTGTGTTTTCTTGATGTACCACAACCACCTGGTATTAGATAGTATTACAGATTGATCACTCCTTATTTGGAGAACAGAAATCCAAACTATTCCAAAATCCATACATTTTTGTCCAATACATTTTTCTTTTAACTTTCTGTAGTGTGAACACTAGAAGGTCTTGTGCTTATTTCCATGTACTGTACAGTGCAGGTGCAGACTGTAAGTTCTATGCTCTGCTTTGTGGTGTGTACCTGAATATCCATCGTTGAAAAACGTCAGAGGCCGGTAGGCACCTGTATGGATAACAGTGAAAAGAGCAAGAGGAAGCATTCCTCATGCAATTCATGCAATTATTCTGAAATCCAGACAGATCCAAATTCCGGACACCTTCCCGTACCAAGCAGTCTGGACAAGGAATATCGAAACCATATTGCAGATAAGAGGGGCAGAGGCTGAGGGAGCACGAAGAGTGGCTTGCACTAAGCCTTCCTGGTAAAATTCATGGCAGAGGAGGGATTCCACCAGGGGAAGCTCTGATTTACAGCTCCATCTCTTACGCCCCATTCCTATCCAACTTTCCAGCAGTGATACAGCTGCAATACAGTCCCTACATAAGGGAACAGATGTTGAGGCCTTTTGTGACTGCCCACCTATTGCAGAATGCAGTGCATGCTGGAAAGTTGGATAGGATTGGGCCCTTTGCCGTTACGTTACATCAGTTCTCAGTTTTAAGACCATTAAGTTCAGTGAGATCTACCTCTGATTAGACGTATGTTACAGGCATTGTGGGATTCTATAGAATGCCTGGCAAAGTACAAAATAAGCTTATGTTTTATTGACTTTCACACAACGCCTGTAACGCATGCATAGAATTGTATTGTAAGAGGTCTTCAGCAAACCACTTCCTCTCAGCCTCGGCGCCCCAGTTGCAAGAAGGGAGTAATAATGCTTACAGAGCAATCCTATACTGGCGCTGTGCACTGGTCCAGTGCTGTTGTAGATGTGATGTCTGTGCTGGCGAATAGGGCGCTGGACCAGCAAAAGAAGCAGTGCCGGTGCACAGGTGTAGCTCTGCATGTTGGTTGCGCTGGTCGAGTGCCAACACTGCTCGGTCAGCGCAGGACATCGCCAAGGGCGTTCCAGAGGTGTAACGGGGCATAATGGGGCAGTGCAGTGGGCGGTGATGGAAGCGGTGCCGGACAATGGCTCTTGCACCAAATCCTAAGTCCCATCCACAACCAGGGTGGTCCCGATTTGGGCCGCTGCTGAGCACATTGACCTGCACCTGCAAATCTGTAGGCGCAGATCCGAGCAGCCCCATGAGGCTGACTGGGGCTTACCTCCCCTTGCCCTGTGCTGTGCTGCTGCTGCCTCCTAATGGCCTTAGGATGGTCCTGCTGCACTGGTCTTGCTATGTCGGCGCTGCTTAGGATTGGACTGTTATTCATGCAACAGAGTTGTTGCAAGGATTTTATCAAGATAATACATGTGATGCACTTTGAACCCTTGAAAGTGTTCTACAATTTTTTAAAATTACTAATAAGCAAATGGGTTTCAAAAAAAGTGCTTGCTTTCTTATATTTAGCTGTGTGACATCCTCAGTTTAGTTGTTTGTTTGGAAAATGACTTGATTGGAGACATTATACCGCCTGACTCCAAATTATTTATTCCAGAAAGTGTCTGAAAGTAGTCCTGAACACAATAATATATACTTTCTGGAGTAAAAAAATGGTTTCCAATTTCAGAGTTAGGTATTCTAGTTTGTCGCTGAGAGCAGCACAATACTTTGAAAAATAGTCAACTTTTTCACTGTACCTACCTTGATCGTCTAACAATGCAAATGACTATGCTTCTTTTAGTATCCTGGAATAATAAAAATGTCACTGTAGTCGTTTGCCCCAAGATCAATATCTCCTACTTCTGAATAAGCATGAGTGAGTCACCAGTTCACTTTGGCTTTTAACCAGCAGCAGGAGATCATTATGCAGCAAAAATTGCCTATTCTACTTCCATTATCATTTTTACCCTTCCTCAGTTCATGTAAGCATTGTTAATGGTGACTGGGGGTCATCTGATGGGTTCCATGACATTACTACTACGGGTGACATTGAATGTCCATTTCAAAAGCATATGCAGAGAGAGCTTGGAATTTTAAGGACCACTCCTATCTCCCACTTTATGCCAGTGGGGCACAATCCCACTGCTGTAAATTGGTTGCTGGCAATATGTGTAGTACATTGCTGGCAGCCATTTTTGAGCTGCTGTTGCAGAGTGGCATCAGCAGGTAAGCCGGTGTGAAAGGAGGACGGGGAGGGAGGGGAAGAAACTTGGTGGGGATCAGGGCCACGAGGTGGTATGTTGGAGAAGGGCAGGAGGTGGTTATCAGTCATGGCACCACCAATATGCTGTGCCCCCCCATCTGGCCTTAGCATGCCCCTGGCTTACCTGGATGTAAGGAAGGGGCTTACTGGATGTAAGGAAGGGGATGTAAGGAAGCAAAAGTTCCCTTCCCTAGAGGAGGCCTTTATAAGAACATAAGAAGAGCCCTGCTGGATCAGGCCAGAGGCCCATCTAGTCCAGCTTCCTGTATCTCACAGCGGCCCACCAGGTGCCCCAGGGAGGCATGAAACAACAAGAAACAAGATGCTTGCATCCTGTTGCCACTCCTTTGCACCCGCATAGTCATGCCCCGCATAGGATGCAGCATGTACCCTGGCCCAGCTTCATTTCTACTGCTGAGGAAGAATAGGATTGGGCTTTTAGTGTCAGTGTGGTATTGTTAAATGCACCTTACGTGTGGATGAAACCCAAGAGTGACAACTGAACCACTTCTGAAAACCTGCCATAATTTGCTACACATTTCCCATTGCCTTCCATCCCTTACGTATCTGGGCACTGAATTCAGAGTAAATATCAGTGCCACAGCATTCATTAAATCAGCCTGCTCTTGAATCACTACTGACCTTCAGGGGAACTGAGCAAAATATTGATGAAGGGCAGGAAATACTTAACAGTACAGATGGTGGTTGCTTGATCTGGAATGAGATTTTAGTAACTGGAGGTTTGAACTGCTCAGAAAACAATATTCATGTGAGAAACAGGAGGGTTGGTAGTACAAGCAGGAAACGGTAGATGTTTGGTGCAAATTGGTAGGATGCCAGCAAGTTTCAAGGTGTCAGGTGGAAAGAGAAGCCTCCAGTGATTCTAAGTGCTGGAAGAGGAGGGGGGGAAAGGAGAGTGAATGTGCCTTCTTGCTGCCAACAGAGTTATCTTCTGTTCAAATGGACTAGGCTTCTAGGCTATTCGTGATTGTATGAGTGTAGACTATTCTAGTTATCATCTTACCACAAAATCATAGCAGCATAGAATGAACCTTTAGGCTACCATACAAATCAAAGGTCCATAGAAAAGTGAAGAAGGGAGGCCTCTCTGTAATAAAAGTATCCCATCCAAGATGTATTTATCAATAAGGAAATCTCTCCTCTTCCCCCCCCCTTTCAATATCTAGAACAGTGGTTCTCAAATTTTTTAGACTGGGACACACTTTTTAAAATGTCACTTGTGTCAGGACCCACCAGAAGTGATGTCATAGCCAGGACTGCCATCATTGAGCAGGAAGTGCCATCGTTGTGACACAATGAAATAACACTCCTGGAATGCAAACTGGAATGTGCAGCAATTGCACAACCATGAAACGTACCTGACAGAAATCTAGGTTAGGACAAATTATTATGTAAAAGCACTGAACAAAAAAAACCCCAAACTTTAAAAATACCGTCACTTGAAAATTCAAGTGATGGCTGCTTCCAAGATGGCTGCTTCCAGCTTTCTGTGATATACCTAACATCAGATCGGGATCATATTCAGTTGTACAACCATATGCAGAAAAAATTGCACAACAATGAGCTATTGGCCGTTTGATTTGTGACATTTTTTGCAATGTGTTGTACAGGGTGATACTCGGAGGCCCTCTTTTGATATACTCGCGGTGGCCCATATATGCGGGGGATCCATTTTGGGGCCCCTCACATGGATATGGAAATGGAAGAACCCGGATAAGGAGGAACCCTGTCTCTGTGCCCCCCTGCTCCTCCCACACACCCATGAACTTTGTTGAAAGGCTTACTGGATCAAAAATGTTTTTGCTTGCACGCACACACGCGTGCGCGCACACTCTCTCTCTCTCTCTCTCTCTCTCTCTCTCTCTCTCTTTCTCTCTCTCTCTCTCTCTCACACACACACACACACACACACACACACACACACACACACACACAGACAGACAGAGAGAGAGAGAGAGAGAGAGAGAGAGAGAACACTAGATTGCCGCTAACAGGAAGTGGTGATTACAGATTGTACATGGTGGGGCCAAAGCATTCCTTCTGCAAATGGGAGGTTTTGATCAATTCCTAAAAAAGCCAACAGCAACAAACACTTCTAGGCTTGGAGAAAGTATGAGCATAGTTGGAATGAGTAGGAAAGCACAACTCTTTTTATGTAGATTCTTTTCTTAGACTATTTTAGTACTGGAAAGTAGGTTTGCCTGAAAAATGCTGAAAAGATTCCAAATGCAAATCGTTTATGTTAAATCTGAGCAGTGGGGAAAGCTATTGTAGTGAAATGGGCTCTACAGAGTGATATGTATAATAGCCTTGCAGCGTTTAGGATATAAATTACTCAGGATATTTGGAAATGTACTTCAAAATGCCGAAGTTAAAATGATAAATGGAAGAAAAAATCTTAAGTACTTGAGATAAAATAATAGAAATATTTCAGCTGTTAATCAGTCTTGAATATTGTATCCTGGAAGTGTGTGTGTGTGTGTGTGTGTGTGTGTGTGTGTGTGTGTGAGAGAGAGAGAGGGGGGGTTGTTTTTAATACTCAGAATTTGGAAATTGATTACAAATACATATTTGTAAAATGGTCCTCCTGTTTCCATTGTAGAAAAGTGGTGATTTAGGATAAAGGGATTTTTTTAAACAACTGTTCTTAGACTGTGCATGTTTCTCAGATGCTAGTGATTTGTTTAGAATACGTACATTGAAGTACTTCTGCCAGTGGAATTAGTTGTATGCCTGTCTTCTCTCCTGACACTATCAAACTGAGAACTCTCTAGTTGTTATCAGGGACTGAGAGTGGATATTCAAGTTCAAGGTGCTGAGGCTTATGAATGTAGCTTACCTGTCATTTTGGAGTTATATCAGCTATTTACGAGCTATCATTTGAAGTATGTAGAATCTAGGCATACAATATTGTTCAGAAAAAGTATTCTGAACAATAATGCTTAGAAGGCTGTCTCCCTTGGGGTACAGTGCAAAACCTCACTAGACGAAAGCTATAAAAATGCTGCTGCTAATGTTTGAGGGTGTTAAAACAATAAAACAATAGACTTTATTCAAACTCATTATTTTTCAGATCTTTGGGTATTGTGTTGGTTCTTCCTTCAAGATTTCAGCACATAAGGCTTTATGGTGCTCAGTGACCTTTTTAGAACAGTAGCTTGCCCTTTGGAGCACAGAGAATAATTATCCTCCGGAGTCATGGTGCACATAGCCAGCATAGTTATTTCATAAATCACATCTTTAATTTGCTCCAGTGATGGCAGTCTGCAAAATTATATTCCTGTACTCCTTTTCAGCATCTGGTTTCATTTCCCAAAGAGTACTTAGACACACCTATTCTTTTCTGGGCTTTTTCCTACTCCTAATCTTTCCACAAAAGTGTCTATTAAGTATTTGTGAATGGGCACTACTGAAACTCCTGATAGAAGAAGCAAATAAAACTTTGCAGAAGTATGGTGGTAAAGAATGGGGGACAGAAAAATAGTACTGTATGCATAATAGTGTGAATTCATGATTTGTTCAAGCTTCCTCTGCTGGAGGAAGAGCTACCAGAAGCCAACTTCCAATTTCAGCTTGGTTTTTCTTAATTATAGCCAAGGAGAAGTTCTTTTTTTTATACAGGACATGTTGCCATATTCAGAGAATATCCCAGATAATGATTGAACTGTACATTTCACAATCCATTTAAATTCAGATCATTGTCCTGCCACTTGTCTAAGGACTTCAGTGAGATTCAATAACCAATTGATGGCCAACGCTGGATCCTATCCCCTTTTTCTGCAGCCTCCTTGCCACTTTTGTCTCCTTGGACATGTGGTAGTGAACTCTCTAACACAGGGTGACCAGATGTCATAACCATGAAGGAGGAAGCAGCATCCCAAAATGATTGACAGGCAAGAAAAATGTAGGACTTACAACATAAAAGCTAAAAACACTCATACACAATGATTTTGGGGTGTCTTGTCCTCCTTTAATGTAACCCAGTGAACAAAGGACAAATGCACAGGCAACAGTGGGGGCAGCCAGTCTTGACGCTGGCACCCCCTGTCTGTCTTGAAATGTAGCACATTTTGAAACTTACCCAGGACAGAAGGTTGAAATGTAGACATGTCCTGGAAAAAGAGGACATATAGTCAACCTGCTCTATCACAAATCTGAGAAGGTCCATTGTGGGTCAGGAGGCTTACAAATGTGTAAGGGGCTTTAAATCTCCTTTTATCTCTGTAACCTCCTGACCCACATCTACTACCCTGCTGGATACAGCACACCCTTTTTTTGGGCAAAGCTGTAGCAGCGGGGGGCGGGGAAGGATAGGATTGGGCTCTAAATTGATTTTCCATTTCTGATGTAGAAAATGAGTCGGTCACGTTCAGGTCAAATAAAAATGCATATGAACATTCTATTTCCTAAGAATTTTGATGGGTATTTTTTTTAAAATATATTGACACTTTTCAAAGTATCATTTGTACCTAGGATACGAAGTTGTGGTGGCTGTACATGACGCACTTTGTCTTTGAACCCAGCTTGGAAGATCATTCTCATGCTGCTTCTGCAACATGTAGTGCACATATTTTTCAGATTTCAAGGCAAATTTCCATGCAGCTTCTAGAAAGGTGCATGGCTTGTGGTAAAACATTGAATGCAATCTGGAAGCACCACATGGTGAACTTCTGTAGTGCTGTACCCAAGATAGGCTGGGAAAGAAACATATAGCCTGTTCTACCTTTTTTTTCTTTTCATGTTTTTCTTTTGGCTCTAAGATACAATATGATTCTACAGGAATGACCTTGAATAGAATGAAAAATCAAATAGGAATACATAAAGAACTCTGCTGGGCCAAATTAAAAGTTCATCTAGACCAGCATCCTGTTTCCCACACTTGCCAACCAGATGTTTCTGGGAAGCCCGCTAAAAGGCATAGAAAAAATAGCTCTCTCTTTCTATTGTTCATTGGACCCAGTAACTAGTACTGTATTCAGTGGCTTGTGACTCTGAACATCAAATTCCTATATATTCCTCTGTCTCTATGTATATTTTTCTTTTCCTTTTTTATGTTTCTTTAGTTGGTTGTACTTTTTTCTTTTCACTAATGAGTGAAAAAAGTTCAAAATTCTTTTTTAAAGCCATCAAATCTCATAACCATCATATCACCACATTTTGTGGCAGTGAATTCCATGAACTATACATTAACAATTATACAGAAAGGTTGTACACAGAGGCTACACCTCTAACTTTTCACAGAAAGTGTGAATTCTGTCAGAATTTGTCATCAAAACATCAATTCCACCTCGCTTAGAAACTGAGACTTGGAAACCTGACATCGCTTTAAGCACAAGATTTGGACTGGCACACTTATCGTTGTTTAGTGAACAGCAGCAGAATAAAAGCCCTCCTCCCAAATTGAGGTGATGGTTTGGGAGGAATAAGAGTTTAATCTTGTTTTTGCACTTCTATGATCTCTTTTAAAACAAGACTTAAAGCAGTAGTGAAATTGTCCTACATCATTATGTACAAGTCCAGCTGTGGCTCACTGTGTTTGGCCTGCTTGGCCAACCTAGGGTAATTCCAGAGTCTTCGAAAAGTCCTATTTGCGTTTGATTTAAAACATTGAGTGCCCAATCCTTTCCAACTTCCTGCATTGATACAGCCATGCTGAGAGGACATGTAAGTACTACATCCTCCAGTGGGGCAACAGTCACAGAGGCCTCCTCAAGGTAAAGGGCTATTTCCTCCCTTGCATCTGGGCTGCATTACAGCTGTATCAGCACTGGAAAGTTGATTAGGATTGGGCCCCAAGTGAGGCTTTAACTGCCCTTTGGCTCACTTGATTAGGTATGGCTTCTCTTACTATTGCTGGGTTTTTTCCTGAGTAACTGTGTATGACTAGTGCTTCAAGTTTGGGTCTGTATAAGACAACATTGTATAGAACAGCAACCATTGTTGAATCAGCCCTTTGACCCTCACTTTTCTGGTCTTAAAGATGTATAATTTGTGTGAAAAGAGACTGATGCTGTGGGACGCATGAGGACCCTAAAGGATCTGATACCACCACCTTGAAATCTGGCCCTTGTTGCCAATGTCATATAACTATTTTTTAGTGAATCATATATTTTTTTATTCAACTGCACACGTAGCAGCACTCTAGTTCTGCAGACTTGGTCTGAATCAAGTTGTCCCAGTACAGGATGGCCACAAAGTCCCTATGCAGGTTTTGTTGTTGTTCAGTCGCTAAGTCGTGTCCGAATATTCATGATCCCATGGACCACAGCACACTAGGCCTCCCTGTCCTCCACTAGCTTCCGGAGTTTGCCCAATTTCATGCTCATTGCTTCGGTGACACTATCTAACCATCTCATCCTCTGCCGCCCCCTTCTCCTTTTGCCTTCCATCTTTCCCAGCATGAGGGTCTTTTCTAAAGAGTCCTCTCTCCTCATAAGGTGGCCAAAGTACTTGAGCTTCAGCTTCAGGATTTGTCCTTCCAGGTTTAAATGGCTTCAATCCCAAATCAACACAATCTCATGCATGGGGACTCTGTGATTTTCCTGTACCAATATACCTATCACAGAATTCTAAAGCAGTGCTACCCAAACTGTTTAGTACCAGAAGCCGCTTGTTGTTGTTCTGAAGAAAAAAAAAATCTGTTGTGACCCACTAGTAAAAAACAAAGAAATCTAGAAAGAAATGATATTTTATTTGTTAACAATAACTAACAATAATCAGGGTCCTGTGCTCCCAAGGCTTCTAGAGACCTTACATATAGTATGTGTGTATAGGCATTTGCTTGACTCTCCTTAGAAATGGAGTTCAAGGACTGTTCCCCCAAACTTTTACAGTCATTCAAGGGTATCGAGAAGCTGAACTGGAGAATAAGATGTGCAATTTGGGACTTCCAGGCCAGACAAAAGGCTGAAACTGTGCTCCCAAGTGATTGACAGCACACCAATTACTAGTGAAAATTGGAAAATGTGACATTTTAAGTTGAAGATATGAAGATTACCTCATACCAGCTAACAATTTACTTCTGCAAACTGGGTAAGGGTGCTTGCAACATTTTTTAAAGTGTTTTAAAACATTTAAAACATGTTTGGTGCGACTCACCAAAATTGGCTTGTGATCCATTGGTATGTCCCAACCCACAGTTTGGGAAATAAAACACTGTTCTAAGACATTGCCGTGCCACCTTGCTGTTTGTGAAGCTGTTTACCAACATACTGTTTCAAAGCACACCATAATCTGTCAAGCCAGAGAATCATTTTTCCAATATTGTCGGGTTTTAGAATGGATTTGTGTCCATTCAGCAGAGTGTAGCCAGCAGAAACCCTGCAGCCGGACGACGTGAAGAGCAGACTGGCAAGCACAGCAGACAGAGTCTCCTTGTAGAGGCTTTATTCTTTCAAACAGAATGTTACGACGATCCATAAACACACCCACACAGAGTTCTGGTGTTCCCTGCCTAAATACAGACTCTCCCCCAATCAGGGTACACCTATTAGAATATCTACAACATTTACATAATTGGCCACAGCTGTGTCTCTGTTCCAGCTGCCTCAGGCCTTATGGTTTGGGGGAAGGTTCCAGAACTCAGACACAAATGCTTGGCCTGTCTTGATTTACCACGACAATTACAGCTAGTTAGAGACCTTTTTGAATTCTAAATCATTTAGTTTTCCAAAGTACATGTGATTTGCTTAGAACCTATTTATGCAAAGCCAATAAAACTAATTTTGTGATGAAGTATGTAAAAAAGTATCATATAGCAAAAGTAAAAACAACTATGCAAATCCATGTAATGCATGGTTAATAGAAAAGGGAAAAATTGCTTCATCAGAGCTTTTATCTGTAAACTTGAAATAAATGGAAGAATTTGCATTAGTGGTCATTACATGGTTCCAGGCTCCTTAAAATGCAGTGATAAACACAGGGTTGTAGGCCTATTTTTATAACATTCGTAACTTTTTTTTTGAACACATTTTTTTCCAGCATAGTTGTGCAGTCATCACATTTTATATCAGGTTTTTTTTTGTTTTGCATCAAATAAACCTGAATATTTGATAGGTGTGTCTTTGGTTAATGATGGTACACTACAGCAGCTTCGTGCAGCTGCTTGTTTGGCAGAACCACCTGATTTGTGCAGAAGTTGGAAGCAGAAGCTGGAATGGTATGGCAGGGAGATTGAAAAGTCCCTTGCACCTACCACTGTCCCTGTCTCCTTCCAGCAGAGCCAGCTGAGTTTCTTCAGTGGCTTAGAATCCAGATGTAATTGGCAGCGACATCGTCATGTCACCACCAATTACTTCCTTATCTGCGCGGTCAGGAGAGTTGTGTTAGGGCCATGTGCCTCCCCCCAGCTGCCAGGCGTTGGACTACTCTGCTGTATGCCATCATTCTTCTGTCCTCTACATTACCTGTTCTGCTTGGTAACTTCTTTACAGAACGTAGTAATATCAAACCGTCCCCACCGCCAGCCATGCCGGAAAGAACAGGAACAGGCCTTGTGAGGGTCAGGGTGATCTTGGTGGCGTGCCCTCCTCCATGGTGGGCATGCACTGGTCATGCTGTGGTGCCGCAGTGAGATTCTAGCTACCAGGTCCTCCTGGCCTTGCCGCTGGGACGTCCACTGTAGTATGGTCATGAGATCCTGGCCACAGGGAGTTGGAGTGCCCACCCACAGCAGGTGACGACAACCCACCTGAAAACCCATCTGAAACTTTATAACCCAAAGTTTGAGAAATGCTGCCTTAGAGTATATGTATAAGGATTTGCAGGCAGCTGCAGCACAGGTCTTCATCAAATAAATAAGGCTACATTACAAAAGGATTCTAGTGGTGTTGCAGGTTCCATTCACTTGATCAGCAAGACTTAAGACCATCCTAATGTATGAAACAACAATAAATATGTCACTGAGATTAATATAAATATAGTGTCCTAATGGTTTTTTATTGATTTTGGGTTGTAACCATCTGGTCATGAAAGTAGAGCACACGATGAATAGGCTATAATTGCAACATGAAATCTCTTTACATTTATGCCAGTTGTACCGGATAAAGAAAAAGAGGAATAACCTTGGACTTAGTAGTCTTTATTTGTAGAGTGTGTAACCTTGTTGCCATGGAGATCAGCATGCAGCTTGCTTATGGGATTCGCTTGCTGCCATAGCTCTGTAAAAGCAGCATCTTAATGGAGAGTCAGGTCAATGTTTGATCATAATAAATAGCTTTCATAAGCCACAGAATTGGAGGAGGGAATCTTTTATTTGCATTTACCCTTCAAGAATATGTTTTAGAAGGGGCGGAGAGAGAAAGTTTGTGAGAGTGGGTAAGGGAGATGTTATAAATAGTGTCTCAATTTTCTATATGGAAAATGTGTAATTTCATTAATGTCTAACATTTCTCTCATTTTTAAAGTAAGAATTTTAAAAAGAATTATTCTAGAGTCTAGATGTGGATTTAATAATTCTTGTTTAGCTGGTCAGCTATTTGAAAAATGCTACAGAATAATATAATACACTATTACTATTATACTATACTGTTAGTATGCTTACTATACCACTATAATAATAATAATAATAATAATAATAATAATAGTATATTAGTATACTAATAAAAATACTATTGTATGCTATAATTTATTATTATTATTATTATTATTATTATTATTATTATTATCAACAACAACAAATTCACTTACTAGATTCCCTAGAAAAACGTGTTTCCTTGGTCTAAAAGCCTTACAGTCTTAAAAAAAATAAAACACAAAAAAACAACTATCAGAAAAGAAGCTAAGGATAGTTGCTGCCCCCTACTAAATAAAAGAACCACTGCTTAAAAGGTTCTTCCTTGCCCAGGTTGCAGGGGTGATTTTTAACTATAAAGTGGAAGGTACCAGCTATAAAGTACCTATAAAGTAACTATAAAGTACCAGCTATAAACTATAACTATAGTTTAACTATAGTTTAACTATAAAGTACCAGCGGTGTCATCTGGCAACGAGCTGCCAGAACGCTAGGCGGGACTTACCGCCTGATTGGCTACCCATCCGTGATGTGTCGCCGCCTGCCCGCCTGCCGCGCGGGCACCCCTGGCTTCAGGAGGGGGGCCCACTTGCCTGGGGGGCACGCTGGGTGCCTGGGCAAGCAGCGGAGGGGCGTGCCAACTGGAGGGAGCCCGCGCGGCGGGCGGGCAGGCAGGCAGCGACACGTCACGGACAGCCTGTCAATCAAGCAGTAAGTCCCACCTAGCGTTCCGGCAGCTCGTTGCCGGATGACACTACTGTCCCTTACCCCTGCTAACTGGGCAAGAGACTTTTTCAAGTGGTGTTCCTCTTATAGTTAGCAGGGGGAGAGTAATTGTCCCTCTTCACCCGTGCACAGTCTTTCTAGTGGCTGTTGCTGGTGGTCTGCCTTTTTTAGATTGTGAGCCCTTTGGGACAGGGAGCCATTTAACTTTATTATTATTACTATTTGCCTGTAAACCGCTTTGTGAACTTCGTGTTGAAAAGCGGTATATAAGTATCTGTTGATTGACTGTTGATTGAAGGTCAATAAGACAGCAGTGGTAATAACTGTCCAATAAAATATGAACTTGGAAAGTAGTATTTAAATACTGATGCTTATTTTGGTTGCTAGTCAGAAATAATCATTAGAACTACTGTATTTCTTTTCAGGTTCTTTCTCTCCAGTTTTCTTTTGCTGAATACTGTAACTTTCTCAACCATCTCATGACTCCACTGTTCTTTAAAAGCAAATCTATTTGAATGGTATGAAAAAGATCCACATAATATATACTGTAAATATAATAACTGAAGTTGTTTTTCAGCTGTATACTAATTGAAGCACTTCTGCTCTATGTTTTTAATTAATGTTCTTTCCATTTGGAAATTATTTTGGCTGTTAGTCAGCTACTTCGCCACTTTCATTTTGGATGTTAACTGACTGTTATCTGCCAATTAGTATGACCTGGTGGATTTTAATATGACTTATTCAGGATTCCAAAATAATTTGGTATTTATCTTCCAAATAAAAAAAATCCAAACATTTATGTGTCGTAAAGAGTTTATAAATGTGTGTCCCACTGAGAAAAGAGACCTGGATGTACTCTGAATAAGATGAAAGAGAGCAAGAAAGAAAAACTTTTTTTTTGTTCATGTCTTATTCTGCAGTGCAGGATTAAATGTAATTCTGAAAAAAATGGAATTCTAAATTTTTTAACTGTTTTAATATTGTTTTTAACATTGTTTTAATTTGTTATACTTTGTGGTTTTTAAAGTGATGGTTTTAATGTTGTAAGCTGCCTTGGGTGCCCATGGGGCAGAAAGGCAGGATAAAAATTAATTAAATAAATAAATAAATAATTTGAATGCAGACTTCGAAAAAAGTATGATGATCAAAATAGTGTATTTATTTATTACATTTTTCTCCTGTCATTCTTCTAAGAATTTTAGGGACAAGTACATGATTTTTTTTTTTCTATACACTTTTAATTTTCACCAGGATAAAGTAGTGTTGTGGAATTAGGAAACGGAATCATGGGTATCATTTGAAGTTATGGGTATCAATATTAGGTTGCTACCCACCCCAAAACCAGGCTCTATGCCTCCCAGCACAAACCTTACCTCCACCGGCGTATTCTCTGTCATTATGTGTGTTACAGCACATTTGAAACACCTTTCACCAGCACAGGGACTGCTGTGTTTGGCTGGTTGTTGGATTAGGATTGCGCTCTGCATTTGGCCCCTTGGATCGACCTACTCTGGACCTTCTCTGTTTTTCATTGAACTGATCCTTCCTCATCCCTCCTTTTTTCTGTTTGCATTTTCCTTTACATTGCACTGCTCCTGATCTCATAAATTCCTAGGTCCTGGGCCGTGCCTGCATCACTCGGAGCATTTTTCTTTAATGTGTAAACCTTGCGGAATTTATAGTAACAGCAACCAAGGGGGGGGGGGGTTGGTCCTCTTCTCCCCCCCTCCGAACAATCCTTTTATTACTAGTTGTGTTTTGGTGTGCATGTGCACACACATCACTGACTCAGAAACACCACCATATTTTGGAGTCAAGCTTCATTAATATGAGACAAGCATTGCATGTTGCATTTTCTAGCTTGATTGTGTTATGCAAAGAAGTTGATGTTCTAAGGCTCATTTTAATTTTAAGTAGCTGTAATCTGTTTTGAAGCAGTTCACAACCTTATGTGCCAGTTTAATGAAAAAATAAGCTGTGATTTTTAACGGAGAAATATTCCTTGTAGTTGAAGATAAAACGTTGTTTTACAACCTTTTTTTAAAAAAAGTACTTTAATGGACATTGATTTGCCGTTTCTGGGAATACAGATTGGGCTAAACTCATTTGATTTTACTTGCTAGTTAAAAATAAAGAAGATTATGTATTCAATTCTGCTACTTAATTTTGGAAAGCTTGACTCTGCAGGCCGACTTCAAAGAGACTGTTTAAAGAGCAGGTACTATTTAGTGTGACCAGATTATAGTCTTGTATTGTACCTTGAATGTTACCATTTGCTATAGTAAAGGGGTAATCAAAAGTGTGATGTAACGAATAGAGATCAATGCAGAAACCCTGCTAGATAAGGGAATTGGCGGGGACCATTGCTCAGGTGGTGCATGCTTTGCCCCAGTTTCCTTTGTATCTCCAGTTAAAAGAATCTCAGCAAAGAGAAGGAACACACACTTTGAGACACGTGTGGATTGAGACATATTTAGCTGCTAGTTAGATTTACCATGTGGAACAGGCAAATGTGCTTCTATCTAGAAGACAGGGAAACAGAATATTCCATAGATGTCATCATCCTTTTTATTACTTACTAGCTTTTATGTACCCGGCTTCGCCCGGGTGTTTATATGTGCCATCCCCGACCCCCCCCCCCACTCACCAGGCATACAGATGGCTCTGTATCGGTTTGCCTGTGGGAAACCTATATGCGCCCGGTTGTTTATATGTCCCATCCCTGACCCCCCCACTCACATGTGTGCCTGGGTGTTTATATGTCCCATCCCTGACCCCCCCCCCACTCACCAGGCATACAGATGGCCCTGTATCTGTTTGCCTGCGGGAAACCTATTTGCGCCTGGGTGTTTATATGTCCCATCACTGACCCCCCCACCCCACTCACCAGGCATACAGATGGCCTTGTATAGGTTTACCTGCAGGAAACCTATTTGCGTCCAGGTGTTTATATGTCCCATCCATGACCCCCCCCCAGTGGTTTTCAGCCACCCCCGGGCATGTTTGTTGTTGTTGTTGTTGTTGTTAAAAATTACCCTGTGGTGACCGGGTGTTTATTTGTCCCATCCACGCTGCTGTACTGTTTCTGTTGCTCTAGATGTAGTAGCCCTCTGTTTCATATCCTGTAGTCGTTTGTGACGCTGCTGTACTGTTTCTGTGGCTCTAGATGTAGCAGCTCTGTGACATAGCATTGCAAGTCTTTTTTTTTCCCCTCAGGTGTTTCCTGTGTACGCTGTTGTTTCATCTTTGTAGCCTTTGGTTGCACCTGCCCAATTGCCTTACGTTATACAGTGAAAGTAAACTTTCAGAGTGAGAACGACAGCCACAGCACCTTGTGCCAGCTGTCAACTGCCAAGCAGGGACCGCCCACATTTCCACAGAACACATTTCCCTGGCCCTGTATCGGTTTGCCTGCGGGAAACCTATTTGCTGCTGTTTGTCTTCCAACTGTAAAGAGTTCAGTTGCTGCCTGAAGATTCCGCATGTCATTTGCATGTACTTTGCATCTCATCATGACATCATCAGAGCCTCGGAATGCTGCAGCTCAGCCCATAGCCACCCATAGAGAACCACAAATTTGCTTGTACCCGCACCCGTGGGGGTGTGATCCGTTCCAAAACCGCGCAGCGACGGTCTTGGGGGGCCAAGGCACCCGCGGGCCGAGTTTGGCGCGAATCGGTCCAGGCATTGCGGAGCCTATGTGGAACATACATACATACGCTCTTCTTTATATATATAGATAGACCTATTTCACAACTTGAAAAGATGATTAGGGAGTATTCTTTGAATACATGTATTCAAACACATGTATTTGTCAGATTTTAATAATGTAAATCAACAATTAATTGTAATTAACTGGAATTTTTCAAAAAAAAAAAACTTATCAGAGCCATAGAACACAACATTTTGTTACACAATTTTATACAGAACTACCTTTGTTGGCACAGGGAATCCATTCTTGAAACAGTGCTAAAAGGGTACCATTGAAGGAAGTGGGGCTGATTGGCAAGAATTGCTACTCTTATTAGCTACAGTTGCTGTATATCTACCGGGAATGAAGAGTGCTAAAGGAAAATCTGTTATTAGTGGTGTTACTGTACCTGGCCAGGCATTAATTATTTCCAGTCCTTTGCCTTGTGTACACATCTTTGAATGTTTTGAAAATAGGATCCAAAGGGCTGAATGGCTGGTTTTGTGTGCTCATAGTGGTTTCTGACGTGTTCCTTGAAAAACTATGCTCCATAACATGTAAGAAGCCACTTTTGAAATTGCTGTTTCAGAAGCAGTTTGTGATGTGTTATGAATAGGGGTGTTTGAAAATGGTGTTTTTTTTTAACAGATTTCTTGATTTGGAAGACAGAAAGCGGTGGTGTGTGTTTTTATTTTTAAGTAGTTTTATTCTATCCTGGCCAGCAATGCTTCCGGTTCCAGAATTTCGTAGATTTTCAGAATCAAGAGACAGGGCAAACATAATGTTTGTAAATGTTTATTCTCTGTTTTATTGCCCAAACTACCAAACTAAATAACCTTTTTCTTTGCAGAATGAGAAATCTCCAGGCCGCTCAACAAGTCGATCAAGTAACATTTCAAAGGTATGTTACAAGATACTCTCAGGGAGATCAACTGTGGCACACGCGCCATTTAAACTGCAATCCTAGGCATACCTACTTAATCAAAGATATGGAACATACTGTTGAGTGAACATACAGTACATAGGATAGGATGTTACCTTATCCAATAGGGCAGTGCTTCCCAAAGTGGTGGGTGCCCTGGGTGAAGGGGCTTATTTTATACTTACCCCTCATAGCGCTGGCCTCTGGGGTGTGAGGGGAGCCGTGGGGACACCTCTGCAGAGCTCCCCAAGTCTTGCAATGTACTAAAAGTACAATTATGACCTACTTCTGGATTGCAATCACAAAACCAGAAGTGGATCACAATTGCATTTTTAACACATTGTGAGGCTTGGGGAGTCCTTCGGGGTGCCCCCAGAGCTCACCTCACCCCCTGGAGGCCAGCGGTGTGAGGAATAAGTAAAATAAGCTCCTTCGCCCAAGGCAGCAGTGCAATCCTGGGGATAAAAATAATAATAATACATTTATTTATATACCGCCTTTCTTAATATCACTAGATTTCTCTAATGATTGAACTCAAGGCGGTTTACTTTCAAGGCAGACTTTCTCACAAACCCGAAGGTTTTTACAATTTACAGAATGTTCTATCTTCCAAGAACAACACTCCTACAGATCTTTCTTTCTGGATTTAGCTTTCTTTCTTTAGCCACCTGTCTGTCGTCTGCTGGCTGATGAGGCTTCCCTGCTGCCACCAGAGATGCAGCTGATTTCAGCACACTCCTCCTCCCACGAGGCAGCTGAAACTCAGCGTTTAATCAGCCGCAGTTTCCAAGGTCTGCTGCTTGCAGAGACTTCCGGCAGTCCCGAGCTCACGACCTTGAGATCTTCAGGTGTTATCTTCGGGCAAACGGAGGCATTAACCCTCTAGGCTAAATCTTCTGGATCACATTGCTGCCTTTGCCCCGCCCCTGCCACTACTTACAAGGTTCCCAACTCCCTCAGAGGAGTTTGGGAACCACTGCAATAGGGTAACACCTGTGCTGTCTAATACTGCAATTCTATTGCAGTACTAAAAGCATTAAAATTGTTTCCTGTAATTTTAAAATTGATTGGCAAAATTATTCTCAAGGTAGAGCTAAGAAAATTTGTCTGGTTATAATATTTTTTAAACAATTTTAAAAATGTCTTCTAATTTTACAGTTGTAAAAAAGTTTTACAATTTTAAAGTTTACAGTTTCTGAGCTGGATCAAACCCAAAATCTGAGAGAGCTTTCAGAATCCCTATGATAGAACCTGCTCTGTGTCCTCTGTTTCTCAGTTCGACTCCCTCTCCAAATGAATCACACTAGTACAGTATTTTGTTTGTTTAAATCATGTATTTCTCCGTTTTGTCCCAAATAGCTTCAGCATATTAGTGAAGGAAATGCCCTCAGAAAATCCCTAGAGTTCAATTGTTCTTTAAATCAGACTCCCATGCCATAGCCTAGATTGCAGCTTCATCTAGATCAGTTGTCATCCTTTCATAAACAAAAATATAATGTAAATGCAGATTTCTTTCTATGGGTACGCCAGCAGTGCAAGTGCATATTGTATTTGAAAGCTTATTCTAGTGCAGATGGCATTTGGCAACACAACTATTTCAATGAACATCCATTTGTTCGTATTATTATATAGACTTTATATATGTGGCATCAACCTTGTTCATGCCGTGACCCCAACAAATAAATACGTAGAGACTGGGGACCTACTGTCAATCCTGCCCCTCCTGGGACCCTATTTGCCCAACCCACTCTCACCACTATCCACTCCCCGTTCCTGTAATGCCCACTTAGCACTGTTCACTGTAACCAAATATTCTTATTAAAGAGAACAGAGAATATTACCACAAAGCTTGGCACTATTGAAAGCTATTTTAGCACAATTGCTAAGAACTTGAGCAGGACTGAGAAACAATTTCATGGTTCCTAAAGGTGCGTATCAGATGCCTCCCTGTTCACCTGGTGTTCACCTCTAGTCCAATGTTCTTCAACGTTTTCATTCCCATAAGTTGCTGTGACCCGACAATGTTCTGTGCGCCTTGACATATAGTCATGCCGGCCACATGACCACGGAAATCTGTCCTCAGGACAAACACCAGCTCTACAGGCTTAGAAACGGAGATGAGCACTGCCCCCTACAGTCGGTCAAGACTAGACCATTCAGTTGTGGGGAAACCTTTACCTTTTTTTTTAAAGGTGTGTATCAGATGCCTCGCTATTCACCTGATGGTACTCTAGTCCAGTGTTCTTCAACTTTCATTCCCATAAGTTGCTGCGGCCCGACAACTGAGGCTTTGTGATCCCATTGGGGTCCCGACACCAAGGTTAAAGAACCTTGCTATATAGTATGGTCCAGATGCTGCTATTTCCTAGTACTTAACACTACTGGTAAATATTGTGATAGTCATTTTGAAGAGCCTAGATCTCATGAGAATAGAAGCAGGCTACTGGATTTTACTCCCTAAGGGTGTTTTTAAAAACAAACAAATGAACAAGCTGTATTTATCATGCTAGTCTATGGTATCCTATTTTGTATGTAGGCATGCTCATGCTCTCTGAACTGAACAGCATAAATGTTAAAATAACTCTTTTAGACATGGCAGATCAAAATGTGTTAACCTTTTTCAATTACTGTTTATTGATGCTGTAGTTGTAATTGTATTTACAAAATGAATTCTAAACCATCTTTTGCAATGACCCAGAAGAGAGGTTAATGTATAAAAATGACAAGAGAAAATGTACTTGTTCAGTCAAGTTCTAAAACAAAGCAATTTTTTTTTTTTTGCTGATACACATTCAATTTCCTATTTTCATCCTTGATTTTCTGCAGTAGTAGAAAGTACTCTTTCATTTTTCTCTGTCCTGCTATTTTCACTCTGGCTTATGTGTAAAGTATGATTAATTCTGACTCTCACTTCAGGATTTTGACCAGTCAGAAGGGCAATAACTTCCCAGAGCTTTATGTGTGTTTGTGGTCGGCTCACTTTTCTGAACATCTACCTAATGTCTTAGATTTTGGTAATCTTGTACAGCCTGAGGATGTAGAGTGTGATGCCATCTCTTCGCTCAGTTCATCTCTGAAGAATGGGGTACCACCAATAGTTTTGAGGTTGGCAGTGGTTTCTCTTTTCTGGGGGGGGGGACCCATTCCAATATGTTTCAGACCAGCTGGGCAAGATCTCAGCTCTAGAGTTTTCTGGATGAAACTAACTATCCAGATTGCTTTAAAAACTTTATCCCTTATCCGGACATCCAAAATCAAGACTATTCTGAAATCCAGACATCTTTGTCCAAGACTTTTTTTTTTAACTTTCTAGAGAAAGAAGGTCTTGTGCTCATTTCCATATACAGCCTTTTATTTCTGTTCTCTGCTCTGTGGTGTGTGCCTATACAGACAATGTCAGAGAGGTCAGCAGACACCCAAATGGGTAATTTCTCATTGTATTTATGCAATTATTCCAAAATTCAGAAAAATCCAAAATCCAGACACCTTCCTATCCCAAACAATCCAGATAAGGGACATTCATCCTGTATTAATAATTGCTGTTACTGACTTGGACACCATGTAACAAAGAGGGGAGACAATATATAAAAATAAGTAACATCCATTCTAGTATTTTGGGCTGGCCTTAAGCCAATGTTGCCTATGTTATCACATTGGGTTCATTGCTTTGGGGAGGAGGCACTATCTGAAGCCAAGATCTCCATGGGCTGTAAGCCAGTGGAGCAGTAGCTCATTGGGCTGTCCCACCTGGCCCTGCTTCCAAATTTCCTGAAATGGGCATCCCACAAGCAGTTGGCGGTGACATCATCACATCCCCACCAACTATTTCCAGGTACTGCATCTGGAATGACCCTTTGGAGCTGAAATCAACTCTAATATGGGCATCCCCCACTTATTTTGCAAATTAGAGACTAGAGTGCTGTCGAAAACTGGAAATTGTTGAAAAGTAAAAACAAGTCTTTTTTAGCATGTAAATGCATTCTGCCTCCCAAAAAACAAAGAACACAGTGCCAACAGCTCAAGCTGTGAGCAAGAATGAGGATCCAGGACAGTTTGTTCCAGGAACAGGATTTCCCAGGTCATCTGGGAAGTGGAGGGAGCATCTCAGCAACTTCGGAAGTCTTTTGTGTTCTTTTTTTGGTGCTGGCGCGCTACTCTTCCCCCTCCCTGGGCTTCTCAGCCAGTCCTAAGGAAGAACCTCTAGGGCAGTGATGGCGAACCTTTTGGACTCAGTGAACTTAGGAAAATGCTTAACGTGACTCTGCTGGTGTGTCAACCCCCCTCCCAAACAAAAGAGAAACCATTCTTTATATTCATTTATTTAAACAAAAAAAATACAGTCTAATCATGTGAGCTGCTATATATTATATAAAGAAACAGCAAATAATTACAAAAACAAAAAATGAGTAAAACAAACTCGGTTTTTGTCAGGCATTGGTGAATGTTGGTGTGTCACCCCAAATGTTGTGGTGTGTCAGCTTTGACACGCGTGTCATAGGCTCGCCATCACTGACCTAGGGGTTCCCCTTCTGCCTTCCTTTGTCAAATGATCATCAATTCCTTCAGAGATGGATAAGGTGTTTCATGCCACAAAAAAAGTAAGGAAGCGCACTCAAGACTCATGGGTGGCCAAAGTGAAGGAGATAAGGGAAGGAGATTAATATGATTTGTAATAATAGACATTGAGAACCAAGAGATCAGATTGGGTGGGGGAGAAACAACTACTGTGCTATGAATAAATAGAGGAAGGAATTAATTTCCTGAGTTTCATTGAAATTAAAGGAATGGATGAATTAAGAAGAAATACCTGCCTTTGGATACCACAAAACTTTTCTGTCCAAGCTGCTAAGCAAGATAAGAGGTTGCAGACACCACATAAAAGGGTAACAGTATGGTAACACCTGGAGGCATGGCAGTCACTAGGTATTTGTGAAAGCTGCAGCATTTTAAAGTAAACCTGTCAAGCTAGGCTAGCAATTGTAAATCTTCTCCCCCCCCATACACACACACCAAATTCACAGCTTCTCTTCCCTCACACAGAGGAAGCATACTTCAGAGGGGGCTACAAACAATGTAGTGCTTTCTTTTGAATTATTTTTCCAGTGGCAAGTTCACACAACAAAAAGAACCTGCTCTGGCAGCATGTGAATCTGCAGCATTAGTTGACAGACGAACAGGAAGATGTTCAGTTCTCTTCCTGAGAATAGACAAGTTGGCATGTTGCCTTGTGGATCCCTGTTTGTTATTAAAATACACTGATTGCCTATTCCTCCCACCCTTTCTTTGCATGGTATTTTTCTTTCATAGAAAATGTTTTTCTCCTCGGAAGGAAGATTTTGCAGCTTTGCAGGTATGCAAGGAAATCCTGTCCTGGTGGCTTCCCTCCCCTTCCAGTCACCTGCTCACACAGGCTGGGGAGGGATTAGATTGGGATATTCCTGAATGCCCTTCTATTTTTCCTTTGTGTTTTAATAAAATCTTGGAGGGTGTGCAATTCTGTAAGACTTTGCAGAGCTGCAAAATCTCCCTTCGTAGTAGAAAAACTGTTTTTTCCTATGTGGAATTTCTGCATGAAAATGTAATTTTTCCATGTAGAATTTATCTGATATTACAGATTTTTGTCAGTTTATTGTACATTCTTCTGTGGCAGTTCCTACAGAGGAAGGCTTCTAACTACTATCACTGTGGCAGACTTTTCTTTGTTGTTTCTTCCTAAATGTTTAATGATTTCTGAAATTTGTGAATAATTTAAGGACAATTTGAGTGGCAATTTGAGAAGGATCTGGAAGATTTGTTTCCTTCTAGTGTGGCTATCTAATGGAACTAATCTCCTGTTTGTAATATAATCTGTGAGCATGAAACTGTCACCTTGTCGTGGAATGTTCCTTGCATGAAATGCCGCTAATGTATTGTAATTTTTTATTACAAGCCAAATATAATTCAGGTGCACACTTTTCTCAATGAAAAGGTTGTATAGGGGGATTCTCTACCTCCCCCCCCCCCGCCAATAGTTTTTATTATGTGCTTTGTGTTTCTTTTCTAAGGAACCGCTGCATGGATGGATAGTGTGATATTTGCTTTTAAAACTTTCAGCAGATTAATATTTGCATAGGGACTTTGAAATGGAGTTGTTGTTAGATTAAATTAGATACTTTATTTGTCATTATACATAACGTACAATGGAATTTTTGAAGCACCCCAGGATGTGGACCACACAACCTCCGCACTCAACAACAACACACAACACCAAAACCATCATACACTCAACCCATAGATATCAATAAATATCTAAAATGTCTAAAACACAATACCATTTCACACACAGGGACGCACAAGCAGCAAAATGAACAATGAATCTCGATACCATAGAAAATGCCTTATTATCTTGTTCCTGGCAATTTTCTGAGTTCATTGTTCAACATAATTAGAACCTTGGGATAAAAGCTGTTTATAAATCATGCAGTGTGTTTCCTTATAACTTTATACTGTTTTCCAGAAGGCAACAGTTCAAATAGGTTGTAGGCTGGATGGAACAAATCTTTTAGGATACAATGTGACTTCTGCAGACAGCGGGATATAAAGATGTCATCCAGGGCTAGAAGATGGGTCCCAATGATGGTCTGAGCCATCTTTATAATTCTCTGCAATGCTCTTTTGTTCAGCGATAGTTGTTACAGCTCCATTGGGGTGTGGGAGAGAAACAGACCATTTCTTCAAATGACTGTGATGTTCTTAATTGCACATATTTAAACTTCAGCACACAGTAAAAAGAACAAGTTGGTTTATTTTAACTTGCTGTCCTGCCAGTTGGCCATGTCTTCCTGCTTAACATTTGGTAAGCTAGCCTTCACTAACCAATAATATAGTGAAAATAACACAACTTTCCAGTTAGACTTTTAATAGCTAAGAAAAAAGAGGTTGAAAAAACTCAGCTGTTGCCAAATAATTGTTCACTGAAGAAAAAGAAGCTTTTGTAGTAATTGCTAAGACCCTGTCTTTCGGGGACAACAACGACAATAGTAGGGGTTATGGATCTAGGCTGCTCCTATTCCTCTCCTACTCTAATAGGAAAGAGGAAAAATCTCTCCAGTACAGCAGGCATACTGGGGATGTGCTATTTCCTGAACTGCCTTAGAAATCTCCTACTTGCTTGTCTAGTATGGAATCCCCTTTTCCCTCTCAAAAAAATGTAGTCGCTGCATCTTTGATCAGTAATGTGATCTACAAGGATCTTTTAATGTTCCTCTTAGTTGTAATAATACAGCATCATGTTATCATTTTCATAGCTTTCAGAGAGTACAATTTAGGGGTGTTCCAGGTGCTCAGTTGAAAAAAGTAACGGTTCCCAAACTTTCCATTGTCATATTGTTACAGTGGCCTTCTCGCCTCTCTCAGGTACCACCATCTTGGATCGTGCAAGATCTCGCACAATCCGAGATGGCAGAGCCCAAGAGAGCCAGTAAGAAGACGCCACTGGAGACATCCCAAGGTACCCCTGTGAGTTTGCTGTGGTGATCTCATACACCATGGTGCATAGTTTGGAAATCTTTGGAATAAAGCATTGACCTCTGCTCTACTTGGCCCAAAACGTGTCCAGTACACTGTCTCAGTGACCAACCAAATGCCACCAGAAGGAGATGAAGCCACCAGAAGGAGAAGAAGCCACCAGAAGGGAAGTCACTAGAAGGAGATGAAGGCAAACCTCTCTCCCACCATTGCTCCCCACAAATGGTATTCAGACATTAACTACCTCTAAACCTGGTGGTTGCTTGTAGCCTTCATAACTAGCAGCCATTGGTAGACTTGTCTTCCCTTTCTAAAACCACGATAGCTGGTGGTCATCAGCATATCTTGTGAATTACATGGATTTAATCTGTGCTGTATCAAAGAACTACGTTATTTCTGTCTGCAATCACATTGACCTCAAAAAGTGCTATTTCGTTTCATTTATTTCATCCATTCCTCAGATTAATGTATTTTTACTTCTAGTATTTTCACCTCTTTCAAATAAATGTGCAAATACACCATGGATGTTTACTAGACAAAAGTTATACTTAATAATTTTAGAAGCATAGACATCAGTTGCTGATTTAATTAGACCTAATGTAGTTATCAGTCCTCATCAATATGTGTGCTTGAAATCTCAGAGAGAAAAAAACACCCTCTGTTGTTTTGACTTTTTCTACTACAAAAAATAAGATGGAATGTATTTGCAATGAGATTTCCAAATAGTATATCATTACTATGGATGGTGCTGACTGGAACAGAGCTTGTTACTATGGCAGCAAATGTCTTTCTGGTACACATCATACTTACAGAGGGAGCGGACACCCCCCCCCCCGCTGTCACTGATGTTCCAACTAAAAGCATTACAAGTTAGAAATAAATTAAGCAACTGTCAGGGAAGGAACTGGAAGAGTATCCAGGTCAACAAGTGTAGTTCCTAGTGGTTAGTACTCAACATCCCCCACTTCCTTTTTTTTTAAACTGAGAACAGCTAAATGGCTGGCACCAGAAAACCAGGCCAGGATGAGGGGGGGTGGGCTGGCTAGGATAAACCACCCCTCCCCAGACAACGTATAACCCAGAGGTTCTTGTTTAAAATCATGACTCAGTAGGGCCTGAGAACATGTTTGACCTACTTTCAAAAAGTAGTTGTAATTTCAATTTAACCACAGAATAGTGGTTTAAACACTGCCTATTACTATACAAGCCTAAGAGTGCAATCCTAAACTGAGTTAGGCCGGCATAAACTAAGCCAGCAAAGTTTGGCCAGCACAAGGGACACCGTAAAAAATGTTTGGACCATTCTCAGAGTCAGAGAGGCCAGCATGCAGATGTGAATCAGCATCCCTGACTCCAAACATGCTTTATGGTGGCCCTTGTGCTGGCCAAACTTTGCTGGCTTAGTTTATGCTGGCCTAACTACAGTTTAGAATTGTGCTCTAAATATCCATAGATATTTAATCCGTGGATTTGGCTCAACATGAAACCTCCAAGGGTAACCAGAGATGTGCTCCTGTCACCTCTGGAGGATGTTCTGAGTCCCACCGAGGCTGCGATTGCCTGCAAGCGACCTCAGCAGGCTTCGGAATGGCTGTTTTGACCTAAAAAAAAGGCAACTTCCAGGGTGTTTTTTGTTTTGTTTTGTTGCAAAACCAGAAGGTGAGTCTTAACGCCTTAAAGGCATTAAAGATGCAACTTCTGGTTTTGCAACAAAACCGGTAGTTGTGTTTTTATGAAACAAAAAAGCTGATAGCAGATAAGGAAAACATATTGAGACCTGTGGAACTGTTTACTCATGGGTAGGTATCATGCATGAGTTCTTACTGAAGGTCAGATGAAGGGGAACGCAAGACCACCAGAAGGGTCTGAATCCAATGAACATGGAGCTCAACAAACACTCCAGAAGGTAAAATAGAGGCTTGAGCTGCTGGTAAAGAGAAACTTTTATAAAAGTCTCATAAAGATAGGTGAGTTCCAATACAGTGTTTTGAAAGTGGGTCCCAGTGCTAAAATGTTTGGGAACCACTGCTGTAGATCAATGGCCAAGGTGCCAAATGGGGGAACCCAGCATCACCTTCAGAATGGATCAGTGTCGCTGTAAATGGTGCCCCCAAGTCCCATCCTGGCCAGGTGGTTCAGAAGGATACCATAGTCAATGGTATCTAAAGCTACAATGAGGTCCAGCAGAGAGACATGCCCTGCAACCCCCATGCAGCTCCCAGCATACGTCAAGCCTGTTTCAGTCCTGAACTTCAGTCTGATTCCAGATTGAAATAAATCCAGATAATCAGTTTTCTCCAAAAAAATCCCTGAAACTGGGTCACCACTGCACATGCTAACACCTTGCTCATGAATTGCACCTTGGACACTGATTGATAGTTGTCCAGCACAAAAAGATCTAGGAAGTGTTCCTTCAAGAGAAAGGAGAGAAATATCTGCCCTGTTCATATTCATGTATGTGAGCAAGGGGGGAGTCAACTCTGGGAAAGTTGGAAAGGGAAAGGAGTTTGAACCCACCTCACTGCATCCAGTTGTGTGAAGCAATTTTGCTTGGCATAGTTCTAACGTTGGAAGTGACCTTGGCTGCAAGAGAAAAGTAATCAAAGAGGTGGAGAAGGGTTCAACTCCCTTTACATCCAGCACTCTCTCAGCTGATACACTGAGAGACCCACCAACCAACTACCCTCCCTTTCTCTAAAATCTAGATAGTTTGACTAGCAGTGGTGAAATAAAGACTGGTCCCTGTCATCCATTAGTAGCAGCAGGAGGAGGGGATAGGAGGCAAACAGGAAATTTATTTCTTCATCCCTCAGAAGCTATGTATGGATTCCTGGGATTTTAAAGCTCTGGAGTATGTATGAGTAATGAATGGGAGTTCCCAGCAGGCAGTCTACCCAGTACTGGGGACATTATGAGAGAATGGATAGATAGGTATGGCTGCTAAGCGTCACTCTCAGTCAGCCAATCTCTGTGCACCTCCTTTGCCATGTGCTCTGTCCTGGTTTACTCTTTTTAATGGTAGCAGCACTGCTGGAACCTACTGTTAGATTGAGCGGTGACCTGGTTATGAGTTACAATCCTATTCTTGAAGGCCAGCACTCAGAGGCACTGTAGAAACCAGAAGCATTGATGAATGGCAAGAGACATGTTTCTTTCAACTTTCAAAATGCTAACACTAATCCAAGCAGAATTGGTAGCGTCCCCGAGGCCTCTCCCTGCTTTCGGAGAGAAATAAGCTACTTTGTTTATGAGTGGGTTGTCATAAAACATAATTTTGAATTTCCGCCTCCAATTATGCTAGTGATATAATGTGGGATGATGAATTTTCTGCAGCTGGCCTCTGGTGTAACGTTCTTTCATTTTGAATGGCACTTATAAAGTCTCTTTGAATAAACATCTATTAAAGGAACACACCATTTGAAGTTCATTATGCTGTTACCAAAAATGAAACAGAAGGCTTTTGTATAGCCAGTCAAGGGGTAGCCCACCATCATAATGTGCTAAATGAGAGGTTATGACAACATATGCTTCTGTAAGTTGATCATGCATATTTGTGCTGTGTTTGCTGCACACATTTACCAACAGTTTTCCCTGATATGGTTCCATTAGAATTTTTTCAGTTTGGTATCGTTTTCACAATGGATATTATAGCCTTCTTAGATGGCTGCAGCTTAATTACTACAACTATTTATAACTGTTCATTGAAGGAAAGATTAGTATCTGGGGTGGGGTTGAGGGAAATAACGAACTTGTGGAATTCTGCTGTTGTCATGCCAAGTCACATTTTTCTCAAGTTATTTTCACTGATGGAGGGATTTCTTGCAAGTGTGTCGTTTGTGAAGTTACACTTTACTTGCTTCGTACAAGGATGATTTACTTGCTGTAGTAAAGCATTGTTTCTCTGTTATCGTCCCCATCATCATTGTCTGCATGTTATACTTTAGTTGGGCCTAATTTAGGATCCAATCCTATCCTTCCCCTCGCCATTGCCCCAATATTGGGCACACTGTATCCAGTGGAGGTGGAAGGGAGATTGGGGGGCTTCAGAAGGGAAAGGGGATTTTCCCTTACCCCTCTGTAAGCCTTCCATTCTGCAATGGGTGTCCTTGGACCTGCGCCAGGTCCTGGAATCTTAGATTTGTATTTGTCTTTCATTTAAAACAAAGAAACATGAGCTTTCAACAAGTTCTTAGTGCATTTTGCTGCAGAAATTGTCTCAAATATTTTGCAGTATTTTCATATTTTGAACCAATGGGTATTGCTATGATGAATATTTAATTCATGATGAATATTTGATTTTGGATTGTGTGTGCATGCACTGATGTATGTTGTAGATGTGTGCTGATCCTACAAAGCAAATCAGGTGTACTAGACTGGTGCATGAAGTGTTACTGTACTGCAAATGGAGGACTTGCTGACATTTATCACTTCTCCTTGGAACTTCTAGTAAAGAACCCATGAATAGTTGTGGACCCAGCCAAGGGGCCACCCCGGGGCAAAGAAGGAGGAGCACTTCTTCTTGCCCCAGCGCTGCTCCACCATGCCCCCATGCCCTACCAGGCTCCATTTTGGAGCCGTACAGGCGCAAGGGTGGTAGGTCCGAACTCTGCAAGAGGCAAGCTGCCTCGTCGTCACCCTCCTCCTGCTAGACCAGTGTGATGCTTGGCGCATTTGCCCCCCACCCCTTCATAATGGTAGGACTGCCACTGCCCATGAAAGCCTGAAAGGAACTGCTGACCCTGCTAAGTGGGAGTGATTTCTGCCAGGCAGTTACATGGCTTTTCTTCCCTGAGCATTTGTCCAACACCCACTTTCATTATTTGGGGAGGAGTGCAAGTGATTCATTTTTCTTTTATAACAAAACAATAAGTAATCAAAAAAGCTGCTGGAGGCAAAGTGGGTGTCTCAGGTATCTCAAGGTGGGTGTCTTACTTTTTCTTGCCTTGTTTTCTAGGATAAAAACAAGTAACAAACTGCAGCAGCATAAAATATGAAGACACACAAAAAAGTTTGTCATGAGTTAACCCAGCTGATCACAGACGTTGAGAAAATAAAGAACGCGCTCTCTGTTATATACTTGCCAGCTGTTCTCAGCATCTATAACTCTTCTCTTTCCCTTGACATTGTGGTTCTCCAGAAATGTTTAATTGATATGTTTGTATGAGACGAAAGTCCAGGAACATGAAATGATATTTCTTCACCCCACCTATTTACATACCATTTCTGCATCCCAATTGCTGCCTGACAACATCTTTATCATCTTTGACATCTTTGAATTAATGGTTTATGACATGTTTGAAAACATGTGCATGTGGCTCTTGAAGTCTGCTAGGGGAGCAGGACCTTGGCCAATTACGTGACTTTATAATTAGACTGATGGCAAGGTGCCTCAAGGCCCCAAAAGCTGCAAGAAGGGTCTCTCTTTTAGTTTGTCAGAGCAATTCTAGCGGGCTGAATTGGGAGAAGCTTTTCCTAGCTTCCATTTCTAGGAAAATTCCATGATGATCTGTACTTTGCTTGCGAAGCTGATTTGAACCCATGAACAAAAGACACATCCTGGGAGATTTCCAATTTGGTGTAAACTGGGTGCTTGGAAGAGCAAAAGAAGGATCTCCAACCCTAGCTGCCATCACCAACTCCATGGCTAAATGCAGCTAATGAAGCAGCTGGCCTGCAGAGCTACCTGCTGCAACCTTGGTGAGGTGCCAAACAACAGAAGTGCCCATTTAGGGGCGCAAACAAGCAGTTATGAGCCATTTAGGGCACAATCAGCGGGGTGCGGGGAAGACGGCGAAACGGACCGGAACGCAACGGATGGGCTGCCGCTCACCCATTCCTCCCGCCCAGCGTTCTGGCTGCATGACAGCGCTGGGCACAATCCTAACCTGGAGCTAGGCCAGCAAAGTTTGCCTGCCACAAGGGACACCGTAAAGCATGTCTGAATCACTCTCAGGATCAGGGAGGATGGCATATGCCTGTGTGCTGGCCGCTCTTACTCTGAGAGTGGTCCACATACTTTCCTGTGTCCCTTGTGCTGGCCTAACTTTGCCGGCCTAGCTCCAGGTAAGGATTGTGCCCTAAGTCACATAAGAAGTCTCCTTGATGAGTTCAGCCCACCAATGGTGTCATAGGCTTCTATAGGACAAATAAGAGTCTTTTCATACACAATTAGCCTGCCTTTCTCTCATTATTGTACACTTCTAACCCTCTGGTGCTTCTTGAACCTCCCTTACTACCCAAGAATCACTGTGCCAAGCTTGCATCCACAACCGGTAACGACTGGTTTCTTCTTGCTTCCCTCAGCGCTACTGAAAGCTGCTGCAACAGCATGGGCTGGACAGCTGTGCTTTGTGACTTCCCTGCAACATGCCCCTGGGAAGTAGCTTTGGCTTTCTTTCCTTGCTTTCCTCCCTTTGATAGGTTACAGTTAGCAGCTAGGTTTGCTTTTAAGCTCTCTCTGCCTTTTGCACCCCGCTTTCAATTCACGCTGATTACACACACACACACACACACACACACACACACACACACACACAAGGATCCAAGTAAAACTTATTCATTCATTTATAAAACTGGTTTTTTTCAGTCCCCCAAAATGTATACAATGTACAATGTGGTTCTCATACTGAAAAGTTTGGAGATCTCTGTCATATAGAAATCAAGACACCCACTTTCGAAAGTGGTCTTAGTGCGAAAGGCATTCATATTGTCAGGTGGAGAAAAGCCTGCTAAGTATCCCTCAATGGCTATATCTCAAATCAGCACTCTGATTAATCATAAGGTCTGTACCACAAAGAACTGAGGTTAATTCCAGAATTCTTGACAGTGATGCATTTGATGCACAGAATAAACACCTAAGACATTAACAAATCAGGTAATTGTCAACTTTAACTTGGCTTTGTTATCTATTGCCAGTATGCTTCTAGCCATAGAGAAACAATCTTCTTCTTTTCTAATCAAAACATGTTTTTGCACTCAGCACCTTAGTCTGCAAATTGCTGTGACAGCCTTGTAATGGGACTTGCTTATACAGTGGAAACATTTTGCTTCAGGTGTTTGAGCCCATTATAGGCATTGTAGAGCTTCAGTGTGAACTTTGGACCTTCTTGGGCTCATGAATTTCACATTCATTCAATTTCTGGAAGTGAACTTGATTGCTTCACTGATGCATTTTAAAAATAGCGTTTAATATTTGCTGTGCCTCTGCCCTCCCACGCTGTAATGGTCTGGCAACTTTGCCTCTGACCTTACGCACTCAGCACATTCATTTTGTTCTTACAAGAAGACTTGGCATTGTTGAATTTTAGCTGCTGCAGCTTTTCCCTGCACGCTCTTACAAGCAGATCCAGCTTCAAAAATGAAACGGTAGCAGCCTCTAAAAGTTTTGTTCCCCAAACGAAATGAAAGATATTCATGACGTGAGAGCAAAAGCCTTTGGAACGTACTTAGTTCCTCAAAAGAGTTTTGTTTTTGCAGACGCTTCCTGTATTTTTTGGACTGTGTGTTTGTTGAAAGCCTTCTGCAGCTATTCATGTTACTTTTTCTTTTCTTTTCATCATGTGGAAAAGCAGTAAAATATCCACGCTTTATTTTATGGATAAAGATTCCAAACTATCTAACTTTTTTCAACAGGCAAGCAGCCCTACCACAGGGACAGCTCCCAGGAGCCAGTCACGGTTGTCTGTCTGCCCATCAACTCAGGACATCTGTAGGTATGTAATAAAAGAGTTCTGTTAGGCTGGTTAATTGTATAACCTTCCTTAACTACTGATCTGTATGTAGCTCTTGCTTTTGCATAACACCTTTCATGGATTTACACGTAGATCTAGTTTTTGTTTGTCATTTTCAGTGTTGTTCTGCTTCCATTTTTTTTCTTTTTTAATCACAATTAATTTTGTTTTCATTTCACTTTTCCTTATTTTATTGCTTTCTCTCTCTCCCTCCCTCCCTCTCTCCCTCCCTCTCTCTCTCTCTCTCCCCCTCGCTCTTGCTCTCTATCTTTTTATCATCTTCCATCCATCTCCCATTGCTTGCTGCTTTGTTTAGATCTTCCACCTTGCATGACATATCAGAAGATAAGTCTGAAAAATCAACCCCAGTCACAGTGCTGACTTCTGCTAGTAAAGACCCTGGTAAGAGACAAGTGAAGCGAAGGGTTAGGCGGAGGAAGGTGACTGAGGAAAATGGCGAGCGTGCAGAAAAGCCAAAGAAAGAGAAGGATAGCACATTGCACCCCAAGGTTACAAATCCTAGATGGAACGCCTTGCGCAGGGTGTCATCCGATTCAACGTCTTCAGATGAGAATCACTGGGCCCTGGTTAGAAAAAGAGAGCGAGCCAAAATGCCCAAAAGAACGAGAAGACGGAGTGCTTCAAACACTCAGCCGGGTGGATCTTCCTGTAAGACTGTCATTGAACTTGCCACTTTGGGGACAAATGGGGAAAAGAAGCAAGAAGTAACTGAAGGCCAAGCTCTGAATCACCGGAGGAGAAAAATTTCAAGATGTGAAGAAACCCGCCCCACTCTGTCCTCAATATCCTCTGTAGAGACAAGGAATTTTTTGAGACAATGTGGAAAACACAACGGCACGTGCAGTCACAAAGATCCAGAGGCTGCAGCATACAACAGGCGAGGCAAAGTGAGCAAGGAAGAAAGTGGTTCAGAAAGAGGCTCAGGAA
Source organism: Lerista edwardsae (assembly GCA_029204185.1). Taxonomy (NCBI): domain Eukaryota; kingdom Metazoa; phylum Chordata; class Lepidosauria; order Squamata; family Scincidae; genus Lerista; species Lerista edwardsae. The sequence continues at coordinate 23,947,465 of JAJKFI010000003.1, forward strand.
GTGATCCCTTGTCAGTCCCGCAAAGTGGAGCACCTGTTGGGGCAGGGCCTGCTGTGACCACCGCTGTTCAGAAACCTCCTGTGTTGTATGATGACTGGTCTGATGATTGCGAAGTGTGCAGGTTTGTCCCCTATTGCAAAAGGAATTGCTAACTGCCATAAACTATGTGCAGGGGTGTAGAATTGTTTTTAACCCTGATTCAAGCTGCTGTTTTGAGTCTATTGGGTCCGGGACACAATAAGATTGGGTTATGCCTTGGAGCTCCGTTTTCTGCCCTGCAACCGGTTTGTTCAAGTTCACAGGTCTAGATACGTATAATCACACTTGGCAACTGAACAAGTAGTTTGGGTTTTGATACAGACTTTAATCACACAATTGGAACAAGCTTCAAAGTTGTGCTATTGGGTCTTTCTAAAATAGGAGTAACCACAGTAGGATATTCATTCATCCTTAGGGGTAATTCCTTTTTTTTTTTTTTTTTTTTTTTGCCATCCTTAGGGGTAATTTTCCTATTTTCTGTGTGTGATGCAGTATGAAAGGAAGAACACTGGCAAATATAAAGGCTTCCATCCTTCTGATGATTATACAGATTCTAAGCGTAATTCTAACCTGGAGTTAGGCTGGAACAGTTAGGCCAGCAAGGTTTGGCTGGCACCAAGGCCAAAGTGAGTTTGGACCATTCTCTTAGTTGGGGAGGATGGTTCACGTCTGTGTGCTGGCCTCTCTGACTCCAAGAGTGGTCCAAACATACTTTACGGTGTCCCTTATGCCACCCAAACTTTGGTGGCCTAACTGTGCCAGCCTAACTCTGAGGCTTTGTTCCTGTTAGGGTTAGGATTGCACCCTAAAGTTTATATGATCCCCAGCTTTGTTCACCAGCCCAAACCTATTTGTAGTTTAGTACTGTTAGGAAAGGTTTTTTTCTTTTCTTTCTTGTAGAATGCTTTCTTTGCTTAAGTGTGTCTACATAAATATTTTTTTGAATGCCACTTTTCTGGCTCTCTGTTTTTGGCACTGTAGACTCTGGGAGGTCACACATAGCCTCATTTGATAAGAATGCTATGGAGTGGAAGATTTGTGCTCTTTGAATTGAAATAGATACTCTTCCGCTTGCTTCTGATTGTGTCATTATATGATTTGTTGAGGGTCATGCTCTCTGTCCAGTGCCTTGCAGGTATATTGCAAAATCCTTATTTGTATGAATTAATTGCTGCTAATCTCAGAAGAGGTAATAAGGATTAAACAGAAACTAGTTACTGTGTTGTATGCTTTATTGGAGCTTATGGTGCTGCATGTTATAAAATTAGAGTGCTTCATTTTCTGGGTATCTTCCATTTGGTTGTCCTCCTGTAAAAGTATCCATGGGCCCGCCATATCCATGGTGGTTTGTTTCCGGAACCCGCAAAGATACCGAAATCCATTCTCATCCTTCTGTAGATTTCATGCTGACAAAATGACATACATTTGCAGAAATTACATAAATTGTGAAAATTTTCAGAAATTGCTTACATTTGCACAGATTGCATACATTGCCTGAGCTTGTGTAAATTGCATATGTAAATTGACTAAAATTGCTTAAATGGGTGGGTGCAAGGTGAACATTATGAAATGGTGGGGTGCAAGGCAAATGAGGGTGCAGTCACCCCCTACCCCTTTCCGCCCCTTCCTACTCTCCCCCTGCCCCCCTGCACTGCCTGGTGGGAACATACCATGTTTGGAGTTCGCTGCTACTTCTGCTGGCATGTCTGGGCTAACGCTGGCCCAGCAGCACACCAAACTGCTGTGCCATAGCAAAGTGCTTTATGGCAGTTTTGCGATGGGTAGCACTAGCACAACACACATTCTGCCGGTGCAGAGGCAGGCTAGGATTTTGCCCTTAGCTTAAATATTGGCATTTCAATGGATATACAGCTCATCTGTGGATAGATGTTTTTCATAGAGCAATCCTCACCTGGAGTTAGGCCAGCAAAGTTTGGCCAGCACAAGAGCCACCGTAAAGCACGTTTAGATCACTCTCAGAGTCAGGGAGGATGGCACATGTCTCTGTGTTAGCCTCTCTGACTCAGAGTGGTCCAAACATACTTTACAGGTCCCTTGTGCCATCCAAACCTTGCTGGCCTAACTGTGCTGGGCTAACTTCAGGCTAGCATTTCACCTTCAATTTCTGAAAGTTGTGACAATGTCAGTATATATCTTTGGGAAAACATTTAGGACCATTAGAATGTTGTCATACGAATTATTGATATATGGTGAAGTTGTCTTGTAATGAAACACCAAGGATTATGGTGTGGGTTTTGTTGCCAACAGGCTTTGTTCCTGTTTTAAACTAAGATTTTTTTTTACTCTTTTACAGCACTGCAGTATAAAGTATTTTTCAACATTTCAGTTCTTTAAGTCTATCTGTTTGGTGACTAGTTCATATAGTTAATATATCACCAAGCCTAATACTGTGTAATTACTAGCTTCCTGTTGTTGTGCACAGGGCAGAAATGTAGAAAAATGAAGAAATGCTTATACACACTGCAAGTAGATACAGGGGTTTGGCATAATTGCAGTTTTGTTTTCTCAGGCTTTAAGATATCAGTGGCAGCTAAAGAACTTACCATTGAAAGCATAAGTTTCAGTTTGGTGAAGGTGTGGAAACATTTCAAAATTATTTTGTATAAGAAACATTATTTCGATAAAATATCTTAATACTGCTGTATCACCACAGTTGCTGTGCCAGAAGTGGTCTTTCTCCTCCCCGCACCCAACTGCATGATCTCTCCATCTGGTCCCCAATCAGTGTTATTTGCATTTTCCACCCGCAGTCCACCTGTGCTCAGACTCTACCAAGTGGAACATGATTTTGCTTTACTAAGAAGTGATCTCATATGCAGCTTCCTAGACAATCAGGTGTTTTTTTTCTGCTATATATAAAGGAGATTAGATTTTTGGCCCTTTAGTATGCAGGAATTTGCCTGCTCATCACCAGAGCAGCTATCCCTATGGGATAACAGAAACGGCATACATAAACCCTTATTCCTTCTCCAAGTACCTGCTATGCCTCTTTACAGAAAAGATGCACAGAAAATTGGCCTCCTATTTTTGCTTGCTAGTCCACAAGCTGAATTCTATAGAGCAATGGTTCTCAAAGGACCCACTTCTTAGAATGACGAACTGTTGGAACCCACTGGAAGTGATGTCATTAACCTGGAAGTGATGTCATAGCTGGAAATGAAATAATCAAGCAGGAAAATTTTTAACACTCCCATACGATACAATCTAATTAATTGAGTAAAGAAAACGTTAACAATAAGTATTTTATAAAATTATTTGACATAAGATTCCTCCTAACCCTCCCCCCATCTAAACTTACCCTGGAGTTTAGTAAGTCCCATTGACTATCATTGTTAAAAGCATATACATAGTAGCCTGTTAAAGTACAACTCTGTAACACTTCCCCAAATGGAGTTACATACCATGGTAGCATAACTCTAATATATTAAAAATAAAATACACATGGAAATGAATGGAGATCCATGTAAAATTGCCTTGTGTCTAGGTCCCAAGCCACAGTCTGAGAAACATTGCTATAGGACAAGGATCTATTTCTTGTAATGATTCCTATATGTATCACCTCAGGAGGCAGTAAGTGCATCTAGAGGAATTGCTGAAAAATCTGCTTCATGCTAAATTTGTATTAACAGCAAGTTATCTTACTTGTTAAACTATAAAAGAACAAATAAGAGAGAGAAAGATTTATGGCCCAATAATACCGATTCAGCTAAAACAAGCTTTTCCTGTTTCACTGTAGTGAAAGCTACAGTCTTGCATTGAATCAAATGCCAACTTGTAGCTTCTTTTTCTGATAGTCATCCTTTCCTTTGAAAGAAGAAAAATTGCGATAAAAGCTTTATTGAGAAAAGAGAAGGGGATATGTACTACATAGCCTCATTTGAACACCATAAGATTTTCACTTTCTCCAGTAGTTCGAGTCAGGGTCAGCGTGGCACATCTGGAAGCTCCTCCCTCTCAGACAGGCAGGTCAGATGTCAGAAGACCTGCAGAGATGGGAGGGGCTCCTGAATCCACCCAGTCTGGCCTAGCCTCGTGGCAAACAGGTCGCACCTCTCTGTTGCTCCTCTGAAAAAAAAAGTTAAAGAAAGTTCCAATGGAGGAAGTCAGAAGCAATCTAAGGAATCAAAAGCCCTTTTAAGGGCTCTCAGGGTGCTCCCAGGTTTGCTCCAGACAAGGGCACCCCCGGATTGAATGTTTTGAGGCCCGCAGCAGCCACGGGCCTCGTTGTGGAGTCGTGGCTACCATTTTGTTTTTCGGCGCGAAGTGCCCCAGCTGCACCTGACCCCTGCACTTCTTCCGAGGCCGGGGATGGGCTCCTACAGCCGCCCAGCAATAGCGGAGAGCCTTTGCCCAACCACCTCTCTCAATCCTGAGGTGGGGAGAGGGCTTGCAGCTGTATCCAGCCGTGGCACAAGGCATTTGAGTTGGCAGCAGGGACCCTGAGAGCTTCTGTTGCAGGCTCCATGTTTGCTAGGGCCGTTTTTCTATGGACTCGGGATCTGTTGAAGGATCCCAGAGGAGGTGCAGAAGGACATCAGAAAGATGCAGTCAGCCGCAGCCTTCGCCTCCGATGCCACGGCAGATGCCGTGCAGCTCTCCACCCGATCTATGGTGGCCAATGTGACAGCTCGCCATAACACCTGGCTCCGCCACTGGGATGTGGATGTGGCATCTCAAGCCAAGATGGTGGGCATCCCCTTTAAAGAGGAGAAGCTCTTCAGAGAGGCACTAGAGCCACTCCTTGTGGAGACCAAAGGGAAAAAGAAGGTCCTACCCACTTGAGAAAAGACTTCTAAGTCTCAGACGAAGTAGTCCTCTCAGTTTTTTCGTGGCAACAAGTCACAGTCCTCAGGAGCTTCATCCTCTGCAGCCTCTTCGTCCTCATCTTCGTACTACAGAGGCTCCAGAAGGTCTTGGCAATGCAAGCCCTCCTTCAAGCCCCGCAGTCAGCCCCCTCAGCAGTTGGCTGCCAAAGGTCCCAAGTCCCACTCCGCATGATGCCTGCGGGCCCCAAAGATCGGTGGCAGATTACAACACTTCGCCGACAGATGGGACTAGACCATGTTGGACCGTTGGGTCCGGGACACAATAAGATTGGGTTATGCCTTGGAGCTCCGTTTTCTGCCCTGCAACCGGTTTGTTCAAGTTCACAGGCCTACGTGCCGGATCAAACACCTGGAAACGCTAAAGGCTTTACAACATCTTCGCCAGATAGGCGCGATTGAACCGGTCCCGGCATAGGAAAGAGGCTCAGTGGTCTATTCGCACATCTTCACCATGCCCAAAAAATCGGGGGACAATCGAGTCATACTCAATCTGAGATGGTTCAGTTGTTGCATGAAGCAGAGCAAGTTCAAGATGGAGGCTCTGCGATCCATCCTGATGGCAAGAGAGAGGAGACTTCCTAGCATCGCTGGATCTCCGGGAGGGTTACCTTCATGTTCCTATCAGGGCGGGGCATCGTCGTTTCTTGCGATTTTGCTATCAGGGGCAGCACTGGCAGTACCGGGCTCTGCCGTTTGGACTTTCATCAGCCCCCTGCACCTTCCCAAAGATTTTGGTCATTTTAGTGACCCACCTGCGGCTGCAGGGAATGGCACTGTACCCTTATTTAGACGACCTACTAGTGAAGATGAGAAACCCCCAGCAGGGGGCGCTCCAGGTGGCTTGAACCATAGACTGTCTGCAATACAGGTTTGTGGTGAACATGGAGAAGAGCCATCTGACTCCCTCTCAGTGTATCTCTCAGCTGGAAGTGACCATCGATACCCTCAACTATACTGTCTCAGGAGAGACAGGACAAGATCCGGACCCTGGCGATGGATGTTCTCCAGTCAGCCTCCTTTGATGTCCTGGTCCTGGCCAGATTGCTAGGAATGCTGACATCGTGCCAGAAGGTGATTACGTGGGCGTGCTTCAGGGCGCGGGGCTTACAACGTCTTCTCTTGCCCCACCAGGATTCGATATCCCTCAACAACAGCAAGAGGATCAGCCTGGACCCTATAGCTCGAGCGGACCTCAGGTGGTGGCTGGCCCCAGCCAGGCTGTTACTGGGGGGGTGGGCATTCAGATTGTGGACAGGACCCTGACCTGTACAGATGCCAGCTTGATGGGTTGGGAGGCCCATTCAGGGGGCAGAGTAGTCCAAGGTGTCTTGTCACCTGCAGAGGCCGCGCAAAGCATAAACTTTCTGGAGCTACGAGCCATAGCCCTTGCCCTGCGAACGTTTGTCCCTCACAGCAGGGAGACAAACGTTCTGATATACACCGACAACATGACGGTTCGGGCCTATATAAACAGGCAAGGAGGCACCAAGTCACTATCCCTACACAGGGAGGCACGGATGCTCCTCCGGTGGGCTGAGAAGAACATTGCGTCTGTAAGAGCAGAGCACCTCCCAGGCATAGAGAACACAGCCGCGGACTGGCTCAGTTGGCAGCAGATAGACCAGGCAAGTGGATGCTGCATCCAGAAGTGTTTCAAGGGATAACACAGAAGTTTTGAAGGACGGGAATGGACCTATTCGCTACGCACCTAAACCATCAGGTGCCGGGGTTTTACTCCAGAGGATGGTGCCCAGGTGCCAGATTGTTAGGGACCTGCAGCAGAAATGGCCCAAGGGGCTGTTGTACACCTTCCCCCCATCCACCTGCTCCAGAGGGGATAGCAAAGATCTGGAAGGAGGAAGCAGAGGTGGTGCTCATCACCCCACATTGGCCGATGCGACCCTGGTTCTCGGACCTCAGAGAAATGTCGCTGCATCCACCACTTCCAGACAGACCAGACATCTTGACTCAGGGTCCAATCTGCCATCAGCAGCCCAGCTTCCTGCACCTGACGGCTTGGAGGTTGAGCGGCAGGCTCTTGCCAGTTTAGGATATTCCAAAGCAGTGCTGGCCACCATGTTCTCGGACTGGAGAAGCTCGACCAATCAAGTCTATAACTCGACTTGGAGGGTCTTCTCTACATGGTGTGCAGGTAAGGCGATTAATCTAAGAAAGCCTAGAGTCAGGGAGCTTCTGGAGTTCCTGCATGCGGGGTTGGATAAGGGGTTGAGCACTGCCACCCTTAGACGCCAGGTGTCAGCCATAGTGTCCATATTGGGGTATCCCAGGGGGAGGAGCTTTTCAGCCCATCCCCATGTCAAGAAGTTCCTGAGAGGGATAGCCCTACCATTCACAGAACACCTAATTGGGACTTACCTCTGGTTTTAAAGTCTCTCGCTAGGGGTCCATTTGAACCTATGGCCACTTGTTCCCTGAGGGATCTTACCCTCAAGACTGTCGGTGGGTATAAAATCGGCCAGGAGAGTTTCCAAGTTGGCTGCGCTCTCAGTGGCTAGGGAACTTTGTATTTTTTCTGAAGACAGGGTCAACCTGAGGTTGGACCCCACTTTTCTGCCTAAGGTCAATTCAATTTTTCATAGGGCAGAAGAATTGGTTTTGCCCTCCTTTTGCCCACATCCACAGCATGACAGGGAGAGACAATGGCACTCCCTGGATGTCCTCAGGGCACTTAGTTTTTATGTGTCTCGAATGGCTCCTTTCCGGAAAACAGAAGCACTTTTTGTACGTTTTCGGCTTCCCAAGCAGGGAACCAAGGCATCTCCCTCCACGTTATCCCGGTGGATCAGGGAGGCCATAGTGATCTCCATAGGGCCAGGGGAGCCACCCCGCCAGAGGGGATTGTCGCCCACTCCCTACGGGGAGTGGCAACATCGGTAGCCTTTAAAGCTTGTCCTTCCTAGGAGGTGGTCTGCAAGGCCGCCACGTGGAGTTTCCCCAGCACCTTTATCCGGCATTATAAGGTAGACAACTACGCATCTCGGGACACCGCCTTTACTAGGCGGGTCCTGCAGAGCGTGGTGCAGGATGCCTCAATCAATCCCACCCGTTTATCTGTGGGTACAGCTTGGGTACGTCCCAGATGTGCCACGCTGACCCTGACTGGAACTACTGGAGAACGGGTAGGTTTGTACCCGTGAACTCCCCTTCTCAGTAGTTCCAGTCAGGGTCAGTGTCCCTCCCACAAGGGGATTGAGGCATGGAGCCATTGACATCCCGGGGGGACCTGAGGTGCATCTGGTTACATTAGCAGTAAAGGCGGGGGGCCCTAGTTCAGTTTTGCGGTTAGGGGCCAGGGACCTGCTGCTCATTACCGCACCAGGAAATGTCTACATGGAAGTGAGTCTCCGCTGGAATGTGGAAGACGGATTTCCCCAGAGTTTGTTTGTTCAAGAGTTGGGAGTTGTTTTCTCCGAGGCTTTGGATGGACTGGGCGGATGGAGGGACAGGAGCCCCTCCCATCTCTGCAAGTCTTCTGACATCTGACCTACCTGTCTGAGAGGGAGGAGCTTCCCAGATGTGCCACGCTGACCCTGACTGGAACTACTGAGAAGGGGAGTTCACTGGTAAGTACAAACCTACCCGTTTGCATACCAAGCCTGAAAGCTTTTTTTAAAAGACCATAAAGTGTTAAGAGGTGAGGGAAGAACATTTAAAAACAGAATTCTGGTAATGGTGTCACCATTTTCTTCTATAGCATGTTTCTGTTGTCCTGACGCTGCTGTCTTTCGGTGACACTGATCAATTATTGGCAGTCTTCAGGGATATGAAAAATTCTGCATCCAAAACTGTATTGTAGTAATGTTGTTAACTATATCTGTTAACTATCCCACCCCACCTCAGCAATCATAGTTTACACTGTTAAGTGGGGGATTATCCTACACATTACTTTTCACTTACCTTTTGATCAATAATGGTGGTGTTGTGACTATTATACTACTATGAGAGGGGCAGGATAAAGGAGCCAGACTCTAGACTAGGTCAGGAGACCTAGTCATCCTACTTGTGCCCAGAGGCTATAGGAATATTTTAAATAAGAAATCTAGGATACAACTTGCTCAGTGGTTTCAGCCAAGAACCCAAGATATATCTGGGCTGATGCTGGGAAGTCAGAGACTATAATTTATAGATGCTATCCTATAGAATGGAATTTACGTTCCTGGTGTTGGTGCTCTAGGATTTCCTTGGTGTGTTTCCACCTCAGTTTGGTCTGATATCCTGGAAGCTTGAGGTCTAACTAGATATGAAACTGGAGATGAGTGAATGAAACACCAAAATGCAGTGTTTTGTGTTTTTATTCAAATGTTATAATCCCCAATAGGTGGTGTTTTGTGTTTTTATGCGTTTTTAACAAAAGAAGCACCCCACCCCTACATATAATGTATGCACCTGCACAAAAGGACATTTATTTGTCCAGCCTAAAGTACAGAAATCGTCTGGAACATAGGAATCTGCCTTCAGTCAGGCCATCTAGCTCAGTTCTGTCTCACTCGCATCTCAGAACAAGGTTTTTCCTGTTCCTACCTGAAGATGCCAGGGATCAAACCTGGACTCTTCTGCATGCAAAGCAGATGGTCTTGCATTGAGCTATGGCCTGCCCAATATAGAACAGCCTGGTTTTGTAGCTCAAGCTACATATTTTCTAATAATAGCAAGAAATGAAGCCATGAAGGCACAAAGCATCAGTTCAAGCTCTCTCCACAATACACCCCCTCCCCGCTGGGCCATGTATATATATACATTCATCTTATTTGTCCTTAAGCAAATCCCATCATTCGCAACCACTCTTTTTATGGGTAAATAAATTACAAACTGAGCAAAAATAAACAGAAGACAAGAGCACTCACTATGTTCTAAAGTTGTTTCCATAATCATTTCCTCTGGACATTATTTCTATTGCCACACTGTTCAGTATTCTCATTACATGTTTTTAATTTATAATTCAGACAGTGTTTTGTGTTAAGTGTTTCCACTGAAGAATCATTGCATTCAAACTGACGCTGTCATTTTATTTGCCTATCCCAGTGGAATTTTAGGTTGATATTTTAGCTTTTAAAATAATTTAAAGCAATTCTGACAGTGGTTGAAAAGGACTCCTGGGTACCCAATGTATTTGTCTAAATTCTAAATGGCTTAAGCACTGAAGTCTGTAAAATAAATTATATATAACTGGAATTAAAACGAACAAAGCTGGTATTTTCCCTTTGGGAAATATCTTGAATTTAAAAAGGAAATTATGTTACTCCCTTAGTGTAATATTTTGCACTAAGATAAAAGTTTTATCTAAGCAGGCAAGGGGTGCAACTTAGAAATTACCATTGGAGCACTGGCAAAATCATAAGGACACTCACAGAAGTTAATTAGCTGCTAGGGAAATTTCTGCTTTACAAGGAGCTGTTGTTTTATTTCCTTCATTCAAAGCAGCTTCACATTTTATAGGTTCCTGGCTTGAAAAGTGCTTTATACATAAGAAACAGAGCAAAACCTACATATAGATTGATGCATGTGAAGATCCTACATGGGTTTCATGCTGTCCCTAAAATGAATTAAGAACTTTTCTCACCTGAACTCAATAAAGAATTAATTGAAGAATGAGAGACCAATCCTATCCAATTTCCCGGCATTAAATGCAGCTACATCCTGCCCGGAGGATTCCTCTTCAGTCATTGCTCCTTAAGGTAAGGAAATGTTTGTTCCCTTACCTCAGGGCTTCATTGCAGCTGCATTGGTGTTGGAACGTTGAGTAGCCTAATGCTAAGCTACCTGGTTTCCGTACAGCTGCTGCAGCATCCAATAAGAGCCAATGCAGGTGGTGGAGGATCTTGGGGAAGGGGACATTCATCCTCCTTTCCCATATAAGGGCTTTGGCCCCTATCAATGGGCTTCCTCAAGCCTGCACTGCCTATTTTACCTTCACAGACTTGAGAACCTCTATGTCAGGCCACACAGCCCGACACGGATATGGCAATGGAGGCCACCACTGGCGATGGAGGCTGCCACATACTCCCCTCACCCCAAAAGAGCACACTGCAAGTGGTGATAACACTTATTGCTGGATGGTTCTGCATCAGGTCATCCTCGCTGGGGGCCGAATGCCTACTGGTGCTGTCCCAGTACTGACGATATGATCATGCTGCCAGCACTAAAAGTGCCTTATGGTGCCAGCCGAGCAAGCGTATCGCTAGCACCGAGGGGGTTAGGATTGGGCCCTGAGTCATTGGGAGAAGACCTGTGTTAGGCAAACTTTCAGATTTGTGTGAGCTGTTCATAAAAGATAAGATTCAGAGCGCAATCCTAACCTGGAGTTAGCCGGCACAGTTAGACCAGCAAAAGTTTGGCCCGCACAAAGGACAACATAAAGTATGTTTGGCCCATACTCTGAGTCAGAGAGACCAGCACACAGAAGTACACCATTCTCCCTGACTTCAAGAGTGATCCAAATGTGCTTTACGGTGACCCAGGTGCTGGCCAAACTTTGCTGGCCTAACTGCCAGCCTAACTCCAGGTTAGAGTTGCACTCCTGGTTGCACTCTCAGTTTACTGCTCTTTAGTAATTTGTTTGTCCTGATGCTGAGTGGCTATATGTTGGTTTTGTTAAGAACAGTGGGCAGATCCAGCCCATTTGAATGCCTTTAAGTACTATTTATTTCAGTGGGAGAGTTAAAGTTAAGCATAACTGTTTCCTATTAAATGAGACAAAACTGCTTAACTTGAATGAATCATGCCTAATATTTATACAACACATATGAAGTATTAATATTCTATACTTCATTTCAAAGGTGTTACTGGTACTTCTAGAATTTGACAATATTTAGTGAGCAGTAAGGCAAAAGAAGTAGAGCTTGATACCTTTTGCTTTGGGTGGGAAAACTCATATTGCTTATTCTGAAAGGTGAAGATGACAAACACATTCGCTTAAGTGACAAACTGTAAAAAGGAGTACATTTCTGGGGGCTAATCCAAATAAAAGGGTTGCATCCATTTGACTGCTTTGCATGTCAGCTCTTAGCCTGAAAGGCAGTGCAAATAAGCTTTGTCGTGGCTCACTTGCTGTTGCTGTCTTTCCTGTCAGGATCTGTCACTGTGAGGGAGATGACGAAAGCCCCCTCATCACACCATGTCGCTGCACAGGGACCCTCCGGTTTGTTCATCAGGCCTGCCTGCATCAGTGGATTAAGAGCTCAGACACACGCTGCTGTGAACTCTGCAAGTATGACTTCATAATGGAAACCAAGCTCAAACCTCTTCGAAAGGTATGCTGCTAGGAAATAGATCTCCCAGCCGAAGGCGGCTGTAATTGAAGTCACTTGTAAAATTCTAATCAAGGTCATTCTTTTTTCTCTTGTGTTGAACATCTGCAGCTCAGATTTGTGTTGGTTCGTTTACATCTATTTACCTTCTGTGCTCAGTCCAGCACTTCAGTTCAGTAAAATTATCTCTTCTGTTTATTTTTATTTACTCTCTTTGGCGTGTTCTTTGACAGTCAAATGCATTTACGTTGTTTAAAATGTGAGACATTATGCCACAGTACTTGCAGTTGTGCAATTCTTTGTCAGCTGGATATAGCAGATAATCTCTATTAACTTAATAAAGTACGTACTAGAGAAAGATAGTAGGGAAAACTTTAGTTGCATAGTTGAATCAATATGTAAGTCAGCCTCTCATCAACCTATCAGCTGCTTTTTTTTAATTCGTCGACTCAGATTCCACTTGCCCTCCCCCCTGTCTCCCATATGTGGTTGTTTCCTTTCTTCTGACAATAGCTCCTCTGCATATATGAGGTTTCCACAGACCCTTTGTGACCTTGAAGACCCTTCTACCCCATCATTCCCTTCAATTCCTTACCTACAGTTTGCTCTCTTTGTTCACCATCTTAATCTAGCTGTCATTTCTGCCAGTTTGCTCCAGCTTTTGTTTGTCAGTTTGCTCCAGCTTTTGTGGCCCTACCAAGACCTATATTTTCTCCCACAATATTGCCACTGTTGTTATTGTTACTATAAATATTAATACACTGCTTTGCAACAAAGAATTTCACAAAACTGTTTCCATAGCGAAAGGAATAAAGCAATAGTTCTTTGTCTCGAAGGAGCTCACAATCTAAACACAAGGAGATGCCAGCCGCAATTCCTAGGAGGGACCTTTTTCTGGGATTGAATAGGATAGTTGCAAACCCTGTACTTAGTATCAGAGAGTCACCACTTTAAAAGGTGCCTCTTGGCTGAATTAGCAGGGTTTAAGAGCAGTTGCACCTTGTTTGCACAGTATGTATAGCCCCAGTAAGCCTAACATTTGATGTTTTAATTTTATATGCATTACCATGCTAATTTATTGTATTACTTCCAGTACTTGCTGTCATTTGTTCTTAGGCCATCCCTCGGGTAATTGACAGAGCCCTTAGCATTCAGAAACTACATATAACTTTCTGTTCCATGAGGATTTGAAAATCAGAGATATCTCAGCTTATTTTGGAATTTAGTCTTCCTAAATTTGTTCCCAAAATAGCAAGTTTGCAAATGGTAGCTTCATTATGGTTCCACTTGTTCAATCTGAACAAATTTAGTTGTTTGTGGTGGGAGGAAGGTGGACCGGGATGGGGATGGGGCCGGTCTCAACACTTAGGCCAGATCCTAACCCCTGTTTCCAGGGTCAGCCCTGGTCAGTCTTACATGTGCCTCTTGGAGTTGCTTCAACAATTTTGCTGGTACTGCTCCAAGAAGCCCTATTGGGACGGCTGCTACACGACACAGGATCAGTGGACTTGATTCCCCTTACTCTGAGTTGTGCCACATGCAGCCCCAACGCCACGCTGGATACGGGGCAGACTGACGGGCCTCTCTATTCTAGCACGGGTGAGGATTGGGCTATGAATGAGATTTCCAGGGATTAGATTTCCTGGGGCACTTGGTGGGCCGCTGTGAGATACAGGAAGCTGGACTAGATGGGCCTTTGGCATGATCCAGCAGGGCTTTTCTTATGTTCTTAGAGTGCAAAGCATCAGCAATCTGTAAATAACATCAGCAGAATAACCACTGCATTGTAGAATTTGGGGTAAAAATACCCCAAATTCTACAATTTGGAAATAATTTTGATATTATTTATTGGCATAGAATTCAAGAACCCTCGTTATATCCCCATCCCAGTTATTTGACAGGGTCTGTCTTGTGTGAAATTGCTCTTTGTCTTGTGTGAAATATCTGCTGAGCATATAAAAATTTAGTACAAGTTGTTTTGAAAACCAAGGTTATTGCTTGTTATTGCCAAGGTAGAACGAGAAGGGTTAACACATTGATCAGCATTAACACATTGACAGCGCAATCCTAGCGCGCCCCTTGCGTCGACACAACGTCATCATGTCGACACAAGGGGCGGAGTGCAGGCGCCAAGCAGCACCCCCGTGTTGGCGCTCCAACTCTGAAGTCAACGCTGCTCGCAGTGTCAGCTTCAGAGCACTGACAGAGAGCCTCTTTGCGCCGACCGAAGACGGTCAGTGCAAGGGATTCTCTGTCCTGTTTTGGGACTGGGATTGGTGGGAGGGGGCAGGGGGGACTCGGGCGGACTTGAGAGGTGGCCGCTCTTTAGCGGGCGCAGATCTGAGGAGCACATAGGGAGGCTGGAGCCTCCCCTACGGTAAGGGAGCGCACACTCCCTTGCCATGGGGAGGTTCCAGCCCGTCCTAAGCAGTGCTGGATTTGGCGCTGGCCGGCTGGCCTCACTAATTCAGCACTGTTTAGGATTGTGCTCTAAGTATTAATCAATGATAGTTACACAAGCTGAAATCTGAGCCTGTGTGAACTTCAGATGTCCCCGATTTATCACAGTAATCTTTTTCTAAACTGTTCTCTAATCCCGTTCAGCCATTTGGACATACCAGATAAATTCCCACTCCCCTGACTCTCAATAGCATCCAAGACTCACCAGCCTGAACATTCAGAGTAGGTAAAAAGCAATTCATGATGGTACATTTTTCCAACTTCAGTAAGCCATAGTGAGAGGAATCAGTCTTCTTCGATAACCATTTCTTCTTGCCAACAATTGACTTTGTTCCATATGCTGATTTAGAAAAAAGATGAGAATTTTCAGGTCAAAATGCATTGTGGTTTATTTTAAAATTTGGTACCTAGAGCAAACTAATAATAACCACTACAAACTTCTGGAGTTGCGGGTCTCAGGGACAGCCCCTTAGTCATTGTAGTACGTTTTTCTTGCCGAGTCCAATAAATCGTACAGGTGGCATGTTCTACTGTCTGAAATTATTTTTAAATGTATTCAAATACAACATTATGTTCTTGTTATAGATTTTATAGGGTAAAAATGGACAAAGTGCATAATGCACAAAATGCATAACACACAAAGGCTACATTTTTCTGAATAGTTTTAGCTCAGAAGCCCATTTCATACAGGCTGCAATCGTACGCACAGTTGCCTGGGACTATGCCCCACTGACTAAAATGGGGCTTACTTCTGAGTAGGCACGCATAGGATTATGCTGAAAATTCCATAAAGAGCTTCAGTGCATTGTAATGGTTGTACTTACAGTGTAGTTCACCTTTCCCACCCACTTTGGAGACAAGCATCTGTAATTTGTTTCTATGATCAAAGAACCTTTGTCTCCTTTGGTTTGTGTTCTGCAATGTGAGTTTGAAAAGGAAAATAAAGCACAGGCTTGAGGAGAAGGGGTAGAGGGCAAAATCCCTGGGGATTTTCCCTGAGCAAAATCCAGGGAGCCTGGGCCATGACAAAACAAACTATACTGAACAAAACAAATTTATTCGGGGTTGTGTTTCCACTACAGTGTTAATCCACTTTCTGTGCACTTCTATTACCCCAATGCATTCTCGCATCTGTAGGGTATTAAGGGTTAGCTCTACCAGCCCTTAACCTGAGAGGAATGGGAATAGAAGTGCATTGAAAGTGTATTGAAGCTGTAGTAGAGCAGTTATGAGCTCCCAGGTTTTGCATTTTAAAAATTCTCCTTCCTTAAGGCAAAGATCCATGCCATCTGTAGATTCTGGGTTCTCTGCACCCCTGCTACCAATGAGAATGATGGCAGGGAGGTAAGAAATACATTTTACGGGGCTGCTTTACCTCCCTTTCGTCAGCAGTGTGGAGAATTTGGAAGCAACGGATGTCTTCAGCTATGGGTCCTGAGAAGGTTTCCACTACTGCCTTAAAAGGCAGGGGGTTAGGAACCACTGCTGCAGTGGATATGCAGCCCAGGTCTTCTCCATAAGCACCATCGTGTATGAATACAATTCAAACACAGGAAGGTGAAGTTTACAACTTCAGACCAGAATTACTAGGCCCCAGCAGTAGGTCACCTAGTTCAGATCACAGAATTCCCAGGCCCTAATAATCCGTTCCACCTCTTCTACTTTAGTGTGCATCTAGAGCACATGGCTTTGGATGAAGTCTACATGAGTTTTGGCACTGTTGGAAGGTGAAATTAATAGTATGGCGTACAAATGTAAGTCTGGAGCACAGAAAAAAGGAGAGATGAGGAAAACATGAGTATTGGTACAAGCAGCCGCTGCCTGTAACTTCCCTATTCCACTTACCATTTTGCTCCCTCCCCAGCTAGGCACGTACCCTTTCCTCCCCCTTCCCACCCACTTTTTGCCTACACTGCTGGCTTACTGCCTCCAGTAAGGGCAGCTGTTTCCAGTGGCAAGGCTGTGGCACCATGAGCTCTTGTTGCGGCATTCACAAAATGGCTGTTGACAGTGCTTTGCATGCACCATCAGCGACTATATGACAGTGGAACACTTAAGCTGTCATTAAAAAAAAAATCCCATGTGCTCGCCCTAGTTAGGGTTGGGCCATAAACCACTATATATCATTCTACTTCAGTTTCAAAGACTGCCAAGGGAGGGACACTAGTGTTCAGTAACTTTCATCTTAAAAATTGGTCACTTGTGTTTAAGAAAGATAAACCCCAACCTCAGTCTGGTGTCTTTCTTGGAGATGTGGAGTGCAAAGGTAATAGGCTACCTTAGAATTCAGGGGAGTGGCAGCGGGATACAAGTATCTGGTTGTCTGATGTGCTCCCTGAGGCATCTGGTGGCCATTGTGAGATACAGGAAGCTGAACTAGATGGGCCCTTCGCCTGATCCAGCAAGGCTTTTCTTATGTTCAAAGACTTTATATTGGTGGTGCAGGTGACTGTGCTATGTTTAGCATTCTGAGGGTGCCAAAAACAAGTGGTGGTAATTAGCTATGGCTGAATTCCTCTCTACTCTTGATGAGAGCAGAAAAGTGGGAATTGAAAGTTCAGAAAAGTGGGAATTTAATATTAGTATTCCCTTCTGAAAAGATGACATTTTAACTTAGTGGTGTAGCATTCGTCTTCCTTTTTTTTCTCATTTGTAACTTCTTTGTTCATTGACTGGTTCATTGACAGATAAATTTGAACAGATGTTCATTGTATCTGTTTGTCATTTGCCTTCATTCTTGGCCACCTAAGCTTTCTGCTCCTTTCTGGAAGGCATAGTTGTTGAACAGTCGAATCTGAATAATGAGAAAAATACTTGCATGAATAAATATTTGTGTAACAAGGTGTGAAACTTCAGGGATTTGCGTTCCATAGCTAAGAAGAATATATGAAGTCGCAGGATCTCTACTGTTCACTTTTAAAGCTGGAACAGTTGGCAGTTATATTTGGAACAGTTGGCAGGGTATTTGAGGGACCGCCTCCTTCCATATAACCCTACCCGTACTCTGAGGTCGTCTGGGGGGGCCCTTTTAACTGTGCCACCACCAGGAGAAGTGAGAGGGGTGGCGGCCAGCAGGAGAGCCTTCTCGGCGGTGGCACCCCAACTTTGGAATACCCTCCCCTTAGAGTTAAGAACTGCTCCCTCGTTGGCGGTATTTCGGCGGGGGCTGAAGACCTTTTTATTTCAGCAGGCTTTTAGTTGCTGACAGGCTGGCTGGTCTTGTATTCTTTGTATTCTTTTATTTTTCTGCACTCGATCCAGGGGCTAACAGTTGTATTTGTATATTGTATTTTTATATTGTTTTTAATCACTGTTTTTAAATTATGATGTATTTATTCTGTTTTTTAATTGTTTTTTGTAATGCCGCCTTGAATGCCTTTTTAGGCAGAAAGGTGGGGTAAAAATCTTTAAAATAAATAAATAAATAAAATATTTACTATTCCTATAAACTATCTGATCTGACAGTGCAATCCAAGGCCCATATTGGGCCAACGCATATGGCCTGCATCAGCCCAACGCTCTTGTGAAAGTGCCGTAAAGCAATTTCGCACCAATGCTTCTGGCACAGGGCTGACACAGGCAGTTGCATTAGCCCTGCAACACGACTGCGACACCTGGGCCAAGTTCGGCCCACAAGGGGCCATTTCTAGACAGGGGGAAGGCGGAACGGGGCAGAGGGATGGTGTTCTGGTGGGCAAGACAGCCCAGGGAGGGCGGAGGAGCCCAGATCTGGAGGAGGAGCCCAAATCCAAACACTTGCCCTCAGGCCATGCAGCCCCAATTCAGGCCCCGATTCATTGCTGTCATGTTAGTATGCTACCCCTCCTGCCTCTGGGACATTGCCCATCACTGGTGTAGCTAAGTGGGACCAGGGGTATGGGGCCCCAGGTACCATGCCTTGAGGGGTTATCAAGCCAGGGGCACTCAGTGCAGTTGGGCACTGCTCGGAATGGCTGATGGCTTTTTTCACATTTTTTCCCTTGACAGAGAAAAAGGTGAAAAAACGGTTGGTTGCTCAAACATGCTCAGAACGAGATCAAGTGCCCACAGCGGGGATTTAGGAGATAAGACGGTATTGCAGCTTCAAGGACAATGACCCAAGTCCAAGGCAATTTATTCACAAGTGTTGAAGTTATTTTAGTCCTGTTGGAAATAAATGACATTAATGTTACTAGTATGAGAGAAAACATATTTCTCTCCCATCACTTCTCCCCTGCAACTGTTATTCAGAGTCATTCTGCTATTGTCGCTGGTAGGGGCAGATAGCCATCATTTCTAATAGCCATCAACAGGCCTGTCCTCCATGAATTTGTCCAATCCTCTATTAAAGCTGTCCAAGCTAGAGGCCATCACCACATCTTTTGGCAACAAATTCCTCAGGATAATTAAGCACTGGATTGTTATTATGATTTCTGGATCAGAATCTTTGGGTACAGACCTCAATTTAAACATTGCCTCTACTCTATTTCTACATGGTACCGTAGGACTTCTCCAAGGTTGTACTCCACCAGTATCTGAAAATTTTCTTGGGCAACCTTAAATCATAGCCAGACCATTATGTGTCTTAAACAAAAGAAAGCAAAAGTCCTCTAAAAAGATCGGTTTTGTGCCAGAAGCTAATTTCTAATCTTCTGAGTAAACACGGTGCTGACCACCAGCTCTAGGTTTGTAACAGAAATTGAAAGGTGAAAAGCTGTTTTTTTTTTCCCTTTTCCTGTGCTCTCTGATATCCCACTGCCTTTAGGTGATAGAAGTTAGTTTCCTTTCTAATTGACTTTATCACAACATCCTTGTAATGTTCCTGGCACTGTTTTCTTATAGCTGGTAATTACACTGAACCTACACTGAGAATGTTATCATTCAGTCATAGTTATCACAGAAGCAGGCTGTATTGGAAAAGGCGGAAGATATCTCGAGGAGTTAGGGAATGGTGTCAGCCATGGCCCCTTGTCCACATGAGCCAGGGATAATAGGGTTAAAAAACCAGGCAGAAGCAGTGGCTGGGCTGCACAGCTGCAACCACTTAGGACCCTATAGCGGATGTAAGGAGCCCCTGAAGGAAGGAGAAGCTGTGGGTTGTAGAGAGAGTGGTGGATGGAGTGGAGGTTTGCTGGCTTGACTAACTGATGTATTGTTGGACTGGATAAAGGAAAGTAAGGATGTTGTGAAATACTATAGGGGATTGTTATATGGCTGCCATGCCCCTGGAGCCACCCAGTGGAGGAGGCAGGTGTGGCTTAGGCAAGCCTATTGTTTGGTGGTGGGGTTTTGTGGTGCCAAGTTAGACTTAGGGTATCTTGAGCTAAGCCGGTGATAGCGGGCAGTCAGGATGAGGCTGGCCAGCTGGTGAATCCAAGCAAGGCTGCTGGAAGAGAGAAGGCCCAGTAGGTGAAGGAGCCCCCTCCCTCTTGCCCAGCGGCGGCATTCAGCCAGTACGCTGGGCGGGACTTACCGTTGAGTGGCAGTCCTCCTGTTGCGTAACGGCGCGTTCCGCCACTTTCCCGCCCGCTGGGGCGGGCGGGAAAGCGGCATAACGCGCCATTACACAACGGGCAGATTGCCGCTCAACGGTAAGTCCCGCCCAGTGTACCGGCTGAATGCCTCCACTGCTCTTGCCTATCTCTGAGACTGCTTAAAGGGGGAAACCAGTCAGCCTAGTGTGGGCATCAGGGCTCTCAGGAAGGCCCAGCAGGGACTTTCTGGCAGAACGCAGGCTTGCCATTAAAAGGAAATGATTTTAACATGATTTTTAATCATGTTAAAATTTTTAATCATTTTTAACATGATTTTTAATTGGAAAAAATACAAATTCCGAACTGTTATTCCTCAGCTAGTAACACGTGCCTATCTTATTTAGTTCCAAGAAAGTTGAAGGCGTTCAGCCCATTGTGAAGTAAATCTACATTTAATAGCCATAGTTGTGTCTGGGTCAGGCTATTGGACAGCTTAGAAGCTGATATAAACCAGTATTGTCCTATGTTATTTAACAGGCCTGTGCCAACAAAGCTTTGTTTGAAAACTGTAATTGCCTCCTTAGAAAGTTACTTTGCAAATGCCACACAGAAAGTCAAAATTGTCATTATCTTGTGTTCATTTTTTTTCTATTGACACCATCCATCTGAGCATATTTCCACACTTTTGACAGGAATTGATTCACCCTTTTTAAAAGACCTGAATTGCAATACTGTAAAAACTACAGTTCATATATGTTTAATCCAATATCTGAAGTGTGAAGCACCATAAAAACATGAAGAGAATCAACATGCCTCTGTGATCCATATGGAATGGACTAGAGGATTAAAATGTGCATAAACATAACAATATATTTTCAAGCAGAGATTTCCCCAATGCCTCTGGCTATGACTACATTTCAAATTACTTTTCACGAATGTATGTGTAAAGAGTGCTTGATTAAAGACATTTGGTCTCCAAGGTTTTATTTTCTCTGAAATGCATCTTCCATTTTATGAGTCTTTGGGGTGGATGTGGTCATATTTCTTTCCTTGAATTGACATGTATTCAAATGAAGAAGATGCTTTGAAACTTTTGAAATATAGAGCATACAGAGAATTCCCTTTTCTGCATAGATTTTCCCATTCATTTTGATGGGCAGAACCTTTCACATATACATAAGTAGACCTGCGCCCTCCACTGATGAACAGGCTAGCCCACACGTCCAGGTGTTTCACGTGCACATTCAAGCATGCAGGTTTTATTGTTGATGTGTTTTATCTAAATTGTTGTAATTTGCCTTGGGTCCCATGTGGTGATGGAGGAAATGCTGATAATTTATGAATAAGAAATAATATTGCTCTTGGTCTATCAGAGAGGAGGTGAAAAGGAGGCAATGCATTAGCTTAATTCAGTGGCAGAGCACATGCTTTGCATGCAAGAGATTTCCAGGTTCAGTTCTAGCATCTCCAGGTAGGGCTGGGAAAGGTCCCTTACTCATGCACTTCCCCCAATAATCATTCAAGGCTTGGAATAATAAACATTTATTGAAAACGAACAGGCCTGCAGCAGAGAAAAAACATAAATCCAGCAGCTTGCCAGCCCTGAAGGGTCAAAGCAGCTGGCCTGCACTGGCTCACACTGGCAAAGCCATGTGTTGGCCCTTCCCCACACCAGCCAAGGGGCTTGCCAGCCATCCTCCCAACCCAGAGCAATCCTGGCTTATTCCCTTGACCGGGATTAAGTCAGGTTGTGTGCCAGACCCATTCCTGGCTAAGCAGCCAGCACGCCACCTGCCTACCACAAACCTTTAATCATGACTAAAACCACGTCCAAAATGCCAGCCCGTGGCAGGTAACCGCAAAAAATTCCTACCCAGTCCCATAAACCAGGCAACCAGCTAATCCCAGAGGGCGGGTGGCAGGGCTCAGAGAAAAACTCTGAAATGGGCTGGGTGAGTGCCAAGACCCAGTTCTGAGGTGTGCCCCAACATCTGGTAGCCAATGGGAGCCCATGATTTTCCCGCCTCTGCCCTACAATAGAAGGGGATAGGCCTTGCAAGTGGCTTCGAGGCTTGAGAAGCTGCAATGCAATTCTCTGACAGAGCCGGTGCCAGTCATTGTAGACAGAACTAATCACCCTATGATCTGACTCGCATAAGGGAGACTGCAGTGTGGTGCACAATTAAGCATGAAGTTAAGTGCTGCTGCAATCAGTGGGAATGCCATATTTTGCTGCTGAACAGCATGCAACGAAAACCATACTGTCAATCACAAAATAATTCTGTTTCTATACTTCAGGTGCCTGTTCGGCTTCTAAAATCCTGTGTTTTTTCACCTTATACTGCATTTGAAACCCTACAGTTTATTGTAATATTCAAGCAGAAAATAAATAAGCCAAGTGAGAATTGGGCAGGTTGCTTTAGAAGTTGTTGTTGTCTGAGGAAATTTAGTCTTGGTTACTGGGAGCTACAACATAATTGGGCTGTTGAATGGTATTGATGCCTTGTTTTAAAACATAGCTTCACTTTGATCATTCTTATTTACTCTCATTATTTAAAACCATTCTCTGCAGTGTCGGCTCTTGAAAGCATTATTCCCTGCAGGGAGAGCTTCAGGAGCTGTTGATAAGAAATCAGACTAGTCTCTGTTAGAATCGGTTCCTTCCCCTCGCTGCCCAAGCACTTTAGGCTCTAGGAGGAACCTCACAGAACTTCAAGTGACGTGCATGATTTCCTGGGAGAAAGCGAAAACTTTTGAACCTTCACCACTCTGTTGTATTTGTGGTGTTTTGTTTTTCTGCCATATTACATTGAGCTGTACTATGAATCTTCATCATTTTATAACAAAGACAATGATAAAAGGTTATCTCTAATATTGCTTACAACCGGCACCATGATTTGCAGCAGGATTAGCTTTCTTTTAACCTAATTTGGTGAATGCTTTCCAATCCTTGCTATGACAGTGAGGCCTGCATTTTCTTTAGTTTTCCGCGCTGCTACGGTGTGTTGTCAAGGCAACTGGCTTGAGTGTTTTCTTTTCCAGTGGTAAACTGTGTCTCAGACTTGGCACACCTTAAATCACTGTCATTCCTAGTAATATGTAAGGTCAAATACTTCACCAGTATGCACAAAGGCACAGAGCTATTTTTTTTTCTTTATTGGGTATCATGTCATTATAGAGAACAACTTTGTGCTCCAGGGGAAATGGGTATATTAAAGCTTTTAAAGTAATTTCGTAGCATTTATGTCCAGTTGTGATACCTGGAGAAAACTAAGACATACTGAGCAGGGAGCTGTACTTTGATCAAAATAAACAGGTATCTGTGTACAAATGTTCGCACCTACTGACCCTTACAGTGAAGCCTTCTCTTGACAAACAAAAGTAGGTCACATTGCTGATCACCTTATAGCCAGCTCACTCTTCACTCTTGTACAAAGACTTGTACTAACCCCAGGTGGAAACCCCAGGTGTATGTGAACCAAGGCATACATCCATGCAAGTGATCGATCTGTCATTAAAACAGGTGGATGATTCAGGTGAGGAGGGCATAAGACTCAATCCAAACACTGGCAGCCCCATCTTAACTAACTTTCCAGCACGAATGCAACTGTGCCATCAGGACATGTGCTACATT
>JAJKFI010000003.1:23981165-24028380 GCA_029204185.1 Lerista edwardsae
GCCCGCAGCGGGCGGGCTTTCGCCATTACGCAACGGAACGCAGCGAGCGCACTGCCGATCACCCAGAAGACCCGCCCAGCGTACCGGTAAGATGACACTACTGGCTGTATGTTGAAACTAATACTATAACATTGACAAAAAGTATTGCATTTTTGTTTTCTTTGGATTAGTGCAGCGATTTTCAACCTTGTTCATCACACTGACAAAACGTTGAAGTTATCAAGGCACACCATCAGTGTTGTTTTTTTTTTAACAATTGACAAACATCCCCTCCCCCCCAACAGCCCTACTAATAATTCTCCCCCAAGCTCCCACAGCTCACCTGCAGACCATTTGTGGCACATCAATGTGCCATGGCACACTGGTTGAAAATTACTGGATTACTGTGTGCACACAAAATTGTGGTAGCAAGCTAGAATTTAAGAGGTGCTAGTCTTTTGAAAGCATAAACATGGAGGTGATTCAGTTTGACAAGCAGCACATATAATAATTTTGCTTTTCAAACTGAAGGTTTAAAGTTATTAATGCCATTTTGCGTGTTATTCAGATGTTATATTAATAGCTGTAGTTTGTGTCTTAAAGTTACACATTAAGTGCTTTTGGAGTGTCACTCTTCATTGAATTTCAGTATGTTTAGTGTTCAATAATTTTAAAAAAATGTAAATAAAAGAAAGAAGGCCTAAAAATAGTCTACTAAGAAATAACACTTTATTTTAGGCACATTTAGGCTTTCATCACATACTATTGGGAATGCAGCTCAATGAAAATCAACCCTTTGTGGTACACGGACCTCCACTACCCTCTAGTGTCCAACATTCTGCATTTCAGATATCAACATGTATTGCTTTGTTGAAGTTAGGATGGTTTGGATAAGTCTATTTCACATCATTTTATAGAAAATGGGGACTGAAAACTCCTAATTGATTTTTAATGTGCTGGACAATAAGCTTACTCTATAATAGAGAAACTGTTTTTGACAACATTCCCATTCTTGATTAAAAATAAATTAATCTTAGTGTTGCGATACTAAACACTGGCTGGAGCCCATTTTAAAGCGATGGCAGAGCTGGCAGTCCCATCCCAGAGTTTTTCCGAGGAATGAGACTCTTGATTCATACCGGCCCCAAGGATGATCTAAGAAAGGCCTTGGTATTGCACTGGGATTTATTTGTTAAGCACGTGGTGGGATACATTTCCTAGCATTCGCTCTAACCTAAATGCCAGTTGGACTGTGGTAGCATTATTGGATTTCTTTAAGGATTTTGGTAACCTGCAACTCTACGTGGCTGCCTGTGAAAGGCATACAGAATGCTATGAGCAGTTCATTAACTGGAACGTTCTGTCTAAAACAGATGCTTAGAGATCTCTTCACTGGTTTGCAGTTTGTTTGTGGGTGCAATACAAAGAGCTGATGTTAATCCTATAAGGCCTAGCACTTTTACCAAAGTATGTCCTTTCAGAACACTGTTGTTTATAGTGTTCCATCTTGTATTATGGTTTTCTTACGTTTTATATCTGAGGACCTCCACCCTATTGTCCTGGGGGTTAAATCAGGCCTGCAGGACAAGATTTTATCCAGCCTGCAGCAACTTACAATATTTGTACTCATTATCAGTTCTCAGTATGGCTTTGTTTCTTTGTAAATGTCACATTTCTCTTTTGTTCTGAATCATATCACACTGATTACGAAAAAGATCCAAGTAAAACTTATTCATTCATTTGAATTTCATTCATTCGTTTATAAAAAATGATTTTCTTTGGCCTGCAAAAATTTATAAAATATACAATCTAGCCCTCATCCTGAAAAGTCTGAAGACCCGTGTTTTATATTGTAATATTGTGTTAAATGCCTTGTGTCTGTTTTTAACACAGAAGGCTAAAAATTGTTTAAGTAAATGACCTACAGCCGGGTGTCTCAAGAACATTCTTCTCCCTTATCCTGCCTGTTTAGGGAGGTCAAAATGTAGGTCCTGGCTTGTAGAGGTCATGAAGATGGTTAATAGGGCCGAGTCTAACCTTTCTCAATAATGGCATCTTATCCTGAGTCAAGCCCTAGCCTGGGCAATGTGGCTACTTGGATCTGCACCAGCTGGCACAGTGAGACGTGAGAAGCCCTGTCCGACTTCAAGTCTGGGAAAGGGAAATAATACAGTGTAGGCCCGCACCACCCATCCTGCTCCCCCTCTCTGCCCTCCCACTGCTTGGCCCGGAAGGAGCTTATCTGCTCAGTAAGGCACAGCATCTGGATTCAGTGACAGCAGAATGGCACAGGCCTACTGATCAGCTGCTTCAAATCTGCTTTACAATACATTTGTAACACCCTGGGCCAGTACAGTAGCCACTATGCCAGCATAGGATTGTGCTGTCAGAGGCTATTCTTCCACTCTTAGAATTTCCAATATGCTATGCTCAGATGTACTGTTGTTCGCTGTGTCTTTTCCAAGCTTCCTCCATGATCCTAGTTCCCTGCGTTCCACTTCATTAGTTCCCATGTTACCTTTTTTGTGCCTTCTCTCTTCCTTCTGTTTCCCATGCCTCTTCCTATAACCCCTTGCATCATGTGGCACAGATTGGTAGGCTGCAGTACTGCAGTCAACAGCTCTCCCCACACCCTGCCTCGTGGTTCTCAAGTAGCCAGCTCAAGGTTGACTTCAACTTTCCATCCTTCCAAGGTCAGTGAAATGAGTACCCAGCTTGCTTGGGAGTAAAGTAAGTTGACTGGGGAAGGCAATGGCAAACCATACTGCAAAGTCTGCATAGCAGATATCATGGGACATCATCCCATGGTTCACATGCTTTACTTTATTACCTGCTGCAGTGCTGATGTCCTTTCCATCCTATCCTTCCTTTTTAGCTATGTTCCCATCCCTAGCAAATAGCCTTCCTATCACACACAAGCACCTTTCTTTCCAACTCCTACAGCCTCGTTTTCCTTTGCTGTAATGAATTTGGCCAAAACGATGTTTTCCTTAAAAGGCTTTAACGATTTGAGTGGAAAATTCAAGCCAAGTGAAAATTCAAGGCCATAAAAAAGCTATAGCTCAAATGCAGCATACTGTGATGCTAATCTGATGGTGTGATCACGAAAGCAGTTATACCGTTATCTAAATTGTCAAGTGTCGTGGGCAACTGAACATTAAAAAAATGTTGTTGGCTTTAATTATTCACATGCACATTATTAAAGATTTTCT
The DNA here is from genome assembly GCA_029204185.1 of Lerista edwardsae. Lineage (NCBI taxonomy): Eukaryota > Metazoa > Chordata > Lepidosauria > Squamata > Scincidae > Lerista > Lerista edwardsae. Next base: position 23,984,357 of record JAJKFI010000003.1, read on the forward strand.
TCTCCAGCCAGAATCTCTGAAGAAAAACAATTTTGAAACAGGTTTGAAATAATTATAAACAGAATGTACGGGAATATAAATCAGAATTGATGGGTTGATGGAAATAACATTTGACAAGACGATAGCGTTTGCTTTTCTAAGAGAAAGTAAGTTGAACATAAATACCTCTGCGTTTTTAGGGTATAGTTAATAAATGATCTCCTGAATTTAGATAAGGAAAAAACCAAAATCGTATTGCTAGAAATAAAATTTTGAGAATCAAGGAATAATTGTTGTAGGGTGGCCAAGGATTACAAACCATATCTATCACTGGACCAGTATACCAAGTGGAAGCAGATCATGCTTTCTTTTTCTCCCTGTGGAATACAATGCCTGACAGACAAATACAGTCCATCCTCATTATCCGCTAGGGTTAGGTTTCTGGAAATCCTTACAGATAGCGAATTTTCAGATAATGAATTATTGATCCCACAGGATCAGTGGGGTTTGGTACAAGGGATACCTTATCTCACATCAGAAGAATTCCTCAGGAAGAGTGCAGCAGGAAGTGCCAAAAGATCTCTGAATATTTCATAGACCTTCCAGAGGCTACAGGGACCTTCACAATGTCACCTGCAACCTGCATGGACCCCTTAAACATGGCCGGTGGATGCTTCTGCCAGCCATTTTAAAGGGGTCAGCACTGATTGCAGGTGCCATTCTGAAGGTCCCTGCAGACTTTGGAAAGGTCAGAGGTGCAGATCACGAGGTAAGTAACAATTCGGCCCCTTGCAGATAAGCTAGGTTGCATTTAAAGAGAATTGACTGTATATTGAAAATGCTAGATAAAATTACCATCTATTTTGAGTTATTGGATACAGTCTTGTTGAAGATGGACTCAGTGTTGGCACCAGAATGCAAGGGCACCCCTGCCCAGGCCCAGTGGTGAATTGGATACTACCAGTGTGACATTTCACAGGTTAGCATGGCCTCTGGGCCACTATTCCACTTGGCCAACTCCTCACACTACCCTTAACTTGAACATCAAAGTAGCTCTTCTCCAGAAAATCCAGGTGGTAGTGCTTTAGAGCCAGCTGCACTTTATACTATAGATGTCAGGCATATTAGCCCACCCTTTGCCCCACACTCAGTGCTGCGGTTGCAACAAAAATAGGTTCCATGAAGTTACCATTTACCTTGGGAGGGAGGTTTAAGGAATTTGTGCATGATCTTCCCTGTTGCCGCGACTGTTTAAAAAGGGAACATGCAAGGACAAACAACATATCCAACATAATGCGTAGTTAAAAATCAATTCTGAGAGGAGCAGTCTGATGAAGATGGTGTACACATTTCATCACATGTAGAAAATGAATTCAGTGATGTCTGTCATATTCGTTTTTCCTACCGACAGAAGGTAAATTTTGTCATCTTCTGCCTACAGGGGTGCTGCCTGTTTCTGTTGTGATCTTGTCAATGTATTTCATGTATCTTGCAAAAAGTAATATTGTAAGGATAAAATATTGCTTCATACTTACTGGGATTCAGCCATGCAGTGTTGCAAGTAGGAGGAAGGTGGCGCTGTGGCACTGCAGTGCTGCAAGGTATTTCTAATAGGACACAAACGAAACTCTTCCATAGCTTTCTGTCCTTTTTTTACAATATCATACTTATACAATGTATAAGAGGAAAATGCAGTTACATAATTGCAACAACAATTATCATATCTACAAGAAGGAAATGGCTTAATTCTCCTGGTTTATGGTTCATTTAAAAAAGAGCTGGCATCCTCGCCATCATAGACCAGAAATAGGAGTCTTCAGAACTGTTTCTGCTGCTAATTTCAGGGAAAAAAGTTAATTATATGACACAATTTCTTGAGGTCCACAAATCCAACTATTTCTGTTTACCGATTACAGTGGGAAAAACTACAGATGACAACAAGTGAGAGGAGAAAAATAGTCTGCTCAGTCACATTCCACATTATTGCTATTACCTGCGTAGTTTGGTCATTGTATGTTCTAATAGATCGGACTGCTGAGGAAATTAAACAAGGCAATGACAATGGTAAGTGTATATATCCTGTGCTATTGGGGGGGGGGAGAGGGAGAATGTACATACTTTTATATAATTAAACTGCAATTGGGTGCTCACGAGAGGCTACAACATGAGTGACATTCCACAAAGCAGGCCAAATAAAATTTGTGGATCCTGCTAGAGGCTGGAAGTGATGGTATTAGGTAGCACTTCATTACTAACTGCAAGTGACAAAAGAGGAAAAATGTGCAAATCTTGATCATATTTTCAAGATGTAGGAGAGTCCAATTATCACATGGACCACCCTTTCAGCAGTGCCACCTGCCGCGGTGTGACTGCCGCTCAGCACTAGTGAAGTGAGGTAGTCTGTGAAGTGATTTCTCTGCAGGAACAGTGCTGCTGAAAGGGTGGCTCACCTGCTAACTGGGCTCTCCAAGTACCTGTAGTGTTCCTTCTGTCTTCCAGAGCAGGGCTGGTAGAACCCAATTGTATAGGTCAGATAGCTTCTGCAGGCCACATCTGAGTTATCCCTGAGTTACAGCATTCTTCATCCTGGATTGTTCAAACAGCCAATAAATCAATGGCTGTTCAGATAGCCACTAGTATCATGATATACAATGGGAGCTTTGCATTCTGATAGGGCAGGGCCAATCAGCTCTCATTTCCTCCAACGGTACGTTTCAGGCAGTGCTTGGCTTTCCAAGAACAGATCCACAGTACTAATGGATTTACTATTGTATTTAGTATTGCAACCTTTCTGCAATGAAAGACAACCTATCAACCCAGTTCAATTTGGTCTTTCCATTTAAATGGCGTGGACTGCACTGACATAAAGGGTCATCATAAAAGGAATTATAATAGCTGTAAAGAAAATACTAAACAGCCAGATCTATGTTATAGTCTGTCTCTAGTAAAATCAGTAATGTTTCAAAAATGTTTTATTTCTGCTTCATAACTATAGATTCTGTAGAAAAGGTGTAGCGTTTCTTTTAAGTATCAGGCACAAAACTTGATTCTACGACGTTTTAAAAAACCATTACCTTCCTCGGGCTTGTGCAGCTTGAGATTTATCTCATCAATTTCACAGGGTGTAAGAGTTAGTTAAGAAACTCACTGTAGACAATCCATTGCTAATCCATTGCTGTACATCTGAAACTTACATTGACTTATTAGCATCTGCAACAGTCAGACCCTGTAGTTTGTTTACACCAAGGGCCTGGGGAAGACAATGAAGGGACCCCAGCATAACTTGCCTCCAATCTCACCACTAATAGTGAGCAGATACTATACGCTGTCTGTTATACAATAGAAAATGTAGTAACATGAAAGCTTTCTGAGCCGTGGAATGAAAGTGTTGGTTGAATTTTGCGTATTTTCCCAGTTTTAAAGGAGATACAAAGAAAAGTGAGAGGCAAGCCAAGCCAAGGAACACATACATCATTATTGCACCTGGTGGTCACTCTCACATACAAATATACTCACAAGAAAGCCCAGGCTCTTTTTCCTCCATATTCTGCAGCAGGTGCTTATACAGATATATTGACCTGACTTATTGAGTTCTGATCCAGTAGTACCTCTGGCAAATCACTGCCACTTATGCAAATCAATTTTCCTGCCTTTTAAGTTCCCAGAGAAGTATCAACATTTTCACATTTGCATGAAACAACACTTCATGCCAAGAGCTTGTGCACACATTTAATAGTGCGCATGGCTACTGTAGTGGCCACTAGCTTACTTGCACATCCCCTCCCTCTCTGTGATCACCACCATGGAATGTTCCTTATGATTAGGATCAGATAAACACTCCTCAGGGGAGGTGCAAGAAGCAGGGCTTCATGAGAAGGCTATGGGAGATGGGCGTGCTCAGAACACTTATACTGCCTCCACCATACAGGAAAGCATGGAAGATGGTGTGATTAGAGCTATGGAAACGGAAAGCTGCTAACCAGGGAAATGTGAACAACAGTACTAACTGTATCTTTTTTTCCTACCTTAAAAGGTGTCCTGGAGTGGCCATTTTGGACAAAATTGGTTGTGGTGGCCATTGGGTTCACTGGAGGTCTCGTCTTCATGTACGTACAATGTAAAGTCTACATTCAGTTGTGGCGAAGGCTGAAGGCTTACAATAGAGTTATATTTGTTCAGAACTGTCCAGATACTGCCAAAAAACTAGAGGAGAAAAATTCCTCCTCCCTTCAGAATGCAGAAATCAAAGACGCTGTAGTAGTGCCAGTATCACAGACAGGTACAAACTCTCAACCATCAGGAGAAGAGACTGTTTCTGATGTCATGCCAGTTTGATGGAGGCATATATTTTCTTCACTGAAGAACGAAGTAATGTGCTTTCTACTGCTCAGCCACAGTAATGGGCAAAACCTCTAAGTATTTTTAAAGGAAGAGCAAGGAGGAAAATTGATCAAGAGAGATGAACGTAGTACTCTGGAAAGCAATTGTGAAACAATTTTTCACCTTTCTAGCTAGCCATAGAGACAGCGAGCCTGAAGGATGAACAATAGAGACCACTTATGCCAGGCAAACCAACAGTACCATTTTCAAAGGCTGAAACAAAAGAACAGCACAAACAGATCTACTACAGGTGTTCTGTTTACAAGGAAGAAAACCCTTCTGCATTTGGTACTATGGTCTTTTTGCTATTTATCGTAATCTTGAAAACACTTCAAAACCGTTTTTTTAAAGTTCATGTTAACCCTTAATCATGCAAGACATGTATCATAGCACAAAGTTATCTAAGCCTCTGATAATTTCATACTGAGGTGGTTTGCCCCATAGCATCTATGGTTTGAAAGCTGTGTAAAAATGAGACCTTTCCAAAATAATTTTTTTAGTGTGTGATTAAAATTTTGAGTATTTGTAAATTAGGTAGTTGAAATTCATTTTTCTTGGTCCCCAATAAGCACAGATGATAATGATTTACCTTCAAGGCTTCCCTGCAAGATGTTATACACATCAGGAACAGCAACTTCGGTTCCTGCTTATTCTTAAAGTAGAATACTGTACAGCTGAATAACTAAATTGACAAATATTCCAGTCATCTCTGAAAATTATTCTTAATGGGTAAGATGCTCTATAATCAGAGGCATTTTAAACAAGAGGAATACTATCGTTCACTGCAAAAGATCTTGCAACATTTTGAATACTTATTTATTTGTGTGTGAAATATGCAACGGGTGGGAGATGAAAATTTCTTTTTGTTTCAAGAAATTGGGATAGAACAGACTCAGAAATGGTTTGTATAGTCTTGAGTCTACATAGGCAGCATTACCATTCTGCTAGTCTCTCACATTCAATTTTACAATATATATATATGCAGCATTTTCAATGTTGGAATAAGACTGAGCTATTATGGTTTGATAGTTCAGTTGTTACTCTTGTGTTGCAACCATTTTAATATAAAATGGAAATGTGACAAAGTGCAGAAGATACACATCAGTACAATGCGTTTAGCAGGGATAATGTATGTGGGGAAAGAGAACTTTAGCATCCCATTTCAGAAGTATGTGCCTAAGATGACAGGTAATCAGATATTCTAAAAAGAAAGCAGTCTCACCTGTATACCACTTAATGCTTGTTGAATGTATTGTGAGTTGTGCTCAAGTAATGTGAGTAATACAAAGCAGTGTTACCAATAAGGAAAAGACAGTTCAAACTGCAACAATAGAACTTTCAGAGATGAGTTAGGAGGGCACCATTTCATGATGCAAATTCTAAACACAAGTTCTAAATCCTGACAAAACTGCATTTGCATGTGAAGCTTGAAGAAAGAAGATCACTTTGTTAAAATCAATGAGTGTTTGATTTCAGGGGGCAATGGTGTCCACTGTCTGTATTGGAATCATGGCTCACACTGAAAGTGTCTATTGACAAGATAAATATGCAACAATAGATTTAGCAACAATATTAAATTTCTGGGATTCTCACCAACTATGAGCTGTGTAACTGACCTGTCAATTATTTTTCATTCTAAGAAGAATATGCCTTTTTACTATTAAAATGGTCAGTTGCATCAGCATTGCAAACTAGATTGGAACAAAGACTATTTCAGCTGAAGTCAGACAGATCAAAGTCAGGTATCAAATAAAATCCAAATCAGGTAGCTTATGTTCATCTCAAAAATGGATTCAAATCAATTCACAGTCCAATTGTAGTCTGGAGTAAGTGGTAACCTACTACTGTAGTGGGTATTTTTGCCCATCGAAACCCTCGTTTCAGTACTGTTGTTTTACATGGATGGCTGATTAAGTATTGCATAACTGTTTAAAAGTTAAGATAGATGCAACAAGTTGCACAATATAGGACAAAAATGCAATGTAAATTGCCTAGACTATTCTATTGTCAGAAATGTAACTCTGGATTCAGGTAATCAATTTTCCAAATCATTTATATACAGTGAAGATCATACAGAGCAAAACTGTGTGAAAGAGCCCAACATGTCTTCAGCTTCTGGCCTCTGCATTTGGCAAAATTAAAAAGCTTCACTTTTTTTATCTCAATGCCATTGATGCACTGAATCCATAGAGAGGTTGGCGTAACTGCTAATCATTAGAAAGAATGGTCTGAGTCACCCTAACTTAATAATTGGAGGTGGTGGGGCAGAAGTGTGTCAGCCCCAGAAGTAGTGTTTTTTGGCCTTGTTTAGCTAAAATAAAGGGATAGTGTTTAATATGCTGCTTATGAAATTCAGCCCATGCAGCTGAAGCAACTGCAAAGAGAATTAAATATACCAGTTGTCACACAGATTGCAGTATTACTATTTAGAATATTTATATACCGCTTTTCAACAACAACAACAACAAAAGTATCAGACATTTCTAGGGCCAGTTATGGATGATGTACTGTTAGAGGTACTAAAAGTCATCACAGTTTACATCGTAGAATAAAATTCCATCTTTGTTTTCTGATAATTTAATGCTAAAATTGTTAAATGCCAAAATAACTATTTTCAGCTATTTCCTCTGGGGCACAGCTCTCTGGATTATTCTGCTAGCTTTATGAGCATATCTAAGCATTCTACTGGTGCTATTGCTACAGCTGGAAAGCAGTTGATTGTGTGGTTCCTAACCAATACACACCTCCACCACCAAAATTAGCTCTGGCAAATTTGGAACCTGCACTGCAGTGCAATCTATGATGCAAATATTTTACTGTGTACGATTGTCAAAACTTAGAGTTTGTTACTTGTTTTTCCCAGTTCTCTTTGCAAAGAACTTAGATGCTTTTGTGAGTGACTTATGTATTTAAAAGGTATTTGGGATGGGAAAGAAATTTAATATAACTACTAATTGTTGTGGAAGAAATTTGTATTTGTATTAAACAGATGCCTGGAAGGTTGCTGCAAGTTATTTGCTTTGTTGTGTGTTAACAGGCGCTGTTCATGTTTTCAAACTTGATACAGAAAGTTGCAGACTCAGTAGGTGATAAGAGGCACATAGTGGGGGTTTTCAAGTTCAACACAGCCATTTACCAGCCTCCCTCCAGGATTTTAACAAATACTAACAATTCTTCCTTCAATTCTCATCATTGTATCTCCCATATGCTCACTCACCGGGGGGGGGGGGGAGAGGAGGCTTGAATTGCTGCTTCATTCTAAGAGTCTCTGTCCTTTATATGTACAGACCAATCCTGAGCTGCCAGGCTCCCTGAGGAGCAGCGGGACCAAAATGGCTGCCGCTACATTCTATGTAAGCCATGGCAGCTGCACGTGTTTTCTCAAGGGAAGCTCTGGCCCCCACAATGGGGCTATTCAAGTCTGCCAGCCATTTAATATTTTCCCACTGCCACTCCCCCAAACCAGTTTCTAACTTTATCCTCCTAAATCCGGGGTCTCCAAACTTCTGGATAAGGGCTACATTGTATATTTTACAGATTCTCGTGGGCCAAAAAAATAAGTTTTTTTAAATGAATAAGTTTTAAGTGAATCTTTTTTTGTACGATTTTGAAATCATAACAAAGAGAAATGTGACATTTACAAAAAAATACTTAAACTGAGAAATGACTTATAATGAGTAAAAATGTCAAATATTTTAAGTTGCTGAGGGCTGGATAAAATCTTGTGACAAGCCGGTGGTGGCCCTCAGGCCATACTTTAGAGACCCCTGACGTGCATCCTAAAAGATAAGAGCATGAAATAAAAACTGAGCACTTGGGGACAAAGCAGACATTACAGCAGCAGACGTATCTGTAAAGGTTAATCTATTACCAAATCCAAGCAGTACAGCAGGAGTAGATGGACCAGAGGGAACTAAGCCACCTTCCTCCCCACCCCACCCCCAAATAAAAGCTATTTAACTCCTCCTGTGGCTTCAAGACCTAAAGTACCTCCCATGGGAGAAAAGCCACTGGGGAGAAATAACGTTGAGGATAATGGTTGGCTTCCCTTCCCCACTTCAGTTTGACATAATAATGAGGCCTAGAGTTTTTGTTTTTCTAATGACTTTAAATATATAAATTTTTGCAAAAAAAACAACATGCCAGTGTCTAATAGTCAAATGCAACTCTAGTGCCACCACTATAGACTTCAGTGTTCTCTCATTTAGCTGAAAAAGGAAGTTTGCTCTTGTTCCTTTTGTGAATTAAGAGTAACTGGCCATTTGCGGTAGCTGTAAGCTTTCGTATCACAGGTGCTCATCAGACTGTGCCCTTTGCTGCCCAAGAGTCCTTTTCAGCATCAGCAGGTGCCTTTTCTGTCTTATTCCCAAGGGCATCTTTACTGGATAGCTTTCTCATTTTAATGTTTGGTAGCTTCTTGAGATCACCATCCCAGGCTCTGAAGAAAGACAACAGCAGAAGTTTAGACCATGGAGAGTGTCTTCTTTACATATTAAACATTCAAGTTGAAAGAGCTCAGAAACTCCAGTGATAAAATTTTATCCTGAAGCAAGTCCTGAGTACCCTGCATTGTCGTCATTAAAACAGATGCACCTAGAAAGCTTTACAGGGCATTTCTGTAGCAAGATACCAGCCAACAGCTTCTTCAGCTACCCAATATAGCCATTGTATGGGGGAAAGAGGACCTCCAAATGCAAGAACCTCACTCCCTAGTTAAGCATTTCACCACACAAGGCTATAACTGGTCCGTTTCCCTTAGGAGACAAAAAAAATAGAAAAGAAGGTTCAGCAGACTCTTTACACTATTTCTGTACAATGGCTTTGCCCTTCAAACCATTTAGTACTCTAGTGCTGAACTAGAAGTGATGGGAAAAGAATCTTAAGCAAGAGGGACCATTTCTGTTCTGGTTTAGGACCATGCTACTTACTGAGTCCACTATCCTGTGGCTTTCCACTTAGACTAGCAGAGATGGGTGTGTAGTTTTGTGTAAGAAATTAATGTAGCCAAGAAAATAGTATCAGACCCTGCACACAGGCCCTGAGAAGCAAAGGAACCGTATGCCCTATCGTTTGGGTTCTGTAGTTGATCAGCAAAATGTACAGAAGGTCAGACAAGGTGTGAGCATAGAAGCCTCTCTAAAAACAATATCAGAATTTTCTAGAAGCTCTTGTCCACACAAAAATCTGGTTTGGACTTATGTGAAAACCAGGGTGAACCAATACGAGGCTCACAGGCAGCCTGCAACACCCTCTTTGAAGGCCTTCTAAAATTGTCCACCCAAGCCACCACCCTCTCATGCTTCAGCATCTTTTCAATCCTCCCTGCCATACTGGTTCAACTTCTTCTCCAAGAATAGAAAAGCTCTGCCTCCTAAGCAGGCCAAGTGGCTGTTCAAGATTGGACCGCCCTGGTCTAAACTATGGTTAAAGGTAAAGGTTTCCCCACGACCGAATGGTTTAGTCGTGACCAACAGTAGGGGGCGGGTGCTCATCTCCGTTTCAAAGCCTATAGAGGCGGTGTTTGTCTAAGGACAAGCTTCCGTGGTCATGTGTCCAGCATGACTATAAGCCGTAGTGCACGGAACACCATTACTTTCCCACCGAAGTGGTGCCTATTTATCTATTTGCATTTTTAGGTGCTTTTGAATTGCTAGGTTGGCAGGAGCTGGGAGGAGCAACAGGAGCTCACTCCATTGCATGGTTTTGAACTCCCAACCTTCCAGTCAGAAAGCCTAGCAGAAGCAGTTTAACCCGCAGTGCCACCACATCCCTTTTATGGGGGCTATGGTTGTTGTTGTTGAGACACTAAGTCGTGTCCGACTCTTTGCGACCCCATGGACCACAGCACGCCAGGCCTCCCTGTCCTCTAGCTTTGGAGTTCACTCAAATTTCATGTTCATTGCTTCGGTGACACTATCTAACCATCTCATTCTCTGCCACTTCCTTCTCCTTTTGCCTTCAATCTTACCAAGCATGAGGGTCTTTTCTAAAGAGTCCTCTCTTCTTATCAGGTGGCCAAAGTATTGGAGTTTCAGCTTCAGTATTTGTCCTTCCAGACAGCAATCAGGCTTGACTTCCTATAGGATTGACCAATTGGATCTCCTTGCAGTCCAGGGGACTCTCAAGAGTCTTCTCCAACACCATATTTCAAAAGCATCTATTCTTCAGCGCCCTGCCTTTCTTATGGTCCAGCTCTCACAGCCATACATTACTACCAGGAAAACCATAGCTTTGACTATGCGAACCTTTGCTGGCAGGGTAATGTCTCGGCTTTTTATTAAGTTGTCTAGGTTCGCCATAGCTTTCCTCCCAAGAAGTAAACGTCTTTTAATTTCATGGCTGCAGTCACCATCTGCGGTGATCTTGGAGCCCAGAAAAATAAACTCTGACACTAGTTCCATTTCTTTCCCTTCTATTGTTAGGTTATTGGACTATGTAAGGTTATAGGACTATTATATGGTTAGGTTATTATAAATGATCTGGAGTATAGCATGCCCCCCCACCTTTGTGCACTAGGGCTGAATAAGAATTTATACTGTATGACTAAATCAGGGCTTTTTGTTACACGTGAACTCATGTTCCAATACCCTGATGTATTAATTAAATTACAATATACCACACTTATTCATGTTCATACGTAATGGGAACCTGATTTAATCAAAAGTGAAAACAGAAGATTTCACTACCTTGCTCATGTATATATGGTAGAAGGGAAAGAAGTGGGCATGCATGAACCTGAAGTTTGGTGCAATGCATTCTTGTACTGCTAAACTATGGTTTAGGGTAACACTTGATCCAGACCACTAACTTGCTGATAAGATTAGTTCGCTCAGGACTAATGTGACATGACTGCCCTTTTTAAAAAAAGGGAGGCATCCTGTTGGATGAACACTGGCAGGGCCAGCCTAAGAAAGGTTTGCCCAGTTTCTTCCAATTGGGCCCTGAACTGTGGGGGGGGGCATACTGGGGCAGTGGGCTGATTGCCTGCCGCTGCAGCTGGCAATACCTAGGCAGGCAGCATCTTGAGTGGGATGTCTGTTCCTGTGGGCCCAGCTGCCACTGAGTCCATTTTGCTTGATGTGAGCTTCCCAGAAGCAGTTGGTGGGTATGTTTCTGGGGGTTTTCTGGGTGCTGCACTTCATCTGCAGCACTGTAAGTGTCTAAGGTCACCACTGCAGCAGCCACCACGTCTGTCTGGTGAGAGGGGAGTCTGCAGCAAGGGTGGGGGCCCCACATGAGCATTCCGCATTAGGCCCTACCACCCCTGGGACTGCCCCTGAACACCAAACACTAAGAATTTAAATTGGGGAACAAAAAAAGCAACTCACCTGAAAGTTTGAAGATGCTTACAATTCACGATGTCAGGAATATCTATTGGAAACACAGTTAAATCCCAGATCAGCCAGCCAGGCAGGAGTTAATACAAACTTCAATATCAGATACATAGATTATCCACTTGACATAATTTACTTGTGATGCAAATAGTCTGAGCATTAGGAAATTAGAAGAAAGCACCTAATAGCACTGAGCTATTAGGACATTAAAAGAAACCAACCCCCAGGTTTTCCATGAACTGAGAAATTACCATGAACTACCATTCTACTATTTCACTTTCTGGAAGAAGAGAAGGCAATTTTGTACATTAATTGCATTTGAGCAACGTTTGTACGAGGTTGGGCTTTAAAAAAAACTACCATACCAAGTCTTCAGAATTTTTTTCTGTGTAAAGTGGAAAGATGAAAATACATGTTTTGCATTTTTTGCAGATCACCCACTTTTCTGTACCAGGAGGGCAAAGATGACTGTTTTAGGGAAATTGGGGTGATGAAATTCCAAAAAACACACACCCTGTAATTAAAAATGAAACTTTGGTATACTTTTTAGGATAAGGATAAGTTTGGAATCCACTTGGTTTGCATCCCTCACTTCCAAGTAAGTACCTGTAATCAATTGTTGAACAAACATCGGAAGTGATGCACAAATACATCTGTGGTACAAAGTGGTATTAAGGAAAGCACAAAAGTTCCTGATAAAACTTTATCAAAAGTGGTCCTATACTACTGTACATAGGTCAAAAGAAAGTGCTTCAGACTTTTTGAATCCATGTATCTGGATAAGTCCTTTCAATCCTTAATACATATTCACCATGAATTGGTTTGAGATATTCAGATCTGAAGCAGCATGTACTCCACTACTGTACACCTTGGCATCAGGGTGGATAAAAATTGATTTAAAAAAAAATTAAAAATTGGATTTTTTTATTTAAATTGGATTTTTTTATTTTTATCAAATTTATTTTAATAAAATGCTTTTGGAGTAAAAATCTATCTATAGTTTTCTATTTAAGATAAATTAATAATGTAGTTTATTCAGCATGAAATGGAGCTTAGTTATGTAGCATGAGGCTGTATATTCTGCAATGTTTACATTTTTGGTAAACTCATTCAATGAATCCAAGCTCTGCAAACTGAGATAACACGCACTGCATTGATGCATTCACACAGTTTCACGGTAACCAGGAGATAAACCATACAATAAAGTTCAGGAATCTTCCTTTATTCCATCGTTGTGCAAATCTATGTACACTGCAAACTGTAACTATGTGTGATTAACCTATTAACCTAAAATCAGTTCTGATATCGCTGTTTTACTAACCTGACAGCTTATTATTCTAAATAGGAAACCTTCATTTTGTTTGCAAATAATATTAAAGATTCTAACTACCAGCAAGAATGAGTCCTTACATTTAAAGAGCACCTGTCATTTCAGAGCCATCATGGCAGTGCCTGTTAGCAGGCATCCAATCACCTGCTGTCCGCCATGTCCCTCACCTTGTTGTGTCGCTGCCGCATCACCAGCCGTCCCATTAAAGTGAATGGGACTGTCGGTGAGTCAACAGCGGGTCAGAGGAGGAGCCACTGCGGGACAGAGATGACAGTTGCTCTTCAAAAGTTATGATTTAAATCAATTTAAATCAAACCTTTTTACTAGTGATTTAAATCAACTTGATTTAAATCAACTCCACCCTGCTTGGCATTAAAGAAACAATGACTTGGAGGGGAAGCAGCATCTATCTATAGAAGCCATGACGGAATAAAACAAAATTTTCAGCCAACAAGAATGCTTCATCAAGAATCAGTAAATATAGTCTTCTGAGCAGCATTGCATTTCAAGCACCTCATGAACTCTGCTTAACGGAACTCTGTAGGCATTATAAAAATGACACAATGCTGGAAACTAAATTCTCTCCCTACGATCAGAGAAAAACTGGCCTTTTTCAGAACATCCAACAATAAATGAAAAGTGGGAGCCTGTAATAGATATTGCAGCATATCCCCAGGCCTGTAACAAGAACGCTTCTGTTCAGTGCTTGGAGAGACAGGGGAAAGTTTCATGTGGGAAGGAAAAAAGTGAAGACTGACTTTTTTTTCCTTTTCCCACTCTGCTGAAGTCTTCTTCCTCTGTGCTATTAAGGAGGGAGGGAGAGAGAGAGAGAGAGAGAGAGAGAAGCCCTTGCCCTCTTTGGATTCTAACATCTTGAATTATCTGGGCCTATTGCTCAGTGATCCACTTCTATTCGGCCATGGTGCCTGTAAATATATGGTCTTGAAGGGCTCATGCCAGTATGCAGTGAATCATAACTCAGTTTTACTTTTAGCTGTCGACACCCTGGGCTCAAGAAAGCTGAAATAAACTATACTGTACTAAAAGTACCAACCTTACACCAAGTCAAATATGTCAGGCCTTTTTAGCTAAAGTTGAGCCAAGACAGAGACAGGAAAGAACACCAACAGAGCCAAGAAAGCAGGAACTACACTCCATTGCAACTCTTCTTTTAACAGGCTTGAGGCCACATTACTGTATTAGGACATTAATCTTAAGCCTCAGGCTTCCACATTCCTTCCTTCCCTTTCCATCTAAAATGGAATTAGACTCTGGTTTCTATGACTCATATCTCCACTGCACCTAAATTTAGTCTCTGAAAACCAGGATTGGAAGCCAGAGTTTCCTGGAAACCATCGAATCCTGGTTTCTGGGCAAACCATTGTTGGCCAGGATTAGATAAATGAGCCAACTATGGCTTGCCACAAACTAGTAACAACTGCTTCTAATCTTCACATGCAAGGAATGGGGGGTGGGGAGAGCAAGGATGGCGTGCACAAACCTGAGCCTTGAGCCCCATGAGCTGTGTACTGTCATTGTCTCCCATTTCCTGAATGCTTTAATCCTTATAATATTGTGAATAATATTTGCCAATTTCCTTGCATATCCCACTGAACTTTTAAGAACATGAGCAGCTTGTTGGGTGATCTTACAGTGAAGCAGTGCTCATTACACAGCAACTACAGGCCCCTAAAAGAACATGAAAATCAGCTAATTTCCCCCTTCTAGTACAGGGTGTTCGGAAAGTCACTGTGCACTTTTCATAAATAAATATACGTAAGTGCACAGTGACTTTCTGAACACCCTGTATTAACAGTAGATTTATAGTCCTATTTTTCTCTCTGCGCAACCGAATGGAGCAATGCACTGTTCAGCACGCGCGCGCACGCACACACACACACACACACAAAAAAAACCCCTAATTAAATCAAGCCTGCAGACAATCTCTCCAATTAAAATGAAGGAGGGAGAAGCGAGGGGAGATCTCCTGGTGATACTGAGGATTTAAGCCCTAATAACTGAACAGTCTAGCTGACTTCTCTGTTTTAAATTGCTATCTCCAATTACACTACCCAGCAGCAACAATTCTACTCAAATTGGAGTCACGTTTAGAGCTTCTGCAAACATCCACAGTAATTCTAACAAGGGACAAAAAAAAAATCAAAAGGCTGAACAAAATGGCCACAACACAAGTTTCTGAATAGGTTTGAGACTTATTTGTATCTTGTATACACTGCACAAGCTTAGAAATGGTAAAAATTTAATTTGCTCCTTCATAACTTGTCAAGAGGAAGCATAAGCAGATGCTTTTTCTTTTTGGTACGGGCAGAGCGAGTAACAGTCATACCTAGTCCGTACCCGTCAAACAGCTCTCTTTCACGCTCCATGGTTTGTTTGATGACTGTTTCCCTGGAACTGTGTTGTCTTCCCTGTCTGCCTTTAATGCTGTTCCGCAGTTCAATCTGCTCCAACTCATCACTGAATCGATGCAAATAACTGAAATACAACCATGGCAGGAGAGGCTAATTTTTTAGAACGTACGCATCGGCATCACAGAAGCATTATTTTGGGGCAGGGCATCAAACTGACACCACTCTTAAAGTTAGGTTGCTGTACGAACAGCACATACAGCAATTTTAAATGCCATTATACGGTAACCAATAAACACATATATTCATGAGAGGCCAGTGATGGTTAATAACTTCAGACAAGGACCAAGGAGAGACGCATTTCCACCCAGGCAGGAAGCGCATCAGGACTAGTCACAGCCTAACCTTCCTCACAGCGCTGCTGTAAGACCACCTCGGGAGGAAGACATCCTGACCTCCTTGGAGGAAAGGCGGGGCAAAAATGTAATAATTAGCAACAGATATGAATAGAGGGGCATATAGTGGGACACCAGCATCGGTCCAGCATGGATTTGACTTTGAGCGTACGCTATGGTCATAGCTTAAGTGTCCTTTAAATACAAAAAAGCATGCACAAACTAGTTTCCTACTTCGTGCAGCAAAACTGTGCTGTTTCCAAGCCTTTCAGGGCTAAAAATAGGTCGAAAGATCAAAAATTGTGTAGTATTGAGCTATAGCATAGATGTGGAGCTATATCACAGCCAGTCACTAAATGGGACTGGATGCAATGGAATCTAATGGAATGAAATAATTTATATTTCATTCATTCATTCAATAATTTCATTCCATTAGATTCCATTAGATTCCATTAGATTCAGCTCCATCTAGTGGCTGAATGCGATATTGCTGTATGCTATATAATGCTGGAAGCTAGTGGAGGACAGCGAGGCCTGGCGTGCTGTGGTCCATGGAGTTGTGAAGAGTCAGACACGACTTAGCGACTGAACAACAACAATATAATGCTGGGTCTTCAAAGCCATTTTTAACCAGGTTCCTCAGAGCCTGAGAGGCTTGGAAATGGCACGGTTTTGCTATGCAAAGGTAAGAAACCTGATTTTCACCCACCTCCTATGGCAGTGAATTTTGTAATAATAAAAACAGGTTTCAAACACCCTATTTTTACAAATGTCTGTTAATAATATATTGTTGCCCAGATGCAGGTAAAGTAAAATACCTATCACTTAGGTCATCCTCATCCATATTGAGGATATGGATTGAATATGGATTGAATACGTTCAATTTATATATTTCTAATACGTTAACAAACATACATGGAACAGGAAAATTTCAACTCTCTCTGGCCAGAAGGAGCAAGTACAGAATACACAGGATGTAACCATTTCACTATCAGAATGCTGCACAGCACTCCCAACATCCAATTGGCACAGGACAGATCTAGCCTAGCATTCTTCTTTCCAGCAAGACAAGCCTTCTGTTTGCTCATCTGCCGCAACTTACTTTTCTGCCAGTTCACAGGCTTCTTTTTTGGTGTATTCCACTTTGCTGGGATCAAGGTGACTTTGAAACCAAAGCAGTTTTTCACCTACAAAGGCAAAAATACCAAACCTCAAATCCTTACTCCAGCCACTTGCAAAAAATGTAAGCTAAAACCTGCCACAAGAAGTCACATAAATATTTTAACAGAAAAGTTAAACTTTGTATGGTATACAAAAACAAACATGAAGGTCCTGAAGAAGTCCCCACACCACAACCCCCCTGAGGTACCAATTAGTGAGTCCCACAGTCACAGCCATGACTCTTTCCATACAGTCCACTTTCCTCTGGACTGTCAACCCAGAGCAGATAGTATCCCCCTCCCTCAAGAATCAAGATTTGAACCAGTTGATTAAACCTCATCTAAGGAACACAATGCAGTGCCAATTATTAAACATAAATAGGACTAGCTCCAATAAGATGCAATATGGATCTTAGATGCAAGTGATTAGTGTCCCAGGTATTTGGTTGAAGATTAATGTCATAAAGGAGTTAATCTGTTTTCTTCCTCCGTTGCCAGGCAAATAATAGACTTATTAGCATGGATTTTAGGTTGCATCCAAAGAAAGTAAGTAATGACGACTCTGCTTCACTGATATCAACAGGCTCAGATAGTTGTGATGAATGTAAATATGTGCTTTCGTTATATTGTAAGATTAGTTCACTCAGGACTAATGTGACATGACATGCCCCCTTGCCTCTCCTCGGACTTATGCTAGCAAAATAACTGGTGTGGGTCCAAGGAGACCCATTAGCAAGCAGGTGACCTACTGGGAGTCAAAATGTTTATTTACCTTTTCCAGACTGTCAGGTTCATCCCACCACCACCACCATTATTGCACGCAGCACACGCTCCATCAGCATGGCTGTATGGTGGAAGAACGTGGGGAATAGGATTGGGCTCCAAAGCACGAAGGAAATACCGTATCTCCCCATGTATAGGACGCACCAATGTATAAGACGCACCTTAATTTTGTGCGTTCTCCATGAGAAACATTCTCTGTGCTCCCACTTGCCTTAAAAAGCCGGCAGGAGCGCGGAGAACAGAGGGCAGCGCTCCCGCTTGCCTTAAAAGGCCGGCAAGCGGGAGCGCTGCCCTCCATTCTCCATGCTCCCACCGGCTCTTTAAGGCAAGCGGGAGCACCTGCTCTCGCTTGCCTTAAAGAGCCAGCAAGCAGGAGCGCTGCTGCCAGCTCTTGCCGGCTCTTTAAGGCAAGCGGGAGCACATGCTCCTGCTTGCCTTAAAGAGCCGGCAAGCGGGGCAGCGCTCCCACTTGCGTTCTCCGTGCTCCCGCTTGCCTTAAAATGCCGGCAAGCAGGAGCGCTGCTGCCGGCTCTTGCTGGCTCTTTAAGGCAAGCGGGAGCATGGAGAACACAGCGCTGCCCGGCACCCCCCCTTGTATAAGACGCACCCAGTTTTTAGCGCTCCCATTTTTTGAAAAAAGGTGCGTCTTCTACTTGGGTAAATACGGTATTAAAACAGCCACACAATGCTGACAACAAGGGTTTTGAAACATTCATGAGATCCATTTTAAGGGATAAGTACTCTTGACAGTACAAGACTAAAAGAGATTCTTCAGGTTAAGTACTCCATGTACTTAATAGCACACAAAGCAATATTGCAATGTGCCACGACACTGTTCAAAAAAAGCCAGATTATTCAATACACTCAAGTCCTTTGCCTACCTAAGCAATTTGTGAAACAGGTGCCACGTACTGAGATTTAGGGGTGTTCATAATGGAAATATTATTCTTCCTGACAGAAAAATTTAGCATTGTATATTTGTCATGGGGCATAATGCTATCTCAAGAGAAACTAACCAATAGCAGAGGAAAGCCATAACCAGCCACAATTGTCATTTTCTATGGTAAGCCAAGTGAAAACCATGGATCCCATCACTGGAAAATGAGACGGACAAGCAGAGAAGGAAGGGTGAGGAAAAGAGCTTGAGGCATGCCGAGAGCAGCAGTGCGCACAGCCTTCTCTGCCAATCACTCAAAACGTAGCCAGAGCTGCAGTGTACATTTCTTCAGGTGATCGGCTGGTTCCAATACGAGACTATTTGCTAGCAAACTTTCCAGGACCAGAGTAATCTGTTCAACCACCTATTTTTCCTTTGGAATTACAGGCAGACATCTATGAGCACCAATGCTGTGATCCTGAATTATGTACGAGGTTAAGATTAAAATAAAATATACCTGGTCACAATAAGTGGGGCACCAATTACAAAAATTAATTGGTGTGTGTGTTAGATAATTGAAATGATCACAATTGTTCAGGAACCCTGCAACATGGAGCCAAGCCTGTGCAGCTGTTTTACAACGCACCAGAGTGTCTACATATGTGAAAAAGATATGCAAGAAGCAACACAACTAGAGGGCAAAGGAGAAGGAGAATGGAGGCCATGTCTTTTATGTTGTGAAACTACCCTTGACTGTGCCAGAACTCAGCTCTGTAGTGACTGCCTAGCAAATTCAGCTGGTAGCATCACTTTGAACCATGCTTTTCAGATGAATTTTGTTACTTCCCCCACCACCACCACCACACACACCCCACCTCATTCCTGCAGTGAGGAATGACTATATAGAGCAGACTATATAATGCCTTGAAAAGTAGATCAGCTGCACCAAGGCTGAACTTGAGAAAGAGAAGAGGAGAAAACCATGTGGAAGAGAAGATGAAGAGGACCGATAGGAAGCAAAAATAGACATAAAGGGGAAGAAATAGCAAAAGAATGCTGTTTTTCCCCCCAAGGCTTTCCACGAATGCCTTAAAGTACTCTTCCTTTTGTCAAAATTTAATCTGAGCATGAACTTGAAATGCACACTGCTGTTCAGCCACAAGGATAACAGCAAATTACACGAGATAATCAAGAACAAAATGTTTCCTAGTAGCCGAAAAGGAATCCCTTAATGGAAATGAAGTTTGTGGATTGCAACCTCTTCTCGACTATTTCATCACCTGCCAAAAACAGCCTTCAGCTAAGTACATGGATATTGCATAAAAACCCCAATGCCAAAGAGCCAAACACATTATATGCTATTGGAAAAGACAAATTCAAATTGAATCACATTTTACTTGGCTCACACCACAATTCTGTCGGTTACTTTTCTCCAAGCTTCCAAATTTTTTGGCATGACAACCAGAAATATGATATGGAGGTACAAATATGATTCGGAGAGGCGACCCACAGGTATTGCTCATTATCTGACATTTAGAAAAACCTCTTTTGCATGCATTCATTTTCTGCCAGTGGTCTTGCACACAGAGCCGAGGACCTGAAAAGAAGCATCTACATACATACCAATGTATACAGCTACACACTAGTGTCTAAGGATTCACATTACAGAAACCCTAATACCATAGGACTGCTGGGGGGGGCCCTTTTCCAAACCTACACGCTACCCCTAGTCCGGTCTAGTGGCAAGCTTCTGCTCTCCCTTCTGAAGAGACCTTTGATCTAAACCAGAGATCTCTGAACTTTTCAGCACAAGGGACATACTGCATATCCGACAGGGTGTTGAGGGCTGGAAAATATATGCCCCCCCACTGCCAACTGCGACCCACTCCAGTCACATCAGGAGGGTGTTCTGAGGGCCAAGAGGTCCCACGGACCCTCCCTGGTCCTCAGAATGCTTCTGGAAGGCAGAAAACCAGCACTTCAGCCAAAACCCCAAAATAGCAATTTTTGGCTTTCCAGAGGAGTTCTGATGGCCGGGGAGATTGTGAGGGTTCCTTGAACCCTCAGAACACTACATTCGGAAGGGTAAGGGGACAGCCCTGGGTAGGGCCTCATTGCCAGTGAGCCAGGACCCATGGGTCTCCACAGGCCAGATCCAGGGTACCCAAGGCTGGACCTGGCCTGCAGGCTGTAGTTTGGAGACCTGTGATCTAAACACAGCAGAATTCGGTGTCCCTCCATTTGAGTTACTTTTCCCTGAATTGAGTGCACCAGCACATTTATGAGCAATTGTGCAGAGAAACTATGCCAGTAGGACGTATATGTTAATTGGCCCTTCCTGTCCAGTTTGCTGGAAACTACTAGTATAAAACTGTTCCTCACCTGTGGTCCAGGGCTGTAATCCTGAACAATGGGCCCTCCTTATCAACTGGCTCAGCATTCAGTACCAGTGCTTGGAATTGAGCCCCCTGGCAGTTAGAACACCACCCTGACAGGAGTTATACCACCTGTTGCATTAGTAAGGTTGTATTTGCCCCTGAAAGTCTTAAAAGGATTAGGATTTATCACAAAACCTCATTCTCCAGAACTTGCAGCTTTTTCAAGGTAGCGTTTCCCCCTTTTCTTGCTACTCACCTACAATACTAAGACGGAAGGCCTTTTCATTTTTCAACCTGTAAAAATATAAACAGCAATGTCAAATTCTTGAGGTTGAACACACACATGAGAGGAAGTGAATGGAGATAGATTGAAACTTTAAATTTGATGGTACAGAAACCCCTCAACAACAGCGCAATCCTATGCATATAAACTCAGACAAAAGTTCCATAGTGGTGAATGGGGTTTACGCCTAGATAATGTGCCTAGTATTGCAGCCAAACTTTTTATTTCCAGAATTAATCCAAGCTGTGTCCTCCTTAAGGGATGGGGGGGGTGCTGAGAGGAGGCGGTGGGAAGGCTAAATATATTTCTGAATTCTTCAGAAACTAATATTTTGTTATGACAGGAGACTTATCACAATATAAATTGTTATTTTAGTATTTACTCAACAGCTAGCAGATGTCTCACTATTGAGGAATTTTTAAAAGCTTTCAGATTAAGAAAGCTTTCAGATATTAATCTCATAATTTAGAATTTCATTCCTCTAAAATCACAGGAATGGACTTTGAAATGATGGGCACACCCCAGAGACTTAAGGCTGCTCATGCAATTGCCATGATCAAAAGACCAAATAAACATTAACCTTTCAGAATGCCAAGTGAAATCCAGGGTTTTTTATCATCGTACAAATGAAGACAAGCTAGTAGTTATTACAGGTGTGCCCGGGTATCCACTGATTCAGAATCCCCGGTTTCACTTATCCATGGATACCATGGATACTGAGACACCTATTAAAAAGATAGGGGGGCTTTTTTTACCTTGTTGCAGCAAAACCATTGATGTTCCCCCATCTTTAAAAAGGCATCTCCAGTACCCACAGTGTCAGGTATCCATGGTGGAGTCCAGAACAGAACCCCAGAGGATACTGGGGTGCCTGTACTCTGAAGAGCACTGCTGGTATCAAGGAACATGACAAGAAAGTACATATACAGCTCTGGTGCTTTGTACTGGTCAAGATAAAAGCAACCTAGAGGCGAGGCAAACTGGTATCATTTCCTTGTCACAGGCTGGTTGGGTGATCACTGCCTAGCTGGGTCATCATTAACAGCCAAAACCTAACTCTGCAGGCTGGGGGACCAGTTCAGATGATTCATCCCTGGAAACCAGTGGATCCAAATAGTTTCCTACCGATATGATTGTAAGTTCTGTTTGTCTCTGGAACACAGATGACTTGGGTGACTGATACAATCATTTCCCTTCCTTTATTAGAGCTCTAGGACTTCCTCGTTTACCGTGGAGCAATGAAATAGGAGAGCACCTGTCCCTTTTCATCTAAGCCCAGTAACCCTCCTTGTGGTTGTTTGCTTATTGCCCTTTGGCTCAGGAAACTTTCTTTTCATTTATTTACTATGTAAATCTTTTTGACATCTTGTTTGTTGAAAACAAGTACTTAAATAGTCTAAGCTATCAAAAATGAAGACAGCTTAATTTTTATAAAAGTGTGAATTCCTAGAAACTATATTGCATAGTGACTTATTCCTTCTCATTTTGCAAGGATGTGTGTGCTGTTACACACATATCCACCTACATGGTTCAACCACCACCAGACCGAAGCTGTTTTCTCCGTATTTCCTAGGGACGACTCCCTTTTCCCAAAAAGAAACTTCTGAAGGATTGCATAGCAAGGTGAACCACAAATGGGGAAGAATGTTCCATGTCAACCTTGGAACACGAAATGTTATAAATGGAGACAAGGACGAGAAGAGAGATCACAGTAAGTTACTATCCAGTTTGAAAGCATAAGCTATTTATCTTTCAAGTGAAACTACTGCTTTAAGTATTTATTACGTGGTAAGGCAATTGTTCCTGTTAATTCACTTGCTGCTACTGCCATTATTCACCATGGCTTTTAAAATACTGTCATAGACAATACTGAAGTGTCACATAAAAAGAAACAGACTGCTAGTCTTCAGATTGTCTTGTCATTTAGGTCCTTTGTACATGCACTTCTGATCTAGTTTGTACTATAACTGCATACAGTTCTAAGCAGAGTTCTGATTGTTTATGGTTGGCTGTGAAAAAAGGAAGACATTTCTGTGTCCCCATATGAAGAAAAATCCAAAAGTCATCTGAACAGAAGTTTAACACTACGTTTTGAATAAACAGCACCTACAGAAGGCTGAAAGTGCAGAGTCAGTGTGCAATACAACTTGCTGGATTAGCAAATCCAAAATGACCAATTAAAAAATTACCCAATTTAAAATTTTTTATCAGATTAGCCGTATGTACATTTTGTGTCCTTGTGCAATAATTATTGTACATCTTGTGAATTGTGGCCTTATCTGTTACCTTATCTGTTACAGACATTTGACTAACTTTGTACTTTTTTTCAAGCATTTTGTTCAACGGATGCTTAATTCCACAAATGAGTAGGCAGACTCCGGAAATTAAAACTCTGGCAGACTCCGGCTGCCGACAGACGTTACAAAACATAACAATAAAAACTGTTACTCAACCCTGATTTATGATGTGCTATAGTGGTGAGCAAAAGTTCAATCTGCAGCAAATTTCCTATGGGAAGTACTTAAGATTGTATCATGTACCATTAGAACCTTGCAACCTAACTTTGTCCTTGCTAAACTCAGCCAAATTGTGTCATAAGTGAAGGCACCAACTCCTTAAGATAGACTGGATGTTCTGCCCCTCTGAAAAGAGCACGATCTATTTTAAAGGCCAGACAAAAGGCAGAAAAGGTGACTTTAATGCTGCTTTCAGAACTGCTGTTATTTATTGCTGCTATTGCAATGCTGTACATTATAACAATTTACTGTTTTATGGATTGTTTCATGTATTGTTAGTCACTTCAAGCTCCTTTGGGAGGAAAAGGCAGGGGAGATCATTTCAAAATGAATTAGTATTTTTAAACTGCAGTGGCAACAGATAACAGTCGGCAAAAAAGGGGGCCCTGGAGATTAGTAGGCTTTAGACAAATGCTCAAATAGTTACTGAATTTATAAACGACTGTCTAACGACTGTCACATATACAAAAATTACTCTACACCAACATTTCCTAAACTCTCTGGGAGAGTTTGGGAAGCAATAAGTGTGTGCAGGAGGGATGGAAGCAACACGATCACTATGATTGCGCTGCCACTGGAGACATAACGGGTTGTGTTTTTCAAAACATTTTCCTAAACTAGCACCAACCGCTGGGAGATGCAGAGAACCCTGCAGATGCCTCTGCAGAGCTCCCCATGCCTCAGGAAAGCAAAAAATAGCGATTGCAACCCAGTTCGCAAAATTAGAAGTGAGTAGCTATAGCTATTTTTAGCTTTCCTGAAGGGTGGGGGGAGACCTGCAGAGGCCTCTGCGGGGCTCCCCTCACCCCCCCCCCAAAGGCTGGCAAGTGTAAAAAAAAAATAAAACCCTCTGTCTCAGCAGCCATGCAATCGTGGCAATAGCGGCACTGCCATCCCTGGTCCCATCACACTCTTAAGGGGGCAGAGATGGGGCTTCCCAGGCTGCAAATCCCACTTTGGGAAATCT
The DNA here is from genome assembly GCA_029204185.1 of Lerista edwardsae. Lineage (NCBI taxonomy): Eukaryota > Metazoa > Chordata > Lepidosauria > Squamata > Scincidae > Lerista > Lerista edwardsae. The sequence goes on from JAJKFI010000003.1 coordinate 24,009,108, forward strand.
CTGCTACTCTGAAGCCCTTTGCTCACATAGTCTAACTTTGCCTTGAATTACAGGTTCAAACTTTCCTAAGTGATGGGGGCAACAGAAACAAAACATTACTCGGAATAAGAAATACAAGCATTGAAACAACTGCCAGTATGGAAAAATCTCTCTAGGTCAACATGAATGTGTTTATTTCTAGGATATAAATACAGTCAGCTGTTATATTGTTAATTATGAATTACATGAATGTTATAGCTCCCAAACTATAGGTTCCAAAACTGTGGGTTGCAAACTGATTTTGGTGTGTTGTTCTGAAATATTTTTTAAAAAAACTTTGCAAGCACCCTTGCCCAATTTGCAGAAAATTGCTGAAATGCTAACCTGTGTGGTATGGGGTAATCTTCATATCTCCAAAGTAAAATGGCACATTTTCCAATTTTCTCTAGAAATTGGCGTGCTGTAGATCATGTGTGAACCCAATTTCTGCCTTTTATCTGGAAGTCCCTAACTGCACATCTTGCTCTCCAGTTCAGCCTTCTGGGTACCCTGGAATAACTGTAAAGATTTGAGGGAACAATCCTTGAACTCCATTTCTAGGGTTAGCATAGCAAGTGTCTATACTCACATTCTATATGTAAGGTCTCAAGCAGCCTCTGGAGCACAAGACCCCAATTATTATTAATACTTTATTAATTATAATTAATAAATAAAATATTTCTATACTGCCTTTGTCTAGTAAAGGTATGTGGGTTTCGATAGATTTGTCATTTTAAAAAGTGGTCCCGGTTCTAAGCAGTTTGGGACGCACTGTTCTAGCTCACTAAAGTATGTACAAAATCAGTAATTCACTGGCAACAGACTCACTATTTTTAGAGCCAGTCTACAGATTAGAACTACTGTATTTAAATAGCACAGCAGACTGTTCGAGGTCACAGACTTTTATACAAAGAATTTTATATGCAATATAATTATATATTTTATATACAAGTGGAGAACTGCAGAAAATCACAGACAGGACCCACTCCCCTATACCTAATGTGCCTCCTGCTGAGAGTTAGTACTACAGTTAATCAGGGTTGAACCCTATCCAACTTTCCTGCACTGACGCTGCTGTGCCAACAGCATGTACATCCTGCAATGGGGTGGCAGTCATGGAGGCCCCCCTCAAAGTAAGGGAATGTTTATCTCGGTGTTGCACTGTAGCTGCATCAGTTCTGGAAAGTTGGTTAGGATTGGGCTAACAGCAACAAAGTTACCATGGAGGAAAATGCAATGAAATTAGGCCCATATGGAACATGCCAAGTATAAATGAAGCATAGTAACACTGACAAATTTTTAATGTACATGACACTTTCGTCTCAACTTCTTTATCATCAGGACTTGGGGGAAAGCAGAATCTAGGTTATCTTTCTACAAAGTTGGGAAATTTCATATTTCAAATATTCATCTAAGAGTTTCATCATCAATTTCATCTCATCAATTATTTCAAATGAATATTTGAAATATGAAACAACTTTGTTCGTTCACACATTCCCTTCCAATTGCTAACTGAGTCACACACAGTCACACCAGACAAGGCATTTGTGATGGTGGTGCAAAGGTTAAGGAATGGCCTCCCTATGGCGATCTCTAACTGGCCCCATCTTTGGGAGCCTTTTCTAGACATTTTTGAAGACTCCTTTCATTCAGAAAACTTTTCATATATGTTTAACGTGTGCTGTCATTTCACAGCTGTACCTGTTGACTACTGCTTGATTTAATTTGCTGCCCTCTGGTACACTGCTTCCCAAACTCCTACAAGGGAGTTGGGAGCACTGAAAGTACTTGGGGGGGGGGAGGGCTTTGGCAGTAACGTGATCCCTAGGATTGCGCTGCTGCCGGGGATGGCAGGGAGAGCTTGCAATTACCAGCCTCCAGCACTGGGGTCCTGGGAACCCTCCCATAGGGCTCCCCATGCCTCCAAACATGTGAAAAAGCAAAAAAAAAAAAAAAAAAGGACATCTTCTGTTTTGTCATGAAGTGCCCCCCCTTTTTTTTTTTGCAAACACTCCCTCCCATCCCCGGCAGCAGTGTGATCCTGGGGGTCACGTTGCTGTCTTCCTCCCCGCTGCCCCTTAAAGGGGCAGGGAGAAGTGCTTCCCTGGCTGTTGGTTTGCAACCCACCAGTTTGGGAACCACTTCTCCAGTATTTTATTATTTTTATGGTATGTTCTTAAATGTTTTAAGCTACTTTGCATGTTTCTACAGAAAAGCAGGATATAAGTAGTTAAGCAACCAAGCAAGCAAGCAAAGGCTACTGAAATGACACAAAAGCTGTGTCATAAGACACTGAGGTAAGACTCAGGATTTCCATAAAGCAAATCTTACTTCTGTCATCATGAACTTCCTAGCTGATCTTTGGCAAGCCATTCAGCTTCAGTCCCCATCTGCGATAATCACTTACCTTAACAGGGTTGCTGTAATAACCACTCAAAATCATACCTGGAATCCTTTATACATTGCAAAGCGCTACATACTCACATGTATGCACTATGAATGTCAAGTGTTATTTGAAAAGTCAAATGTCACAGAACCAGCATCTTCACCCCAAAGAAGCAGAATTGTATAGTGTTAATAAGAGCATATTCCTATGGTACTAACTCAAAAAGAAATTGTGGTAAGAAATTGAACAACCTATTTCTTTCCTAATAGAAGAAACAAAATTTCTCAAACAATTCCAGATAATACCTCATCGTGGGCACTGAAAGTACTCCTTCAAAGTTTTTGTCATTGATCCAGAGAGGAGACAGTGAAGAACACTTGTGCAATACCTAAATGATCAAGATGTTACATGCCTGAGGAAACACCTTTCATCCGCGTGATATTTTCCATCATGGCCTCTAAGATGTCAGGAACCCAGCAAGATCACAGGGAGGCAGCTTAGAGCCGCAACAGTAATTGGTTGTCAGCAAGACTCATACCTGTAAATGTATCTTATTTTTAACCCACTTAGGAGCAAGCTTTGCCAGCTCAGTATTTTCTGACATTTCTAGGCCAAGGAAGTTCTTTTAAGAACCCAGCAGGTCAGTATTTCTTTTCACCACAACTGAATATTAGACTACAGTGAAACTCACTTTTCCTTTTTTTCTTGTTTGTGCACTTCTTTTGCAAGTTGAGCAGCTTTTCTGCTATAAGGATGGATGACTTTCTTCTCCTGCCCCACTCCTCGGTTTTTTGCTGCTTTGGGCTGAAAAAAGAACCAAAAGAATGTTACTATTATATATTTTAAAGCACTCCCCTTCAAAGTCTTCTTGTAAATTGATGTATCCAAGGATAAGGATTCAGACAGCAAGTAAGAAGCAAAGAGGAGAATAAAAGAGATACTGTGAAGAAGCAAAACCTGACCATTTCTTCCAATTCAGAGTACTCCAATTCAGAGACGGAATACTTAGTGAAAATAAAACACACTATTCAAATAAAAGAGATTCAGGAACAAATTTAAACTTTATACTTTGGTACAATGAAAAGAATACCAAAGTATACTTTGGTACACAAAGGTCTCGTTTTCTAAGTAAAGACCATTTCTGCGAGGAGGTTGACAAAACCCATCCCTTCCCCCCTCATTTTTATTTATCAACAATCTGTTTGCATGCTAGGGTTTTGTAGAGCTGAAATGGAAGGTGGAGAGAATCTCTTAGGTAAGCAGATGGGAAGAGTGGGAATGAGGAGGAGGCTGGGATTTAAATTAGATTTAAAGTCTAATTTTAAGGTATTTTGAATAAAATGTCCACAGAACAAAACATTGAAGACGGCATACTGATGAGATTCAAACTGTATCGTTCTTCCTCTACTATACCGTATTAGGCTGGAGGTAGGAGATTATTATATACCCAAACTCTTCCCCACAAAGAAACCAGCACATTAGGAGAATGTTAGGCTCATGCACTTCTATATTACAAGGGTTTGCTTAACATAAGCAAGCAAGGCATAAGTTTTTTTTCTTTTAAATGCATAGAACAGCTCTAATTTAACTTCAAGGCATTCTAATAGACACAAATTCCTTATTTTTTTCAAGACTCAAGTCAAGCCAATTACTTTGATCAATGAAGCATTTGGAGCACTACATATTTATTTCAGTATGGTCTGGGGAAACATCAAGATTGATCAAGAGCACCCTCCCATTACACCACAAGTACTAAATCTGTACTACAGTGGCACAAAGAGGCCCTCGCAGCTATCGTCTGTTTTCCTCTGGAGACTAGACAAAGTATATACACACAGAGACATTATTCTTTTTTAAAACAATACTTTTTGTCAGATATGTTTCATGGTTGTGCAATTGCTGCAGTCTAAGAACGGCAATTTGCATTCCAGGAGTGTCATTTAATTACGTTACACTGACAGCACTTCCTGTTTGATGATGGCATTTCTGGTCATGACATCACTTCCAGGTTAATGACATCACTTCTGGTGGGTCCCAACACAAATGCTGTTCTAAAAAGTGGGTCCCGGTCTAAAACGTTTGAGAACCACTGGTCTAGCCTAAATCCTAGAGCTGAGGCTTAACGTGAAATATAGTTGAAACTAAAATAAGAATTTTCTTAAATTTGTAAAATGAAGGATAACCACATTACAGCCCAATCCTAGCTGGACTGCCCATCCCACAGTACAGTGATGCCAAAACAGCTGCCACTGTATCCCATGGGGCCAGGGAGACAGCCAGATATCTCTTTGACGTAAGGGAACATGAGTTCCCCTGCCTCGTGTTAAGACTCAACTTGCCAAACGGGGCTACTTGGATCTGGAGTGACTCAGATGCTGGCAAAGAAGCAAGTACCCTGTGCAGGGCTTTCAGGCTTTGGTTGGGGGTTAAGATCTCCCTCCTCTGCCATTCTTGCCCCCCACCTGGGCCTAAACCACCCTCATCCCCCTCTAAAAGTGCCTCCTTCCCAGCCCATTTCATCCTCTCCCTCCTCCCCACAGTATCCTTACCTTGGTTGGTGGACACAGCCTCAGCGCCAGGGGAAGTCCGCTGGCGGTGGCCTCTCCGCCAACAGCACTGGCCTTTGCATGGCCACAACATGCTTTACAGCACATTTGAGACCATGTACACATTCATCCCACCAGCAGCAGCCAGCCCAATCCTATCCAACTTTCCAGCACTGTACTGATGCAGTCGTGCCAATGGGGTGTGCGCTGCATCATGCGGTGGAGAGGCAGGCATGGAGGCCTCCTCAAGGTAAGAGAACATTGGTTCCCTTACCTTGGGGCTGCATTGTAGCTGCATCAGCACTGGAAAGTTGGATAGGATTGGGTCCTTAGTCTGTCCACTAAACAAATTCAAAAAACAGAGGCCTGTGTTTTTTTACCGCATAAATTTTCACTGCGTTGAACATAACAAAAGCCTCAGTGGATCAAGACAAGCATGCAGCCCAGCATCCATTTTGCTCTCTGGGAAGTCCACAAGCAGGAGAGAAAAGCTTTGCCTACCTCCTGCCATGGCTTCCTTATAACTAGTATTCAGAGGTATACCGTCACTACATTCAAGGTAGTGTGGTCATGCTGATCAGAAGCCACTGAAAGACTTATCCTCCGTGAACTGTCCACATTTTATTTTAAAGGCACCCAAGGCCTCAAGCAGCCATATTTCTCTCTCTCTCTCTCTCTCTCTCTCTCTCACACACACACACACACACACACAGAGAGAGAGAGAGAGAGAGAGAGAGAGAGAGATTGTAAGGTGTCACAAGACATTTCGTGACTTCGTGTTGTGACTCTGTAACAGGGCTGGCTCTGGGAGCAGCGGGGCCCAATGTGGGGCATTCTTGCGGGGGGCCCGCCCGCCCTGTGAGCCTCCCCCCCCCCTCACCAAGAAAAGCACCTGTGGTGCCACATGTGGCACCTGGAAATAGGTGGTGACATGATGACACCATTGCCAACTGCTTCCAGGAGGCCCATTTTGGGTTAGGAGGCAGGGTCACGTGGGAGGGCCCAAGGTTAAGTGGCTCTGCTCAGCCCACTGACCTACAGCCCATAAGATCCCAGCTGCTGCTGCTGCAGGCAATCTGCTTGTTGTGCTGGTGCGGGGCCCCATGTGATGACATTGGTCACATTGGCTTAAGGCCGGCCCTGCTCGGTAAGATGCAAACAGTTCTGCCGCACTTTAAAGACTAGCACTTTTGTTTCAGCGTTAAGCTTTCGCAGACGACATTCTGAAATAAATCTGCCGCGTCGTTAAAACGGTGCCAGAGGACTCGTTTTGGCTTCTACCGAATAACACAGCGACCCGTCTGGAACTTAGTAAACTGGTCACCGTATTCACCGGGACCCAGAAGCGCGCGCACAAACACCAAATCTCAGTCCCAGGAACGCCAAGTCCCAATCAAGGAGGTTAGATACACACGACCACCGCGAGCTTCGCCTGGGACCCCCGGATCCCGCGCGTTCTGCTCCCGCGCCCCAGCACTGCCTTCGCGCTGCTCCCTGGCCACGAACTCACCATGCTCGCGGAGAAGACAACCAGCTCTCACTGACGGCCTCCGCACGATACGACAGCGTGCCCCCGGCGGAATGAATCCGGCGCCGAAAGGTTTCCGACTACGCAACAAGGGCCGCAGCTTCCGCGTTCCGCTTCCTCCACCCAATGTAATGGAAGGCCCTGTGGCTGGCTGGCTGGACCACGGCGCAGAACTCGCCCCAAACCACGAACGGTCCTGGGAAGGGTGACGGGGTGGGCTGGCTGCGTGCGATCACCTGCCCGCAAGGCTGCAGCAAGATGGAATTAGAAATACGGAGTTTCTCATAAAGGAGCCTTCTGCAGAAAGCGAATCAAAAAATCGCTTTCAAAGTAGACTGAAGAAACAACGCCTCTTTTTTTCCCTCCTTGAAGGGGGGTTTGGTTACATGAGTATTTCATACATAATACTTCTAGGGTTGTTTTTTTTTTTTAAAGGACTTCTATATATATTTAATGTTTAAAAAAATGACCTTTCTAGTCGCTGGAAATTGGAAAGTTGAAGCAAATGGCGTGTGAATGTAGTAGGCTATTAATGTGGGAGGGAGGCGGGGAGGAGGCGGAACAGGCCGGAGGGAGGGTGGTCCAGCGGGTGGGGTGGCCTAGGAATTATCACACTTTTAAATGATGGAAAGCTAAACTAACGGACTCCCTTTAAAAAAATTATAGAATCATATTAATACAATCAAATACATTACAATCTAATAGCTAATTGCTAAAAGAATCAATTAAATAATAAGTGTTGCTGACATAATGCCTCATCCAATAGAGGAATTGGTGGGGTGAGGTGGGGGGAGAGGAAGATCACTAAAAGTGTTAGGAGATGGGCTATCAAAACATAAAGCAAGAATTAGCATTGAGGCAGACATTAAAATGAAGAGCTGAAAATTGCAAGGTATGTTAACGTAGCTGTGATGAAAGTCCCCAAAGAACCCACTTGGGGAAATGCTCTCTCTCTCTGCATGTCTCTGAAACTGGCGCAAATCTGAAATGAATCAACCAACAGCCCAGTACTATTGTACACTTTCCTGCACTATCCTGCTGTGCAAATTGGCTGCTGGTAATGTGCAGTGTGCGCCACCAGTGGCCATGTTTGAGCCACCATTGCAGCAGCAGTATTGGCAGCCCACTGGCATGGCCAGCAATCTGCTATGATGCAGGTCAGCTGGTGTGTGGGAAGTTTGTGGTGGTAGTGGGGAGTAACTGTGTGGTGGGGAGGAACCAGGGGAAGGGGTGGATCTGGTGGCAGTTGAGCATGCTGGATCTTATTCTATCTTTTGAAAATGCACCCCCTTTTCTCTCAGATAGATGCCACCAAAATGGCTGGCATATGTCCAAGGAGACCTATAGACAGCCTGTGTGCTTATACAGACTTAAGCAAAAAAGTTTTAAGAACTTTTTTACTTACATGCCATTTGCCCTCGAGTTGTCTTCCCCCTCCATATCATACAGCGCACACCTTTTGGTGTTGCTGCATGCTACAGCAGGGCTGGAATAGGGTTGGGCAGTTGATTAAACTTGCCACACTCCAAAGGGTCAGAAGATTTCAGAGAACAATTTTGGAGAGCGTTATAAGCTGGTGTAAGGTGCTTCACGCTGTGCTTACCACCACATCAGGGTTTCTGAAAAGCAATTTTCTAAATGGCATAAGCAAGATGATGAAAATAATGAACAGGATTTTGCTGCATCAAGAGGAGATTGCTCTTAATGTAGTCAAGATTGCCGTAACTGCAAATGCCAGGCGTGACATTCTGTCAAATGTACTTTGGTTAGATGGATACATTTGCAATACCCTTTTCAGTAATCTCAATGCTTATTTCGCAGAATGCTTTACCTGATGCAGGAACAGATTCAGTTCCATTTTTTAAAACACTGCTGAATGATAAGAAGTACCAAGAGTCAGTGTGAACACAATGAGTGTTGACTTTGGATGTGGGAAACTTACAGCACAAGCTTCTGCAAGCCTCACTTCTCACCTGGAAGTGAGTTCCAATTTGATCAAGGTAGCTTACTCCTGAGAAAGTGTGTTTAGGATTGCAGTTTCACAATGCAACCCTATGCATGTCTACTGAGAAGTAAGTCCCATTATCATTAATAAGGTTACTCCTAGGTAAGTGTGGCTATTTAAACCTGAGGACGCAATCCTAACCAACTTTCCAGCACCGGGGTAAGGGCAACTGCAGTTCTGAGGGAAGCGGGCAAACATTCCCTTACCTTGAGTGACTACTACTACAGTAGTAGTGACTACTGCTACAGTAGTAGTAGGCCTCCGTGACTACTACTACACTGCAGAATGCAGCCCATGCCCCATTGGCACAGCTAAGTCAGGACTGGAAATTTTGTTAGGATTGCGCCCTTATTTTCAAATTGCTCAGGCCCAAGAGACATGTTGAAGACTGACACACAGGATCACTGTTTCCCAATAATATGTCCATTTTTCTCCCCAAATGTTACAAGTAATTTTGGATTTTGAATACATGTTAGACAAAGAGACAGAGACTGTGTTCATGTCTGAAGAAGGCTGAAAGATTCAAGTTCTGAATTCATGGTTAACGCTGAGACTTTCCACATGCGCATTAGAACTTCTGCCAACAAAGGAGCTACACCAGCACTTACCATTCTGACTGTGGACTTGTAAGTATGATTGGATAAAAAAAAATGAGCAAATTCTTAGGGGGGCTAATTGGGAAAGCTAGCAGAATAAATTACGTAATCAAAATAAAGCTTTCATACTATTAGCGTTGAATTTTGAGACTCATTCTGGAGCACTGACCCCCCGTTTGGTTAAGAACCCTGGGTTGGGTTAGCCTGCTCGTCTCTGGATCAGCCACTGCAGCCCCACTGCGACAATCATGTTCCATGTCAAGGAGGAAGTTTAAAAAGAACAAATGAGAACGTTAGTCTGCCAGGGGCATTCTATGAGATTTCAAGACATTTCATAGTAATTCAGAATAAAAGATTCCCTATCATGATCCCTTCTGGGGATCTTTTACCTCTGGCTGCCTTAGATTCCCTCTCAGTACATTGAAACACATATTTGATCAATTAAATTTTCTGTTGTTCAAGGTTATTTCAAGAACTGAGGTCCTGGTGTGCCTTGTATCATATTGCATTACATGTTTTCTTTCCAGCAGAGGACTTTTTATGGGAATATGGTATAATTTCTGCACCGTAAAAGTTCTATATACATTATTAGTAGTAAATTACATTTTCTGTTGATTTGCAGTCTGGATATCATATGAAACATTCAAGTGACCCCTCCCCCAAAATATGGCATAATTACTTTTTAAAAATCATAATCCACATTATCATATTTATTAATCAGCTGTGAGGCTTATTTCATTAAATAAGTGCATAAAAACTAATACCCACTGCTATGCACTAGTTATGCTAAGAAGTTGCCCTCATGGGGGAACATAAAATGAGTCAATGCTCTAAAAAACTTTAATTGATTTTTAAACAATCATAATAACTGAGGATTAAATAATACACTAAATCAGTTGTTGACAAGAGCAGCAGAATTAGTACATACTATTCTCTGCTACATGTTATAAATACCATCTACTAACCTGAGACAGACCAGCCAGCATAGCATCATTATATTTGAGCCAGGAGCAAGCTCCAGCCATAGTGTGGATCAAGCAGCTGCTACCATGTCTGTTGATGAGCTTAATGTGCCCCATGTTGCTACATCATTAAAGAGTCATGTAATAGCGTCAACGTGGAGCTCTCAAACTCTCCTTTGGATTCAAAAGACATGCAAACCACTGAATAACTATTAGAAATATTGCTAACAACCAGGTGTCACAACATAGAAATGCAACTTTGCAGTGGTAAGGAAGGTCTTATTACTGAATTAAGGGGTGATGCTGAGCAATCTTTATTTCTCACTCTTTGGTTAAATTAAACCATTTATCATGAGTAATTGTTACTTATTCATATGTTTCTTGAGATGTTTTACTGGGGAAGTTTAAGCAAACATCTCCTGCCAAATGCTGGAAGGTGATGTTTGCTGGGCAGTGCAATCCTAAACCCAGCGCAGCGTCAGCGCAACGGGTTGCACTGACGCTGCGCCCTTAGCACCGACGTGGGAGCGCTGATCGGCACCCCCGCGTCAGCGTAAGGCAACAGGACTGGCGCTGCAGGCAGCACCGGCCTTGCTGCGCCCACACTGAGCCTCTCTCGCGCCAACCGAAGCCAGTTGGCTCCATGCCAAGGTGGCACGGGGTTGGAGGGAGAGAGGGAGGCGGGGGCGTGACTTGGGTGTGACGTGGGCGGGCTTGGGAGGTGGCCATATGGCCACCTCCTAAGCCCGTCAGAGAGGCCACATGGCCTTGATTTGGGCCGTGCGGGCTCTTTGGATCTGCGCCCGCTCTTTAGCTCCTTTATCCAAGGAGCACATAGGGGAGGCTGGAGCATACTCCCTTGCCGCAGGAGGCTCCAGGCTGCACCTACCCAGCGCTGGGTAGGATTGTGCCCTAAACTTCCTCAGTAATATATCTCATTTGGTTTGGTTTTCCAAATGCTTTTACAGAAAGAATTTCCATGAAATCACATCTGTTTCTTCACTACAAAATTTCATGTGATGTAAAGTCCTAGATCCAGTGGGCTCATGCTCACACAAGATTGACACTGGGATGGATTGACAATACTATATAGAGATAATTGCAGTTCTGTGCAAAGGTGGGGCAATGTTTAAGCTAATATGGGCACAATTCAAACTTGGCAGTAGGCAGGCACAAGTCCCTTGCTGCAAAGTGCGTGTGCCCCACACTTGGTGTCAGGGAGGTCAGCGCACGGATATGCTGCCACTTCTTGTCCCATTGTCAATTTTCTCCCAGACCCCTGGAATAGTGCAGGGGTCTTTGGGAGAAAGTTATTACCTGTTAGAAAGGGGATGAGTAGAAAATAAGATCCTGCTGCCTGGTGAATTCTGTAACTATTTACATTTTTAATTTATATTAAATTATAAAAATAATTTATATAATTTTTAATTATATTAAATTTATATATAAATTATATATAAATTTTTGATATTTTGTTGGCTATCTTGGGCACCCACAAATGTACAGGAAAGGCAGGGTATAAATTCATCAAATCAAATAAAGAATTAATAATAATGGAAAGGATTACAGTGCCTTCAAACCATTGGGGGGGGGGAACAGCCCCAGTCTCACCCTAGGACTCCTAGGAATCTTAGTTACCAACCACATTAGCTGCCTTGGTTTCCCATAACCTAATTCATCATAAAGATAAAATCAGCTGAAGCTGTACTTACATCATGATGCTAGGAAGTTGGTAATGTATGGAAGTGCCTGGGATGGAAAAGATCACGTACTGTTAGCATGCTAATGTGAGAAGTTAATATATCAAAGCAAAGCATATTGTTACCCAAGCTCATTATTTTTGGTATTTCAGTTTGCCAAACAAAAAATAATCTAATTAATACATCCTGTACAATTAATAAAGGTAGGGCAAGGAAGATGAAATACAGACATCTGCTTCATTTGAGCATGTTTAAACTTTATCACAAGGAATCAGGCCCTTTGAATCTCATTAAATATTATTATTCTGTTACTGCAGCTGCTTTCTGTTTGCTTGTTAGCCTCCATTGCTGAATTCTGTAGGCATGCTGAATGTGGCTGCTTGTTTAATTCAAAAACAGTATTCCTGCAGAGTGATCTAGCTCTGTCCGGCTTTAAAGAAAGCCATAGTGAGACAGAACAGCAGTGCACTCAGGGGAAAAATCCGAAAAGTGACTGGATCTTGCTGTTCCATATTTCGGTTTAATAACCTGCTGCTGGGTTAGGATGAAGCAACCCAGCAAAAGCAAATCAGCTGTATCACAGATCTGGCATTACTGATGGGGCTCAGAAGGAGAGGGAGGAGAAGCAGTATTTATGCTGTGCTTTTAAAGGTCTTTATTGCTTCATGAATATAATCAGATAGCATGTCTAGGTTAAGGTAGCAGAGAAGAGAACCATGAGGAAAATATTTTCTTTCTCATGAGCCTGTCCACCTAACTGAGTAAGGGCAGTTCAGTTCTTGCAATCCAGGAAGCCTCCCCTCTAGATTGTGATGGGATTTTCACACTGTGCTCATTCATTTGTCACCTGCCAGGCACATTTCAGCAGGTCCAGCAGTCTTATCACAAAAAGTTCCATTTGATGAGTAATTCCCCACTGCATGGGGACTGTCATCAAAGGTGTTGCATTGAGCTGTGTTCTGTTCATGCATGGATAGATTTGCATTTTTTAAGAGGACCAAAATAGGTTGTTTAGATGTGTGTGTGCATGTACATGTTGTTCATTACTGCAATTCCTAAGTCTCCTTGACAATTATTTAGATGAAAGGCCTATATTGCCTATACCACTAATAGATAAATACTAGCTTGTCCTTACCCGGCGTTGCCCGGGTATTTATTTATCCCAAGCTCCTATTAGACAGGAAAAGGAATGAATTCTATCTATAGTGTAAAATCGAAGTAATTTTATGTACAGGAAATTAAAAGTATAAGTACAGTATAAAAATTATAAAGTAAAATCTTTTACAAATTCACTATAATGTTAATTTAACTCAGAACTTGATTATAAACAACATTTTTAGTTTCACCTCCAGGAGCAAGAATACATAAATTCTTGGGTGAACCCACCCTTGAGCAAGCAACATAAAGTTGTCCGTGGGAGAAACATGGCGCTCAAATCCACTCCACAGTACTTAATAGATAGCCCCTGTGACTTGTTGATCGTGATCAAGAATGCAAGTCTCACAGGAAATTGCAATCTCTTAAAGTTAAAAGGGAGATCCGTCGGAATGACTGTTATCCGTGGGATAAGAACTGTTTCACCCTCTCCCTTTCTTGTTAAGATAGTCGCTTCAATTACATTACCCAGCATCTTCTTGACACACAGCCTTGTGCCATTGCAAAGTTTTGGTGGGCCGAGGTTCCATAGTAAAATAACTGGAGATCCCACTGTAAGTAAAAGACGATGTGGTGGCAATCCAGCCGGATCAAGTGAGTTTAGGAAGTCTGATGGGAAATTGACAACCTCATAGGCATCTACTACGGTATCGATAGACTTGTATTCAGTGACTACGCCTGGTAATATGGCAAGTATTTGATGGGAGTCCAAGACCGGGGCCTAATGAATTCTAAAAATTTCCAGAAGTTCTACAGAGTTCTGTTCGTTCTATTCGACTACACAGGTTTAAATGTCATTGGGACTGTCACCAATCAGATTAGCAACCCCGAAAACTATGGATTTGACACTAATGTTGATCATTCTGGACATTTCATTTTTCACCCCTTCTCACCCCGCCCCCTGCTGATGGGGGCTGAACGTGGACTTAAATGGCATCAGGAGTGTCAGTCTCAGCGACCCAAAAAACTATGGATTCGACACTAATATCGGTTGTTTTCGATTATTTTTACATGTCACACCCTTCCCACCCCCACCCCTAGGGGTGCTAGGGTTGTCTTACCCCCACAGTATTTTGTTCCAGAATGTAAGTCATATGTGTACCAAGTTTGGTGTAAATTGCTCCAGGCATTCCAGCTTAGCGACCCCGAAAACTATGGATTTGACACTAATGTCAGCCATTTTCGATTATTTTTACGTCACCCCTTCCCACCCCCACCCCTAGGGGTGCTAGGGGTGTCTTAACCCCACAGTATTTCTAGAAGTGGGATGAGTTTTGAAATCTGAAATCAAATGGGGTCCTCTATGCCACCATCAGCGTGCTGCGGAAATTTTTAGAATTTCCAAGCACTACATCTTGCACCCTTTCTCACCCCCCATGCTGAGGGGGGCTGAACTTGGACTAAAACAGCATCAGGAGTGTCACCATTCATCTCAGCGACCCCAAAAACTATGGATTCGACACCAACATCGGCCGTTTTCAATCTATATATATAAAGAAGAGCGTGGGTGTGTATGTATGTGTGTATGTATGTTTTGCATAGGCTCCGCAACGCCTGGAGCGATCGGCACGAAACTCGGCACGCATACACCTTGCGGCCTGGCAACAAACACTGCAGGGGTCTGGGCCCCCTAGCACCCCCAGGGGTGGGGGTACGTGGGGGTCCCCATGTGAAGATGGCCGAAAACGGCCAAAATCAGAGTCGAATCCAGTTTCTGGGGTCGCTGAGATGAGAGGCGACACTCCCGACGCAGTTGGAGTCTGGGTTTGGGGCCCCCTCGACGTGGGGGGCAAGAAGGGGTGCGAAACACAACATCCGCCATGCCCTGCTCTAACGCCTGGACCAATTGGCACCAAACTTGGCATGTGGAAGCCTAGCAGCCTGGCCACAAACACTGCGGGGGTCGGGGGGCCCTAGTGCCCCCAGGGGTGGGGGTACGCAGGGGTCCCCGCGTGAAAAATGGTCAAAAATGGCCAAAATCGGTGTCAAATCCATAGTTTCCAGGGTCGCTGGGATGAGCAGCGACGCTCCCAACGCTGTTGGAGTCTGGGTTAAGCCCCCCCTTGGCGTGGGGTGCGAGAAGGGGTGCGAAACAAAACATCCACCATGCCCTGCTGGAACGCCTGGACCGATCGACACGAAACTTGGCACGCATACACCTTGCGGCCTGGCGACAAACACTGCGGGGGTCAGACCCCCCCAGCGCCCCTGGGGGTGGGAGTATGTGGGGGTGCGAGAAGGGGTATGAGACACAACATCCGCCATGCCCTGCTGGAATGCTTGGAGCGACGCACACCAAACTCGGACGCGCGTGCCTTGCAGCCTGGCGACAAAAACCCTAGCGCCTGGTGGGGGGGGCCGGGGGCCCCACGTGAAAACGGTTGAAAACAGATGAAATCGTCGTTGGTTCTGTAGTTTCTGGGTTCGCCGAGGCAAGCGGCAACGTTCCTGATGCTGTGGGAGT
Source organism: Lerista edwardsae (assembly GCA_029204185.1). NCBI lineage: Eukaryota > Metazoa > Chordata > Lepidosauria > Squamata > Scincidae > Lerista > Lerista edwardsae. Next base: position 24,024,468 of record JAJKFI010000003.1, read on the forward strand.
TCGGGTTCGCCCCCCCCCTCAACGTGGGGGGTGGGAAGGGGTGCGAGACGAGACGTCCGCCATGCCACACTGCAACTCCTGGAGTGATTGGCGCCAGACTCAGCATGCATATGCCTTGTGGCCTGGTGACAAACACTGTGGGAGTCAGGCCCCCCCCAGCGCCCCCGAGGGTGGGGGTGCACAGGGGGCCGCATGTGAAAATGGTCGAAAACGGCCGAAATCGGCGTAGAGTCCGTAGTTTCCGGGGTCGCCGAGGCGAGCGGCGACACTCCCGTCGCCGTTGGAGTCCAGGTTCGGCCCCTGTCGGCATGGGGGGGGCGAGAACGGGTGCAAAACACATAAACTCTGGAAGATCATTTTGTTACCCAGGCAACGCCGGGTAACAAAAAGCTAGTTATTTTTACAGGTCACCCCCTTCGCACCCCCACCCCTAGGGGTGTCTTACCCGCGCAGTATTTCTTTCCAGATCGTAAGGCATATGTGTGCCAAGTTTGGTGGGAATCACTCCAGGCATTCCAAAGCTATGCTGTCGCGCGCGCACACACACACAATTTTATATGTATACATTGTCTATGCCTGTGTACATACTGAACATAAGGGGCAAAATTATGTATCTACTTATAGACTCCACTTAAGGAAAATCTGGTTATCTTGCCTTTACTGTTCTGGATTCTCATATGAGATCTGACACTTTCTGTGTCCCCTGCCAAATTTGACTTAAAAATCAGTCCTCACAGCTTTGCCTCCCATTGCATTCATGAGTACCTCTATATTCATTTCAACAGTCTCAGTGATCAAATGTGAATATAACTGAGAGCTGATCTGTCATTGGCAAATAAGCAGGGGACCCCATACTGAATGCAGTGTAACTGACACTTCTGGAATGAGATGAAAGGGAAAAAGAAAGGCTTGCAAGTTAATGAAAAGGAAGGAAAGATATGTGCTTTCAACATATCATCCCAAACTGTTTTGCATAATAATCATTCTTCAAGCAAGAGGAGTTATAAAATCAGTTATGGTCAGGGTTGCAAACTGGAGAACAGTGATAGAATTACATCTTGGTCCTATTCCCCCCCCCCCCAACAACTGATGTAGCTGCACCAAAAACAGACTAGCGATTTCATTGGTGCAAATCCAAGAAGAAAAGGGCCGGGGAGGAGAAAGATGATTAGATAGGGAGGCTTCAGAAAAGAGGGATAGGATTCAGTGTGAGCCATCACTGCCAGATACACCCACCTACATCCTCTCTGCCACCTAGTCCTTTCCCCTCCTGGCCCTGTTTCACCCTGCCTCCTCCCCATCTCCTCGGCTATTTTGGCAGGTGGCTGGGGATTTGCTAGTGTCGGTGGGAAGGTTCTGGCACTACTTAGCACACTGGCAGTCCGCGCCAGTGGAAGGTCAATTCCACTGCCACTCAGCCGCTTAGCCTAGTTAGGATTGGGCCATAATAAGTATGACATTTCTAGGCTATGTCATGTTTTTACTTTCTGTGTGAATTGGATGTAAAACTTTGTAAAATGGTATCTTACATGTCTTCAAGGTGGTAATCCATTCTTTTGCTGGTTAGCCTTCTCAGACATTCTCTCAGTGGCTAATAAGCTCCACAGCAACTCTGTTCTGCCACAATGGGTACTGTGGCTTGTCACAGCCTGGCATTCTATCTTCCATCCAAAAATAGACCATGGATTCTCCTGATTGGCTTCAGGCACTACCAGCAGCTCAACCATCAGTCCACACCTCCTGCCTCCTGTGTTTCATGTCAGATTTGGAGGGTCAATGCAAACACAAGTGCAGGTGGCTTTCATCAGTGAGCATCACCACCTTTGTACGTGAACAACAGACACTCCAACTGCTGATACTTGTGGACAAACACGCATACCCAGTGGTGGCATCTAAATGATTTAAGAACAGGAACTCACTTTTGATTGGCATGTGTCTGGACCCGCCCACCGGAAGTGACGTCATAAGCCGGAGGCTGGCGGAGCCCAGGTCTACCCGCGGCTGGTTCTTAGCCAGTGACGACATCAGCAACGAGTGAGCAGAGCCAGCCGGTTCTGTACAGTGCCTGGCGCCTACAGAACAGAAAGCAAAGAATTCCCCCCACCCCAATTGCAGCTCCAATAGTGATGGGGACAGTCTCCCAAAGAAGCCTCACACCCAGAGCGCCAGTGAAACGCTCTGGACTGGAGAGACAGCGGCGAAAGCCTTTCCTTGGTCTTCGCGGCTAGGCGAGGTGGAGTTATTCAAAATTGCCAAGGAAGTTGAAAATTGGCACGGCGCAGCAGTCTCGAAGCTGAGGCTGGCTGAGCAGAATGAGGCAGGAACCTGTGGAAGGGGCTGAGGGGTGGCACCACTCCGGACGGCACCCTTGGGCGCTTCCCCACACCAAAGCCCGCTTATGCCTGGCACGTCAGGAGGGCAGCTTCAAAAAGTCCCGGCTCCCCTCCGTCCCCTCCAGGGCCCCCCCTTGATTCGCCATCGCACCCCCAGGATGCCCCTTCTCCCAGTGGGCTGCAGACTCACCAGAGTGGCTGCTGACTCCACGTGTGTGGCTGGAGGGAGCGAGGAAGGGGGCTGTGCAGGACGGGACTTCCCCCACTGCAGCCCTTCCCCCTTCGCCCCTCTAGGAATCCGGAGTCGCTCCCTTTAACCCTCTGAATGCCAGCCAACCAAGAAGAAAAGCTCTTTGCAAAGGAATTGGGAGGGGGGAAGAGGGGGAAAGCACGGTGGAGTGAAGTGGGCGGAGTCAGCCCTAATTTTAACAAGTGGAACTGAGTTCCCCCGCGTTCCCCCTACATGACATCACTGCGCATACCTTCTTTTACGTTGCAGAATGAGAGTCAGGACAAGGAGAGGACCACACAGCAAAAGCAAACCAAAATCTAGTGCAACTATCTCCATGGTGAATGTAACTACCTCCATATGAATGAAAATCAACATTAAGTTTACATTAAGTTTACTCTAGACATGTTCCCATATTGCAGAGCAAAACTCATTTGGAGATTGGTTTATTGATAATTTCTCTTTAAAACGTCTAGGAATTAACAAACACATCAAATTTAGCTCAGTGCTATTGGATCTGGCCGTTTTGCTCTCAAAGGTCAGTTTAATTTTTTAGCAAGACCTCGGACCAACTGCTGGTTTCTCTGTTGAGGTTTCTTATTTGCCAAGACTAGCTTCATATTTAATTATATCTCTGCATTAGATAAAGTCCCATTGTGTACTTTTGGCAGTCTGCAGAATTGATCAGTTCCCATGTACCAGCTAGCTAGGGTAGTTATTTAAATACCTAACTCTTGTCTGTGAGAATTGATCAGGGAGCCTGATCTTATTCTCTGCTCAACAATGTCAACTGAGGCAGCAGCAGCCACTGGAAACTTCCAGCATGGAGGCAAGGGGACACTGTTGCAGGAAAATGTGTGTTCTGGAGGTCTTATATGGACCAGGGGAAAGAAGTCCTACCCCTTGTTTCTCCCTTGGGATCACAGAAGCACTCATCTCATCCAGGCATTGGAAGTATAAGGTAAGGATCAAGAATCTGCCCAGCTAGCTAGGTGTAAGGACCAAGAGCCTAGACTAGCATGTGTACTTAGAGCACGGAAAGTATCTAGTAAGCCCTTTTAGTGTTTTGCTTCATTTTCAGTTTGCCTTTTAATCTCGGTGCCAAATGTTGTCCCCACTCATCCACTCAGAATTGTCCTTCATTGTCCCATGCTTCCGTAACAGCCCAATCCTATTCTCCCATACCTCTTGCTGGTGTAGTGATGTCTACCACTGTATTCTGGGGTGGTGGGGATTTGTGGAAGTCTCCTTTGGGTAAGGAAACTTTTGTCCCCATACTAGTCCGGTGCACTTAGGGTTTAAGGTCCAAGTAAGTGTAAGAGAAGCGTTCTCTGCAGGATTTGACAGTACT
>JAJKFI010000003.1:24028780-24043948 GCA_029204185.1 Lerista edwardsae
AGTACTGTCAAATCCTGCAGAGAACGCTTCTCTTACACTTACTTGGAGCTTAGACCCTCTTAAGAGCTAAGTGCACCGGACTATACCAAGGGATAAATCTCCAAGCATACAGGGCTTTACTGAGACCTGCACTAGCGAATTCATTAGTGCAGGTCTGCGTAGATCAGGTCCTAGAAGGGGGCTCGGATTCGGATAAACCAACCTGCCCCGTTTGCCACCTTGTTCTGCACTCCCCCCACCCCATCACCACTTTCCCCATCCCATTCTGCCTCCCCTGGCACGCTACCTGCCTCAGCAATTTGCTGGCAATCTGTTGACATGCACAGAAAGGCTCCTGCCTTCCCACCAGCATTCCTGCAGCATGCTATTTAGTGCACTGCTAGAGCCCCTTTTAATGGGATATGGTGGTGCTGCTGGTTAAACCATTGCTGCTGAGCTTGCTGACAGGAAGGTTGGGAGTTCAAGACTACACGATGGAAGAAGCTTCCGTCGCTTGTCCCAGCTCCTGTCAACCTAGCAGTTCAAAAGCACGTAAAAATGCAAGTAGATAAATAAGTACCACTTCGGTGGGAAGGTAATGGTGTTCTGTGCACCTTGGCGTATAGTCATGCTAGCCACATGACCACAGAAACTTGTCCTAGGACAAACACCGGCTCTTCGACTTAGAAATGGAGATGAGCACCGCCTCCTACAGTTGGTCACGACTAGACCATTTGGTAGTGGGGAAACCTTTACCTTTTCTTGGAGCCCCTTTTATAACTACCTTAAGGCAGTCGCTGCCAGTGGAGTGCACATTCTGCAGGCAGCAAGGCCCAATATGTGCCAGTGGCCCTGCAGTCCTTGCATTGTTGCCCAAAAGGGTTGCCTTTTCCCTTACCGACTGTGCTGGTGTTCCAGCTTGTTTTTTGTCACTATTAAAATAAACCTTGTTTTTTGTTACTATTTCAACTTGACTGGTCTCAGTTCACTTGGAAGGAAGCCAGTTGCCCTGTCTTCCCAGACTCTCAGCCTGTGCAACTCTTAAAGGGACCAGCAGAGACTGTGGGAGTCTCTTTTTCTGTTCGGTTTCCATCTTGTTTTTCCAATGCAGGGAGTGGGAAGCTGGAGGTCAACCAACTAAGGGGGTCAGCATTTGGTTTGCTGCACAGGAGCTGGGAGGGAGCGTGTCAATTAACCTGTCTATTAACCTGTCAATTCACTCAATCAGATGTAATTGCCATTTTTGCTTAGGCTTCTTGTCAACCAAGTTGGCTCATAGTTTTCAACTTCTTAAAGATGGAAATCCTTTATATCAAGTAAAGGAAGAAATTCACACACAAACCAATCCTTTGTTTTATTTTTTTTAAAGAAACAAACTTGTCTCAAGGGAGTAATTCATCTTGAGCAAAAAAAAAAAAGATTTTTTTGACTGCCTCTTGATAATGGATTGATTTTTGGCATTCACAAGCAATGGCTGCAATGCAGATACTGTAATTTCAAATATTGCTGAAGCAACAGGGGATGTAATTTTGCAGAGCTGTGTTATATCCTGGGATTTCAGCATGTAGTAGAATGTTAAAAAATAGGCTTACTTTTCTTTTATGCAGAAGACACGTGACTTTTGACCCAACAACTGACATTAGTATCTGCCCTGTAGATTTTCATAATGGAAAAGATGAAGTTAACCTGGACTGACCAGGTATTTCTAGCGTCCGCATGTTGAAAAAATACATGACCATTCAGGAATTGATTTAACCATTCTTACATTAAATGGCCAACTGTGAATAACCAAAATACAGTGTCACAAATGGTCAGATTAGATATCTAGTGAGTGAACACCAGTGGGCTTCATCATTTGTTTGGCACTGTATTGTTACTTTCCAGGATGGCATCATGGTATTTGCAAACAAGGAAGAAAAGACATCAAATCAGCTTTTATGCCATTATTAAGGAAGCCGTACAAAATGGGGTTCAAGCAGCAGGACATCATGCCCAGCAAATGACAGACACAATAGACCAATTTAAAATGCTTGTTGGAGATGAGATTGCCATTAAAATCCGTTACAATGTGGAAAACGTGAAGGGGCATCCAACTGACTGCAAATGCTACGATGAGCACCGTCAGTCGGCAGAAAACTTTCCGAGACCTAGACCTCTTCTTAATTCGAGCGGGGGTTCGGGCGACTGTAATCCCATCCTGGGCTTCTGAATTGTCCTCTGGTTTCATCTCAAAACAAACGGGTATTCCTGGTATGAATTTGCTGCATGAAGAAAGGTGACTCTTTCCTGTACTAGACATTTCTGGGAGCTCTCCAGAACGATGACCCCAATGGGGCCTTGAAAGGGCGGGCATCACGCTCGCAGTCTTCTTACTGTACCGCCTTCGGTGTTTCCGGACTAAACTATAACTCCATCTCTTCGCACTAGACGGTGGCACCTGAGCCCCCCGGCTCTTGGGCGCGTGAAGCGTCAAGTTGATCATCTCATTATCTTCCAGTTTGTTTTCTTTGCCTGACAGCCTGGAACTCACAGACCTGCAGACGCGGGTGTGACTGATGGTTAAACAAACCAAAGGCAGGATGTACTGCATGAGCAACAATGAAATAGTGAAAGCAACTCTGTACCAAACAGACGGCCACGATTCAACACACAAGTGCTTGCTTTTCAGAGCTTCGAGATCAAGCGCCTCATGGAGGTGGACAACCTTGTAGAAAACGAGCAAAGGGGAGCAAACAGCTAAGCCCAAAGTCCAGATGGCCAAGATGAGGTAATAGCCATGCTTCAGGGTCAGCTGGCTAGAGAGCGGATGACGTATCAAATGGTATCTGACCACAGCAATCGAAATTAACATCCAGGTGGAAACCAGGACAGACACACACTGCAGGAAGGGCATAACGTGGCACATGACTTGGCCGAACATCCACTGATCAAGCAGAACGGACGCCAAGGTGAAGGGAGAGCAGAAAACCACCACGAGCATGTCCGAAAAGGCCAAATTTCCAATGAGGAAGTTGATTATTGTTTTTTGCTTGCATTTCAGCAAGGCCATGAGGATCAGCAGGTTTCCCAAGAAGCCAGCAAGACTGATCAAAGTGTACAGTCCAATCAGAAAGTATTGAATGTCATCTACACTGTTCTTATAGTCTTCCCAGGTAGGAAAATTAGAACTTTTGGAAGGAGCAGAACCATTCTCCTGGACAACTGTCCGGTTATTGCCATCTCTGAGATCTGTATCCATCTTAAAGTCCTGTTTAGAACCAGAAAGAGAGTCGTTATCAACAGCAGCAACATTGGGCTCAATGCAAATGAGCATCTTAACATGCATCTTCATAATGACGGAAAAATAAATGTGGCGCTGCAGTTGGGCTCATGCTGACCATGGAGAAAGGACTCATTGATCTAGTATCTTGCCGTACCGTCAAGACAAACAAGTTGTTTCTGCAAAGTACTCCCTTTGTGTGCGCCAAGTGCTCTTCCTTCACAGTTCCCTTCACCCAAGTTCTATGTGTGTGTGGTCTATACGTAGACAAGAGATTAGAGAAGTTTAACCTATGCTATGTACCCTGTCTTCTGAGATCTCACCCATCTGACAGGGGCATAAGTCCCTGGTGTGCTGTGATTGGCTGCCAGTGTTCCATCATAGAAAAGTGGCTGGGGTGAAGAGAGTGGTAGAAATCAACATTTTCCAATATTTTTCCCTTCACCATTTTCCCCTATCCATAGAGGTATTTGTTTCTGGTAAAATAGATTTACAGCCCAAGTCTTACTGAACACAATGGGCTTACTTTTGAGTAAAATAAGTGTTCAAACACTTTTAGTATGTGTTTCCTCTTTCCTACACGAGCTCTGTTATTGGCAGAGCGTTTTTCCACTATTGGGGGCATGTCTCTTTGGATGGTACTTCAGATACTGTGTATATCAACTCTTTCTTGTCCAGCCTATATCTGTGCCCCATTGTGGTGTGCCCAAAGTTTTTCCTTGGAGGGGGATGCTGAGTTTTGCAGGAGCCTCAACTCTTGTGTAAAGTGCCCCCTTGCCTTCAGAGCCATTTCCAGTTTTGCTCTCCAAGCCGCGATTGGCTCTGACGGTGAGGGGCAGCTTTATACAAGAACATACATACACCATGGTGTATGCCACTCAGATTGGCATTTCTGGAGTCTAGGATTGCAATCCTATGTCCACTTATCTGGGAGTAGGTCCCACTGAAGTAAACCTTACTTATGCAAGGTCATAAGTAAGTAAAAGCTTACTTCTGAGTTTACCGAGTGCTTTTTAGAAGTAAGGATTCTTACACATAGGAGTCTGGAGTGAATTCCTAGTCTAGGAGGAAGCCAGTATTTCAATGGCATTATGATCTCTATGGATTGCTCCATCTCAGAGTGCAATCCTGAACTGAGGCTGGCATAAACTAAGCCAGAAAAGTTTGGCCAGCACAAGGGCCATCATAAAGCGTGTTTGAACTACTCTCGGAGTCAGGGAGAACGGCTCAGATCTGTGTGCTGGCCTCTCTGACTCAGAGAGTGGTCCAAACGTACTTTAGGGTGTCCTTTGTGTTAGCCAAACTTTGCGGCTTAGCTTATGCTGGCCTAACTCAGTTTAGGATGGCACCCACAGTCTTAGACTTCCCTGGTTCTCTGCCCACTGTGAAAGGAACAGCCATTTTTCCCCCATGACCTCATTGTGCCTCAAACATGCAATCAAACTGGATCAGAAAGTACTTGAAACCTACTGTCAGAAACAGGCCTGTTGAACTGAAGGAGCCACAAACCTCACCCCTCTGATCCATGTGCTCTTGATTACACTCGCAGCCACACAAAGCAGTAGGCAATCTTCCACTGTTTGCTCATTTGACATCTGAAGGCTGCCAGGATGCAGAAACTGTACTCATTCTGGCCCCCTTGCTGGGCCAGTATTTTACTCTTTATAGGCTTTGCCAAGTGATTCAGACACATTCTTCCTTTCTTCTTTATTTGTTGTTGTCCTCCTTAAAATGGGGGGGGGAAGCAGATGAGGCGGATAATGATTAAAGCATTAGGGAGAGGGGAAATGAATGTGGGTTAATATTCTAGATATTGATGTATCATAACAAACACAACAAGAAAGAACACTGTGTTCTGAGAGACCCATGTTGGGAAGATGGTTACCATTATTAATATTATTGAGATTAGGAGCCTATTTTTTTGGACGGATGGCGACTCCTTTAAAAGACTGCCTAAGGAGGCTCTGCCATTTATTTACACATGCCGCCTTGCACAGGATTCAGCTTTCAACTTATATGAAAAGGATAGTTTGTCCAATGCTAACCCCAACACAAGCTACTCCTGTGCATGACCATAGTTGCACATGTCTGGAAGTAGACTGGGAGCCAACAGTAATGGACTCTTCTGACAGGGACAGCACTCAGAGTGCAATCCTAGCCTGCAGTTAGGCTGGCACAGTTAGACCAGCAAAGTTTGCCCGGCACAAGGGACACCCTAAAGTATGTCTGGACCACTCTCTGAGTCAGAAAGGCCAGCGCACAGACATCCTCCCTGATTCTGAGAGTGGTCTAAATGTGCTTTATGGTGGCCCTTGTGCTGGCCAAACTTTGCTGGCCTAACTCCAGGTTAGGACTGCACCTTCAGATAGTCATGAGAATAGGCTAAAACAGTGGTTCTCAAACTTTATGGCACAGGAGCTCACTTTTTAAAATGACACTATCAGGATCCACCTAGCTTTACGATACTAGGTGATCAAGAAGGAACTATTTTTATTTATTTCCAAGTAATAGTGTGGGGGTTTTTTTGCAAAAAATTTGATCTATTTCTTATGTAAAGGTAAAGGTTTCCCCACGACCGAATGGTCTAGTCATGACTGACTGTAGGGGGTGGTGCTCATCTCCATTTCTAAGCCAAACAGCAGGCATTTGTCTGAGGACAAGTTTCTGTGGTCATGTGGCCAGCATGACTATATGCACGGAAGACCGTTACCTTTTCACCAAAGTGGTACCTATTTATCTACTCGCATTTTTATGTGCTTTCGAACTGCTAGGTTGGCAGGAGCTGGGACAAGCGACGGGCACTCACTCCGTCACGTGGTCTTGAACTGCCAACATTCTGGTCAGCAAGCTCAGCTGCAGCAGCTTAACCTGTAGCACCAGCATATCCCATTAAAAGGGGCTCTAGCAATACTGCAGGAATGCTGGTGGGAAGGCAGGAGCCTTTCTGTGTATGTCAACAGATTGCCAGCAAATTGCTGAGGCAGGTAGCATGCCAGGGGAGGCAGAATGGGATGGGAGAAGTGATGGGGCAGGGGAGTGCAGAACAAGGTGGCAAATGGGGCAGGTTTGTTTAACTGTGTACCTACCTATATATCTACTCGCATTTTTACATGCTTTCAAACTGCTAGGTTGGCAGGAGCTGGGACAAGCAATGGGAATTCCCTCGTCACGTGGTTTTGAACTGCCAACCTTCCGGTCAAAAAGTTCAGCAACAGCGGTTTAACCTGCAGCGCCACCACATCCCTATTTTCTCATGAGGCAGCCCTAATAAATAGCTTCAAGGCTTGAGGGGCTTAGGTATGTGATCCAGGCATCACCTGTCATTGATGGAAAAAGCACACCAGAAAAAAGATGCTCAAATATTTATCTGCCTCTATTTACAGAAGCTGTTTGCAGAGCAACTAGCAGCTACCTTGCAAAATGCAGGAGCTCAGCTCTTTGCAGGGCAGTTAGCAGCTATCTCAAACTCAGGGCTTGAGGCAATCAGTTAACTGATCTTTCCATCACCTATTTTCGTCAGGTCCTGACTCACACTTAAAAAAACACTGGGCTAAACTCACACTTTAAATACTTCTGGGATGAAACAAAACTATCAGCAGCCATCTGACACAGATTCCTTTCAAGCTGCGTAGGATGGTGCCACCTCTGCAAAGCTCACATGAAAACAACTGATCAGAGAGATTTTACTGGCAGATAGCAAAGTTTGAAACACAAGGCATGACCTGCTCAGAGTAAGGCAGTGGCGGATCTAGGGGGGCAGGGGGGGCAAGAGCCCTGGGCGCCATCTTGGGGAGTGCCAGTGGCCCCCGCAGCATTGTGGGGGTAGACCTGGGCTCCGGAGCCCAGGTCTACCCATTGGGACCAGCTCCCCTCGAGGGGAGCCCAGGTCTACCCGCAGCCGTTTCTAATGGGTAGACCTGGGCTCCCTTGAGGGGAGCCCAATTCTACCCGTGGCTGGTCCCAATGGGTAGACTTGGGCTCCGTGGAGCCCAGGGCTGCTTCTGGTGGGTAGACCTGAGCTCCCATGGGGGCACACTTCTATTGGGTGCCCCGGGCGCCATTTTGACTAGGTCCGCCCCAGAATAAGGAGTAAGGGACCAGACCATGTACCCTAGGATCCTATTTCCAATAGCAGATAATCAGATTGATCCAGGAAACTCACAAGCCGAGAAGGAACAATCCTTTTTGTTTATCCCCAGTGCCTCTTAAACGTATTTGCTTCTCTTTATAGATGATGTGATACCAGAAGCGGAATCTTCCACTGCTAGAGTCTCTAGAAGGCGATGTCCTGTGGATCCAGGGAGGAGTAAGGCACGCTCTCCACTGCTCTTTTATTCTCTCATGAACAAGAAAAATGCAAGGGTGAAAATGCCATCCCATTATGCTACTGGTTTCTGCCAATAACTGCACATGAATAAATCAGGGGTGTTTGTTATGGAGATGATGGATGCATTGCATTGCCAGATCGTGTAGGCTTCTCTCCAGAACTGCGACACTTGCACAATGAATATTCCTCATGAGCAATTCTGGCTGAATAGGCAGCCTTTATACTTCATACTTACTGTTGCCTCTTCCCAGCGACTCGCCACTGACACATTACACAGCTGCTGCAAAAAAGATAAGGAAACTCTGGAACCCCATAAAGTCATCTATTTTAGCATGAGCTTTGGTTGGCTAGGATAGCCATCAGCTGTTAATATTGGCTTTCCTTTTCTGGTCCAGAGAGATCACTATGTGCTGCTGCAACCAGGATGAGGCTTTGAATGATGCCCAGATTGTTGCCTCTTATGGTTGCTTAAACCTTCTTGCGTGGGAACTTGATCTTGTGCTTACTCATGATAAGCTACTCATGAAGGCAATAAAGGCTCAGATAGCTTGGCAACAAAAGCACAGATACAGGTAGAAACTGTGCAAAGGCACAGGTAGAAACTGGACAGATAACAGCTCTGTTTCACAGTAACACCATTACCAGGAACGTGCTAGGAAGCCCCCTTCCTTGCAGATATATAGCTCTCACCCCCTGCTCTTCTTGAGAGTCATGTTTCCTCTGTGTCGGGGGGGGGTGCAGCATAAGAGTACATGAGCTTGTTGGTGTGCTCCCAGTTGGGCTCTGCCATAGATGCTGTCCAGTTACAGAGTAGGGATTTGGTCTTTTATTCTGGTGCTACGTAATGTTCTGCCAGAAACTCCCTGCTGGGCCTCCCCAAGGGCCCCAATGCCCATACTAGGCTGACTAGTTTCCGCTTTAAGCAGCCTCAGAGATAGGCAAGAGGGAGGGGGTTCCTTCACCTACTGGTTCTCCTCTCTTCCAGCAGCCTTGCTTGGATTCACTGGCTGGCCAGCCTCCTCCAGACTGCCCTCATCACCGGCTTAGCTCAAGATACCTTAAGTCTGACTTGGCACCACAAAACCCCACCACCAAACAATAGGCAGCTTGCCTAAGCCACACTTGCCTCTTCCACTCAGTGGCTCCAGGCGTGTGGCAGCCATGCAACAACTCCCAATAGTTTCCCACAACAACCTTACCTTCCTTTATCCAGTCCTTCCTTTATCCAGCAACAAGCAGGCAGGCTCCTACACCTACCCGGTGCCAATCACCCTTCCTTTATCCTGTAGTCCATCCAGCACCTACCCAATGCTAACTTACTGAAGCTCCTGCCTCCAACTTTATACTGAGGCAAACCATCAGCCACACCCATCTGCACCTGTGCTAACCTCCTTTCATAGCCAGAGCCCTCATCAGCCTGCAGCTGTGTTCCTGCTGCAGGAGTTCTGGGATTAACCCTGTACTTCCTGGCTTATTTGGACAAGGGGCCACTACTGATACCATTGCCTATCTCCTCAGGGTAGCTCCTGCCTTTTCCAATACACATAGAAACACTTCTAACTGGACTTATAACAGCAGTGTTACAACTCCTGTAAAGGTAAGTATGAGTGAGAAAGTGTACAAGTCCCCAATGATGAGAAAGAAAATATCCAGAAGAAAAAATAGGTTAACTCTACCTATGCTCAATTTATACTTGGCATGTTCTATATTGGCATAATGATGTTGCATTTTTTTCCATGGTAGTTTTGTTGCCTTTCAGCTCAATCCTAACCAATTTGCCAGTGCAGCCCCGAGGTAAGGGAGCAAATGTTTCCTTACCTTAAGGAGGTGTCCATGACTGCCACCCCATTGCAGGATGCAGCACATGCCCCATCGGCAAGGCTACATTAGCACAGGAAAGCTTTATAGGATTGGCTGCCATGGTAGTTTGTATGCTATGCTTTGTATCTAGTTAACTAAAATGGGGAAGATCCATTACATTTACTCAGGAATCTTGTGAAAGTAAAATACCTACATGCCGGACAAGAACACCTTTCCTTCCAGATCATGTTATTTCTTCATCTTTTTTTTTTTCCAGATTCAAGCAAACCAACAATGCTTTTACCTATAGCTGGAGGATAGATGTATGATTCCTAGTGCACTTACCGAATTAGGGTGCAATCCTAGCCAACTTTCCAGGACTGGGGTCAGGGCAATGCAGCTCCAAGATAAGGAAACAAACATTCCCTTATCTTGAGGAGGCCTCCGTGACTGCTCCCCTACTTCAGGATGCAGCACATGCCCCATTGGCACAGCTACAGTATGTCAGTGCTGGAAAGTTGGTTAAGATTGTGCTATTAGAATCAAGCTAAACAACTAAAGGCTAACTGAGTTTTAAAAGTTACTAATAAAACAGCTGTTGCCAGAAAATTGGCAAACACAAACCCTGTGAGTTCTAAATGGAACAAGAAAAAGGGAAATTATAACAGGCAAGATTGAACCATAATTTCCTTCTATTCTCTTATCACTGGTTGAACTGACACTGGATTTACTTTTCCAGTTCCCAGGTGGATTTCCGTGTTGTCTCATCCCCTTTTGCTCACCTAATCTAGCTGTCTAAGCATGCTGCATTTTAATTTTCTGCCGAGATAAGGGGCCAATCCATAGATTGCATCCTCCATGTGGGCCCTGCTACAGCTTCATATCCGGGGAGTACAATATGACATCACTAATTGTACGTCTTTGTATAAATCACCTGGAATGTATTTCGACCAACATGAGATGTCTGCAGAAATTGGCAGCACAAGAGAAGGAAAAATGTCATGATCACACTTCAGAGAGCATTTGAGATTAATAAGAGGTCAGCCTTCTGAATGGTAAGCATCCATAGCTTGACACTGGAGAATACATCATTCTAACCAATACCTAGATTAGAGGAGGAAAAATCTTCTGACTTGCCGTTTGTGACCTCTTAAATGTGTCTATAGGAAATCATTTGAGGTTGCATTAGGTGTCTAACCACCATCTTTGACAGCAATTAGCAAAAGTATTAATTTGTTTCCTTGGCACCATTAGCCAAGGCAGGCTTTCCCATAATTGCAGTTTCAGAGACAGATCACCTCCTTGATATTCTGCAAAAGAGCAACGGTTGAAATGAGCTGAGGGTAACGCTAAGCACACAGAAAAAAACAAAATAATTGGCATCGGAGAGAAAGCCGAGAGCCACAGGCCAGGTAATTAGTCAAGGTTTGCTACGTTAAGCTTTCAAAGGGGGAGGAACATGATTTTAAAAAAAAAAATGTTGCAAAAGAAAGCTGAAAAATCACAGGTATTGGTTACTTGGAAGGGGGGAATCTTAGCAGCACAATATCTGGACTGCAAGTAGTTCGTGTAGGACCTATGACACGCGTGTCAAAACTGACACTCCACAATGTTTGGGGTGACACACCAGCATTCACCAACACCTGTCAAAAACTGAGTTTGTGTTACTCATTTTTCATTTTTGTAATTATTTGATGCTTCTTTATATAATACATAGCCCCATACATGATTAGACTGCGTTTTTGTTTAAATAAATGAATATACAGAATTGTTACTCTTTTGTTTGGGAGGGGGGTTGACACACCAGCAGAGTCAAGCAGAGGCGTTTCTACAGGGATGGCAAAGCTCTAAGTGTTGCAAGAAGCCTTACCCTGTCATGTAAATCCCTCCTCTCCCTTGCTGCTGTAGCCAGTAAGCAACGCCAAGACGTTGCTGTTCCCTGTGCGGATTGGCTACAACGGTGCAGGAGAGGAGTGATTTCCACTGCAAGGTAAGGCTTCTTGCAAAACTTAGAGCTTTGCCATCCCCGTAGAAACGCCACTGGAATCAAGTTCACCATTTTCCTGAGTTTTGACACGCTGAGCCCAAAAGGTTCGCCATCCAGAGGCGTTTCTACAGGGATGGCAAAGCTCTAAGTTTTGCAAGAAGCCTTACCCTGTCATGTAAATCCCTCCTCTCCCTTCCTGCTGCAGCCAGTAAGCAACGCCAAGATTGGCTACAACGGTGCAGGGGAGGAGTGATTTCCACTGCAAGGTAAGGCTTCTTGCAAAACTTAGAGCTTTGCCATCCCTGTAGAAACGCCACTGTCGCCATCACTGGTGCAGGAGATCAGTTGGCCACGCACTTTCAGGACAGGCTTTTGAGGCTAGAGGAAAGTGTGTCCCGCGACATGGCCACGGAGTTAAGAAACAGCCGCAGTTTCGCCCTCTTCCATCACCAGCGCAGCGCCCCGAGAAAACCGCGCCCTTTGTGGCCCGGCCCATAGCAGTGCAGCCCTCACTGAATCCCGGGGAAGAGAACGAAGTTCCTCCACCGGGTCGGGCCGCACGTTTGCCTGCTCAAGCGGGTTCTCCGTGAACAGATTCGACGGCTGGGCTGGGCTGCGCTGCAGGTTCCTTCTCCCGACCCCGATCTCCACCCTGTGATCCGGGGGGAAGAGGAAGCTCTCGGGGCCACCAATATCAGCCTCGTCTGGAACCGGGTCGGTCGGTTCCAGAAAGTGACCCCGGGGCTGCCCCAGACCAGACCCCGCCCGCAGCAGCGCGCCCTGGATCGCGCACGCACACGCAGAGAGAAACGCACGTAGACTCCGCTTGCGCCGCGCCCTGTGGCAGCCCCCGCGTCGTCGGGGCGAACCGGATACCTGCCTCGCGGCGCCGATCGAGTGTCTCCGTCCGCCGGGGAAGAGGCTAATCCCTCCCGCTCAGCCGCCTCCGGAATGCCAGGCTCGTGGGAACTCTGCGCGGCGAAGTCCGACGATGGGGCAACGAGCACAGCCCCCCCCCCGCTCACCCGGGATCGAGTTGGCCAGCCCAAGGGGCCGAATCGTGGCTCCCGCCGCTGCCGCTGGAGCTCACTTCAGACCCGGCGCGCTCCTTCGCTCGCCCTGCAGCTGCGGCGTCGCTGGGCTAACTTTCATGCCGATCGAGCTCCCCTCTTCCCCTCCCCGCTGATTTCCTCTTAAGGTAGTCGGGGGCTGGCGGGGTCTTGCTTGCCGCCGTGGAGCTGGCAGAGGCGAAGGATTCGCAGCGGGGCGCGCCAGCTTGTGCCCGTCCGCGGCACGCGCCTTCCACCGCCACGGAGTGGGCGCCTGGCTTCACTTTTGGCCAGGAATTGCACGTCAGGAAACAGGCGGCGGCGCCTCGGGTCCCCGCCACAGATTCACATGGAAACATGCTGTCTGCCCTTCACACGTTACCGTCGTTCACTAGAGCTGGGGCGATGTAATAGAGAAGGAAGGTGCAGCGGTCGAGCCAATGCTTTCAGTGCAAGGACCCAAGTCCCATCCAGACAGGGCAAAGAGAGCTCCCTGAAGCGTCTGGTGGGCCACTGTGCCGTGCAGGAAGCTGGACTAGTTGGGCCTGGGTCTGATCCAGCCGGGCTCTTCTTATGTTTATATATAATAATGGCCAGTCTGAAAACTGCCTGTCTTGAAGAGCTGCTGCCAATCAGAGGTGACACCAGTGCTAGGTGGACCAATGGTAAGATTCAATAGAAAGCTGCAATCCTGTAATCCTGCAGGCACACTTTCCTGGGAGTAAGCCCCATTGGTTATAATTGGAGTTACTTTTGAGTGGACAGGCATAGGATTGGGCTCTCGGACAGTTTCTTACAAGGTCAGAGGCCCTACCATTTCGGGTGAGGGATGCCATTTTGGAATGCTTCCTCCCATTAAATGGTTGAGCTGCGGATGTTGGGCCGACAGAAAATCTCTATCTCCAGCAAGCTGAACGAGGCCGGCTAGCTACTGGCTTGGTTTGACTTAAACAAGGCGGGTGGAGGTGGACAGAATTTATTTCGGTGGTGTGATGATGTCACCACGATTTCTTCCCGATATCCTGGGGTTGGCAGCAGTGGTCCAGGCCCCAGCACATAGAGTGGTTCCCAAAATTTTTCTACTTGGCGGCTACTGGGCCATTGGCCTCAGCTCCCCATTAGGCCTACAATCCTGTAGATCAGTGGTTCCCAAAGTCCTACGAGGGAGTTGGGAACCTTGTAAGTAGTAATGGAGGCAGGGCAAAGGCAGCAGCACAATCCCCAGGATCGCGCTGCTGCCCAGGTTGAAGGGGCTTTACACTTACCCCTCGCAGCGCTGGTCTCTGAGGGGTGTGGGGAGCCCCGGGGATACCCCCCGCAGGCAGTGGCGTTATCCTCAAACAACGTTCCGGAATGCTAGGCGGGATTTACCACCTGATTGGCTGCCTGTCTGTGACGTGTCGCTGCCTGCCCACCCGCCGCACGGGCACCCCTGGCTTTGGAGGGGGTGCCCACTTGCCTGGGTGCCTGGGCAAGCAGTGGAGGGGCACGCCAACCAGAGGGAGCCCGCGTAGCGGGCGGGCAGGCAGCGACACGTGACAGACAGCCTGTCAATCAAGCGGTAAGTCCCGCCTAGCGTTCCAGAACTTCATTTGAGGATGACACCGCTGCCCGTAGGGCTCCCCAAGCTGCACAATATGTTAAAAATGCCATCGTGACCCACTTCGTGTTTCACGATCGCAACCTGGAAATGGGTCGTGATTGCACTTTTAACACATTGCGAAGCTTGGTGTCCCCCTGAAGGCATGTTCCCTGGGCTCCCCAAACCCCCTAGAGGCCATTTAAAGGGACTTACTTCTGAGTAGCCAGGCATAGGATTGGGCTCTAAGATTGTCAAGGCACACCATCAGTTTTTTTGACAATTGATAAGGCACACCATGCTGCACACCATGCTGGTGAGAGGAAATCATATGTCCCAATAGCCCTATTAATAAATGACATTTCCTACCATGGCACACCTGCAGACTATTTGTGGCACACCAATGTGCCAGGGCACACTGGTTGTAAACAGCTGTTTTAAACCTATCATAGCGCTCCTTGAAATGTGACAAAATATTGCTTGGAAAGGAAATAGTGGCTTGCATGGAAATTGTGTGTGTGTGTGGGGGGGGGTTCTGTGACCGTGTGCATGGAAGTCATGGCCAACTGCAGTTTCCTAGAATGTGTATACAGCTGCCTACATGTGTGTTATCACACCAGATGCCACACATATATGTTGTGTGCTACAACAAGCAGCATTGAAGGGGAGGGTGGTAAAGCAACTGCTTTGCATGCAGAAGATCCCAGATGCAATACATGGCAGCATCCCCTGTTTGGATAAAGACACCTGTCTGAGCCCCTGGTAAGCTACTGCCAGTCACTGTAGAAGATGATACAGACCTAGAACCCAGTCCTATGTCTGTCTAATCAGAAATAAGCCCCATTATAGTCAATGGAGCTTTCTTTCAGATAAGTGTGAATAGGATTACAGCCTTGGATGGACAAGTCGTCTGACTCCTTGTAAGGGTGTTACCTATTAGCTAGTTGCTATACGGAAGGATATTCCATGTTGAATCTTCCTTACATTTCAAAGCAGTTCTTAACCACCTCTTTACTTGATGATTATCAGTACTCACAAGTAGTTGAAGGCCTCTGTAATCATGGGCCACTCTTTTATATGCATGCACGCACACACACACACACACACACACACACACACACACACACACACACACACACACATATATATATATATATATATATATATATATATATATATATATATATA